>OY728137.1:597654677-598904677 GCA_963277665.1 Viscum album | reverse complement strand
TCATATTCATGGGATAATCTGATGACACAACAAAAAGAACACTATATGGTTCCACTAACATACATTCATCCAAAATGATGTGACCCAAGAAGTGTACCTAGATGATTCAAAACTATAACATGGATAGCATAGCGTAAATCTAGATATCTCTTACTGAACTCAAAAATAATTTATTATATCTATAACTATCTTCATCAATCTATGGGTAAACTTATACATTGTGAAAATAAATACAAAAAACTAATCTAGATAATGATGAATGATCCTAATCAACACTGACTTAAACATTGCATGTCTATACATTTACCCAAACAATATTACACGATGATCATAATGTTTATACATTGTAGAGACCCTAATCTTGACATACATGGACATTACATTAATTTTTCGGAATACTTAATAAATAACAAGAACCAACACTCATGGACCGTAATAGTTTAGTGTCTTTGGAAACTCGGAACATGATTTTCTAATAATGGTGAAAGATATTCAACATCTCCCATAAAGATCTTCCCCTTTGGTTTTCTTACCTAAAACCTTTCATTAAATCATTGGGAAAAGAAAACATATAAAGGGTGAGCTCAAATGGTCATTAAGGGTAAGCATAGAGAACATAAAACAATCCATAAATATTTGAGTGCAAAAACATGAACATAAAATCAAAACATCAAAATCTTGAGCAGAGACATAAATCGTGGAAGTATATATGGCATAGATCATAACGAAAAATTAATCCTGATAAAATAACATGGGAATCAAACATGTAATTGTATCATCCATTAAGCACTTGTTATGATTTCCATAGAATCCAAGGCATTTCTGCCAAGACCATCTTAGTGGAAAAAGTCCCTTTCTGAATCGAGTTCACTCCTCATTCCAGTCCTGTACTGAAACGGATTAACTTACCGTTCCAGCCATGTCTATCTCATGAAATATAAATCTTTACCAAATGAATTGGAGGGAGATATAGTTCCCACCCATCTCAAAATGAAATCATTCTTACTTGTTCCAAAAAATAAACATACATCTTTCATAATAACCCAACAAATAAAATGGATTTCATAAACATCATCCCATCATCACATAATCAATATAAATGAAATGGATATCATTTCATAATAAGATAAGTTAAATCGTGTATATCATAGAGACATTATACTTGAAACATACACTTATGAAATATTACCATCTTAGATGTAAAATGGTTTTGATAAAACACTTGAAACAATTTCTTGAGGAAAATATCCTTTCTTTGTAAAAATAATATTCTTTTCAAAAAATTACATTCAATTATAAAAGAAAAGGATTTTTTGGAAATAGTCTTGAAATATTTTGGAGTAACCTTCATGAAAATAAGGCTTTATAAAACTAAAAAAAATCCCTTTATTCTGTAGAAGTTAAAAAAATATTCTTCTCGTACTTTTGCCGAAAAAGTCAAAAAGTACATCGTAAAAGAATTATTCCATACATACCATGTATTAAAAGTAAAAAAAATTGGTAAAAAGGACATTAAACATACATGAAACCATTTTTAGAAAATATGGACATGTATGATAAATATAACCCCAGTAAATATATACGAATAAACAATCTCGGATGAAAAAGAGATTGGTAACATTATCCCTTACCGTAGGTCCGATATGCTTCGTATGAATCCGAACCTCCTATATAATTATTTAAATAATGTCATTTACTTATTACAGAATCATATTCATTGTTATGATATCATATATCGTTCAATTATGACTTTATATTACCCGTTCTTTTGTAAATTTCATGTTAAAGTTCCGTTTTGGGTAAAATAGTTTCATTTATCGTTTGCGTTTGGAATTGTTGTTCATGATATTATTATTAATTATATCATGATTTACATACATCCAGAAAGTAAATCATGATTTATATATCATATATATTTAGTATATATATATAAATAATAGAAAGATAAATGAAATGAAACACACCTTTCATGGAGACGGTAGGTCGTACGTACACATGAACGTTGTTTTCCTTTCCTTATTGACTTGAATGGAAGTAAGTAGATGATATATATATATATACATAAGTACAGTATCATTATAATGTTATATATACCATTATTATTAATTATACATACATTATAATCATTCATGAATGGTTAGTATGGAGAATGAATCACATCGCGTCGTTGAGACGGTAGGCCGTACGTACGCACAAGCGATGATATCATAACCATAATTGTTGAATTGAATTGTAGTTGATAATATAATATTTCAGAATCAATATGATGTTATAATAAATATATATATTTATTCTTTACACCATTACACCCATCCAAGTAAGGTGGTGGTGGAAAACAGATTACACCACGGCGTGGAGACGGTATTCCGTACGTACGCACCCGCGGTGATTTCTTTTTCCGAAGGATGTATAGAAGGTGGAATATGGTTGTTTCATATTTATAATAATATATAAGTATATGAGTGATACATATTTTATTACTTCAAAATGAAACAAATAAATAAGAGTAAGTAGAAGAAGAAATAATCTTGAAAGAATCGGTAGAAGAGATTACCTCTTCTTCAACGCACCTTCTTTATGCTTCCTCTAGAGGGACTAGAGATGGTCTTCTGAGAAGAAAAAAACCAAAAAAATGTTTCTAGGGAAGTGGAGAATAGATTTTGGCAGGGGTTGTCCAATCTTGAAGGCTATATGTGGTGTGAGGAGGAGAGATAGGAGGTGTCCTTTTATAAGGGAGGCGTGGGGCACCTTAAGAAAATCTTAAAATATTATTTTATATTAAAGTCTAATTCATTTAATAATTGCTCCAAAATGATATATTTCTAAGATAAGGTGTGTATGGGTCGGAATCATCTCAATCAATTGGTATTATACAAGTTTTGTTTATTATTTTAACCTTATCATTTAGATTTAACTCTTAGTTAAATAATTTAACCTTCGCTGTGTCTTCTTGTTTTCTTACACTATATAGTTAATAAACTTACATTAACAAGACAAATGAACCCCAAGTGGTTCATTATTAATATATATATCATTATCTATGTCATTTGGACGAACCATAGATTTTTTAGAAAATAATATCAATTAATAATATAATATTTTTTTAAAAAACTATTTTATGTCAATTTTGACACTATTTGGTAATTTATTTTTGTGAAACTCATAATAGTATGATTAGTTCTAAAAAAGGTAATTAAATCAATACTAACATGTCATGTTAATCTAGAAAATTAGTGGATCACATTAAATATTTCATATAAAATTTATTTTAATTTTTTTAAAACCATTTCTTTGATATTATAATCCATAAAATAATTTCAACATCGGTATTGTGTCACCATTAATGAGAATTATATAATACCTAAAAATTCTAAATAAATTTTCATGATGTAGATAATTTGATTAGATTTTGGGAGACTATTAATGTTAGAAGATTCATTATGTTTATCACTAGATTAAAATTATTATACTTATAAGATTTAAGAAAGTGACATATTGTCACTTTCTTTGGTTTTAATAATAATTAAATTGTTTTCATGGAAAAAAGTCCATTAAAAGAATCCAATCTGACCCTTAGGTGATATTTGTCAAGTTTTAGTCATCCAATAGGATTTTGGCATGTGTTAGGGTAATTTTATAATATTATATTTACCATTAATTACCCGATTTACCTTTTACTATGGTAAATAAAATTTACCGTAGTTACTATTCATAATGCCCAAAAATAAAAAGTACTCTATTAAGATAATTTGGACCCAATGATTCCAAATATGGAATCCATTTTTTAAAATTAAATACACAGAAGTTGAAGAAATTAAATTAAAATTATTCTCGTTGTTGAAAGAAAACGGGTTTTTGTTTAAAACATTTCAAAAGATTGAATTGATTTAACCTATAAATTCAATGTAAAATCAATGCTAATGACACAAATTATATTAAATGGAAAAAATATATTCTAATTATTATTTAAACCCATTAAATATTATAATTTAACCATATATATTATTACAATGAAAAAAGTTGTTTTTAATTAAAATATACCGTGTTTTTACTATTCATTAAAATATGAAAGTTATCACAATAATATGAAAAATTTATCAAATGTAAATATTTATATCCTGATTCCAAAAAAAAGTTTTATTTTGTCAAATTGATCTTATAAAATTGTCAAAAATTAGATTTAAAATGGATGCGCCATCAAAAGGCGGTAAAATTGCATTTTTTGAAAAATATTTCTTTTACCCAAAAAATTTATTTTGTACTTATACCATGTTCTAGGAAATGTGTAAGATGAATTATAACGTTATAAAATTCAAAATTCAGTTAATACTATTCATAACGGCTAGTTTATAATAATATTATAACCATATATCGCTGTTTAGTGAAACCTGGTATTGCGTACAACACACGCAATCGAGGAAGGTTGCGATTTGCGTGTAATGTAAGCCAAGTCAGGGTTTCATGTAGTGAAAGACTCCTTTGTTGTTGCATATAAAAAAATCCAACAATATTTCATTTATTTATTGATTATATGTATATATATACACTCAATGTTTCATAGAATAACTACTATCAAACAATATTGAAATAGTGTGTAACACGATCCAAGATTAGTGTTGCGTATACTACAAGCTAATACGATGTTGCGTATAGCGCAAGATAATTTTGGAGTTTTGTACAACACAAGACATTAATGAAATTAAAAAGAATAATTCTTATAAAATCTCGTGTTGTTACATTCTACCCCACTTAAAATGAATTTTTCCCTAAAAATTCATCGGGGTTATAAATGGTTTACTACTTGAATGTTTCATTAATTGAAACCCACATCGTAAAAAGGAATAGAAAAACTTATCTTTAAAAACTAAATAATGAAACGTAATGGTTACTCATATTAACTAATCATTTAGTTTCCACATAGGTGAAAATATGGATATGGAAGAGAAATCTAACCATCATGTTCTGATGGAGAGTGGTAGAGAACATGGCTATGAAAAAGCCAACCATCACAAAGCCATAGATTTGAAATGATCTAAGGTACCATATGATTCATCAGATATAAGAGTACTAGGACAATATTTTTGGTTCTCAGTGTCCTTTCCCTAATGTTGGAAATTTTGAATAGAAGAAATACTTGCTTGATTTTGTTACAGTTTCACAGTTGTTTGTGCCTTGAAAAATTTTCACATCATCTCTTAATGAAATGAAGTTGAATTTTTCATTTGTGAAGTTTAAACAGATCATGTGATAGAATGATGGGTCATTCCATCAGTCTCAATCAAAAGGATAGTAAAATTTACCAAATGTACATAAGTTCATCTATGGTGAGGTTAATCATATATGATTCAAAAAATGGACTTATACTTCAACTACCATACTACTTAATAAAATAAAACTAATTTATACTTACCAGGGACTTCCTATTGGCCAGTGGTAGGTGATAAAGGCATGTCGCACATTAGTTGTGCGTTCGATTCTAGCAAACTTGTCCGACACGATGGGTTGTCACACTTCCTATGGGGTGTCCCTTTTTCTAAAACAAAACTATTATAACATTCCAGAAATAGTATTGAAAAAAGTTCTAGCCTTAATCAATTCTATCAGATGTCTAACACAATCCATTCCAACATTTAAGATTATGGAAAATACTTCTATCCAATCTTATAATGAAAATGATTACTAGATATGTCATCAACCAAGCATGTGAATACCATCATTTATTCCCCATATATCATAAGATATATCTTTTTGGTCACATTCCAAACATGTGAATACCTTAATCATGTATTCTCTTTAAAAATGAATACCCATTGAACCTTAGTGAAAACATAAATGCTGTCAAAAGTTAACTCTTTCCACATACCGAAAACTCAAAATTTATATATTCTCAAACCATGATATCACTTTGTCCTTATATTAGTCATGAGCTCATGAATACAATCAAACATATTATTTTCTCTTTATCCCTTTATTAATCGCATATCATCTTCTTTCCAAAAATATTTCAATCAATTTCCATGGTTACCGATGCCATATTCTTATGGAAAACCATAATGGACCAATATATAGGTATTCCAATATACCATAAAAGTACCTCAACAACATTATTCTTGAATACCAATACATAAACACTTCAAACCATCTTCTTCAATGTTTTTTGAGGAATAAGTACTTCCTTTATTTTGAAGTAACCTTTTAGGTCAGGTCATTGAGTTGGGTAATGCCCATGTTTTCCACAGATAAGACATTGAACTCCATAACAGTCTGTCACTCTATGACCATTCTCTCCACACAGATAACATCTTCCCCTCCACTTGACGAATTAATTAAGGTTCTTCTTCCCTTCTTTATAAATCTCAATCTTCATCTCTTTATGCTATTCAACATGTGAACATGCATAAATTTCCATCTTCCTCTTATTTGATGAATTGGGAATACCACTAAAGTTCACCTTGTTAATCATATATCGCAATGTCTAATTTGGCTTAATCATAATATCTTTCTCTCTAGGCATTACACAATTTCATTGCTCATAGTCACCAATATTTCCATCGGATTCAATGTCAACCCAATTCCTTCTGGTTACCTCCATTAACTAAAACCAGAAACCCTTGTGTAAGAAACAGTTAAAATAACGAGGAACCACATAATCATAAAAAGTCTCTTATAAGATGTATAACATATGACACCAGATTTAACCTATGATATCATAGGTTCACCCTAAGCTACTCATGATTGTAAAAATAATTCTAGGAATGTAACCTATATTAATACTAATTCTTAGGGACATTAAAAAACCTTAGGTACATCCCTAGACATACCTTAGAAATATCTCTAGGGATCCCACTAAAGTTCTCGCATCCTAGTTTCCAAAGGATAACTAAACCTCCCTCTGATACCAACTGTAGAGACCCTATGCTCGACATACATGGACATTACATTAATTTTTCAGAATACTTAATACATAACAAGAACCAACACTCATGGACTGTAATAGTTTAGTGTCTTTGGAAACTCGGAACATGATCTTCTAATCATGGTGAAAGATCTTCAACATCTCCCATAAAGATCTTCCCCTTTGGTTTTCTTACATAAAAACTTTCTATAAATCCTGGGGAAAAGAAAACATATAAAGGGTGAGCTCAAATGATCAGTAAGGGTAAGCATATAGAACACAAAACAATCCATAAATATTTGAGTGCAAAAACATCAAAATAAAATCTAAACATCAAAATCATGAGCAATGACATAAATCATGGAAGTATAAGGCATAGACCATAATGAAACATTAATCCTGATAAAATAACATGGGAATAAAACATGTAATTGTGGCATCCATTATGCACTTGTTATAATTTCAATAGTAGCCAAGGCATTGCTACAAAGACCATCTTAGTGGAAAAAGTCCCTTTCTAAATCGAGTTCACACATCATTCAAGTCATGAACTGAAACGAATTAACTTATCGTTCCAGCCATGTCTATATCATGAGATATATATCATTACCAAATGCATTGGAGGGAGATATAGGTCCCACCCATCTCATAATGAAATCATTCTTACTTTTGCCTCAAAATAAACATACATCATTCATAATAACCCAAAAAATAAAATGGGTCTCATAAACATTATCCCATCATCACATAGTCCATATAAATGAAATGGATATAATTTCATAATAAGAAAAGTGAAACCATGTAAATCATAGAGACATTATACTTGAAATATATACTTATGAAATATTGCCGTTTTAGATGGAAAATGGTTTTGATAAAACACTTGAAACAAATTCTTGAGGAAAATATCCTTTCATGTAAAAATAATTTTCTTTTCACAAAATGCCATGCAATTTTAAAATAAATGGATTTTTTTGAAAATAGTATTGAAATTTTTTGGAGGATGCTTCATGAAAATAAGTCTTTATAAAACTGTAAAAATCCTTTCATTTCGTATAAGTTAAAAAACATTCTTCTCATACTTTTGCCAAAAAAGTCAAAAAGTACCTCGTAAAAGAAAGATTCATTACATACCATGTAGTAAAAGTAAAAAAATGGGTAAAAATGACATTAAAAATACATGAAACCATTTTTAGAAAATAGATACATGTATGATAAATATAACCCCAGTAAATACATAGGAATAAACAATGTCGGATGAAAACGAGATTTGAAAAGTTATCCCTTACAGTAGGTCCGATATGCTTCGTATGAATCCGAACCTCTTGTATAATGATTAAAATAAGGTCATTGACTTATTATAGAATCATATTCATTGTTATGATATCATATATTATTTAATTATGACTTTATATTACTAGTTCTATTGTAAATTCCATGTTAAAGTAGCGTTTTGGGTAAAATCATTTCATTTATCGTATGCGTTTGGACTTATTGTTCTTGATATTATTATTAATTATATAATGATTTTCTTACATACAGGATGTAAAACATGATTTATATATCATATATATTTAGTATATATATAATAGATAGATAAATGAAATTAAACACACCGTTCATGGAGACGGTAGGTTGTACGTATGCATGAATGCTGTTTTCCTTTCCTTATTGACTTGAATGGAAGTAAGTAGATGAAATATATATATACATAAGTCCAGTAGAATTATTATATTATATATACCATTATTAATCATTATAAATACATTATAATCATTCTTGAATGGTTATCATAGAGAATGAATCACATCGCGTCATGGAGACGGTAATCTGTACGTATGCACGAGCGATCATATCATTCCCATAATTATTGAAATGAATTGTAGTGGATAATATAATATTTCTGAATCAATATGATGTTATAATCACTATATATAGTTATTATTTACACCATTATACCCATCCAAGTAAGGTGGTGGTAGAAAACAGATTATACTACGGCGTGGAGACGGTATTCCGTACGTACGCACGCGCGGTGATTTCATTTTCCGTAGGATGGATAAAAGGTGGAATAGGGTTGTTTCATATTTATAATAACATATCAGTATATGAGTGATACTGATTGTATTAATTCATAATAATTCAACTAAATTACAGGAAGTAGAAGAAGAATGAATCTTGAAAGAATCGGTAGAAAAGATTACCTCTTATTCGATGCAGCTTCTTTAAACTTCCTATCAAGGGACAAGAGATGGTCTTTTGAGAAGACAAAAACCACCAGAATATTTCTAGTGATGTGGAGAATAGATTTTGGTAGGGTTAGGCCAAGCTTGAAGGCTAAATGTGGTGTGAGGAGGAGAGGTAGGAGGTGTCCTTTTCTAAGGGAGGAGATGGGCACCATAGGAGAATCATAAAATATTATTTTATATTAAAGTCATATTTGGTTTATAATGGCTTCAAATTTATTTATTTAGAAGCTAAGGTGGGGATGGGTCGAAATATTCTCAACCAATAGGTTTTAGAGATGTTTAGCATATTATTTTATCCTTATCATTTAGACTTAACTCTAAGTTAGATAATTTAACCTTCACGGTGTCTTCTTGTTTTCTTACACTATATTGTTAATAAACATACAATAATAAGAAAAACGAACCCCAATTGGTTCATTATTAATATATATATATCCTTATAAATTTCATTTTTCTGATCCTTATATTTTTAGGAATATAATATCTACTAATAATATGATATTTATATAAAAAATTATTTTATGACAATTTTGACACTATTTGGTAATTGATTTTTGTGAAACTCATAACAGTATGATTAGTTCGAAAAAAGTTAATAAAATCAATACTGACATTCCATATTAACCTATAAAATTAGTGGATCACATTAAATAGTTCATATAATATTTATTTTAATTTCATTAAAACCATTTCTTTGATATTTCAATCCATAAAATAATTTCGACATCGCTATTATGCCACCATTAATGACAATAATTTAATCCCTAAAAATTCTAAATAAATTATCATGATGTAGATGATTTTATTAGAATTATGTATACTATTAATGTTCGAAGATTCATTATGTATATCACTAAATTTAAATTATTATACTAATAAGATTTAAGAAAGTGACATGTTGTCACTTTATTTGGTTTTAATAATAATTAAATTATTTTAAAGGACAAAATTCCATTAAAAGAATCCAATCCGACCCTTAGGAGATATGGGTCAACTTTTAGTAAACTAATTGTATTTTGGCCGGTATTAGGGTAATTTTATAAGATTATACTTACCCTTAATTACCCGATTTACCTTTTACCATGGTAAATTCAATTTACCGTAGTAAATTTTCATAACACCCAAAAATAAAAAGTAGACTGTTAATATAATTTTGACCCACTAGTTCCCAATATGGAATCAATTTTTTCAAATTCAATATACAGAAGTTTAAGAAATTAAATTAAAATTAATCCTGTTGTTGAAAGAAAATGGGTTTTTGTTTAAAACATTTCAAAAGATAGAGTTGATTTAACCTACGAATTCAATGTAAAATCAATTATAATGACACAAATTATATTAAATGAAAAAAATAGATTCTAATTATACTTTAAACCCATTCAATATTATAATTTAACCATATAAATTATTACAATGAAAAATGTAGTTTTTAATTAAAATATAGCGTGTTTTTACTATTCATTAAAATATGAAAGTTATCAGAATAATACAAAAAATTTATCCAAAGTAAATTTTTATATCCTGATTCAAAACATGAGTTTTATTTTGTCAAATTGAATTTATAAACTTGTCATATATTAGATTAAATATGGGTTCTCCATCAAAAGGTGGTAAAACTGTATTTTTTGAAAAATACTTCTTTTACCTGAAAAATTTATTTTATTCTCATAACATGTTCTAGAAAATGTGTAAGATGAATTATAATGTTATAAAATTAAAAATTTAGTTAATACTATTCATAATTTCTTGTTTATAATAATATTATAACCATATATCACCGTTTAGTGAAACCCGGTATTACGTACATCACACGCTATCGAGGAAGGTTGCGATTTGCGTATAATGTAAGACAAGTCAGGGTTGCGTGTAGTGCAAGACTCTTTTGTTGTTGTGTATAACAAAATCGAACAATATTTCATTTATTCATTGAATATATGAAAATATATATATACACTCAATGTTGCATACAATAACTACTATCAAACAATCTTGAAATTGTGTGTAACACGATCCAAGATTAGTGTTGCGTATACCGCAAAATAATATGGTGTTCTATATAGCGTAAGATAATTTTGGAGTAGCATACAACACAAGACATTAATGAAATTAAAAAGAATAATTCTTATAAAATATCAGGTTGTTACATAAATTATTCTAAAAGTTGTCATCATTTTATTATAAGTCTTAAATATCCAATCATGACACCATGACATCATGTCAATCTTCAAGAACAAACCAATATTTATGAATAGTAAAAATAAATCATTGATACATCGAAGATCATACTTGTTCATCACAGTAATCCGGTTTAACATTATGTAATAAAAAAATAAGAATAAAATGATAATTGCATTTATTACAAATGACATAGTCAAGCCCCATGTGTTAGAACCACAAGGCTGAATACCCTGAGAGGGGGAGAGGGTGAATAAGGGTATGACTAATTTTTAAAATTAAATACCTTCCTGATCTTATTTCACTGTTAATAAAAACACTATTCTCTCTCGTTACCATTACACAATATAAACAGAATGTAAATCTTGCATAGAACAAAATATTTTTACTTGTTTCACCCTCACTAGGATACGTCCAAGGAGCATACACTCGAAATGTGACAATGTACCAAATCCACTATAAGCACACTACTGTTTACAAAGTTCGAGATAGATCACATCTATTCCTAGGCTCACTACCTTTAAAATGTTTAGGTTTAGTTTACTGCTTTCCAAAGGGTCACACCCTTTTATTTGTATCTAGCTTACTGCTGGTGGAGGGATCACCTTCTTCTTCTTCATTTGATCACTGCTCTGGAAAGGATCCACTCACAGTTTATAGATCTATAGGTCTCTTCATTATAACTAATTAATACATCATCTGTTGTATGTGTATGCTCTGTTGGATTCAAACTTTCACCCATAGATGAATCTCTCTTTTCACCTAAGGTATCAGGAAATCTTCCAGCATTTACACAGCCCTGAATCACTGTTGTGAATCAAACATACCTGGCACCATTCTATATGCTAGCGCTCAAGTATCGGCACACATGTTTTAACTGGTGTTCAAGTCTCACTCAACCACTTGCGCGACACAAGCCTCTGCAACTCCAAACATGCATAACTCACTCCCTTTTACGCCAAAACAAATATTGGCATGCAACCATCAACTGTCGTGCTTCTTCAAAATCTGGTGCCCAAGTCCACCTCAACAACTTGCATGAAACCTCCTTATTCAACTCTAAACATGGGGGGACATACTTCATTTCTCGCACAAACCTCCTTGGGCACGCAACTATCACCTGGCACATAACTTCTTCTTGCAAGACCCACCACAACTTGCGTGACCACTACAACAATGCGTCGGGAGCTCTAAATTTCTACAAGTGTTGAACTCGTACCGAATGACGAGGGGACGACCTCTATTTATATGCATTTGGGCACCCTGTGTGACGGCGGACATGTCCATGTCGCGCAAGTCAGTTGCGCGACCAATCCTAAAACATGGTCACCCCTTATCCCTTTTCTATATTTTGATGTTCTGATCTTGAAAAAAATTAGGCGCGCAAGACTTTTCACTTTCAAGTACATGGCGCACAAGTCCCAAAGCCAAAAACCACTTTTCGTCATTTGTTGATTTTTAGGCCAATAAATTTGGGAAACACTGGAAAACGGCGCCACATTGTATCTACAGGTTTTGTACCGCCTCTAGATCATCCATTCCATTGTCGACATTCTTGAATCAAACATGGATCGTTAACCATATCCCTTGAACTCAACATGCCACCATGAAATCCCCATTGTCCAAATATTTGTATGTCATGGTTTTCTTTTTCAACAATCACAACACGTATTCCCACATTATCAACAAAAATATTCACCACAAAAATGATTCAATGATAACTTGAGGGATTTATTCACAAAAATATCCCCCTTTTGGTGTGTTCTATAATATTCTATAAAAAGATACATCGTTACTTCATCAGCCACTATTTGATTATTGTGATTCCGAGAGTGATCAAAGATTTTATCAAATCATACTCTCAGCCCACTTGAGCGATGTTTGGTGTGGGAAACAAGAGTAAATGAATAGTTCATCAATGAATCACTTCAACTCTGACACCCACTATTGACTCCAAATTGATACCAAAAATTTTATGAAATATTCTAACCACATTCCAACACCAACCTTCTGCTTATCACAATCCTTATCTATCATGATATCTATTATTTTATCGATCACTTCTAGCATCATTAAATTTGATTTTCTCCCCTATGTCATTACACTCCCCTTATCTCACTGCTCCACCTGTCATCTTCTCTACATATATGTCATGATTTCTCAAATAACCACACTGTCTCCCCTAGAACAATCACTATTTTCTCCCCCTTTGACAATGAACACAATGGTCACTCCTTTGCAGTCTGTAACAGAGTAGATAACACATATCATCAAATTAGGGGAAAAACACATCATACCTTTGGGAGAGGGGGTTCCACATCCACACTTTTTTATGTGCGAGGAGTTGATTGAATTCCAAGATCTAGTCGATGCATTCCAAATGATTCATTAGGTGAGGCCTTTGTCATAATATCTAAAAACTGTAGCTTTGTAGGCACATACTCCAACATCACAAGCACTTTCTCCACCTTCTCCTTGATAAATTGACTTTTTATCTCACTGTGTGTTGTCCTTCAGTGATGAACTGGATTTTTGATAAGTTTGATAGAACATGAGTTATCATACTAGATTCTGATCAGAGACTTCACCTCAACTCCAATATCTTCAACCTACTACTTCGTCCACAATAACTATGTGCCTGATTGAGCGTCTGTGATATACTCTAATTTCATGGTGCTCAATGAAATGAAATCTTTCTTCTTGCTTATCCCAGAAATAATCAATCCACCAAGATAGAATGCACCACCTACCGTTGATTTTATATCATCCTATGAACCAGCCTAGTCTTCATCAGTATATCTGAATAACTCTATCTGAGATTTGTTATTATATTTCATGCCAAAATCCACCATTCCCTTGAAATACTTAAGTATTCTTTTCACTTCATGTAACACCCCAAGATTTCATAGTGTGTTATTTCTTCAAAATAATTCAATAACTTGCAATACACGCAACACCGAGTTCAATCACACCATGAATTACCAAAGGAAAAAGCCATTCAAAAGAGGTTATGAATATTATTAACTAAATTTTAAACTTTATATAATCCTTATAATTTTAGAATCCATATTATGAGTTTCTTAGTCATAATGCAAGAACAGATTCATTTTCAGTATTACACTTTTATCATCTTTTAATAGTGAAACCTTTTTAAATACAATATTTTATACTTTTTGACTAAATGGGGACATCAAAAAATTTAAAATGAAACATCCAAAGCTTACACGGTACGCTTTCCTTTGAATAAAACAGTAGCGTGTGTTGTACGCAACTTCGAGTTCTAACACACCATAACTAATCAAACTAGCCGTTATGAATAGTAACACCTACTTTTTGAAATTATATATATTTTATATTTGAAAATGGACTTCATTTTTGGATTCGGAATATCGAATTTAGCCTAAGGTGATATTTTGGTACATTTCGGATAACTTTCATATTTTGATGAATAGTGAAAATTACAAAATTTTAATTAAAAACAACTTTTTTAATCAAAATAATTAATAGTGATAAATTATGAATTTGAGTGGTTTTAAAGTATATTTAGAATATATTTTTACCATTTAATATAATGTTTTTCATTGGACATAATTTTACAATTAAACCGAACATAAACAAGTGTCAATCTTTTGATAGTTATTATCTCTTAAAAACACGCTTTTTGTTTTGACAGCGGGAATTAATTTTAAATTAATTTCTGCCACTTCTGTGTTTTGAATTTAGGAAAATGGATTCCATATTTGGAATCAGGATTTTCAAATTGTGTAAATAGGTAACTTTTATTTTTAGACATTTTGAATAATTACTGCGGTAAATATTTTATTTACCATGGTTAAGGGTAAATCCGGTAAATAAGGGTTAAAAAATTAATATTATAATAATACTAAATTATCTTAAAACGTGTCTTAACCCTATTGGTTGATACATGGTCGACCATGGGAATCTTTGGGTCTATTTTGGGACCCCATGGATCCACTTGTAAGTGATAATGACACTTTATTTTAATTTAGTTAAAATGAATACAAAAATGACACAAGCATATATCTTTTAGAACAACAATTGTTACATAGGGTTATATATGTTGGATTTTAGATTATAAATATTAATTAGAGATCTAAAAAGATTTCATACATAATGATATTTTATTTATAATTTTTAGACATTAAATAATTTACTTTATATATGACACAATGATGATGCAGTAATTACTATAATAGTGAAAAATTAAAATAATTGATATTATAAATACCCAAATAAATATAATATGAAACTCTTAATGAATTAAACTAATTTTCTAGGATAATATCATATATTAGGATTGATTTAATTGACTTTTTTCGAAGTAATCAATCTGTTATGAGTTTCACAAAAATCAACTATTGAATAGTGTCAAAATTGACATAAAAGAGTTCTTAAACAAATATTATATTATTAATTGATATTAAATTCCTAAAAATCTATGGTTCGGCCAAGAGACTTATATCATGATAGGTTCATCATTAATGTACCACTTGGGGTCACTTGGATTTATATAGTATGTTTATTAGCCATATTATATAAAAATACAAAGAGACATTGTAAAAGTGAAACTAATTAACTTAGAGTTAATACTTAAAGATAAGGTTAATATAAGTACCCAAACCTGTCTAAATTCTATTGGTTGAGTGGTTTTCGACCTATCCCAACCTTAACCTTTGAATAGTCAACTTTGGAGCCATTAGAAACCAAATATGAATTTATTATAAATTAATATTTCTAGCTTTTCCAAAGGTGCCCCTCACCCCTCTTATAAAAGGGCATTCCTCCTTCTCATTTCTTCACACCTCTAAAGCCTTTTGGTTCGGCCAAACTCTGCCCAAATACTCTCCCAACATCCCTCAATACAACCTAGAGGCCTTAGTTTGATCAGAAAGCCAACCTAAGGAGCCCTTTTGATCAAATCAAAAGGAAGAACCCGAAGAAGAGGTAATGATTTCACCACCCTTTTCTAAGTTCATTTCTTCTTCCACTTCTTCTTCCTTTGTTCTTACCATTCTAAAATAATAACTCCAGTATCTCACATATACTGTGATGTTATTATAAATATGGTACAACCATATTCAGTATTCTATCCACCCTTTGAATAACATGTCACCATGTGTGCGTACGTACGGCTTACCATCTCCACGTCGTGGTGTAATTGTTATTCAATATAATATTATTTGGATGGGTATAATAATGATGTGTAACTCATGTAAATAATAAATATAACATGTTAATGATTCTGTATATATGATATACCATCCATTTATATATTATTTTAATATCAAAAGAATTATATTTTCGCTCGTGCGTACGTACGGACTACCGTCTCCACGAACGCGATGAGATTCATTCTCCATCGTATCCATTCAAGTATAATTATCATTTGATGATTTAAAAATGATGTTTAAGGACTAGATATCGTTCTGGATATGAATAAGATACAACAACCATGGCTTATGTAACAAAACATATAAAAGAAAATGAGTAAGTTAACACCCGAAACGACGATAAATCTAAGATATTATTAACAAATCAATGTTAAAAGATCATATATGATATCATATTAATATATATGATTCTTGTATAATTTAATAACAATTATTTCACCATTATACAGGAGGTTAACCTACCCCAACAAAAGAAAAGTACAAGGTAAGGGTTATTTCACAATCTCTTCATTATCCGAGGTTGTTTATATGTAATAATCTACTGGGATCTCTTTATCATCCACATCCATGTTTCTTAAAAATGTAATTCAAAACATTTTTACTATTTACTAGAGTATGAGTTAAAGTCATTTATACCTTTTTTGACTTTTATAAGTGGTTTATAAAGGAATCTTTCCGTCATTTTCAAAACAAGGTCCTTTTTAACCTTTTCGACAGAAATAAGGTAAGAATGTTTTTTTTAACTTATACGGCGGGTGCGGCTATTTTCCGCCATTATAAATTCTTCAAAGCTTCCCTTACAAGCTTATAAGAATATTTTCAAAGAAAATGTTTTATTTTATATGGATCTTAAATGATTTCAAAATAAAAGAAGATATTTCTTTAAAAAGAATTTTGATTTCACCTATGTCAACATCCTTTGATGGATTTTAAGATTATTTGAAGTTGATATATTATGGTAAAAAAAACTTCTATATTGTATTGAAGGTTTTGTGATATGTTTGATTGTGGATGTGCTATATTTATACCATTCATAGTTTATGGTGAAAGTATTGACATTTTGTATGCTAGTTTTAATACGAATGTTTATGTTATGTTTAAACCTTTTCATATGGGAATGCATTGGACTTAATAAGTGACGGGTGGAGCCCGCTATAGCTCCTCGATGCATCGGTAGGTCTCATGAGACAAACTAGTGTCTTGGCACAAGGCCTTGACAAAATCTTATTTGTAGTCTTGGCACGAGGCCTTGGCTATGTGGTTATGATAGTCTGGCATTATGCATTCCAACATTATGAAAGTGGTTATTGACTTTTGCATGTGATTATTCGATTAGTAGAATATCCATGTGAATAAGTAAATGGCATTATTTCATTTTATTTATGCCATACCATGTTGAAAGTTCATGTTTAAAAGGCTTTTGTTTTAGTTATACATTGCCTTAAATGTTTATTCTTATTGATGAAAGTTTCCGATATATTGTTATCCCTACTGGGCATTTGAGCTCACCCTTTTTCTATGTTTTATTTTTCCCAGGAAGTGAAGATGTAAGTTATGAATGACCTGCAGGGATATTATGAGGGGATTATAGTGTGGACTGTGGAAACATTATGTTGTTGTAGTAGTTTTTCATTTTATGATGTAATGTAAAACTTATGAATATATCTAGTGTTTACAAGGCTACTAAACCAATCGGTCTTTCGAGATTTGATCTTTCTTGTGATCATGCCAATGTTACGAAGTAATGCACCGACTCTGGGTACCTGGGGTCGGGGCGTTACAGTTGGTATCAGAGGATGTTTAGTACAAACCTTGGAAGCTAGATTTAGATAAACTCTGATTAGAGCACATAGACCTAAGATGAACTTTGAGGATTAGTATAGAAGAACTTCCTAGAATTTTGGTATTGTAGAGATTTTGTGAGTTTTCCGAGCAATACATCCCTGTCTGGATACGAGCAGGTAGAGGCGGCTCTGGCACAGATGTACCTAGGGGTAAAACCCGAAAACACCGCTTTGAGCTAGACTCGAACGGGAACTGGTGCACGACAACGGGCCTTGCTGCACTCTTGGTTACGACACTCCCGGGGGATATGCTTAGAATAACTCTCATTTTCTTTACAAATCATTTTGAAGGGTTTATGAGTATATACGTCCTCAAAGGAAACATTCTTATGATTATGGATTATATCCATAAATAGTTCAATTTATGTTAAGTGTTTTATAAGTATGGGATTATGTATTTTGATTCATAAACTGATCTAGTGTATGCCATTGTTTAGAAATGGTGCCCAGTAGAAGGAATGAGAACTCCAGCAATGCACATGATCCAAAGAGAAAGAAGGATCATATCTTTCGTGGTCTTAAGCCAGAATTTATAAGAGAAATAGTCTCCCATATATTATCATTATATGAAGAAATAATATCATGTGTTGATAAGATAAGTAAAGATTTTACTGAGACCTATGGATTTGAAGGGAAGCAAGAGAAGAAAAGGATGGAAGAGAGAAAGATGGATAAAGGGAAGAGGGAAAAGAATAATTTTCCCATATGTGGTAACTGTGGAAAGAAACACCCTGGAACTTGCCTGAAAGGAATGGGAGTTTGTTATAAGTGTGGAGAAAAAGGGCACAAAGTACGTGACTGCAAGGGTAAGAAAATGGTTTCAAATGTACACTGCTTCATTTGCAAGGAGTTTGGACACTACGTGAACCTATGTCCCAGTCATCAAACTATGCCGCAAATGATGTTATTGGATAATAATCAAGTTATGATACTACCACAGATGAAGATGAATGATTAGAGTTCTTATGTTGATTATGTCAATTGAGTGTGTATCAACAATTTACTTGTTATAATAATTATGGAGTATGTAAGGATTGTACTACAGTAATATTTCATTAAGGACTTGAGATTTTGTGGAACAAAGAAAAGTGACTCAATAGCAGGATAAATTTTTGGAAAATATATGGTTGAGAGAATGAAAAACCATAATATAGTTCTGATACCGAGGTAGTGATTTTAGAATAATACATGATTGTTTTGGATAAATTATATTGGATATTCTTGACTACCTTGGAACTGATTAATGATTTGTATATTCCATCCTTTTTGGGGTTTAAAACATTTTTGGATTAATGAAGTATATCCAGCATTCTATATGGAATAAGGGAGCATGAATGTAATCAATAAGGAATATGGTAATTCAGGATGTTTCAGTGTATTAAAAGAATACATGATGAAGGTATTCATATGCTATTACGGGGTAAAAAGAATCTACATTATGCTTACCTTCCTTATAAATGTTGGACTATGAGTTTGGACAGAAGTATTTTGGATAGTTCTAGTTTGGATTATTTTGGATTGCCATAAAAGGACAACCCGGAGGTCGGGCGGCAACCCGTCGCGTCTGGCAAGGCTGCGAGACTTGAACCCGCAACCGAAGGGCGACAAGGGTGTATCACCTACCACTGGCCCAAGAGATGTCCTGGATTAAATAATGTAGTTTTTTTTAAAAGATCTGGTAGATGAATTATAAATTTGTTTATTTTGGAACCCTATACGAATAGTGTAAATAGAATTTTTTACATTCTATTATCTTTTAGAGTGAAAGATGAGTTTGTGGTAGAAATTTATTAAAGGATAAAACTATAATTATAAAGTAAGTATATCTCCTTATGATCTTATCCAATCTCATAAATAAATTCCTCAACATTAATAAAAGGAACATAGAAAAAAAATGTTTTCCTAGATGGTACCTTAAATAATCACTAATTTATGGCTTTGGGATTGTTGGCCTTTTCATAGCCATGTTCTCTACCACTCTCCATCAGATAATTGATGGTTAGATTTCTCCTCCATATCCATATTTTCCTACATGGAACCCTACTATGTGTTATTTTCGGTAATCTTCATACTTTCGACTTTTTATTTTAAATAGAGTCCTCATTAATTCATTTTTCGATGTGGGATTTCAACTAAGATATTTTGAAACATCAAAAATGTGTTATCCTAATACCCTATGTTTTGTTGAACCAATGGTATTTCAAATCATCATAGATTGATGAATTTAAGGACCTCAATCTTACACTTGTTTGTGATTGATGACCTCAATCAATACCTTTAAATATTTACATTTTTCCTCCAATTATATGTCTCTAAATGCCACCAATGTTCTCCTAATCGAGATCATAATTTGGTGGTGACGCTTTCATTTCTCTTTCCTCATATTAAGACTAAATTTTAGTAACCCAATTTCCGATGTGGGTTTTCCCACAAATATATTTTCTATTTTCAACCTTTTATTTTCGAAGAACAATTTCAAATTGTGAGGACGCAATTTATTGAAGGAGGGGAGAATGTAACACCCCAAGATTTCATAGTGTGTTATTTCTTCAAAATAATTCAATAACATGCACTACACGCAACACCGAGTTCAATCACACCATGAATTACCAAAGGAAAAATCCATTCAAAAGAGGTTATGAATATTATTAACTAAATTTTAAACTTTATATAATCCTTATAATTTTAGAATCCATATTATGAGTTTCTTAGTCATAATGCAAGAACAGATTCATTTTCAGTATTACACTTTTATCAACTTTTAATAGTGAAACCTTTTTAAATACAATATTTTATACTTTTTGACTAAATGGGGACATCAAAAAATTTAAAATGAAACATCCCAAGCTTACACGTTACGCTTTCCTTTGAATAAAACAGTAGCGTGTGTTGTACGCAACTTCGAGTTCTAACACACCATAACTAATCAAACTAGCCGTTATGAATAGTAACACCTACTTTTTGAAATTATATATATTTTATATTTTAAAATGGACTTCATTTTTGGATTCTGAATATCGAATTTAGCCTAAGGTGAAATTTTGGTACATTTCGGATAACTTTCATATTTTGATGAATAGTGAAAATTACTAAATTTTAATTAAAAACAACTTTTTTAATCAAAATAATTAATAGTGATAAATTATGAATTTCAGTGGTTTTAAAGTATATTTAGAATATATTTTTACCATTTAATATAATGTTGGTCATTGGACATAATTTTACAATTAAACCGAACATAAACAAGTGCCAATCTTTTGATAGTTATTATCTCTTAAAAACACGCTTTTTGTTTTGACAGCGGGAATTAATTTTAAATTAATTTCTGCCACTTCTGTGTTTTGAATTTAGGAAAATGGATTTCATATTTGGAATCAGGATTTTCAAATTGTGTTAATAGGTAACTTTTATTTTTAGACATTTTGAATAATTATTGCGGTAAATATTTTATTTACCATGGTTAAGGGTAAATCCGGTAAATAAGGGTTAAAAAAATAATATTATAATAATACTAAATTACCTTAAAACGTGTCGTAACCCTATTGGTTGATACATGGTCGACCATGGGAATCTTTGGGTCTATTTTGGGAACCCATGGATCCACTTGTAAGTGATAATGACACTTTATTTTAATTTAGTTAAAATGAATACAAAAATGACACAAGCATATATCTTTTAGAACAACAATTGTTACATAGGGTTATATATGTTGGATTTTAGATTATAAATATTAATTAGAAATCTAAAAAGATTTCATACATAATGATATTTTATTTATAATTTTTAGACATTAAATAATTTATTTTATATATGACACAATGATGATGCAGTAATTACTATAATAGTGAAAAATTAAAATAATTGATATTATAAATACCCAAATAAATATAATATGAAACTTTTAATTAATTAAACTAATTTTCTAGGATAATATGATATATTTGGATTGATTTAATTGACTTTTTTCGAAGTAATCAATCTGTTATGAGTTTCACAAAAATCAACTATTGAATAGTGTCAAAATTGACATAAAAGAGTTCTTAAACAAATATTATATTATTAATTGATATTAAATTCCTAAAAATCTAAGGTTCGGCCAAGAGACTTATATCATGATAGGTTCATCATTAATGTACCACTTGGGGGTCACTTGGATTTATATAGTAAGTTTATTAACCATATTATATAAAAATACAAAGAGACATTGTAAAAGTGAAACTAATTAACTTAGAGTTAATACTTAAAGATAAGGTTAATATAAGTACCCAAACCTGTCTAAATTCTATTGGTTGAGTGGTTTTCGACCTAGCCCCACCTTAACCTTTGAATAGTCAACTTTTGAGCCATTAGAAACCGAATATGAATTTATTATAAATTAATATTTCTAGCTCTTCCAAAGGTGCCCCTCACCCCTCTTATAAAAGGGCATTCCTCCATCTCATTTATTCACACCTCTAAAGCCTTTTGGTTCGGCCAAACTCTACCCAAATACTCTCCCAACATCCCTCAATACAACCTAGAGGCCTTAGTTTGATCAGAAAGCCAACCTAAGGAGCCCTTTTGATCAAATCAAAAGGAAGAACCCGAAGAAGAGGTAATGATTTCACCACCCTTTTCTAAGTTCATTTCTTCTTCCACTTCTTCTTCCTTTGTTCTTACCATTCTAAAATAATAACTCTAGTATCTCACATATACTGTGATGTTATTATAAATATGGTACAACCATATTCAGTATTCTATCCACCCTTTGAATAACATGTCACCATGCGTGCGTACGTACGGCTTACCGTCTCCACGTCGTGGTGTAATTGTTATTCAATATAATATTATTTGGATGGGAATAATAATGATGTGTAACTCATGTAAATAATAAATATAACATGTTAATGATTCTGTATATATGATATACCATTCTTTTATATATTATTTTAAAATCAAAAGAATGATATTGTCGCTCGTGCGTACGTACGGACTACCGTCTCCACGAACGCGATGAGATTCATTCTCCATCGTATCCATTAAAGTATAATTATCATTTGATGATTTAAAAATGATATTTAAGGACTAGATATCATTCTGGATATGAATAAGATACAACAACCATGGCTTATGTAACAAAACATATAAAAGAAAATGAGTAAGTTAACACCCGAAACGACGATAATTCTAAGATATTATTAACAAATCAATGTTAAAAGATCATATATGATATCATATTAATATATATGATTCTTGTATAATTTAATAACAATTATTTAACCATTATACAGGAGGTTAACCTACCCCAACAAAGGAAAAGTACAAGGTAAGGGTTATTTCACAATCTCTTCATTATCCGAGGTTGTTTATATGTAATAATCTACTGGGATCTCTTTATCATCCACATCCATGTTTCTTAAAAATGTATTTCAAAACATTTTTACTATTTACTAGAGTATGAGTTAAAGTCATTTATACCTTTTTTGACTTTTATAAGTGGTTTATAAAGGAATCTTTCCGTCATTTTCAAAACAAGGTCCTTTTTAACCTTTTCGACAGAATTAAGGTAAGAATGTTTTTTTTAACTTATACGGCGGGTGCGGCTATTTTACGCCATTATAAAATCTTCAAAGCTTCCCTTACAAGCTTATAAGAATATTTTCAAAGAAAATGTTTTATTTTATATGGATCTTAAATGATTTCAAAATAAAAGGAGATATTTCTTTAAAAATAATTTTGATTTCACCTATGTCAACATCCTTTGATGGATTTTAAGATTATTTGAAGTTGATATATTATGGTAAAAAAAACTTCTATATTGTATTGAAGGTTTTGTGATATGTTTGATTGTGGATGTGCTATATTTATACCATTCATAGTTTATGGTGAAAGTATTGACATTTCGTATGCTAGTTTTAATACGAATGTTTATGTTATGTTTAAACCTTTTGATATGGGAATGCATTGGACTTAATAAGTGACGGGTGGAGCCCGCTATAGCTCCTCGATGCATCGGTAGGTCTCATGAGACAAACTAGTGTCTTGGCACAAGGCCTTGACAAAATCTTATTTGTAGTCTTGGCACGAGGCCTTGGCTATGTGGTTATGATAGTCTGGCATTATGCATTCCAACATTATGAAAGTGGTTATTGACTTTTGCATGTGATTATTCGATTAGTAGAATATCCATGTGAATAAGTAAATGGCAATATTTCATTTTATTTATGCCATACCATGTTGAAAGTTCATGTTTAAAAGGCTTTTGTTTTAGTTATACATTGCCTTAAATGTTCATTCTTATTGATGAAACTTTCCGATATATTGTTATCCTTACTGGGCATTTGAGCTCACCCCTTTTCTATGTTTTATTTTTCCCAGGAAGTGAAGATGTAAGTTATGAATGACCTGCAGGGATATTATGAGGGGATTATAGTGTGGACTGTGGAAACATTATGTTGTTGTAGTAGTTTTTCATTTTATGATGTAATGTAAAACTTATGAATATATCTAGTGTTTCCAAGGCTACTAAACCAATCGGTCTTTCGAGATTTGATCTTCCTTGTGATCATGCCAATGTTACGAAGTAATGCACCGACTCTGGGTACCTGGGGTCGGGGCGTTACACTTCATGCATGTGGATTTCCGTTGGCATTATTTGTTAACATGCTTCTTGGCATGTGCCGAAAACATGATCAGATCTTGTTGCTATTAGGTACAGTAAAATGCCAATAATCTGCTTGTATTCTATGATATTAACTACCCTTCCACTGTCATCTTTTGATAATTTCATCCGGGTAGCAACCAAAGTCCTCATTTCCTTGGAATTCTCCATTACAACCCATCTCCAAAATTTCTTGGATTATTATGATTGAGAAATGAATGTTCCACTACTACCTTTTGTCACCTGTAAACCAAGGAATAACGTTAGCTATCCAATCATTGACATTTAGAACTCACTTTTCATGAATTCAAAAACCTATCAGCACTGAGATTCATCTGATCCGCCAAATATTATGTCTTCGACATAAACCAACACCATCATCCATTGATTTCTGTTGTTGTTGAAGAAGATATTGTAATACACTCCACCACGTGGAAACCCAAGCTTCTTCAAATACTGATCCAGTTGTGAGTACCATGCTCATGGTTCTTACTTCAACCCATATAGTGATTTCTTCAACTGAAAAACATTATTCTCATCTTCATGAATTTGGAAACCATATGACTGCTCAATGTACTCCTCTTCCTCAAAAACACCATTTAAAAATGCAGATTTGGTGTCCATTTGGAACACATTGAACTTTCATTGCACTGCTATTGCTAAAAATTATATTATTGTCCTCAGCCATGAAAAACCAGTGAAAATATCTCATCAACGTCAATGTCTTTTAATTTGTATTATCCTTTACAAACCAGTCGTTCTTTTTTTTTCGAATCACTGTTCCATATTGATTTATCTTGTTGTGGAGGACCCATTTAGTGTCGATCACATTCTTTTCAGTTGGTCTCAAATCAATCTACCACATCTAGTTCTTCACAATTTGATCAAACTCTTCATTCATAGCCTGAACCTAGTTTTCCTCTTCTACTATAGAAGAAAAGCATTTAGGCTCTACCTGAGATAGGAAAGATGTCTACTGAAGTGACATCATTCTTCTTGTCTGAACTGGAGCTGTATGATCACCAATGATATTCTTACTTTCAATTTCAGCTCGACTCCTTGGCTTCTGTGTGAAAACTGATTTTTTTTCTTCATGATTATCATCATTATATTATTCCGAATTAGAATTAGCAACTTCTGTTCCTCCTGTATTTCTTACCTCCTCATTAAATTCATCTAGAAACTGTTCACCGTGCTATTGAGTATTCTCTTCATTTTCCACAATATTGATGTCATTTCTCTGAACTACTTTTTCTAGCCTCTTGTTAAAGAATTTTTATGCTTTTATTTATCCTGAGTAGCCCAGAAATATTCTATTATCTCCACCTGATTCAAACATAATATGATTTTCTTTGTTGAGAATGAATCACTTACTTCAAAATATTCGAAAGTATTTCACTGTTGGATTCTTTCCGTACCACATTTCACACGGAGTCTTTCCTTCCTTTGGTCACAACAGTGCCCTATTATAAATGTAGATTGATGACAATACTTCTTCCTTTATAAATATCTCTGGTAGTTATTTTTCTATAAGCATTGTTCTGGACAACTTTTTGATTATTCAATTTCTCTTTTCAACCACTCTATTTTGTTGGGGAGTTCTTACTAAAGAAACTTGATTCATTATCCCATGTTTCTCGAGATACACTTCCAGCTGACTATTTGTTAATTCTATACCATTTTATATATGAAACATCATAATTTTTTGTCCAAGCATCCTTTAATATTCCCTTCGGTACTGTTTTAGGCATATAACCACAACAGAGATATGTGTAATAACAAATACCCATGCCATTCTGCTATTGTCACCAATTAAAAGAACGTAATACCTCATCCTATCAATGGCTCTTCGTGATATAGGTCCACAGACATCATCATACACCAATTCAAGAACTCTTATCGACTTCTTTTACATTTCCTTGTACGTCTTTCAGATTATCGTCCATTTTTTATAGGCATCACATGTATGTATACATTCACGTGATTTTTTAGGGAGGTCTCCTACTGATTCACACTTTACCAAAACTTCTATGGATGGTTGAAATAGATGACCAATTCGTTTATGCCACATATTTGTTTCTTCTTCTCTGGATAGATATCACATATCTTCTTCTACACATACAAGGTAGATATTTCCCTTTGTTATTTTTCCCTATTGAACCATTACCCCGTCTATTCCTTTGACAATACAAACCTTCTTAGTAATCCGTATATAATTTCCTAAGTCACATAGTTTACTGACACTTAGCAGATTCTGACTGAGGCCTTCTACTACTAAGACATCTGCACATCTCCTCTTTTCCACCAAACTTGTCCATTCCAAACCAACAATCATTAGTCCTTCATCGTTTCAAAATTTGACAAATCCTTCTTTGTCATATTTTAGGCCTATAACAAGATCCCTTTTACCTTTAATGTGGGATGTGTAACCACTTTCAAGGATCCACACACCAGAGTGATCTGATGCCTTAAGGGAAATTTCTACCACCACATATTTTTCATTGTTCTTCTTCTTGGTCCATATTTTTTCCTTCACACTTGGCATGGATTGAGACTTCTGTTCTTTCTCAGAGTATGATGGACCAGATTCATCTTGAAAATCTGCCAAATTATTTTGCATTTTTAACTCTCCTATTGGATTATTACTCTGATACTTGCGGATGTTTTGATTTTACATTGTCACATTCCTTTGTATGGTCGATGTGCATTACATAGCCATGTGACCAATTCCTCCACACCAAAAACAGTGTCCTTTAAAATATATTCAGGAGAACCATTCTCTATTTAGCTGCCACCATTTTTCTTGCTCCCTTCTATATCTTTTTTCTATGGAACACACATACTATGAATGTCCCATCATTCCACAATAATAACACCTGATATAAGGTGTATTCCATCATGTTACTACAGCACTACGAGTATCCCATGTGATTTTTGAATATTCTGATTATGTTTTCTGCCAAAATAAACCTTCAATCTCGGAGTGAGTGATTGTGGTCTGGCATCAATATTTACAGCTTTTTGATTTCGATCAAGCCCCACTTAGGCCTTAGCATCGGAGCTCGACTACTATTTCCTTCCTATTTATCTACTAGCCTCCTCTTTTATCTTTTATTTCTTCTGATTGACCTTTGTTTATGATATCACATTGGAGGTCAAGCGTTTTTCTTTATCCTTCATTTTTCATCACATATTGACCACTTCTTCTTCATGTTCTTCTATACACTTGACAAGATCATTCACTTTTAAATTCATTCCATCGACATCCCTTTTCTGTTCTTTAATCATGAGCATATACTCACTAACTAATCATGAGTTCTCTAGTGTTGATAACTTGAGTTTATCAATTTCTTCCATTAACATAGAATTTTCTTCTACCTGATTCTACATATAGAGTTTGGTATCCAGAACAACTCTATTAGATTTCTTTTTTTGGGCTATCCAAACATCTATCTCTTCAAGAGGAGCCTCTAACTAAGCTTGCATATCTATTCTTCCTTCAACGTCATCTTCTTCATCATCACCTTCGGTTTCATTATTCTATTGAGAACTACCAATGATGGCCACCATATAATTTTCTCCATGATCATTGCTATTTTTAATTTCCTCTAACTCATCAACCTTAGACTCATCTAAAATATCTTTTTAATCTGAAAGAAGATTCTTCTTCTTGAAGAAAATTCTCTTCAATTGGTTCTTCTTGTTCACATAGGATGACTATCTCTTCTTAAAAATTATATATTCATTTTCATCATTTTATTCTTGAAACTTTTTGGGGAACCTTACCTCAAGATGATTAACAATTCCACATGTAATGCATGCAAATAGATGTTTCACTTTAAACATAGTTTTTCCTCTTTGACGGTTCAAGGAAAAGAATGACATCACTTCATCTGTCTCTTCATTCTCTTGAGATTCTTCAATGGTGAGATAATTCATGGACTTAAATGCCTCCTCCTTGGATTTCCCCTTTTCCATAGCATCATTTTCATCATTCCTCATTTCATATGCAACAAGGGTACTGTGTAGGTTATATAACGTCATCTCTTTTTGGTCTTTATCTTCATAGAGTGATAATTTCGAATTAAACAGAGGTGGATGTTTTCTCAAGATATGATTCATGATTTTTATATCTTCAATGACTTCTCCAATACCTCACATGTCTTCCAAAAAAATATTTACCTTGTCAAAAAATGCATCATCAATTTCATTTTGGCTCTTTCATAGATCCTTATACTTGTTCCACAAAACTTGTAGCCTTGCTTCTCTGACTTTTGTATCCCCTTCATATATATTCACAAGATTTTCCCACATATAATGTGTCGTTTTGCATTACATAACCATTGTATAGATAGATTGAATGGGCTCCACCTAAAGAATTAATAACCTTCGCGTCAGCATCTAGCTACCTTCTTTCAGCTTCTGATAGTGGGCCACTGTTGATGTCGGCTGCGATACCATTTATAGCTGCTGAAAACAAATCCATTCAAAAGTATCAGAAAAAGTGTTTAATTAGATTCCTCAATATCTAAAAATTACTTATGTCGAAGATCAAAATCCCTTTATTATTAGTAACCTCCATTAAGAGAAGAACTAACATAAACCAGTACCTTTGATACCAATTATTAGGTCCACAAGGCTGAATACCCTGAGGCGGGGGGGGGGGGTGAATCAGGGTATGAGTATTTTTTAAAATTAATTCTTGTTGTGATCTTGTTTCATTGTTATGAAAAATAATCTTCTCCCTCTTTCTCATTGCACAATATAAACAAAAGGTAAAGAATGCACAGGATAAAACAATTTTTACTTGGTTCACCTTCACAGGGATATGCCCATGGAGAATACACTGAAAATGTGAAAATGTACCAAATCCACTATAATCACACTAATTTTTACAACAGTTGGGATAGATCACTTCTATTACCAAGCTCACTGCCTTTACAATATTTAGGATCATCTCACAACTTTCCCTAGGGTCACACACTGTTTCTCTTTCTCTGGTTTACTACCGGTGGAGAGGATCATGTTCTTATTCTTCCTTTGCTCACTACTCTTGAAAGGATCCACTCATAGTTTATAGACATTTAGGTCTCTTAATTAACTATAATGAAAACATCCTCTGTTGTATGTGGATGCTCTATTGAAGTCCAACTTTCACCCGTAGATGAATCTCACTTTGCACCGAAGGTATCAGGCAATCTTCCAGCTTTCATGCATCCCTGAATCTCTGCCGTGAATCAACCTTACATGGATCCCTTCTATAAGATGGCGCACAATTATTGGCCTACAATTTATAACTGGCACACATTTCCCCCTCAACCACTTGTGCAACACAAGACTCTGCAACTCCAAACATGCGCAACTCAATACATTTTACGCCCAAACCAATATTGGTGCACAACCATCAACTGTCGCACTTAATAAACATCATGAGAACAAGTCCACCTCATCCACTTGTGTGACACCTCATTCATTAACTCGAAACTTGGGAGACTTACTTCCTTTATCTCCCAAACTACCTTGGGCACGCAACTATCTCCTTTGGCACAACTTCTACTTGCGCAACCCACCACCACATGTGCGACCACCACACCTGCGCATCGTGAGCTCGTCATTTCTCTATGTGTTGAACTCATACCGAATGAGGATGGTTCATCCTCTATTTATAGTCATTTGGACACCTTGCGTGACGACATGCAAGTCTCTACTCGGTGCACACGTCTCGGTGCACAAGTCTCTGCCGCACAAGTCACTTGCGCAGGAAACCCTAAAACATGGGCACCCCTTATACTTTTGACATATTTTTATGTTCTGATCTTGAACAACATTAGGCATGCAGGTTTCCTCTACTTAAAGTATATGGCACACAAGTCATTTTTCCAAAAACCACTTTTCTTCATTTGTCGATTTTCAGGCCCAAAAATTTGGAAAACACTGGAAAACTATGCCACTTTGTTTTTTCTCTTTTTGTACTAGAACAAGATCATCAATTCCTTTGTCAACGTTATTGAATCAGACTTGGATCGTTATCCATATCCCTTGAACTGAACATGCCACCATGAAATCCCCTTTTTCAACAAATTTATATGTCATGGTTTTCTTTGTCAAAAATCACAACACAGATATCCACTTTGTCAAAAAACACAATCACTTCAAAAATCCTTCCATGATACCATCAGAAATTTTCTCCCAACACCAAGGAATTGTAACCAGATGTGTAAATAACTTATCCTCCAATTCTCCATGGTGAATCATGACCACACAATGCCCTACTAGTTCTCTTCCATACGGTTGAAAATACTCAGTCTCAGTGCTCAATAAAAGCTCAATATTATAGTCCATGATTCATTAATGTTGAAACACTAAGAAATCATCAAGATCGATTTCCATAAATAAAACCATTATTGGTGGAAGGATTTCATTCTCCCATAATCTATAATCTATTAAAATCATGAATATATGGCTTTGATATCTCCTAGTTGATGACTAATTGGCCTAGCTTGGACTACCTGTATGTCTTATTCATTACAAAGAATGTACTGTCATCTTTAGAAGACATGAATTTCACTCTTCATTTTGTATTGCTCAATCTGGGCAAGGTATTCCACTAAACAGTTTATACACAAATTTAGGTAGAATATTGTCATGTCAAGAATAATGTGGTCCCACAAAAAAAAATATGACCCAATAATGAGAGAGAATCACTTGAATAATCACGTATCCCATGAATACAATCCAAATAGTGTATCTAAAGTCATATTCCAACTCAGATAGATCATATACAGAGTCAAACCATTGAAATTTTTAGAAGATATAAAGGATTGAGAAGAACTAGTTCCAAATAAGGCACTAAGTAGAGTAGAAAATAATTGACTATTACCTACCACTATAGATGGTCCAACCTCACTATCAATGTGGGTAGAATTCACCACATGTAACTATCCTCCACCACTTTCCTATGATTATTTATGACTCCATTATGTTTCACCGCTCATCTTATAGTTGTTATCTAGTATAAAAGAACCAGATTCACTACCTCTATCAGATTTTATAGTATAACTCCTACTATCAGACTGAAATGGCATAAAAGATCCAATTCACGCACCCAGATTCTATAAACAATCACATCACTACCTTCTTATGATACAATATTGTAACAACCCATAACAGGTTCCATGTACCAATAACCGGTGCCATACAACCACATTACCTCAGGGTAGGCTCCCCATAAATCATATGTTGCTAAATAGATTAGAGGGTCTTGAATGTCTGATTGGGTATAATATAAACTATTTTATTAGAGTAATACACCAGTATATGTAAACTATAATGAAATATATCATATAAAATCATAAAAATTACCAATAACACATGATTATTAGGGCATGAAAATATGTTATACAACAAAACCATAAAACATGTCATGTCAGTGTATATATCGCATTTCTGAAATAAACCTCAATGGAATGTCATTATCAACTCCCAAGAGGGTACCAAAACACATATAATTCCTTCAACCATGCTCTATACTGACATATCCATCTAAATCAGGACCCCTTCCTCTAAAATGTCTTGTATCCATGAATTCAGTTATGGTACCGATTAGGCATCCCAATTAGGGCATATGAACAACTCAGTAGGCCTCCACTATTGTTTTCTAATGAAAATTCAATTCAATACTGAGTATATTTAGTTCTATTAATAAATTTGTTATATTTAATATGATAAATTTATTAAATTTATTCAATTATCCTTTAATTAATGACATTAACTTATTGGTTCCCATTAAAACCCATATGTCAATACCTATATTTCCCCATGTCGTATTCTGAACCATTTAATATTTTGAAATTAAAATTCATTTCTACATGTTGGTATACATTATATAATATTTCAAACAATGTTTACAATGGCACTAGGGAACCATAGTCCAATTTCAATGTTTTTTATAGAACACCATGTGTTGGAACCCATTTATCCATCATACATATTTATCGTGGTCATAAAACCTCATTTATAGTACCCTATATCCTCAATATTGAATAAAAATCTTTGGGGGTATAACTCTTTGTATAAAACATCAAATATCTATCAACCACATATATCATTGGTGTAGATCATCATGTGTAAAACCCAAATTATAATAAAAAATATAGATATTTAATTTTTGTATAACAATATGTCTCGCAAACCATTCTAATATATTAATGTATATCAATTTTTAAAATTTCATTAATAACAACCCAATTAAATTAATTCAATTATATCTATATTTACTGTTCATTGATAATCAGGTCTTATACCACATAAAAATCAGTTATTTACTTCTTTAATTACATTGACTATATCATCATGTCTAATAATAAATTTCAAAACCATGATTATGAATAATTTATATTCTTATCACAATTAACCTCCACTATGTCAATTTCTTAATTAGTAAATTAATTAAACCATGTCCATTAATTTTTTTTATAATTATTTAACAATGCAAATTTTCTTTAATCAATTAAAAAATCAATTAACAATTTCACAATTTCAATATCCAATAATTATTTCATAATTTAATAATTCTTAATTAAAGATATACATTTTCTTAATTTACTCACCATCTATTTATCATAATTTTCCATTCAAAACATTTATAATTAATTTAATTATAAATTATTCTTATTCAACATTTAATTCCAAAATCCAACCATATCACTTTCATCATAATTACATCCTATTATTATTTATTAACTCACTAATAACAATATCTCATTATAATTATACAATTAATTATTTTTATCAATGATTATTAATTCACATAATCTCACAATTAACGAAAATAAATAATTTACAACATTAATTATCTTATAAAGAAATTTATATTGATAAAAAAATAATGAAATTATAAAATATTGATATATATAATAAAAATATTGACTATTTTATTTTGAAATTAGAACACCTAAATAGATTCATTAATAAATTATTTCCTATTAGAAAAAGGAAAAATTTCCCATCAAAGTGATATAGATTTCGATCCTGATAAACTACACTAAATCTATATTTATCAAAACATGATCTATTATATCTATGTATAGATCCACACGCCTCAATCTAAACTCATCCAATCAATATCTATATCAAGAATAAATAGAATATTTCATCCAACAATCAAAATATATATCATAGTTGGTTGAAAGGAATAGAAATTGGAAATGATCCTCATATAATGAGTGTTGAAGGTCTTCAATTAAGGCATAAAATCATGATAAATGGACATCATATGACCATATAAACCCTTCGGAATGCTTCAATGATACGAACGACCTCCTAGGGAGAATAACGGTTGAAATATGTGATATATATGTTTTTGGGGCATTTTAAAATTCATTTTTATGAAAATATAAAAGACATGAATAGTTTCAGTGGTAGGGGACCATGGTTTCTATAATTATGTTCCAAGCAATTACCTATTTTCTAGGGGTTCATAATTTTTTACTAAAGGGAACATAATACCCTAAGCCTATCTCTATCCATGAGAATCCCCTTAATTTATTAATTTTACTATTTACTAGGTTGGGAAGAATGATTTTGTATAACCATATTCCACTCATAAAGAGTCCAATTTTGTTATAATTATTTCAATTTTCATCAAATAAATCATTAATGTAAAAGAAAATAAAATGGTACATATTTTGTATAAAAAAGATCATGAAAAATACCCCAATTCTTATCCATAAAGGGTATGGGTCTTATAATAGTAATTTATTGAATCGTATTTTTATATTCACATAAAAGAATAATGTTCAATGAGATATAAATCCCTAAATTAATTTTTCTGTAATATTCCATATAGTCTATAATTTACCATGAATATTCCATATGATTAACATTTTCTTGAAACGATTTTACTAAAATAATAATTGAATATATGAAAAAAATTATTACAACAGTATTAATAAAATTCAATATAATAAAACATTATTTAATTCATGATTAAATTTGTAGATACTCTTATAATACCCCCATGGACATTATAAGAGAAGATGATACCTCTGATATGGATGGTGTGGTGACCAATTAATTATACTATTCTCCCACTTTAACTCTTCTAATTCGTTCTTTTTTTCAATTAGTACTATAATTTCATTAAATTTGGGGAGAATCCTTCAAAAATATTCTGTGATTTATCATCCCCAGTATACACCTCAAAGGGTAGAGTACTTTTTCTATTCTACATTAATCATGATAATATATTATTGTTAAAGGATAATATATAAACCAATATCATTTTATGGTATAAATGTTCATATTTTTTTATATATACAGGGTTTAAATTTCATAAAATTTATATGTTGAGAATTGGGATTCTTATTATGTTATGCAATTTCAAAAAAAATTTATCAATACATACAAATACATAAGTAATGTTCATCCATAAGCAAAAAAATTCATTTTATTTTTTGACAATTAAAATTTCAACTGATTAACACATGTGTACCAGAAAATATCTGAAGGCATTTTAATTGCTTCATACATAATAAATTATTAACTATTATGTATATGTATTGTGCATATACAACCTTAAAAGTGAACATCATTGTAGGATTATATTCAGAACCATACTAGAAATGATTATGATCATTCACTAAAACATTACATTGTCATTTCTAATAAGATAAAAAACACCCATTCTATCAAGAAAAGAAATATGTATCTCAATATTAATTTATTTGACCGTGTTTACATGATTGAAATCTTTTTTATAGGATTATTTAATACGTGAAATATTAATTTTATTGAAAATAAATTTGCATTCTTCTATTATTTATTTACATTTATCACACATGAATCCCATTTAATCTAATATAAATAACATAATTATAATGTGAATCATCTATTAATTTGAATATCATCACTCTAAGTGGATTAATAATACATAATGACACATAATACATGATTATAATATTATAATAATGTTATTTGGAATTATCAACATTCTGATTAAATTGGAATATCTCACATCAATTTTTTAAATAAATTTTTTATTAAATCATCTATATAAATATTTAGTGAATCATTGAAAAGGGAATCCACATTATTTATTCCATTTAATATTATTAGAAAAATTATTAAAATAAATTTACATTAATATATATTTGAAAAAAACACAATTGAGAATTTATCTTATTATATTTATAGAATATTATAATATTATATATTTATAATGAAATTTCACCTAAATCATCTATTAGACACCTAATATTATAACCTCAACTATAAATATGATGTGGAAAACTATTAAAAAACCTATGAATCATAAAAAGTATTTTTCTACTACATTCCGGTAGAACAATCCCAATGTAACATTTATTGGAAACATCCTTAGGAAAATTTCACTAAAATAATTAAAAATTCAAAATGATATACAAATATAATTTATACATTAAAATATTATACTGCATGACATGAGGAAATTATTATATCCATCAATTTGAAGTAAAAATCAATGAAAAGAATTACTTAATCAACCAATAAGATTTATAGAGAAACATTGAAATAAATTCTTGAGTTCCTATTTAATGGGTAAATAAGTTATTTTCCAAAAAAAAATTAATCCTAGTGATGTGATATATTATGCTCCCATATGCTATGACACATCATTAAAACTACCTTCACATAATATTTTTATATTAAATCACAATTCAATTAGTTGTTCCAAATCAAAAAACCTATACTTTCTTAAAATAAATTTTCCCATTATTCAAAAACTCGAGATTAATTATTTTAGTTCAATAAAAATAGAAAAAATATTATATTATAAACAATTCTACCATTCTAGGATCATTAAAATTTTACAATCAAAATAAGGATTCTAGAAATCCACAAAAATATAACAATTTTAATTTTCTCTTCCAAATTTTTTAAGATCCCAATACATATTAAATGTTTAAATATTCTAATAATAATATACATAAGATGATTACACTTAAAATACCAATTGATTCAGTATCTATTGAATCAAATTAACATTGAAATATTCCATGTAATTGTAGATGATAAATAAAATATCATAATACAAATAGTAAAAATAAAATTTTAAAATAATCTATATAATCTAAATTTTCAGATCTAGATATCTAAACAAATTTCTATAATGAAAATTTAAGTACGGTTGACTAAAAAAATATATTTTATTTAAATATAGTTTAAATATAACTTTAGAGATTCGTCAATGATTACTAATCCAATCATTTTGGGATATCAGATCCAAATAACTAAGACATGTTGCGTATTCCAATCCTTTAGACACAACTACACATGTAATAAAATTAATATCTTTTGATTTATTCTCATAATAACCATAATAAAAAAATCAAATTTATCCACCATGGAACCAAATAAACAATTAAAAAATCTTTTTATGATGGTCATCCCCTCAATACTATATTATAATTTTCATATATTATTCTTTTATGTGGTTATATTGGAAGTCAAGAGATATGTTAATATTTAATTTCAATTGAAATACATGAAATTGGTTATTATAGGTTAGATTTAATTTAAGTAGATAATTTTATACTATATAAATAAGGGTTTTCCTATTTCTAAACACATCAAAATGGATGAATGTGGATATGTTGTTTCCAAATCATTTGAACTAATTTAATTATTTCAAAAATAAGATGAAATATATGTAATCAATACATATATCATATTGACAATGGTAGAATAAAAATGTATTCCATATTGATATAAGGGGTTCAATCCAACCTATTCTTATTACATATATTATTTTTCATTAAATTGACATGTCACCGTCAACTTCCTTGTGTTAAAAAACCAGTTATTGAAATTAAATAATCATTGTCCTTATTTTTCTCTAAAATTTCATGATGAATTATATCAAATTTAATTTTATTAGAATACACTTATTTTTTATGTTTATAATAAAAAATATATTTCATTGGTTAATAAAAGAGGAAAAAATAATTAATGATTATGATGTGGGACATTATTTTTTATATTCATTTAAATCCATCCATTTATTCATGAGGGAAATGATTTTCTTAGTTAGCAATATTTCATTTATATATATTTAATAAATTTTCATCGTGGGAATTTTATGAATTCATGTATCATATACCCATTGTTGAACATAATATGGTAAAATAATAGATAACTAAATCATTAGGAAATGATATATCTCCAATTTAGGTATCCATGATCGCACTATTTTTATAGACTACTTATGCTATGATTATATGTTATTTTACTCTTTTATGATTCATAGATAATTACATTAATAATAAAAATAATATTTGAAAATATTTATATTTAGTCATATTATCTCTCATATTAAGGGTTAATATGGAAATTAGGGTCGCATAATTTCGAATAAGTCATCTAAAATGAACGTACAAAAAGAAATCATAATTCATAATATAAAATGATTCCCAAAAAAACTAAAATCTCAAAATTTCGAATAAAGAGATAAAAACATACGGAAATTTATTAATTTAATAATGTTTAATTACATGTGAAATAATTTCAAATCCTAAAATAACTATTAATATTTCTTATATTTTTTAATTTTTCAAAAAAATTAGTTACATTATCATAGGATTCATTATCTATTGTGTCGAAAAATATATAATTTTTCTAAAAATATAATTCCACATGATCCAATTTTCAAATATATATTTTGTATTGTTAGTTTCCAAAAAACAAATCTTGTTTACATTGTGATTACATATATTCATAATATTCAATAATAATAAACACCATATCACATCACATTTGTTATTTTCTGTAACATAGTTTGTGATAATGTCTTAGGGTAAGATTTCTAAATAAAAGGATATAGTAGTTCTCAAAAATTATTATTACTCATATATTCTATAGAAATATTCATATATTTGTGCTCTATAGTCCGATTATTTAATTTGAGAGACAAAAATGATAATGTCTATCAAGGGTAGATACTCATTAGACATTATGTAAAAATCTCATTTTGTACACCTATTTTAATATTTGTAGAATGATATGATAATAATGGGACCCACTAGTATGAAAAACTCATTTATACGTGTCATTAAATATTCATATCTTTAGCCAAGTTTATTGATTATAAGACATCACTATTATAATAAATATGTATTATTAGTTGTTTGAATTAATATAATGATGAAAACTATGACAATATATGTTTGTAAGTATGTAATATATTTTAGGTGCATCCCTTGTAATATTGAATTAATAAATAATATACGAAATTATTTATCCCTATTTATATTTAACCAATGATTAAATTTGAGTACCACTGAAGGAAGCGATATCACATTATGAAATCTGTGGATATGGTGTTCTGTAAGGACATAAAATTTATATAATTTAAATGAATATGACATTAAGAACCTCAGTTGAATATTTGTACACATCCTTCCTGATTAGAAATATCATGAAAAAGTTATTATTACTCATATTTTTCATCAATATGTGTTTTTTTTCAATTTCTATTACATTATTTCTCTATGGGTTGCTTGGATTGTTTCTTAATTCTATCCATGGACATTAGGCTTCGTCTCTTAATTCCAGTATTAATGTACCCTTGAGGGTCATACACTATGTATATACAAAATATTAGTTAAATAATATATCATTATTTATCATTAGAATAGTAAAATAAATATGATACCCTATCATTATTTTATAATTATTCTTGTTTTAATTAATGAACATACTCTATAACCAGTTATTCAAGATAATATTATGTGAAAATATTATTTAATAAAAAATTATTTTATTTAAAATAAATAAAATATTTATTTTTTATTTGTGAATAATGAAGTGATTATTTTTATAAATAAACTAATATTGTTTATGGCTATATAATTATTATAAAGGATAATTAATCATACCATTATAGTTTATGATAATTATTATGTATTGCATATTATTTTAATAAATAACTTTCAATTATAATTCAAATTTTAATCATGTATCATGAAAAATTAAAATTAATGTTATTATAGTCTTGGGGTTATACAAGCGTTTAAATTTATAATAAAGGGATATATTGTTATTTTTTTCTAACCAATACATTAAATAAAAAAAATTATATTATTTTAAAATTGAGGCAATTCATTTTCTTTGTGAAAAATGAATCTAATGAATACTTTCCAAGACCAAGATTGTTCTCTTCTCCAAGATCCACCATGAATAATGAGTGATCACCATCCACCTCCCCCTTTTAAAACTATATAGATCATTAATAATTATATGGTATGAATTGCTCTAGAGATAAAATGAAAATGAATAAAGTGATTGGATCATCCATGTTATCACATGGATCACCCTATAGTTATGATTGATTGATTTTGGTATACATGTGGATCATCAATAGAGATGATCTTCTGTTGATTCACCCAATGAATATATAATGCAATGATTTTCAATAGTCAAGATCCAATAATAAAGGAATATTTTTAACTAGGTAATTCTTAATTAATTATATTAGTTATAAATAATAAATATTGGTTTCCAAATTCATTATATTGTTATATCCATTTCCTTTATTTAATTCATTCACTTATATAGATCTATACATTTATCATTATTTATATTTTCGATTGACCATTAACCATGAAAAATAGAAATGTTGGGTATGAACAATTACACATTACTATTTTCCCAAGAACCATCACGTTGTATCAGAGTGGTCACCTATACACAGAGTATTATTTAATGTGTATTTGTTCATTAGTAATTTTAAATTTAGTTTCTATTTTAGATTATGTTTTATTTAAATATTATTTAATGATAAGATTCATCATCATTAATTTATTATAATTAAAATGAAAATAATTTATTTTATGAATGAAATAAAATCGATGTTCTCATTGGGATATTATGATGATTCAACCCAGATATAAGAAGAATACATGACGTATACATGGAAGAACACATTGTGTAACAGTTTGAAATGAACCCATATTTTGGAATTTTTTAAATGTGTGTACTTTTATAAATATTTTTTTATTTAATTTTTTAACATCTGTACAATTAGATAGCCAGGAGAATAGTTTTCCATTGTACATTCCATGTATCCCACACACATCGCATGTAAACCTATAGTAATAGACTGGATGTGTTTCTCATTGCATGGACAATAATACCGGTGACCATGTAACTATGATACCATATGTCATGTATCATATCTACATGCAATTTAATCAAATATTTTGTGTGGAATAATTTATAGGTTGATTCCTTAAGCGAGTGCTACAGATAGATGGTGAAAGGGTACATGTCCTCTAATAAGCTTGTTCATAACATTTACATTAAATAATTTCATTAAATTAAAATTATTTTATCATAATATGTAAAAGGTATCAACTAGTTTCTATGTATCAAAATTATGTAGATAGAACAAACTATGTGTATCTAAAATCATAGTTAAATAATATATTATTAATCAAAATTTAATATTTTGAATAAATATTTTCCCCTAGTTCATTTAATAATTATCCATGTATTCATGACAACATATATTCCATTTGTTGTTATTAGATAGAATAATATGTTAGTTGAATATTTAATAAATATTTATTGAAATTTTGTGAGTATATTATTCATTTATTTAGTGTTAAATAAGGATGTGATATTTATTTAATAAAACAATTTATTGTTCAAGGACTAAGATATTTTTTTGGTAAATCGGGATATTTATTAATGGTTTGTTGAGAAAAAATATATAATGAATATTATTTTATTAAATAATTTTTAGTATAAATTCATAGGTTAATCATAAGGTGAAAATTATTATTATTATTATTATAGAAATTGTGATCTTCAAGGGATTTATAAAATAATATATTTAATTTGTGTTGTTTATATTTCAATATCTTGTGATATGTGAACCAAATTATATAATTTTAAAATATATCAAATTCATTTTATTTTTTTAGTCATAAAATATTCGGAAAATCCTATTAAAGCCCATGAGAGAACACATATTCATGAACGCTCTCAGGAATGGAGAGAGATATTCCTCCACGTCATAATATCATTTCTAAAGATATCATGGATAATTTTATTAAACCTATTCTAGTATAAATAAAATATACGATGCACAATAGATATGATCTATCTTGTTAGAAAACTATTATTCTTATGGTGGTATTTATAGATTTTTTCAGCATGTGTGTATCACCACCTGGGGAAAAATATTCTTCATTACTTCATTAAAATGATGGTACAACTGAGATAAATTATTCTATACAACAGAAAATAATTAATTCTGATCAGTTAATTATAAATAAAATAATTAAATTGTAAATATTATATGTCGATATTTCTTTGTTTCTAGGGTTGAATCATTTATGTGTTATTCTTTTATTCGACTCTTTTGATCATTTCATTTATCGTTTTTTATTTAGTAGGATAATTATGTCTCGTGATCAAAAAAATTTGGGTATAACCCATCATACACTTTTTCTATTCCAAGAACATTCAATTTAATTATCAAAAAAATCTACTCAACCATATTAATAAATCTAAAAATATATCGACATTTGATTACTATTGTTACAATAGATAAAAATGTTTTTTAACTATGGAATACACATCACACTCAGCCATATGTGGTTCTATAATTATTTATTATAAATATATAATATGAGTATATTCAAGAAAAAATATTGATTGATTAAACTCTTTTATAAAATCATTATATATTTATTTAAATATAGACGTCAATAATCCACTCATTCCACTAGGATATCCTATTTCTATCAAATACCATGAAAAATTCCACAAGATTTTATATTTAGTATCATATTTAAGACATTTATCAGTATATGGATAGATAAATGATATAAAAAACAATTATTATCATCTTTTATCATATGATTACTATTAGAAAATAAAAAACCCATCTGAAAAACCAATTATAGTATGAAAATTGTGTGTATTATCAAAATAAAATCCAAGTTAATGGTTTAATAATAAATAATTAGATATCAATATTCTATATGATATTATCATTAGATGTAATCATATAAATACACATAACACTAAAGATGAAAATTTCACTCGATAATTCAATATTAATTTAAACTATAACTGTCATATTTACAGTTTATAGGAATTATTTAAAAATGGAATCCATTATACTTTTTATATTTAAATATTAACGAAATTTTTTACCTAAATTTGAATTAATATTTTTGGAATCAAAATTTATAGTGATAAAATTAACAATATATATAAATATTATATAAATATAAAAATATATATTATTATTTAGAATGAAATGTATTTTGGACACTTCATATACAAAAATAATTAAAAAACATCATATGATAATTTTTAAAATGTCTTGCTTTAGTTTTCATTATACGCTAGTGTTAAATTTGTATAGAAATTTATTTCAGAACATACAATCGAAATCAATGTAAAAAAAATATATAGAAACAATTGGTGAAAATAATACTAGAAACATCCATGGTATAAAATAAAATTTCACTATAATGAGAAAAAATATATAAGATTTTTTAATATTATAATCTTTAATTTTGAGGGAATGTTGTGGTTTCATATTCATTATGTTATTAAATTTAATATTATTCTATAAAATAATTTATCTACTCAATAATGTAATATAAAAACAATAATATCTATCCTCATTTTAAAAAACATCTTTTTATCCACTAGTACACATTATCTTTGGCTGGAAGAATGAGGTAATGGGATATATAACTCAATTTCATATAACAATTTTTTAAATATTTTTAAAATTTTATTTCAAAAATTAATCAATATATTCTTCGAAATTAATATAATATAATTTTTATAATTATTTATAAATATGAAAATCATTAAATTATATATCATTACTAAATATTCTTAATAACACTTAATTATGAAAATAACATTTATCTACCAAACCGTTTTTCTATATATTAAACTTTTTTTATAAAAGATAATTTTATACCTTCTATAAACTGAATTAGATTATATTGAGAATAAATTAATGTCTAAAAAATTTATTTTAAATTATAGAATATATTTTTTATAAAATTATATTTACAATGGTGAAAACTAGTTAAAAAGGTAAAAACTAGAGTAGTAATGAGTAAAAAATGCTAAATGAGTCATAATATTTTAAAAACATGTATGCAATTTATTTGTCAATGATTTTTCAATATTATCTCATCTCAAAAATCTTTATTTCCCTAATTTTCAGTCAGTTACCTTAAATTAGTTTCATTTCATCATACAAAAAGTAATAGGTAATTTTAGAAGCATCATTTTCTCCAATTAGAAATAGAGACGACTTCACAATTCGATACCTATTCTAAATTAGTAAATTTACTAAAAACAATTTTATATTACCTCTTAAAAATTATCTATATATCATAAAATTAATTTTCATTTCAATACTATAAAAAATGGATCCATAAGTAGATACATTAGGAATAACATTGAAAGCATACTGTAATATTCCAAACCTAGCCTTTTTTTTCAAATTATACTGCAAAAAATATATTATAATCAAATAATGTGTTATAATATTTGTATTGTCAATTTTTTAATGTCATATTTCAATGATGATATTTCCATATATATCTTTATCCGTCAAAATTAAAAAGGATGATTTTTTCATGCGTGCCTACAAATCACTCCCACATTGAATGATGTGATTATTTATAAAATAATTCAAATAATATATAAATATAAAAAAGTATTTCATATATATATTTGATATTTTTTAAAATTTTATTCTGTTTTATTGATAATAATTTCAATTATAAAATTGATATAAAACATAAATTTTCAGAGTTAACTAAATGATATTATATAAACATAATGAGGATATTTACATAATTTTAGTCTATTTTCGGATTACTGTGGACCTATATAAATTTTATAGAAATGAAATAATAAATTAAAGAAAGTATAAAATTTATTAATTCATGATGATATATTATTACACACTTATCCATTGTCAATATAACAAATAGTAACATAAAAATGGATTGAACCACCTCGAGTAACCTCCAATGGTGAAAATATTTAATAAATAAATAACTTAGGAAAATAAATAGTACTTATATATGGAAACATTGATAAAAAGGATATTACTGAAATAATTAGTTTTATAAATTTGAAAACTAATGTATTTAGATGAATGTGCCTAATGGATCAGTACTCGACATTAATGTTTTAATATTTAAAATCCAAAAAATTATGATTAATGGATATTCATTAATTTTTTCAAATTTTTGGTGTATATATATTTTTCAAAGATTAAATTTATGGTTTTTTAATAAAATCATATTATTATAAAAAAATTCTATATTACATGGGTTTTCCAATTGAATGATTATGAAAATATAATTAATTAATTTATCTAAATTTTAATTAATTGTGTTATAATTTTTTTTAATGAATTTATTATATATATGCAAGGTAAAAAAAATTAATTTTATTTATTGTTGGGTGTTTTACACTTTTTATGGGTTTAAAAAATTTTAAAACATAAATACATTTATATTTTTGTCTTCATTAATGAATTATTATATCCATAATGGATTTGGATGATCTCATTTTATAGTCATTTAGTTAATATAATATTCTATATGAATGATTCTTAAAAATTTGATAGATTATTATATTTCACATTTTATAATTATTTCCACATATTTTTTCTTGGTAAAATGATTGTTTTAACTCAATGATATGTTGTCATACATATCATTCACCTAAAATTATATTTTTTATGAATATATCTCATCTCAATTAACAATATTTTCCCCACCATTTCAATTGTAAAAATTATAATAATGTTTTAATGAAATATTCATGAAATCCAAATATCTGCCAACACATGTGATCATTCTATATTTCAAGATAATTTTTAAAAATAATTTATTCTACATACATATTTTATGTGTGTTTAAAAAATGGGTTTTAATATATTAAAAATTATTAAATTCTATAAATAATATAATGCATTACATAACAATTAGTATATCCTTTGAAATAATTTTTTTTTATTTTTATGGATCCAATGTTGAATATTATTTGTCAATGAATAATTTTGAAAATAAATTCAGGTCAAAATTTTTAAAATTAATCAGAAATGTGAATATAACATCATATATTATGCTAAATATTAATTAATTCCCTAATAAACATTTATTATATGACATATGTTCTTATCATTATCTCTCAATGATAAATTTCATTGGAATTATTATTTTCAAGTACCACACTTAATTTTTTTATAAGAAATATTCTTTTGGTGTGATTAAATTTTATTTGTAATAAAAATATTTTAATTTTTTATTAATTAATCCTATTTAGGTCATCATAGCCATTATAATAAAAAATATATATATAACCCTTTTAAATATTGAACATTTTCGTATTAGAAAAAAAAAATTCTCAACGCATTTGTAGGTATAATTTTTAAATAAATTTTGAAAATCGTGTTTTTGTAACTCAAAGAGACTAATTAAATATTTGAAATTAAAAAATATATATATAAAATAGAGAACATAATTTTTTCACCACTATTAGTATTAAAGATACCAAAAAATTACCATGGTTAAGGTAATAATTGGTTTACCGTGGTTTAAACAAATATGGATTGACATAAAAATTTTCCAATACTTGAAAAAATCAATTATATTGACACATATCAACCTAATAATGTTTAATATAGAATAATTTTCTATTTTTAGTTTCATGGAATATGGAAATCATCGGTTCACTTTTTCATTTAATAAATTACTAGGGTTACACTCACCACACTTATAAAAGGCTTATCATCATGTTACACTTACATAATAGTTTTTATAAGCCAATAACATCAATTATATCTTAATTACATCCATAATATAAATATACAAGCCATAATTTAGTTAATACTCCCCCTTTAAATAAATTTGTTGAGAACCTAATGTGAATACCTAAAGAAGATATAATGTTAGTTCAATGAATGTTTTTATTTTATTTGTTCCTACAAATCATTAATTTATTTTCAAAAATTGATATATTTGAAAAAATTATTTTCTATACACTAATATTTTTAAATTAATTAATTAATACAATCTCCACATATAATAAATGGTATAGAAAATCTTCATTCGTGTGTGTGGAAGACAATCTCCTCCTGATATGATGTTCTTCATTTTACATCAAGCGCTCTCATAAATGTATATAATAACGGATCAAATATTTTTATATGATATATATGATATTATTATATTTAATTACATTTTATATCACTTATAAATTCTAAATTATTATTTTATTAAAATATTATATCATTTAGGGTGTGTACTTCGGACTACCACATCACGATGTGATGTTATTAGTTCACATTTTGAATGGATGTTAATAAGAATGGATTGATTAAAAATATGTGAAATATATTAAATAATAATTATATTATAATTTTAATATATTATTTTCATTTATTACTCTAAATCATTTTCAAAATCGAATCAATATTCATGTGTGAGTACGACCTGCTATCACTACGATTGATGTATTTACTTTCTATCACTAAATACTATAAATTATTGTATATAAATGTATTCGAAATATACATGATATTTATATCATTGATATAATTTTGGATATTATTTTTCTGGGATCAATAAAATAAGTCTAAAATTAACAAATCAAAACATACAAGAAAAATGTTTCTATTGCTTGAACCATGACATTAACATTGAATTTTTAATAATAGTGGAATAAAATATCATATGAAAATAATTTAATCTTTGATATATATATATATATATTTGTTTTATATATATATGTATAATAAAAATATTTTTTGTATTTAATAGGTGTGAAAATGATCAAATAATTTGGGAACATAAGGTAAGGGATTTGAATCTATCTTTTATTTTGTTCTGAGTTTTATTCCATATTCACAATGTAATTAAATTATGATGGGTATGTAATTAAATTGAGTGATTTATTTTATTATTTTTCTAAAATTAATGTGGATTTATATATTGATTTTTATATCTATTTAATTAGGTTTATCTTTTAAAAGATAAGGATTTGGTAAGGTAATTTTATATATACTTTCATTATTTGAAAAAAATGTTATATTATGAACCACTAAAAATTTATCAATTGTATATAAATACCTATTGAAATTTTTTATAATTAATTTATTTACTCTAATAATAATCTATTTTTCATTAAATTTTATTCATTCATGGGAATTATGATTAAATTTTACTTTATAGGTAATTGATTTATTATAAAATTACATCATTTGTTGAGATTAATCATGATTATTCCCAAAATGATATAATATTATTAAATATTTATCACTTATGACATTAAATATCATAAATTAATTTTATAGTACGATAGTACACGGTTTCACTTAGTTTTTCTCTCTTTAAGTAAAAAATTGCTTCAAATTAAATTAAAATGAAAAATCCTTTGTAATTCCCACTTTTGTTGAAAACACTTATTCCCCCAGAACTATGATTCCCAAATATATATTAAAAATGTTTTTAAAAATTATAATATTATTTATATAATATAATTTTAACATTTATTACATTTTTAATTTTTTTTAAAATTTATTATCACGTCTTTTTACAAACAATGCACATTTTTCATTTATCAAAAATTTAAATGAAATAATTATTTTAACATTCTACTCGGGGATTTATTTTCAAAAAATATCATGAAAATTATTTTTATTAATACATCATTTATATGTTTTTTAAATTTTATTTGTGTTTAAATGTATTTCTGTATTATTTTATGAAATTATACATGTAAAAAAATCAATGAAATGATATTTTCAAAAGAAAACATTCCAATACATTTTTCATTCAAAAAATTTTACTTTATAAATAATATCGACTAATTTTACTTACACATTATGAAGGACATGATAGGGTGATACTATTATGATTATTATTTAACTAAATTATTTATTTGATTGATGGAATGATTTTTATGAATTGTGTTTATCATCCAAGGGTTATTTCATGAAAGAATTATTATTAAACCCACTTTATTTTACATAGGTAATTCTTTAATGTATAGGAAAATAATTATGAATCATATTAATTTTATATATGATATGTTATGATTTTATTACAATTTCACCCAATAATTTTAATGAGTTCTAAAATGATGATTTTTATAATTTTATTGAACAATTTTGTATAATATTAAATATGTGATGGGTTGGAAATATTTCTTACTACAATGAATTTGGTAAAAATTAATATTTTGTAACACCCCAAGATTTCATAGTGTGTTATTTCTTAAAAATAATTCAATAACATTCACTACACGCAACACCAAGTTCAATCACACCATGACGTACAAAAAAAAGCCACTAAAAGAGGTCATGAATAGTATTAACTAAATTTTAAACTTTATAATTTTAGAATCCATATTATGAGTTTCTTAGTCATAATGCAAGAACAGATTCATTTTCAGTATTGCACTTTTATCAACTTTTGATAGTGAAACCTTTTTAAATACAATATTTTAAACTTTTTGACTAAATGGGGACATCAAGAAATTTAAAATGAAACATCCCAAGCTTCCACGGTACGCTTTCCTTTGAATAAAACAATAGCGTGTGTTGTACGCAACCTCGAGTTCTAACACACACCACAACTAATTAAACTAGCCGTTGTGAATAGTAATACCTAATTTTTGAAATCATATATATTTTATATTTCAAAATGGACTTCATTTTTGGATTCGGAATATCGAAATTAGCCTAGGGTGAAATTTTGGTACATTTCGGATAACTTTCATATTTTGATGAATAGTGAAAATTTCTAAATTTTAATTAAAAACAACTTTTTTAATCAAAATAATTAATAGTGATAAATTATGAATTTGAGTGGTTTTAAAGTATATTTAGAATATATTTTTACAATTCAATTTAGTTTTTGTCATTGAACATAATTTTACAATTAAACCGAACATAAACAAGTGTCAATCTTTTGATAGTTATTATCTCTTAAAAACACGCTTTTTGTTTTGACAGCGGGAATTAATTTTAATTTAATTTCTGCCACTTCTGTGTTTTGAATTTAGAAAAATGGATTCCATATTTGGAATCAGGATGTTCAAATTGTGTAAATAGGTAACTTTTATTTTTAGACATTTTGAATAATTACCGAGGTAAATATTTTATTTACCATGGTTAAGGGTAAATCCGGTAAATAAGGGTTAAAAAATAATATTATAATAATACTAAATTACCCTAAAACGTGTCGTAACCCTCTTGGTTGACACATGGTCGACCATGGGCATCTTTGGGTCTATTTGGGGACCCCATGGATCCACTTGTAAGTGATAATGACACATTATATTAATAAAGTTAAAATAAAAATAAAAATGGCATAAGCTTACATCTTTTAGAAGAACAATTTTTACATAGGGTTATACATGTTGGATTTTCGATTATAAATATTAGTTAGAAAGCTAAAAAGATTTCCTACATGATGATATTTTATTTATAATTTTTAGACAACAAATAAGTTAAATTATTAATGACACAATAATGATGCAATGTTTACCTCATTAATAAATCATTTAAATAAATAAGATTATAATGATTAAAATATTATCTAAAACCTGTCCAATTCTTATTGGTTGATGTTATTTAGAATATGAGTCATCTTATATTCGACCTCAATGATTTTTGGACCATTATAAACCGAATAAAAATATATTATAAAGTAATACTTTCACTCTTTCTTAAAGAGCCCCTCCTCTCTCTTATAAAAGGAGACCACTTCTACTCATTCCTCACACCTCTCAAGCCACTTGGCTCGTCCAAACTCTGCCCAAATAAGCTCCCCACATCCCTCTCCTCCTCCTTGAAGCTTCCCCATAGGCAGAAAGCATTTCAAGAAGTCCTTTGGTTCCAACCAAAGTGAGTTACCTAAATTAAAGGTAACGATTTCTCTTAAATTATTTTCATTTATTTTGCTTCTTCAACCCCCAAAATATTTTTATTTCCATTCTTTTGTAACAACACCAGTATCCTCAATATACTAGGATGTTGTTATAAGAAGTATTCAAACTACACATACACACAACTCCATCTAATGGATGATGAACATAATGTTTCTGTGGATGGCAAACTAACGCCTCACGAAACGATGATTGTTCAAAAACATCTTACCGCCTCTCATGGTGGCCATTATGATGGCACTGTAATTAAATATGATATTAATGATATATATTTTATATATAAGCTTCTGTAATTCCATTTTATTTCATACCATTATTAGTTTCATGTTGTATATACATACGATAATTTTATTTGAGGAAGTGCAGACTACCGCCCCCTTAAAATGATATGACTCGTTCATACCACACATGGAACGTATAAAGGATGGTGTTAATGAACTTAAGTAACATATATAAAATATTATATTATACTGGAATAGTAATATACCTATGTATTATTTGGATTGGATTCTTTTAAAATAAAAATTAAATGGAAGTAGCATTCGTGCGTACGTACGGACTACCGTCTCCACGAACGCGATGCGATTTATTCTCCATCGTATCCATTCAAGTATAATTATCATTTAATGATTTAAAAATGATGTTTAAGGACTTGATATCATTCTGGATATGAATAAGATAAAACAAACATGACTTATGTAACAAAACATATAAAAGAAAATGAGTAAGTTAACACCCGAAACGGCGTTAATACTAAGATATTATTATCAAATCAATATTAAAAGATCATATATGATATCATATTAATATATATGATTCTTGTATAATTTAATAACAATTATTTCACCATTATACAGGAGGTTAACCTACCCCAACCAAGGAAAAGTACAAGGTAAGGGGTTTTCATCTCACTCCTCATTTCCGTGAGATTCATGCCATATTGCCACCATCACCTTTTGTGTGGTGTATGTACTACCCATAATTATATTCGTTGTGTAATACACTCTAATTTATGTGTATTTACATATTCATTGTATGATACCTCTTTCATGGGTTGTATGTTTCATAATTTACCAAATTGGTAAGGGTTATTTCACAATCTCTTCATTATCCGAGGTTGTTTATACGTAATAATCTACTGGGATCTCGTTATCATCCACATCCATGTTTCTTCAAAATGTATTTCAAAACATTTTTATTATTTACAAGAATATGGGTTAAAGTATTTTATACCCTTGTTTGACCTTTTATAAGAGGAATCATTCCGTCATTTTCAAAACAAGGTCCTTTTTAACATTTTCGACAGAATTAAGATAAGAATGCTTTTTTAACTTATACGGCGGGTGCGGTTATTTTCTGCCGTTATAAAATCGTCAAAGCTTCCCTTACAAGCTTATAAGAATATTTTCAAGAAAATGTTTTATTTTATATGGCTCTTAAATGATTTCAAAAATAGGAAGAGATATTTCTCTAAAAATAATATTGATTTCATCTATGTCAACATCCTTCATTATTCTTGATTGAGGTCAATGTGATACAATACAATCTTCCATATCGTATCGAATGAGTTATGTTTGACTGTGGATGTGCTATTTTTATATCACTCATGTTTTATGTTTAAAGTGTTGACATTTCAGAAGTTATTTTTAATCCGAATGTTTATGTTATATTTCAAACTTTTCTTCAGATGAATGTGCTGAACAAGTATGTTCCGGGTTGGGGACCGGTAAAAGTAAGCCCTCCAGGTTGGGGACTGGTTAAAGTAAGCCCTCCAGGTTGGGGACTGGTTAAAGTAAGCCCTCCAGGTTAGGGACTGGTAAAAGTAAGCCCTCCGGTTTGGTCTCCGGTTATTAGAGGTACTCCGGGTTGGTGTCCGGTTATTAGAGGCACTCCGGGTTGGTGTCCGGTTATTAGAGGCACTCCGGGTTGGGTTCCGGTTAGAAGTAACCCCTAGGTCTTGGGATGAGGCCTAGACAGTGAAATTAACGTTTGACATTATGCATTCCAACATTATGAAAGTGGTTATTGATTTTTGCATGTGATTATTCGATTAGTAGAATATCCATGTGAATAAGTAAATGGCATTATTTCATTTTATTTATGCCATAACATGTTGAAAGTTCATGTTTAAAAGGATTTTGTTTTAGTTATACATTGCCTTAAATTTTTATTATTATTTATGAAAGTTTCCGCTATATTGTTATCCTTACTGGGCATTTGAGCTCACCCCTTTTCTATGTTTTATTTTTCCCAGGAAGTGAAGACGTAAGTTATGAATGACCTGCAGGGATATTATGAGGGGATTATAGTGTGGACTATAAAAACATTATGTTGTTGTAGTAGTTTTTCATTTTATGATGTAATGTAAAACTTATGAATATATCTAGTGTTTCCAAGGCTACTAAACCAATCGGTCTTTCGAGATTTGATCTTTTTTGTGATCATGCCAATGTTATGTAATTAATGCACCGACTCTAGGTAACTGGGGTCGGGGCGTTACAGTTGGTATCAGAGGAAGTTTAGTACAAACCATGGAAGCTAGATTTAGATAAACTCTGATTAGAGCACGTAGACCTAAGATGAACTTTGAGGATTAGTATAGAAGAACTTCCTAGAATCTTGGTATTGTAGAGATTTTGTGAGTTTTCCGAGCAATACATCCCTGTCTGGATACGAGCAGGTAGAGGCGGCTCTGGCACAGATGTACCTAGGGGTAAAACCTGAAAACACCGCTTTGAGCTAGACTCGAACGGGAACTGGTGCACGACAACGGGCCTTGTTGCACTCTTGGTTACGACACTCCCGGGGGATATTCTTAGGATAACTCTCATTTTCTTTACAAATCATTATGAAGAGTTTATGAGTATATACTTCCTCAAAGAAAACATTTTTATGATTATGGATTATATCCATAAATAGTTCAATTTATGTTAAGTGTTTTATAAGTATGGGATTATGTATTTTGATTCATAAACTGATCTAGTTTTTGCCATTGTTTAGAAATGGCGCCCAGTAGAAGGAATGAGAACTCCAGAAATGCACATGATCCAAATAGAAGGAAGGATCATATCTTTCATGGTCTTAAGCTATAATTTATAAGAGAAATAGTCTCCCATGTATTATCATCATATGAAGAAATAATATCATGTGTTGATAAGATAAGTAAAGAGTTTACTGAGTCCTATGGCTTTGAAGGGAAGCAAGAGAAGAAAAGGATGAAAGAGAGAAAGATGGATAAAGGGAAGAGGGAAAAGAAGATTTTTCCCATATGTGGTAACTGTGGAAAGAAACACCCTGGAACTTACCTGAAAGGAATGAGAGTTTGTTATAAGTGTGGAGGAAAAGGGCACAAAGTACGTGACTACAAGGGTAAGAAAATGGTTTCAAATGTACAATGCTTCATTTGCAAAGAGTTTGGACACTACGCGAACCTATGTCCCAGTCATCAGACTATTCCGCAAATGATGCTATGGGATAATAATCAAGTTATGATACTACCACAGATGAAGAGGAATGATTAGAGTTCTTATGTTGATTATTGTATCAACAATGTACTTGTTATAATAAATATGGAGTATATAAGGATTGTAATGCAGTACTATTTCATTAAGGACTTGAGATTGTGTGGAACAAAGAAAAGTGACTCAATAGCAGGATAAATTTTTGGAAAATATATGGTTGAGAGAAAGATAAACCATAATATGGTTCTGATACCGAGTTAGTGATTTTAGAATAATACATGATTGATTTGGAAAAATTATGTTGGATATTCTTGACTACCTTGGAACTGATTAATGATTTGTATATTCCATCATTGTTGGGGTTTAAAACATTTTTGGATTGATGAAGTGTATCCAGCATTCTATATGGAATAAGGGAGCATGAATGTAATCAATAAGGAATATGGTAATACATGATGAAGGTATTCATATGCTATTACGGGGTAAAAAAGATCTATATTATGTTTAACTTCTTTATAAATGTTAGACTGTGAGTTTGGACAGAAGTATTTTGGATAGTTCTAGTTTGGATTATTTTGGATTGCCATAAAAGGACAACCCGGAGGTCGGGCGGCAACCCGTCGCGTCCGGCAAGGCTGCGAGACTTGAACCCGCAACCGAAGGGCGACAAGGGTGTATCACCTACCACTGGACCATGAGATGTCTTGGATTAAATAATGTAGTTTTTATTAAAAGATCATGTAGATGAATTATAAATTTGTTTATTTTGGAACCCTATACGAATAGTGTAAATAGAATTTTTTTTACATTCTATTATCTTTTAGAGTGAAAGATGAGTTTGTGGTAGAAATTTATTAATGGATAAAACTCTAATTATAAAGTAAGTATATCTCCTTATGATCTTAGCCAATCTCATAAATAAATTCCTCAATATTAAGAAAAGCAACTTTGAACAAAATTTTTTTCCTAGATGGTACCTTAAATCATCACTAATTTATGGCTTTGGGATTGTTGGCCTTTTTATAGCCATGTTCTCTACCACTCTCCATCAGATAATTGATGGTTAGATTTTTCTTCCATTTCCATATTTTCCTACATGGAACCCTAGTATGTGTTATTTTCGGTAATCTTCATACTTTCAACTCTTTATTTTAAATAGAGGCCTCATTAATTCATTTTTCGATGTGGGATTTCAACTAGGATATTTTGAAACGTCAAAAATGTGTTATCCTAATACCCTATGTTTTGTTGAACCGATGGTATTTCAATTCATCATAGATTGATGAATTTAAGGACCTCAATTTTATACTTGTTTGTGATTGATGACCTCAATCACTACCTATAAATATTTAGGTTTTTCCTCCGATTATATGTCTCCAATTTCCACCAATGTTCTCCTAATCAAGATCATAATTTGGTGGTGACCCTTTGATTTCTCTTTTCCTCATATTAAGACTAAAATTTAGTAACCCAATTTCCGATGTGGATTTTCCCACAAATATATTATCTATTTTCAACCTTTTATTTTCGAAGAACAATTTCAAATTGCGAGGACGCAATTTATTGAAGGAGGGGAGAATGTAACACCCCAAGATTTCATAGTGTGTTATTTCTTCAAAATAATTCAATAACATTCACTACATGCAACACCAAGTTCAATCACACCATGACGTACAAAAAAAAGCCATTAAAAGAGGTCATGAATAGTATTAACTAAATTTTAAACTTTATAATTTTAGAATCCATATTATGAGTTTCTTAGTCATAATGCAAGAACAAATTCATTTTCAGTATTGCACTTTTATCAACTTTTGATAGTGAAACCTTTTTAAATACAATATTTTAAACTTTTTGACTAAATGGGGACATCAAAAAATTTAAAATGAAACATCCCAAGCTTCCACGGTACGCTTTCCTTTGAATAAAACAATAGCGTGTGTTGTACGAAACCTCGAGTTCTAACACACACCACAACTAATTAAACTAGCCGTTCTGAATAGTAATACCTAATTTTTGAAATCATATATATTTTATATTTCAAAATGGACATCATTTTTGGAATCGAAATATCGAGATTAGCCTAGGGTGAAATTTTGGTATATTTCGGATAACTTTCATATTTTGATGAATAGTTAAAATTTCTAAATTTTAATTAAAAACAACTTTTTTAATCAAAATAATTAATAGTGATAAATTATGAATTTGAGTGGTTTTAAATTATATTTAGAATATATTTTTACAATTCAATTTAATGTTTGTCATTGGACATAATTTTACAATTAAACCGAACATAAACAAGTGTCAATCTTTTGATAGTTATTATCTCTTAAAAACACGCTTTTTGTTTTGACAGCGGGAATTAATTTTAAATTAATTTCTGCCACTTCTGTGTTTTTAATTTAGAAAAATGGATTCCATATTTGGAATCAGGATGTTCAAATTGTTTAAATAGGTAACTTTTATTTTTAGACATTTTGAATAATTACCGCGGTAAATATTTTATTTACCATGGTTAAGGGTAAATCCGGAAAATAAGGGTTAAAAAATAATATTATAATAATATAAATTACCCTAAAACGTGTCTTAACCCTATTGGTTGATACAGGGTCGACCATGGGCATCTTTGGGTCTATTTGGGGACCCCATGGATCCACTTGTAAGTGATAATGACACATTATATTAATAAAGTTAAAATAAAAATAAAAATGGCATAAGCTTACATCTTTTAGAAGAACAATTTTTACATAGGGTTATACATGTTGGATTTTCGATTATAAATATTCATTAGAAAGCTAAAAAGATTTCCTACATGATGATATTTTATTTATAATTTTTAGACATCAAATAAGTTAAATTATTAATGACACAATAATGATGCAATGTTTACCTCATTAATAAATCATTTAAATAAATAAGATTATAATGATTAACACATTATCTAAAACATGTCCAATTCTTATTGGTTGATGTTATTTAGAATATGAGTCATCTTAGCTTCGACCTCAATGATTTTTGGACCATTATAAACCGAATTAAAATATATTATAAAGTAATACTTTCACTCTTTCCTAAAGAGCCCCTCCTCTCCCTTATAAAAGGAGACCACTTCTACTCATTCCTCACACCTCTCAAGCCACTTGGCTCTTCCAAACTCTACCCAACTAAGCTCCCAACATCCCTATCCTCCTCCTTGAAGCTTTCCCTTAGGCAGAAATCATTTCAATAAGTCCTTTGGTTCCAACCAAAGTGAGTTACCTAAATTAAAGGTAATGATTTCTCTTAAATTATTTTCATTTATTTTGCTTCTTCAACCCCCAAACTCTTTTTATTTCCCTTATTTTGTAACAACACCAGTATCCTCAATATACTAGGATGTTGTTATAAGAAGTATTCAAACTACACATACACACAACTCCATCTAATGGATGATGAACATAATGTTTCTGTGGATGGCAAACTAACGCCTCACGAAACGATGATTGTTCAAAAACATCTTACCGCCTCTCATGGTGGCCATTATGATGGCACTGTAATTAAATATGATATTAATGATATATATTTTATATATAAGCTTCTGTAATTCCATTTTATTTCATACCATTATTCGTTTCATGTTGTATATACATACGATAATTTCATTTGAGGAAGTGCGGACTACCGCCCCCTTAAAATGATATGACTCGTTCATACCACACATGGAACGTATAAAGGATGGTGTTAATGAACTTAAGTAACATATATAAATTATTATATTATACTGGAATAGTAATATACCTATGTATTATTTGGATTGGATTCTTTTAAAATAAAAATATAATGGAAGTAGCGTTCGTGCGTACGTACGGACTACCGTCTCCACGAACGCGATGCGATTTATTCTCCATCGTTTCCATTCAAGTATAATTATCATTTAATGATTTAAAAATGATTTTTAAGGACTTGATATCATTCTGGATATGAATAAGATACAACAAACATGACTTATGTAACAAAACATATAAAAGAAAATGAGTAAGTTAACACCCGAAACGGCGTTAATACTAAGATATTATTATCAAATCAATATTAAAAGATCATATATGATATCATATTAATATATATGATTCTTGTATAATTTAATAACAATTATTTCACCATTATACAGGAGGTTAACCTACCCCAACCCAGGAAAAGTACAAGGTAAGGGGTTTTCATCTCACTCCTCATTTCCGTGAGATTCATGCCATATTTCCACCATCACCTTTTGTGTGCTGTATGTACTACCCATAATTATATTCGTTGTGTAATACACTCTAATTTATGTGTATTTACATATTCATTGTATGATACCTCTTTCATGGGTTGTATGTTTCATAATTTACCAAATTGGTAAGGGTTATTTCACAATCTCTTCATTATCCGAGGTTGTTTATACGTAATAATCTACTGGGATCTCGTTATCATCCACATCCATGTTTCTTCAAAATGTATTTCAAAACATTTTTATTATTTACAAGAATATGGGTTAAAGTCATTTATACCCTTGTTTGACCTTTTATAAGAGGAATCATTCCGTCATTTTCAAAACAAGGTCCTTTTTAACCTTTTCGATAGAATTAAGATAAGAATGTTTTTTTAACTTATACGGCGGGTGCGGTTATTTTCTGCCGTTATAAAATCGTCAAAGCTTCCCTTACAAGCTTATAAGAATATTTTCAAGAAAATGTTTTATTTTATATGGCTCTTAAATGATTTCAAAAATAGGAAGAGATATTTCTCTAAAAAGAATATTGATTTCATCTATGTCAACATCCTTCATTATTCTTGATTGAGGTCAATGTGATACAATACAATCTTCCATATCGTATCGAATGAGTTATGTTTGACTGTGGATGTGCTATTTTTATATCACTCATGTTTTATGTTTAAAGTGTTGACATTTCAGAAGTTATTTTTAATCCGAATGTTTATGTTATATTTCAAACTTTTCTTCAGATGAATGTGCTGAACAAGTATGTTCCGGGTTGGGGACCGGTAAAAGTAAGCCCTCCAGGTTGGGGACTGGTTAAAGTAAGCCCTCCAGGTTGGGGACTGGTTAAAGTAAGCCCTCCAGGTTAGGGACTGGTAAAAGTAAGCCCTCCGGTTTGGTCTCCGGTTATTAGAGGTACTCCGGGTTGGTGTCTGGTTATTAGAGGCACTCCGGGTTGGTGTCCGGTTATTAGAGGCACTCCGGGTTGGGTTCCGGTTAGAAGTAAACCCTACGTCTTGGGATGAGGCCTAGACAGTGAAATTAACGTTTGACATTATGCATTCCAACATTATGAAAGTGGTTATTGATTTTTGCATGTGATTATTCGATTAGTAGAATATCCATGTGAATAAGTAAATGGCATTATTTCATTTTATTTATGCCATACCATGTTGAAAGTTCATGTTTAAAAGGCTTTTGTTTTAGTTATACATTGCCTTAAATGTTTATTATTATTTATGAAAGTTTCCGCTATATTGTTATCCTTACTGGGCATTTGAGCTCACCCCTTTTCTATGTTTTATTTTTCCCAGGAAGTGAAGACGTAAGTTATGAATGACCTGCAGGGATATTATGAGGGGATTATAGTGTGGACTATAAAAACATTATGTTGTTGTAGTAGTTTTTCATTTTATGATGTAATGTAAAACTTATGAATATATCTAGTGTTTCCAAGGCTACTAAACCAATCGGTCTTTCGAGATTTGATCTTTCTTGTGATCATGCCAATGTTATGTAATTAATGCACCGACTCTAGGTAACTGGTGTCGGGGCGTTACATATTTTGTCAGAAAAATATAATTTTAAATGATGTTGAAACCTATTTACAATGGAATTTTTTTGACAATAATTTACTTGAGAGTAGACCATGACAACAATAATAGTTTGGTGAATGAACACATTCCTCTATGTTACTCTTTGATATATTCCTCGATTTTATATTTAAAGGATTTTTTGTGATTACGTGTATTTCACAATTCAATGAATTATGACAATAGTACACTGTCAAGGATAATTTTCATGATTTTTTTAATGATTAATTTCTTATGAACTATATATATTTATTTCATGATTGAGGATTATGATATATTATTTTGGGTATAGTTTCCAAATATGTTTCAAGAGTAATTATACATTTATTCTCATGATATAATGATATATACTTTATTTTACATTACTATGATTTTTAACTCACCATTTAAAATTTTTATATTTCCCATGTAATGAATATATTCAATATATATGATATTTCTATGATATGTTCTATAAAGGTATATTTTAGTGGGAGATTAATTATTTCATGCATGAACACGTTTTTTATTTTTAAATGTTTCCAATGGAACTATAAAAACATGATTATGGAATTGATCTTTATGTAATTGATATTTTCCTATTAAGTTGGTATATACAAATTTTATATGTTTTAATCATTACACAACTATTACGTGAATTCCACTATTCCGAATTCTATATTTTGAAATTGGTAGTCCTTCACATAAGAACTATAATTAGTAGGAGGAATATGATCTATATTTTTATATTATATGAGTATAAAACCCAATACATTTTTGTACTCATCATTATATATCACTGATCATACCCCACATGTGGGTAATGTTATTATAGGGATGGTTTTTAGATATATTTTCAGCTCATATAAAAGCAACTCACATTCATTGAAAAAAATGTATAAAACTACTGTGAGATAAGTTTGTAGTGGAATTTAAATTCAGTATTTTATTCTCACTAATTAATCAGATTACATAACCATTCAATAGAAAATTTAATTTCCTTATCATATTTTTGTATTTAATATCATTGAATTGAAACTGTTTTTGATGGATCAATTGATATACCATTAATGTTGATATCATGTATTTGAAAAATAGTTTTGCATTCATATAACTATCATTTTGTCTATATTGAAAATAAATTTTCCTTTAACCATGTTTTATGTGAAGAAATGAAATTCTCATCATATTCCTCCATTCATTTTGAGTATAAAATAATATCATTTACTTAATCTATAATAATTTTTAAAATTTAATTACTAATGACTCTATTATTATATCCCATGAATATTTTTAGAGAATTACTATGTCCAAATCACATCTCCATGAACTCATAGATACCGTAAATTACCTGATATAAATTCTTGGGTATATCCTTATAATTCAAGATTAATTAGTTATGTCCCAATAAATCATCCAAAATATTGGACAATTGTGCCCCATGATGTTGATCAAACAAGTCTTAAATCTATGAAAAATGATACATGTTATTAATCATTATTTATTTCATATCATAATAACAAATGAAGTTGTGCATTGACCTATTCCTTTTTAAGTAATAATGATTTTCCACCACTCAATGAAGTACGTGGTTATTGAAATACATTGTATACATTATCTTATAGTTTCATCATTAAATCATAAAGTTCAATAGTTTCCATATTGTTTGGAATCATTGATATTGAAAAATATTTATATGTATGTTTGATTGATAACTGAACATCTTAAATGATTAGAAATAGAGGGTTATTATCAATATAGAGTGAGATCAAATTTAATATAAATGTATTTGGGTGTTATTTCTCAAATGTTTCTCACTCACAAGTAAACCAAAATGGATGAACACATGGACATAATCACTCCTACCGTCATGATAGAGGATTTTGACATGTACTGTTGGTATATTTTGGAAAGTTTAGTAAATAATATTTTCATGAATAGAGAGACATACATCAATTGGGTAATAGATAAATTAATGTAATATTAATAATAACATAGTAGAAATATAATTATTCAAAATAGTGGAAGTCCCTATATAGATATGTTAAATATCATATGTAATATCTAGGGTCATTTAGAAATATTATATTTCTTAATACTATACAAAATGGGGAAATACTAGGGGATATAGGGAGTTTTCATAGATAGTACATGAGATAAATAAATAATGAAATTATCAAAATAAAATATATAATATCATCTTGATTTTAGATTCTATAACATTATCTTGTACTATATCTGATTATAGATAATATAATATATCATGCTGGATTCATTCCTCTATCCCTATTGGCATACATGAATCATATCTAAGTACAATTCAGTGGTAAGAATAGTGTGTATTTAATACTCAGTGGGTCACCACTAATGGTTTCTTGAACTATCCAAACTATTATATATGTTATAAAATTCAAAACAATAATAAATAACGACTATATATAAATAAATAATATCATTTAATGTTCACCATGGGAAACAATTCCCAGACAACATTCTATTAACTAATCTATATCAATTCGTTTAAGATATGACCATTTCATATTTATATTATTATTTATGTGACATCATGTTTACCACCATGGAGTCTGTATTGGTAGTTGAAATATCGGGGTTAATGATTATAATGAAATTTAATCATTTTAGTGGAAGTAAATATGTCACTCCATCTACATCTAGAATATATTTAATCTAAATATCTAATTTAACTTGAAGATTTATCATTTAAATAATTGGATTCTTGATCCAATCCAATGAAATTCCTATAATGAGGAGATGTTTTTATTTATGTGTGTTATAAAAAATGCATCACCATAGGAGTCAGCACAATGTATTCCGTATAAAAACTAAACTATCACATAAGGCATCGAATAATGGAATTTTACTCTATGTCCACAGAAGGAATTCAGCATGGGGATCTATTTATAACTCACAGAATGGCGTAACGGAACATCCTTTAATCATTTCAAAGTTATTAAAATATTGGAATCATGTAGTGCTCCGATAATATCATAAATCTATAATTTGTGGGATCCTGTCAAATGTGTCATATATTAAGATCCTTGTTTATAATAACAATAATAAAATCCCTATAATATTAAATTAAATTATTCTGCTCGATGATCTGGTCCAATGAATTAGAAGTCAAAATTTGTGTATCACCATTACCATTGATTGTTCTATTGTATTGGGATAAGGATACACACATAAAAGTATAAATTTCACATAAATAAATTTCATCATTTATTTCGTAATAATAAAACAATTTATATGTACATATAATATGGAAACTATGAAAAAATTTATATTGTTCTCTACTTATTCAATTTAGATTACAATTCATCCATAAGGTCCAACTCAACACATCTCAATTAATTTTTTTTATGATTCTTGAAATGATATTTTTCTTTTGGTAATAAATTTTTTTATTAAAGGACAATGTTTTATAGAAAAATTAAAATTATTTTTTATGATCATCTATTTCTTTCCATGTAAGAATATTTATATTATTTTTATGTGATTAAATTGGATTTAAAATAATTTCATTATGGTTTTCAAGGTTATTATCAAATAATTTTTGTATAAATATGTTATGATTTAAAAATTGTTTACTTTAATAAATAAAAGGATGTTTTCCTCAATTATTAATTAAAATGATCCTTCAAACCCATATTCCATCTTACATAACATTATTTTTTGTTACTAATATTTTATATGGTCCATGATTTAAGTTAAATAACCATAATCCCTGTTGACTTTATTTTTTGTAATTTAATGAATGAGTTATGTTCTTGTTGAAAATATATTTATGATTTTCATTATTCGATGGGTGGTACATATATAATCCTACAATTCATTGGCTAATTAATGTTATATTATGATATTGATAAAAATAAAATTGGGAGTGAGATTGGATCATTAATTAAATTAGTTTGAAAATATTTTCTTTTGTTGGATCCTCGAGTACTATGATTGATTTGGGAGTGAACATTGACTACTAACATGGTCTTTGGAGTGACCCTTGACTATGGACATAATCATCATGGGAGTGATCTTGAAAAATAATATGGTTTAGGGTGTGATCCCATTCCAATAAGTTAAAATATTAGGTATGCCATTACTACTATAGAAATCATTTTATGTATTTATGTATCTTAAAAAATTCAATGTCTTGTTTCTGTGTTATGAAATTATGGATTATTCTTTTGAATATATTTTGATTCATGTAATATGAACTAAAAATATTTATTCAATGAATCATTTATATTATATTTAATATAAATGTTATGATGTTGAAATGTTTTTAATATTTTTCATAAATATATTTTCATGTTTTGATTATGTATCTACCTAGTATAAAATTTTCCATCACATCATCCCACCTTTCATTATGTTTTTAATAGGTTATGACAAAAGGTCTTAGGTATGATATGTGAAAAAGGATTCCAGTTCTGATGAAATAGCTTAGAGAACATGTAGCTATATTTTGAACTAGTTATTTATGTGTAATGGCCCAAACCCTCCTTGTCAATCCCTTTTCAAAAAATTTCATGTTTGGAATTCCTGGACCCATCTGATCCGGAACCTAAGGGTGGTGTCTATTTGGTAGGAGGTGATCGCGTTGTCAACCATCAGTGACATTGATCGGTGCCATGAGGGGCTTGTCGGGGTTTTCATCCCCATTTTTTCAAGTAACTCCACATTTAAGAATTTTTATCCTTAATAAAAGTGGTTCAAGGATCTTTTTAAATCCCATAAATGATATCTAATATCCAATAAGGGTGGGGAGACCCTCAACAGACCCATAAGATGTGTCAGTATTACCCTTTTCCTCTATTTAAATAAAATCATTTAACCCACAGCTGTTTAGGACTCCCCTCCAATGAGAATTATTAAATAATAATTAATTCCATCATGTGTAACTATCTAACTATGTGGGGAAATCACGATCCTCCATTATAGCCACTAAAGATAAGGATATCATGTAACTCCAATATCTCACCATTTTTATCGCATGATATTTCTTTCTTTCTTCTTCTTTGTTGGGTTCTTTCTTTCCTTGGTGCGTTTGGTGTCTCTATTCCTGAGTCTACTGGTGCACCAATGCAGGGATTTTCATACTCATTCTTGGTGTCCTCAGAGTACCTCCTCTACATGTCGAACATCCCTTGTTCCCGGCACGTTTGGAGAAACTCTATTGTTGATCATCCAAGTAGGGTTCTTCCTTCAACTCTCTTTACAGTGTATAATGTCGGACTGGTATGCAGATGTTCCTATGGAGATAGATGAAACCAAACCATAATAAAGATAATAAATTGACTTTTAAAGAATCATGGATTTTGTTTAGTGGTTCTTCTATAATATTTTTCATTTTATTATATGTTGTGAATTATATGGATTTATGTCCACTAAAAATTGTGGTCGTTGGTGGTCCTTCTTTGTGACAAATGAACCTTTGTCTTATAGATTGATCAGTGATTAAATGGTCGTACATAGAAATTGGTTAATCAAGTAAATTTGGTTGATAAAAAAATTTCTAATAAATAATATTCCTTATATAATCACCCCGGTTAACTAAACATAAAAGAAGGTATTAAATGATCAGGATGTTAAAATCATAGAAACCCCACCATTCTCTATTTTGGTGGATGTGTGTTTGTTCGGCTGGATCCACGTGGGGATACATGTATGGGGGTGGGATCCCCTATTGAGGTTTTGTTGTTGGTTTTTGTATTTGAGGTCATGTGGGGATGTATGTTTGATATTTTTTTGATTCTATAACATCGAGATATATCACAAATCCCTTTTGTTGTTGTGACATTACAAGAGAACCGGGTGTGAATGCTTAAATTATTGATGGGATGTTTTATTTTCCTTTCATTGTGGTTATACTACTTAATTTCCAAGTAGTTTAGTTTTAATATAAATGGAGTCACTTGAATATGATAATGAGAATGGGGTCAATGTGGAACTTTCTTCCAGGATTCAACTCTAAAATGGTTGTGGGTGTGTTGATTTTTATGAATGAATAGTAACAAGGATTTTTGTGGTTGGGCTAGTTATGGAAAAACTAGGTTTAGATGAGTTCTTTCGTACATATATGTATAATTTTATTCTTATTTTTTATATTCACTCCCCAACCATGTTGATAACATTGTGCTGTAAACCCCCATTTCATGGGGGTGGGTGTTTTTCCCAACACACCTATTAGTGGTTGGTTATTAGCTTCTTTTATGCTCGCTTTCTCGAGTAGCACAAGACTCTTCAGGTAGTTTTTGGAGGCTTTAGGTCCATTATATCTTTATATTCATTAGGCGTGGTATGTTGTGGTGGTTGTCCCAGATTTGTGTGGGAAGGTGGTTTCCCATGTGTCTTCAGGATGTTGACTTGGTGTCCTTAGGAAGAGTAGTCATTGTTCGGGCCCATGTGTGTGTAGGGGTGGTTACGTTTGGTTGTTGTGGCCTAGGTGTTTGTAGGTGGATTGTGTGGTAGTGATAACCCAGGTGTTTGAGGCTGAGATAAGCGGTTGTGATCTCCCATGTGTGTGTAAGCATGGTGTAGTAGTGTGACTACAGTGAGAATGGCGGGAGAGGTCTGACACGTAGGATGTATTAAATAAATAGAGGGAAATTGGTTCATGGTACCCAAACATCGATGTGTTATTACTAATATACCACTTGACTAGAATTATAAGGGGAGTGTGCCTTGGACAGGTTTCGGTTGATAGTTTCTTTTCTAGGTTCTCTAGTTATCTCCTTTTCTCATGGAGAATTAGAATTCCTCCCCACATGTGCATAAGAGCTTTTGGTTTTCCCTACAGAGTATACCTATACACTCACCCTACTTATATAAACTATTTTCATATTTCTAGGAGGAGTTCAAGGATCATACAAGACCATACTAGTACTGAACTTTGGACCGTTTTTTGCCATTTTTATATTATTTGGTACTTTATGATGGGGTTTTCATGCACTTTTGCAGAATTTACATTTGGAAAATAATATGGGAATAGTTTTCTTTTGGATTTACTTTTACTTTTAGTTTTGCTGTCTTGGGATTTACAATATTATCTACCGATCCTACTAAATAAAAAGGTCATTCCTTCCATCTTGTGTGTGATTCTATACCCTTGGTGCTAGTCGCCACTCTGGGACCTATTAATGATGGGTCTCGGGGGTCGGTATATCTTCTTCAACATGAAGATGGAAGAGTCTAACAATCTGGTGTCCCTTCCATCTTCATGTTTATGGGGGTTTTATGGCATTATGATTAAAATTTTATTGATTAACTAAATTAATATGACTTCGGGAGAATTTTTATTAATGTAGTGAATATTAATTTAATATTTTTAATATCTAGGTATGAAAATAGTAGGGTATTATAGTTGGTACCAATGAAAAAGTTCACTCATCCAATGGTAATGAGGATGGGAAACACTTTTTATAATATATAATCATATATCTATATATCAGTTAAAAACATAGAATATGGATAATGTTCATGAATATCATAGGAATGAACAAAAGATATTAGAGATTATGGGAAATTAACCTGGATTATGAGGTGTTCCTAGTTTGATTAGTCATTCTCACACTCTACTTTTTATTTGTTTCATTCAATGGATGAAACCCAGTGTAACCATGTTAATTAAGATTGAAATGTGAAATTAAATAATTTTCCTCATGATAATTTTTTTTCATGGATTCTAGAATGAAATATCATATCACATTAGTCATCTAGGATATGAGACATGTTGGAATTCAAAATGTGATATAGAGTGAACAATGTTCTCTTGAGTCCATCATGTGGATATATCCACCTCCTATCTTTACTGTACAGATATACATTTTTCTTTATTATAGTTTAGTAATAATGATATTATATTTTACATCCATTTCTGTTTATACCACGAAAAATTTATTTTGGATGGTTATAATATCAAAGGTGAATCCAAAAAGTGGTAGAATATAATTATTAATATGATTTATCAAGAATATATTAAATCCATGAACTTAGATTTGTTTAAAAACATATTCATTACTATGTGAATTCCTCATGTACTTTATATGATTATGGACAAAGTGTTCTTGGAGTAAAAGTGAATTGATTATGAGTATTGTGGTACATATGTGGATTATTTTATAGGACTAGTTAGTTTTTCATCACGTATTTTCATACAACATGAATGTAATCATGAAAGATTCATTTGTGGATTAATAACAATTATTATAAGGGTGTTATCAATAAGAGATACCATTAGATATGTGGATATTGTATGTTGTGCTATAATTTTTGAAATGGAGTTTGTAGTTTCATAACTATATCATGGATTTGATATGAAAATTAATATTGAAATTGAATGAAAATATAAAAACATTAAATAAAATAATTTTTTCCTTCCATTATGGACTAAGTGATGAATGAATCATGGATTTAAATTTATTAAGGTAACAAGTAAATGTTTTATGTGTAGAAATGTATGTCCTCTAATAATTTGACTGGTAGAGTGATGAGAAAATGATATCTAATTATGAAAATAAAGAGAAGGCTATAATCAATTAACCATACAAAAATCAATACATCATGTTTATGTAAAATGGTATTTATGATAATCAGATCCCAAATATAATGGTCAACAATGATTATCAATGTCAGAAACCTCAATTAGGCATTAACAAATGAGAATATCTATGATTGTCACATGTAATGCATAGTATGAAAATGAATTCATGGAATTATTTATTATATATATATTTTAATTAAATAAAAAATTAGATTTAATTTTATAGTAATTTAGAAAAAAGAAAAATTTAGGTATTGATCATATATATTCATTCAATATGGATTTGATTGTACATTTATAATGGAATAATTAACCAAGAAAACATATTGAGGTAGTATGGTGATATTTCTGGAGAATGAATGTTCACGTGGAAGGAAATCATTAATATGTTGATGATGATGGGATAATAATGATACAAATAGACCATTTATAGTGATAAGATATATTGGGTTGTATCTATGACAATGTAAGTAATGGAAAATTGGTTTATGATATAATAGAATAACTATATATAATCTTTTAGTTTATAATATTATGAGGGACTCAATTTTTGAAATGATTTACATTTTTACACTGGTTTTTTGGGTAATTTTCATTATTACCAAGATTTAAAAGAATACATGATATTGATCTTAACATGATTAGATTGTTATCATCAAAATCAACATCATGATTATTTATGGATTTATGATACCTTTTTCCCTTGAAATTTAGTATCCATCATTTGAATGATTAGTTTTTTAATCAATTTTATTGTTCAAAACGATAAGCATTTATGTAATTGATATTTATTTAAATTTGGATTTGGATTTAGAGAATATTTATTTATTGAACCATGTTATGATTTATGCATATTAGATAACATTTGAAAACAATTTTTTAATCATAACTATATATATAATGATTAACATATAATCCCATTTCTGATAATATGATCTCATTGTTATTTGGTATTTACTATTTTATCCTCATCACATGGGGTAGGGGATAATATAATAATTGATAAAGTCACAACCAATAAATGAGATTATGCTTAGAAAATAGAATGAAATTCAAAAATATTTACTTCTTGTTAAAATTCATTAGCATTAGTATTAGTTTCAATAAAAAAATATCCAACTACCCAAATATATGATGAATAAAACGGTCCATTAAATCATATGAGTCATATATTTCTATGAGGGGTAACATTATAATAACAATGTTCCCTAAAACTCCCTATTATATCATGATATATATAATTCAATCCCATGCTGGTGTTTTCATTTTCTATTAACGTTCTTCTTAACACAATCGTAGTTATGTGAAGATATTCATATTTTTCATTCCCTCAATTTAAGAGAATGTTTTATTGATCCGATTTCAAATATGGTATTCCCATTATGAAATCCTCTTATAGATTTTTCAGTTTTCATAGAAAATTATTATACTATAAGGGAAAAAAATTTAAAATATAATTGATTACCTTATCATGATTTTATATTTTAAATTTTCGTTTCCATGAAAAATACCTCAAGTTAATGATGTGTTCTATGTATCTATTCTATGGATGTAGATACTTGAGCCATCATATTTTCTAAAAAAAGGATGTACAACATGAACAATATCATTCATCTAAAGACAAACCTTATGAATTTTTTTGGGGGTGGATATAATGTTCTAGAAAAATGACTACTCTCCTAGTTTACATTTTGTGGAGAAACCACTAGTATGAAGAAGATAAATAGGAACATGAGTATATGATCTAGTATAAGTAACCTTAATTTTTTAATATAATGGTTACTTTCTATTAGGAAATTTATTTTATGCAGGATGAAATGTTACACAATGTTCTTGTTTCAATAATTTTATTTCAAATAAATTGAAATTCATTGATATCATCATTTCATAATGCAACATGTAAATCATGATTTATGAACATGATAATTCTAAATTCAACACAATGTTTTTATTTTGTTTCCCAAATGGCTTATTTTTTATTTTTTAACAGAAAATAATGATTTCCTTTGATAGATTTTGTTTCATGTGAGACTGAGTTATGGAAATCAACAGTATACTATTTATTATGATAGTTATAACATAAAAATTTGAATAGAGGGAGTGAATAGAATTAAATGACTTATTAGTATATGTTTTAAATTTTTTATAAATGTAAACTTTTTTGACTAGTTGATTAGAAATGATGATAAAATCCATTTGAAAATAATGAATTATTTTTTATAGTAATCTATTGTTAATCCCATAAAGATGTTTTGTCATTATAAATTATATTATTAACATTAAATGAAATATATTAATGAAAAATAGATTTTATTTATTATATTAAATGTTATTTAATTCATTAAATATGATATATATAAATAAAATAAGATCAAATCCATTTGTATGTATAATTTTTTTTCTTAAAAACGTTATTATCCTTTTATAAGGGAATAATTAATTTTAAACTAACATAAATTTAAATTTTAAAGTGATAATATTATTTAGCTATATAATAATACAAAAATTATTTTACATTTAATGTTTTCTATTTTTCTACAAATATTCATTTTTTGATAAATGGTGAAAAAATAATGGAATTTCATTTATAAATACATTTTCATGTAACATATATTTAATGTTAAATTATTTTTTAAATTTGATTGGAAGGAAAAATAAAGGAATTATAAATTTAAAAATCCAATTAGGCCCTACGAATATTTTTAATATTCAAATATTATATTCTAAAATTACATTATTGTTAATAACATCACATAAAGATCCTAATTTCACACCACATCTACGAATTACATTTAAATTAATTTTCCCCACGTTAATGGTTTAAATTATTATAAATGGATTAAATATTTTAAGTTATTATTTAAAAATATAGTATATAGGTCCCTCTTATTTGTGCACATTTTGAATAGAAAATATTATATTATAAAATATAGCATTTATGGATACATATGGTAATTAAGGGTAAAAATAATATTATAAATATTATAAAATAACCCTTTCTTGTTAGCTAGTTTTATTGGATTAGTATTTCTAATCAATAATAAATAATTTATTGGTTATATAAACATTTATGGACTTGTAAATGAGATTGTAATCATTATAATACTTTATTCAATGAAAATTCATACTTGATATACTGTTATTTTTTATAAGAGAGTTTTTATATATAGATTCAAATGGATTTGTTCATAAAAAAAATTAATTTTAAAAAAGAAACAATTATACTGATCATGTAATATTATTTTTAATTTTTTCATGAAATAATTATCATAAAAAAAGAAACAATTACAATTCAATAATTAAAAAATTAATGTAATAATAAAATTAATGTTATTATAAATATTAAATGAAATATAATTTCATTTAATAAAGAATATAATATAATGTTATCAGTGAATATGAAAATTTATTAATGAATAATTTTTTTTCAAATATATATATATTATATTCAATTTCATATAGTAATTCTATTAAATAGTAAGAAAATTCACAGAAATGATATTTTAAGAAAAAAATATGTACTATATTATTTAAAAAAGAAAAACATAAAATAATAACATTGTAATGAGATATGGTTGATAATTTTATACATTTTCCAATTTTAAGTCAAGTTCACACATACACATAACGATTTCACAATATTAATACTGAAAAAATTCATATCATTGTTATAATAAGAATAGGTAAATTCTGATAAATTAAATAGATATGTTTAAAAATAAATCCAATAAATTTCATAAATATATTTTTTTGTGATTTTAAATCATTATAATATATTATATTTTAATAAATGTCTGTTTTGTGGTATTTTATGTGAGATTGAATTTAATATAGTACAAGTATCTTGAAATATTATAAATGTTGTTGTCCCCATTTTATAGATGGAAATATTCATGTCTATTATACACAAATCCAAAACTATTAGAATTTGAAAATACATATCCAAATATTCCCCCACAATCCTTCCCATAATATATATGCAAAAAATTATTCATAAAACCATCACTGAATGTCTTATGGGGAATAAAAATATTAGATAACTGTTAAAGAGGTAGCATTCTTCAACAAATGTTTTTTATTTCTTAATTAAACCTCTTCAACTATATTTACATAATGATTGAATAATAACCTCATTATCATCAATATAGTGTTATTTTGTAATATTATGATGAAAATCTACTACAAGACACACTTCCATCTAATGGGATATAAAATAATCATTCGTGGCATGCTACCGCTAGTGAATTGATATCGATTGTTCATCCATTAAAACATCTATTGGATGGGAATATATATGGATAGTTAGTTAATATAAGATATATATTTTTAATTTATATTTTGATTAATCTATATTTTTTTATCACACATAGCTTCAAAATTTATATTTTGTGGTAACATGATTACATTATTCATGTGTATGGAAGAAAACTTCCTTTTAGATCAATGTGATCCATCCGTGCATTATATGGAATGTATAATTGATAATTTTTTTAATTTCGTGCGATATATATGATATAATAAACTGATTATAGACTTATAATACATAATTAATCATTATTTACATTATCAAACAATACAGTTAAAATAATATTCATGCATACATACAGTATATTGTCTACATGAATAGTATATTTTATGTTCATAAAATTACTTTTATGTATCACAATAAATACGTATATAATGAATATATATGATATATATATCATTTATATCATACTAATTATTATTACGTCATGATATATTTATGACGAACAATAATGACATGTCAACATATGTATAGAAAAAATTCATTTACATCCAAAAACAAAACATTAACAAAAAATATTTATTAAATGATTATCATAAATCCATAATTAAATCATATATTGTATTTATTTATTAATATTGTTCTGCGTAATATGTATATTAATCATATATTTATTATATAGGATTAGTATTGTATATGGAGTGAGTCAACACATACAATATAGGGATTTACACTATCATTTCTATTTTTATGAGATTTCCACTATACTAAAAACCTGTAAATTTTTTATCGTGTATTCATAAAAAAATTATAAATTCAATGATAAGTATACATAAATTTAAGGTAATTTACATATAAAATTCATTATATATATATATATGGTGTTATGGGTCAAAAGATTCAAAATCATTAAGGTAATATTTTATCAATTTTCGTTCATCGAGACACATTTTATGTTAGGAACATATATTTATCTCTAGGTTGTATATATTTCACATTTAGTTGTTTTATCATGAATATCCTTATATTCATGATTCATTATTATTAATTTAAAGTTATATTATCTTTATTCAGAATTTTTTTAAAAAAAAAATCTAAAATTTTTATCAATAAAATGTTTTCAAATGATCATTAATGATTTTATATAAATATTAGGTAAAAATATGTTCCTTGTTTTTCAAATTTTTAAAAAACTATAATTTATTAGTTTTGATTTTTATTTACAATTTAGAATGTTTTAAAAATATGTTAGGATTCAAAAAACATTTGATTACAAAAAATGGATATGTTATTTTCCTCAATAATTATTTTAATTGATCCTTCAACCCCATTCTCCTTATGTGTTGATATTATTTAATGTTATTTATTACATATGGGGGTAATGAATGAAGGATACTATCAATATTTTTTGGATTATTGATTTACGATTCATATGAGTGATTTATGTTCCTTTAGAACACATATGAATGGTTTTCATTAATAGATGGGTGAGGAAAATATCTCTATCCAATGAAATGGGTAATGATTTTTATCTCATGAGACAAAAATTGAAGAATTAGGTATTAAACCGAGTTTAATAAGGGGAATTTTCCACAAATAATGTATTGGTAATGAACATTGACTACAAAGTTATTATTGGGAGGGAACTATGTATTCTGATATGGTCATTGGTGTGAACCGCGACTATTATGATGGTCTTGGAGTGAACTGTCACTACTAATATGGTTTTGGTAGTCAATCTGTTATATTCAAATTTATTTTTACATAATCCTTAAAAATTATAGAAATAATTTTATATATTTATGTTTCTACCCACATTTCATGTATTTTTTAGATGTTATGTTTTCATGACATATTCTCTTGACTCAATTTTGATTTGAATCTTATTAACTACCAATTCTTATTCCATGAATCATGTATTGTATCATTCATATTCATGGTAAAAAAAATTTATGATATGAGTATGTTCTAATAAAATAATGATAATTTTTAGATTTCATATCTCCCATGTTTTTCCTTTACTATTCATCAGATATCACCCTTCGTAATTCTTATTTTCCCTAGGTTACACTGATAGGTATTATGTATACTATGTGAAAAATGGATCCATATAAGAATAAATAGCTTTGATAATAAGTTGGTGTATTATGAGCCGGTTTTTTCATTTCCATGTTTCCCAAATAATGAATGTAATATGTTCATTGGTAGTGTTATTGTGTAATATATTGAATATTCACCTAAAACTGATTTAATATCCATGTATGAAAATTAAGTGTTGTTATTTTTAGAAATAGAAAAAATAATAAAAATAAATAATTATTAAATGTTAAATAATATTTTTTGATGAACATTTATAGCTTTATTGAAAAATATAATATTTTTGGTAAAATATATATGTGATAGAAAATATTTTTTTCTCAATCAAATACATTTTACATAACATGATGAACAATAATAAAATTAATATTTGACACATTAATTTTTAATTATATAAAATTGACAATTTTTAAATTTATTATATCTATGTTAGCTTACTCTTATTTTTTCATATTATAAAGAATTATTTATTTTTTTGATGAATATGGAATTATACTAAAATTCACATTAAAAATTTCATTTCATCTAATTTATTTATAATATATATATATATATATATATATATATATATGTTAATTCATTCAAATGTACAGATTGATCAATTACACATCATTAAACCCAATTAATTCATTTTAATGAATTTCACATTCTCATCATATTTCAAAATATTTCATTTATTTGAAAATTCTCACAATAGAAACTCATCGTTTCATCCTATCTGTTGGAATAATTTTTAATTAACATCTACCACTTATGTGATTTAAATTTATGAATAATTATTATATATTAAGAATTATAATAATTTATAAATTTGAATATTTAAATTTTAAATTTTTATCAATATTAGAATTAAAAAACATTAAATTTAAAATAAATATTAAGAGATAAACTATTTTATTAAGATTTTAATCATTAATATTACACAGAAAATGACATCTAGTTATGTCCAAAAAAAATTATATGGATATATAAATTATATAATTCCCATTATATACTATTTTTATAATTATTGGAGGAATAAAATTAATTTTTGACCACACAATAGTGTTTACCTTTTTTTGCTTTAATATGTTTCCCACCCATGACCCTTATAAAAATACAAAAACTTTCCCCTAACCATCACACCTCTCATTTAATTTTCGAATGAAAATTCCCATCCAAATATACTCATAAATTTTATCCTCAAAACCATGATTCCTCACATTGTTCATTTATACCCAAATCCATGTCCTTTGATGCAAAAAAATATAAGATACCAGAAGAAGAGGCAACATTCATCAAAGATAATATTTTTATGTCATCCTAAAATACCTTTTATTATTGTTATTTCACGATAATATTATATCAAAATCATCCTAAATATACCTATTTGATTTAATTTTGTGTGTATGACCTACAACAGTACATAATCCCATAAAATTATATACAAAATAATCATTCATCTGTACGGTGGAGTATCAACACTCATACTTATGTCATTTGTTCATCCATTACAGCCATTCAAGAATAGTTATAATGATTCTTTATTTTATTAATAAATGATATTTTCAATATTAGTGAATTTTATTATGATCTTTTATTAGTTATATAACACTCAAATTCATTATTTCAAATTTTTTGGGAAAAAATAATGTTGTTCATTTGTACCTTGGACTACCACATCTTGAAGTGATATTATTAATTCTAGCATTGCAATTAATTTATTAAAGAGGTATTTAATATGATATTGTAACATATATTACCTAAATGTAATTATTGAATGATAATTTATAATACACATTTCATTTTATTAATCGGATCTTAAAATAAAAAACAATGTTCCTACATATGTACAACGTTAAATCTCAAAGAAAGGTGTATTTTATATAAAAAAATAATCTTAAATAGTATAACATTTAAAGTTTACAAATACATAAGGATTGACCAATTTAATATTTCTAAGTTTAACGTTCCTAGAGGAGGCTCAATGGATGTCAAGAGTACTTTGTTTTCTAGAGGATGGATCTTGGGAAGGATTTCACATGGTGAAGAGTTACACAATGTGAATGTAAGATTGACGATGTTTAATATTTTGGGGTTTAATGATAAAATAAATTTTAAAGGATGTTTTTTTCAATGGAAACTATCTTTGATGCATTAGATGAAATTAAATGATATTACATCTCTTATAATCTCCTCAAGTTGTAATTTTTTAAAATAATCTAACTGCTTGAGTTCCCAAACCATACGACATTCACTACCGCCCCCCCTCACACCCCAACTGGGTCCATAGTCCCCTCTTTGTCGAATTATAGATATTATCAGTTGAGATTGATCATTGGTTATCCATCTTTAATCTTTGATCATTAGGCTTGATCTTAGGTATAATTTTATTTCATATTCTTGCAGTTTATCCAAGTTTGATCTTACATAATCTCGTCTCTTCTCATCATGACTTCCCATATACATACACATGTTTCTAATGGGGTTTACCCTAGTTTTCATGATATAGTTCTTCCATAAAATTATCATATATATATATATATATATATATCTTGCAGGTGGGGTAATTAGAGATCTGTTGTGTTTACTCATTCTTATAAGAAGAATGTCAACGACCATTTAAATGTATGATATTTTTTAAACTCAACATATTAACGTGTAATTATATAGTATTTATGATTTATCCCCTTAAATTATGATGAAATATAACTAATAATTATTTTCCCTATATTGAAGAATTAGTATTAATCACATAACAAGGTTTCTTCTTTGTATCTTCTTAACGGTTTTCCTTCTCATTAGCATGATATAGTGATTCTTAGGATATTCATGGTTTATCATGTTTCAATTGATTGAAATTTTTATCTAAAAAATGATATAATTAATGAGGAATTAATTGGATAAAATAACTATATAAGAATATTAATGAATATAGTGAGTTTTGTGTGATATGATGATAATCAATTTGATGTAGCTACGCATGTTTAATTTAAATAGATGTTAAACATGATTTATATGGATTATTATTGAAAAAATAATTAATGGAATGTTAAATTAATGGTTTAATTAATTCATGACATCTTCTAAAATATTATTTCTTCAATCTTGTATAGTTGTATTCATTGAATAAGGAATCAGGTATTTCATGATGCCATCAAGAACTATTTCTGTAATTAGATATAATTCCTTGGTAGGGACCATGATTCCCTTTTTCTTATAATGGCTGAGTGCCTTGTGCTTTATAACATTTATAGCCTGTTGTGTGTGGAGGATAAATTCTATGTTTTAGGGACAAGTTCATGGCTTGTGGTTGAATCCTACTGGTTTTAATGTAATGTGCGCCTTGGATTTATTATCCAAGAGGATAGTTTCTATTATGGGTGAAGGGTGGCCCAGTTGTGACCTCATCCTTGTATTTCTAAACTTGGAGGGATGGAGTGGTTAAAGGGTAATGGATTCTTTGTTGTTGTGGAAGAATTTGATGCCTACTCTAGAAATATGCATTTATTTAGGAATGTTGTATCTCGTAAGACACCAATTATAATGGAGGAGTATGAATCTAGTCATTCCTATTTATATGAAGGTATAATAATTATTTGAATATATTTGTTATCTTATCTCATTCCCACACATCTTGAGGTATATGTATTTGGGTACACTACTTACATGAGAAGCGACGATGTGAAGGGTATGACACGTGCATTCTTTTTTTTATCATATAACTGTTTCATGGGTCTAGTTTCTTGTTATACATGTAAAAGACACAGTATATAGTTATTCTACTCAACATGTTGACACCCATGTGTTTTGTAGAATATATGTTTTCCTATAATACCTAAATGATGTAAAATGGTAATGTTGTTAATTATATGATGAATATTTAACAGACAGGGTTAGATATTTCGGGGATGCATTGTTGAGCTTATAATTCTGAGAATCCATTGATGTGGTTTTATTATGCATTGAGGGAATATAAATTATTTGTAATCCATATGGCTTAAAACTTTTCTCTTGGTAAATAATTTTTCTAATATGAAATATGGTTACTTTTCCACATATATGAATGTATAGGGATATAATGGCTTATGATTATTTCACAAACATATGTTATGGATATAGTTTCCTATGTGTTACTGTTGGTGTAACATTTATAGGCTATCATAGACTGAGAATCATATCTTGGTGTACAGAATATGATAGATTAATGTATAATAACTATTTTTTGATAAGCATAATTCAACCTATGGTGGGTCTCAGATACTACCTGGTTAAATATTCTTATTTGGATGTGGTGGGGAGTTCTAGATGTTTCAATTTGTGATGAATCGTCCTGGTGTCTTCGGGATATCGATTAAGGGAGAGATTATCTGGATAAGTGATTTTGGGGAAAAGAAAAAAAAACAAGTGTAGATGTTTTAGTGGTGTACCGTTTATATTATTTTATATACTATATTCTATTGTATGTGATACATGGTGTGTGTATCTGTTGTGAGGATGGTAAATGAGTATATATTTTTAGGTTTCATGATTGTTTCAGTTATAATTTTTATTGCATTATAATGATTTCTTATCATTTTAATCAGAGGAATTATGGATGGGTGAGATACCACTGAGTATACATTTATTATCCCCCTACGTATATATAATTGATTAGTTAAGATTGATCAGTTTGGAGATTAGATTGATTACTACTGAATTGGGGATTTGGAAGAGTAATCTGGTAATCATGGATGTTGTCATCTTGACTATTTTGGGTATATTAATTTATTCCATAAATTTTTAGTAGTTCCTAGAAGACATTAAATTTATATACTTGTGTTTAATTTATATTGTTGTCGGGTCGTTAATTTTTATATTTCTATCTTGTTTGTCTATTTTTCATGTGTTCTATTAGAGGGTAATACCACTCATTTAAGTGTTTTTTCCCCTTAGTGAAAGTCACCAACCCAATGCCTACTAGTGGTTTGATTAGGATGGTTACTATCTCTCTTATCCCATTACCGGACCATGAGGGGTTCACTTTCTATGGAGGGGTTCATGACATAGTTGTATCATAGTTATATTTGAATGATATGATGGACTTCGGAGATAGGAACATGTGAGGATACATTGGTTGGTAGAGAAATATTGTCATATTTTTTTTGATAAGTTCGTTAAATTGGGAAAACTAGTTGAGACATGGTTACTAATGTCCCCTATGATTTTATTCATCGTCCTTTATGATTATAGTGACTAATAAAGGAGGTGATACTAGATTCATGGAGGTGATGTAGGTTGCTCCATTCTTCTTTTCTCATTAAATTTAATGGGTTGATCATGGGATATGTTTACCTAAAATTCATAAAACACAACAAATAATCATTGTTAATGTTCTCTATATCCTTGGATTAGGAGATCTAACTAATTTTCATTGGAGGCATGGAACTAGTTTGACGTCCTCATAAAAATTTTGTAGAGGATGTTAATTTGGATTCCTAAATAGATCACTACAGAGTAGAGGTTTATAGTGATGACACATTGAAGTGGACACATTGAGAGGTTCAACAACAATGGCTGTATATGTATGAAAGAATTGTATTAGACGAATTCATATAAGAGTTTTTAGATGATGTTAAGATAGGATTTAGTTTGATAGGTTCTTCTAAGGAGATCCATGTACCATTGTCTATGAATATACAACATGGGTATGCTAGGTAGTGGTGGTTCTTATTTATTGGAGCTTTTGAGGATTTGGATGTATTGTGGGAGGAGTTATGAGACAAGTTCATAGATGATTTTATTTCTTCAACCATGAAGGTGGACAATCGCCAGGAGTTTGGTACACATTGTTAGGGTAGATCTAGTGTTTGATAGATTGAAATCCATTTTTGGAACCTAATGTGATTTACTTCAGACCATTCTCTGTATTTGGAGTCTAGGGAGAGGAATTTCGAAGAGTATTTTCATCCCCAAATCCAACACTTGGACACCATGTTTAAGATATAGACATATCATGAGGTGTTAGTGATAGTAGATTTCATTGAGAGGAAATTACATTTATCTAGATCACCTTGATAGGGTAGTCATCCAGATTTCTCATGATGCTATGCTATTGATTGTAGATCCTAGTTGTCAGGCAGAAGAGATTCTTCTTATATAGGGGTCAGTCATTACACTGAATGTCTCATTTCACTTTGGGAAGTGATTATAAGGACTTTTCCAAGTGATCATACACATGTATTTCTTGTGAAGGTAATGGTCAACAATGGTGAGAGTGACCGAACATTATGAGGAGTCCATGTCTATCAGGTGTTCCACATCAGGTTCATTGGATGAGCCAGTTCCTTCCATGGATTCAACATCATGATGATCTTGTTTTTCATCAGTAGAGAGTTGATGGTGTTGGTAGAGGACACCCTTGGGATGCTACCTGTCAATAGATAGTATTTCACCAAATTGGAGGTGTTATCAGCTGAGTTAAAGAGGTCGTGGAGTAGGTCATTGCAAGCTTCAAGCTTAATCATTTCCAGTGCAGTGTGAATCAAATATGATTAATGTCACTATATTATATCTTTCTAAATGGTTAATTTATTTGTTTACATAAGAGTGAATCAATCCTTCATATCACAAAACCTTTTCCATGAATTTTTAAATGAGTTAGAGATAAATCTAGTGCACATTAAAATTGCCTATGTCAGTTTGAGATTAACATGACTTGAATGAATTATATAGAAAAATTCATCAAGGATTGAGGGATTACCTCTCTTAGAGAGATTTTCAATATATCAGATAAAACTATGGGAAATCATCCTTAACATGGATTTATTGTATTTAGTGATCGGTATCATGGGTTTTTTTTTTTGAATAATGGTTTTATTATTTGAAGATTATAGATAGCCATAGTTTTTTTTCGAGATAGTTCACTATATGGTTCACTGTAGTGTTCCATCCATATAATCTTTTATGGATGATATGATTATGAGTTATTCATAGGATCAATAATCGACATTTACAAGGTTCTTGGTAGATTACCTAGATATCTTACCAATGATGGTTTTATAATTACACCTAGATAAGAGATCGAGTAGGGATAAATCTATATTAATGTGTGTCTTTTATATTGAGGTCTATATAAAATATTATGCCATCTAGTATAGAGGATCTTCATTGAATTATTTATGGTGTATTTCAGTTTTGTTTTGTTTGGCCGAGTGTGTCACTGTTGTGTGCACTGATTATTTTTTCAAGATTTTTTGTGATAGATTACTATTTCATATAAATTATCATTAATTGACCCATGTGAAAATAAATAATACAATAAATTATATACATTGATGATTTCGGTCTCCAAAATAAGAATTAATTATTGTTCTCAAGGATTTATTTTCATTCATCATATAATCAAATGTTTATAAAGGATGATAATATACTAAAGAAATCATCCAATTTTTTCATGGGCATTATGAGTACATTGTGATGTCATATAGTGTAAAAAGTTCTCTATATATATTCATGGAGTTGATTAACTCTTCTTTTCATGAGTTTGTGGATATTTTCTTGGAGTTTTTTATCGACAAAGTTCTCGTTTTCTTCACATCCATGGAGGATCAAGCAGATAATCTATGATCAGTTTTGTGGTTTATTTCCTTGATAATATGTTTTGCATATTTATAATGTTTTATATTTAGGATCATGATGTCTATTTCAAAAGGAATCTAATATCTATATAGCGATTAGTTGTGGATCCATCAATGATGTAAATTTTTTTGTCTATTGCATCCCCCATGATAGTTGTAGGGGAGAAGATTCCATGGCCATTTAGGATATTATAAGAGATTCGTCGGAGATTGATCAAAGGATTTGACCCTGCATAAAAAATTTTCAGAGAACGGATCATGTCTTATTATGGTCTAATCAGTGCCAGATATCGTTTCAGTATCTAAAAAGACAAGTTGGTTAATTACCCAGTTCATTGTCTGCCAACAGATGTAGTTTAGTTTGAGGTTTAATTTGACTCTTTCTATCAAGGGATAGATTCTGTTATAATGTAATTGATATCAATTGATTCATCATTGTCTTAGATGATCTATCCCAAAAAACATCACCATGCCACCCTCAATATCAAGTAGGTTTTGGTAGTGTAATCACATAATATGTGGGGACATTATGTCATCAAGGAATATTTTGGGGTATCAAGTAACCATTAAAACATGATGTGTGTTTTCTCCTGATGTGAAAAAAATTCTACCAATATCATTGGATGAAGATATTGTTGGATTAAAACGTTTATATTTCATAAAAAAAATTTAAGGGACATATTTTGGATATTGGATTGAGAATGAAATCATGTTGTGATGTGGTGTGTGAATTAAAATATTACTGAATTTTGATAAGAGGACATTCAGAATTACGTCTGGATATGAGAGATGATGGAGGAAAATGATGTCTTTTCTAGATGAATGTGTAGTCAAATATTTTTCAAGAGGTGTAAGAGTCCTAGATGGGGTACATTTAGGTGGAGGTATGGAGAGTCTAATTTGTTTATGTAGTTGTCTATGATGGTAGTCCATAGGATGAACAACACTAGGATTTGCTTCAGGGTATTATTTCTATTCATTTTGGGATGTGTGAGTTTCATCATATAGAGTTATATTGTCACTCCTTTTTGGACATCTCAGTATGAAATGGATAATCTATGAATTTATGAGATTATTTCGGTGGCCTATGTTAAAGCATGGAGTCACAGAGGTTGTGGCTTGATGATTGGTCAGATTGAAGGTTATGGTTGAGAATCATGTTCCAGGTGGTTTTCTCAAGATGTTAGGTGTTATTAAATAAATGTGGGAGGACATATATAATTTTTTTACATATTTACATAGATATCTGATAGTCTATAATACTTCCTTGGTGGTAGTGGATGGATTGAAAATATCATACCACTTTATAGTGCTCAAGAAGTCAACCTAATTGTTGGATTTATCGAGGCAGTGTCTGGAGTAGGTAGTGTGATACAATAGATTCATAATCAGGATCATTTCTAATCAAGATCATCATTTTACATCCATGGTGATGATATATCTCCCTTAGTCTTTTGGAACTATACTATTCCTTAAATTTTTATTCATCTTCATATGGATTACAATACATAGCAGACCATTCAGACTCTTGATGTCATCTTGTGTTCTTGTGTTAGGGATTTTGGAAGTTCATCGACATGGAATCTTCCCTGAATAGATTTTGTTAATAACCATTTTTTCACTCCAACATATGTAGGATTCCTTTTTATACCTTTTAGGTAACACCTTTAAATTCATTATTGTTCTGGACAAGTGCTGATGATTCCACAATATTCATTCCATGACTGCTACAGAAGATAAACAAGATTTTTCAGGTGATTCATGATAGTATAAATGGAGCACATGATAATCATAAATCCTATGTGGATGATAGGAGAAGACCAAATGATCTTTACATAGGTATAATGCGTTTTTTATGGTGACACCATACTATGAAATGCGATGGTTTTGTCATGAGAGTAATATTTTTCTAATTTTGTTTGGGACATTCAATATTTTCTCTCATTTGATGATCCATGTAATATCAAATAATTCTTCTTACATAGATTATTTTTATAAATAATTTTTTCATGTTTTGAAACTCTGTTGTTATATTCATGACGAATCTGACTTCATAGATTGGGGGTGTGATTGATGTTGAATATTATGGGACATTCTAGGATTGGCTTATAGAGATCCAGAATGATCAAGAGATGGAATTTCACATTTTTGATATACCCTTGGTTCATGAGTTGTATACACACACTTAGTTTGATGGTCTCTTTGATGTTTTTCACTACAATTGATATTTCTCTCATTTTTTTGTTGTAGAACAATTATTTTTATGCATGTATTTCACTTATTAAATGTTCTAACTTACTCTATTTTGGGAGCATCATCCATAATAGAGTGTTTATGATTTGGTTGTTATTGTTGCACGGTTTGAAACAATTCTATTAAGGATATTGGTGTGATCTAATGGTCTAAAATTCATTTAGGGGTATCTCATAGGGTGGTTGTTTGGACGACCCATTTTCTATTTTCTTTTACGGTTGGATTTGGATTCCTATGGATGCGAAAATCATTATAGGTATCTAAGTAAGGTTCTAAATAAATTTGAATTGACCATATATGTCATCATTGGGATTTTGTTTATTAGAGGAGGTTCATAATAAATGTAGAGTAGTTCTGTTTTATGAGGTTGGAATTTGGGAGGATTTTACCTCACAATAAGTTGTATGATGTGAATGTTAGATTCATGATATTTAATATTTTAGGGATCAGAAAATAAAATAAGATAAAATGCGATATTTTTTCATAAAAATCGATGACCATGGTATTACATGATGTGAAATAGGCTTACATATCATGTAATCCCCTGATGTTGTAATGTTTTAAAACATTCTAGCCTCTTAAGATCTCAAACCCTACAGTTATTTCATCCTCCCCTTTCATCTAAGAAGACCTGACAATCCCCTCATTGCTTCAATAGAGATCTCTTAAACGGGGATCAATACATGGTATCCTTCATTGATTCGTGGTGATCCTACTTGATCCAATGTTTGTTTTTTTCATTCGTTTTATAGTGGTTTCCCATTATTTGATATTGTTTCGTATCATATCTTCTCAGCATGCATTTGAATTTTCTTACCCATGATTCTAATGGGGTTTCACTTTTTTTAATTTATGTGGTGGTGTTGCGTAGTCCATGTATGTATGTAGATCATGTGGGATGTGTTATTAGAGATTCATTTCATTGATCTATTCTCAAGTAAGGAACGTCAATGACCTTTTGATGTAGTGGATTTGTTTCCTATCTATATATTTACATGAAATTATATGGTCATAATTATTTATCCCATTAGATATCAATGAAATTTTCCTAATTAATATTTGAATTGGAATAAAAAATTCAAATCGATTTAATAATGATATTTCTTTTTTTAATATGCTAAAAGGATTCCTCTTGATATGCTAGATAGTCTGATATCTATGATTTTATTGCTTTATCATGTTTTCCATGATGGAATGTGGTAAGGAACATAAAGCTGAAATTAATGTGTAACTAATTGGAATAAATAATTAAATAGGTACGCTACTGAATCTTATCATTATATTTTACAATTTTCTAATAAATAAAAACTATTCTACAATGCTTGTAAAATTTAATTGGCTGGTTAACAATGAAAATGATGATTTTTGCAGATAAAATATTTAATGGCTTTTAAAAATAAATATTTAATAAATATTTGATAGATTATTAACGTTTGTGGCTTATGTTTTTTACTTGGATGTTATGAACAATGAATTGGTTAATTCAAGATGGAATAAGAAACAGGTTTTTGATAAAATTTAATTAATTTATTATCACCAAGATTCCCATTTTCATAAAAATGTTGAGTGTGATGTGTATTATAGTAATGAGATATCACATTGTGTTATGTTTGAAATCCTTTTTTTAGATATGATTCACATTTAATTCTATTTACTACATATATTGATGTGATCTATGCTTGTGATGGATGATTATGTACGGTAGTTGTGGTTGTGGGTGCATGGAGGCCCAGATGGGCTATAAACCAATGATGTCTTATCCTGAAGGGATGTAGTGGTATGGGGCAGGGAGGCTAGGTTTTTTTGTATCATATGACGCCTATAGTGTCAAGATGGATTGGTTTATGCATTTGGTGTTAGGAAGGACACTAGAGATGCTATAATGGGTTTAATGTGGTCTAACACATTGATATAAATGCTGGATTATTGTTTAAATTTTTTTAATCTATTTTACTTCCCCACATCATGAGGTAGTTGGATTTCGTTACACTCTTTCAATGAGAGGCAAATATGTTCAGGTTTTTCCTCATGCTTTCTATGTATAGATTCTCATGGTCGGATGGGACTATGCTCCGACTATCAGTGGAAAAGACATGTTGAGTAGTTCATATATTCAAATTTTTGATCACCTTGTGATTGGTATTTGATAATGTATTCATATAATAAAATTAACATTGAATGTGGTGATTTATTTAAATAAATGAATAAATTTATAACCAATGGGATTTGAGCTTGCTAGGGTGAAAGGCATATGTTATATTTTTGTGAAGGCATGGAAAATGTTTTTTATGCATGGAGGATAGGGAACGTCGTGGTGATCCAATTTAATGAAATTTGGAAGCCGATAATTACTAATTAAGCTTTAATGAAATAATTAAAGAAACTTGAAACTGATAAAATTGTGATTAATTATCTTTATATATCTATTTTTTTGTATTCATATAGAATAACTTGTATTAGTTGTGACAATTGGGAGTTCTAGAGACGTTTTATGTAGTTGATTGTGAGACATGGTTATGACCATAATGTGTTTGGGAGCTCTATTTTATCACATACTTTTTTTAATATGCTACACTACCCTGTAAGTTAGGGAATCAAACAGACTAATAGAGAAGAGCCTCGGTGGTTGTTCCCTCGAACATCCCAATGGAATGATAGATGGATAACTACCCCCTTTCACCCACTATATTTTCATTGTAGTTACATGCACTTTTGTGCATGGTGGTTAATTTCTCACATTTTTGTGTGTGGTGGGTTTTAATGGCTAGTGGTATTTTGACACACATATATCTTTTATATAGTTTTATATGTTCTAATATATATGTAACATGTGTTGGAATATATTTCATGAGGATACATACTCATTGTATGGGTTGTGATGGCTTGAGATATAATACTGAATTTATTATACATATTATGAGGGCAGCGGTGGATTTTGAAAACTTCCTAGTTACTTTTGGTCATGTGTATATAGTGGTGAGTTTCACGAGGTGAATGTTGTTTTGCTTCACTTAGGTGTCTTCAGGCATATTTTTCTACGATTGACGCTCTGGACATGCGACATTGGCATAATGCGGAAATCTCATGGGTATTTGGTCATTGGGTATCCATAATATTCGTTAATATATTTTATTATATTTTATGTAATGCAAGGTGGTAATAACCATGGGGAGGTTGATAATATATTATAATTATTCATGTCATGTGATGGTTTCAATTTTTTTACACTATGATTTATCAATCTTTCTTTACATATTCATGAGAGTCTCTAGGGAAGATCATATTAATTACACTATTATACTCTACCTACATATATACAATATTATTTCAGTTCAGTTAGATATGTTTGGAGATCAAGCTAGTTACAACTAACTCAATGTTTTTTAGGAGATAATTGGGGTTTGTGGTTACTTCTTCAAATACATTAATTTGGTACGTAAATTATCCCTTTAAGTTTTTGTACTTCTTTATTGAAATTACATTTATGTACAAGGGTTTTTTTATATTATCATATTAACATGGGTTGGATAGAGTCTATATTATCTCTATGTTCATCATCTATTATCATATTGGATAATTCATCCCTTATGTGGGTTTATTATAACCTCAGTGCTAGTTTTCGACACAGGGCCTACTAGAGGCCGGTATTGAGGTCACAAAATATCTTCTCCCATTGCTATTTGTGGAGGGGAATACATTTTGGGTAGGGGTTCTGTATAATATTACAGAAAAATATAAATATCATATATATATAGTTTGAATATCATGTTTATAATTATGGAGACGATGAAAATTCGATCAATGTCAAAGGAACAAGAATAATTGGTCAAAATTTGTATTAGAAACAATATACTAATTAGCTAAAATTTATGATTAATAATGAATTATTAATAAATGACCAATATAATTTCATAAGTAGATAATATAATGTATTGTATATATGATAATGTTTCAATTATAGAAATATAATAAATATAATTTATTTATATGATGGTATGGAACATGTCTGAGGGTAGTCAAGACTGATGGTAAAAAATTTCCATCAAACTGTTAATTAATATAAGAAAATATGTGTGTTCACAACATATTTCTTTTCTGCTCTGTATACACATTTTAGGGAATTATTTCAAGAATAAATTTATGATAATTATAAATATATTCATATCAATTAGATGATCCCCATTTCATTGGTCTTACATTTCAATAGATACAAAATCGTTAATGGGTTTTTTTCAAACATTTCAATCCTTGAGACATATGTCATGTGATGAAAATATATTAATTCTTGAATTGTATATAAAACAGGTTTTAAATTTAATATAATAAAAAAATAATGATATTATAATCATCATTTTATGTTATTTATTTAGGTGTTTTATTATTCAATATTAACAACGTGGTATGACAAAATTTCTACAGTCTCATCATTTATGATGAATGTTTACGATTATGTCAAATTAATGAAATATTATTATCCATATCTCGTGAAATATCATTAATTTTTTATGAATATGTTTTTTTAATTATATAATCTTGTATCGTTAACATTTTCTGTATTAGTTGGTATTTATGTTAAAAATTAATTTTCTTTTATGAAAATATGTGGTTAGTTCCCTCTGATGATAGAAGTCAGTTTTCACCAAAAATAATGTTTTCTATAAATTTTTTAAAAAGGATTATTCTATTATTAATTTGTTTTATAAATAGTGTTTTAATAATTAATTAAATATTTTATAGATATATTTAAAATGAAATTTATTATCATTTTTGGATCATGGTTCTTTTTTAATTTAAACGAAAATATAAAAAGTATCATTGTTTTTAACATGTATTGCATGAGAAAAAGAATTCCATAATGACCGATCACTGCTTCAAATCTTCTCTATTAAGATCTAAAATTTTATTTTTAAAAAGATGTTATTTCCAGGATTTATTATGTTTCAAAATGTATTTTATAACCATGATAACAAATATTTTCCTAAAAAATTATTTTAAATGATAATTGAAATTCATTTTCGGTCCAATATGACAAATGTTTATGATGCCTATTTCTTATTACGGATATGATTCAAGTTTACAATTCATATGTTTCCATTTAATGGTATATGTTTTGACTGATTATTATGTATTCTACCAATTTCATTTCCACATGATATACCTTGATAAAATTCTAAAGAAAATAGCTTCTATTCATGGGTTTTGTTATGATGAAATCTTTAACAGACCTATATCTTCTACATAGCTTATTATATGTTGAAATTTTAATGATACACATTTCATTTCATGGGTGTTGATATGAATATTGTTTTATTATATTGTGAATCATGTATGTATTATTTCATTGCATGATGGGTGGGACCTCTGATACCCTCCCAGTCTTTGGGTATGGATTTATATCTCTTTGGAAAGAAAACTATAGGATGGGGAGTGAACTACATTACATATTATACATTGTCTTCTATGATAGTATTTTAGTTAACCCTTGACTACTAAGAATGTTTGGGTAGAAAACATGTTCCACTAAGATTTCCTTGGATGTAATCCTTGACTACTATGGAAGTCATTAAATAAGTTTATCAATCATCCACAATTCATTATCCTCATCACATGTAATGATTTTATACATTATTTTCATTTCCACCTTATTATTCTTGTCTTATGAACTAGAAATATTTATTATATTTATATTGTAAATGATTTTAATTTTCAATGTTATGTAATTAAAATGTTATGATCATGTTATCGTACCATTGTGTTCCTCTTTTTCGTACCTATATCCCATAATTAACCATACAATGTTTTTCAAATAAACCATTATTATATTTTTAATCCCCATGTTATAAGGATATATATTTTTTATTATGTTTTTATGAAGGGTTATAATCATAAAGAACCTAGTCGGAGAAAGTTTACATCACTTGTAGATGAGGGATTTTGTTTCCAGGATTCAAAATCCACAAAATTAATATAATATTTGTCCTTGTGTTTGGGTAATATAATACTTATTCAAAACAAATTGTGAACTTAAAATTTATGGAAATAAATGGATGACCTAGTTGGTAACATAAAAAAATTATTTTTAAATATTTGAAACTAGGTTGGGAAAACAAATTACAGATCTAACTATTGAAATCTACCTAAAGATTTGTTTATGGATGAATGAATTCATATAAAAATTCCCATGAATTTAGGAAAAGGATAGATTTACAGGATTCCTAGAAATGAACCAATTTCTAGATTCTACATATGTATGTTTTTTTTGAATAGATATATCACGGTTAAATAGTCCAGATAATTCCAAATTGGTCTAGACACAATTATGAACTAGAAAAGGACAATGTCCTTTGTTGAACACCAAGTTTGACAATCCGATGAGATATGATTTGTAATTTATCAAACTCTTCATGAATTGTCTTCAATTATTTAAATGAATTTATGTTTGGAATGACCTAGTATAAACATATTTTTGGATCATATATAATATATATTACAAAATAAAAGATAAGTGTGAATTTTATGAATTCAAAACTTTTGTTTCTAATATTATCACTATTTATTTTAAATTACATAAAACTACCATATTTATAAACACACACTAATGTATTTATCATAATTGACATAGCCCATGGTTCCTATTATAAATAAATACAATAATTTGGATGAATTTGTAATTATATTAGAGTTAGATATACATGATACGATTATATATTTCCTTGTATAGAATCATAATCAACTATGTATGATTTGTAGAAAGTAATACAATGATATAATATTCCGAACATTTATAAATAGAAGATTAATAATACAACATTGATTATAAAAATTATAACTTTCTGTTTTAAATTTTGAAAAATTACAAACTTTTTACTAAATAATTAAATAAATATAAAATAGATTTTACCCATGGATAATGGTTTCCAATAAACTACGTTAAAGGTCCCATTATTTTATCATTCGAAAATTTCTCTCTTCACACACCATGGTAAGACATAGATAAGAAAATTACATTCCTTGCATTTTTTCCACACAAGACATCGATAAAAAGATTGGATTCCATCACATTATCCCCTTTTTCACTTAATCAATCCAATAATATTCAATGTCTCCATACCTACAAATGAAGTCTATTGAACTCACATAGTTGGAAGAACAAAGTAGTATTCAAAAAAACCTTCAGTAGGAACCTATTTCATATTTACTTAAACAAATATCTCACTATGGAAATAAAATGATCTATAAACTAGATATTAAAATATTGTAGACATTAGAAAATTTGAGTGTAAAAATTATAATCATATGAATACTAGCTCTAAACTATTCAAATGACCAGAAATTCATATGTGATCATGTAATGATCATACTGATTCCTAAATGATGTTGTTTTCTATATGTTCATCACAAGAATGTAGATACGTATAATTAAAACGGTTATATTTAATTTCATAATCTTTCCTGGATTAACCAATAGTCATCACCTAATGCATCGTATGAATTTTTATGTTCAAATTGGCCTATGAAATATTGATGTTCTATTTTATCTAAAAAAAGACATTCTTATCCCAACTAGTTGATCTGCATCACCAATGATACTATCACTTGGATGATTCTTAAGAAACCATTTCCTTCATTGGTTTCATAGAACATGGTCATGAATATAATGTAGAATATTCCATTAAGTACATAAATTAAGAACTATTTCATTATTATTTTTATTAATAGAATAAATTTTTAAAATAGTATTATGAATCAATTTTTGAAAACACTACTGATAAAGTTGTTTGTTGGGGTTTTTAAAATAAAGTATCAATTTTTACATTTTTAACCTGCATAGTATCTTCAAAAGTAAAATAATTTTTGTTCCAAACTATATATACATTAGAAGCAGTGGAATAGCCTAAAAATATTCCTCCATCGTATTTGGGTGGAATTTTATATAAAGTTTCATTTTAATTCATGATTAATACAATTCGTCCTAGTATTATAAAATAAGATACATGTGTTTTTCAACTTTTCCACACCTTAACCAATTTTTTTTAATAAATAGATTGAAAAAACATTATTTATAGTATAAAATATATCACTAATGACTTTATCCATTATTTTCATTTTAGTATTCACCCATCATTGTTATTACTACAACTTGAAGAATAAAATTTATTCTTTCAATAATATCATTTTTGGGGGTTATTAGAGCTGAATATTTTTTTATAATAGTTGTCTTACTATATAATTATCCAAAATCATAATTTATAAATTATCTACCATGGTAACTATAAATAGTTATAAATGAAATGTTATTTCATTTTAACATTCATTACAATCATTTTAAAATATGAAAATTCTTCAGCTTTATTTTCTTGAAAATAGACCCATATATATCAGTTGGGACAACATTGGTGTGATGATTATATTAGTTGTCTATGGGTGTCAATTGATTTCAATGGTGATCTGATATGATCTCATAATTCAAGCATGATTGAAGACCTTTTGAATTTATAATCCAAAAGGAAATAGAGAAAGAATAACAGTATGAAAAACTTAATAGGTGGCCTTATATTTCAATTCATGATAACACATTCTCATTATGCTCTTACATAAAAAATATAGTAAATTCAAAAAAAGCCCAGTCAGTCAACTAGGGATGGAAAAACTCCCCAAAAGGGTGGCTAAGCTGTATATGTTCCATTTTCATTCACTCGTGTCCTACCACCTGTGGGAGTGTGCTGGCACAAAGGGAGCATAGTGGCAAGGCAGTTCCACTATGTATGGAATCACTGTGGTATGGTGTTGGACCAAATAGCTCTTATAGAACACCAATAAGAGGCTGTATCTGGAGGGGAGGAAGATACAATTGAGAAGGGGTAATGCATTATGATTTAAAAAGAACAAAAATACTATGTTAAGTATCAATGTGGGACATGCATTTACTGGAAAGTTCTTAATTTATAAAAACAAAGATGAGATCTCATCCATCTATCTGATCCCAAATTCGATCATAGTTGCACGCCTCATCTCGTGGCATAATATCTAATCACCACCATACCTGGTTAATACATACTCAACCAACAGCTATAGATTGACCATGTCGTCATCTTTAACATCCAACCACATAGTGGACTCCCAATGACATAGAATATCATAGATTATGTCGAGACTCTTTGATCATTCTTCGGGAAACCATTTATGCACAAACATCATTAATTAGGTTCGTCAGGATATATAGAATTCATGAATATTTTTACATTTGCATCCATGAAACATTACAATAATGTTCTGACATGGCCGAAGTAAAAAAATATTCAAGGCCTTGTTAGGAAGATCGTAAAATTTGGGAATTTCACTGTATGCCTTCATATATTCATTCATGAGAGGATAACACCAAAAATAAAGATATGTGGGGATGAAATGGAAAAAATCAAGAATATTGACGTATATCATGACCATGTTTTGATGATTTCAAAACCATGATCATCATGAAATATATTTGGGGTTTCATACATGGAAAATATTTGATCACCATTAAAAATAGGGATCCACTGTTCTGAGAATGTGTTGCTACTTCAACGGCATTCTAGAGGTCCTATTCTATGAAACACAATTTCTATGATCTTCCTGTTCAAGAAGGTCCATTCATAATCTGTGAACCATTACTTGTTTGTGAAAAGTTTCCCACGTTCAATACTGGTTTGTGAAGAGGTGATCTGCATACCACTATAATTCCTAAAGATGATGAGTCATTATCGACTTTGGGTTCTCAAAGATAATGTCTAATGTTCTATTTTAGATCGTGGAGCATTGTTCCCATTGTCAGTCTGGTTCATGGAGGGATGTACCACATACCATTCAATTTTCATAGGAGAACCATGTACAATTTTTTACTAAAAGGAATTCTTTACTCCGTTTGTGATGGAAGCCTTTGAGTCCCTTGTACTGGGAGGAGGTGTGAACTGACGTGGTTTGTGGAGGATACTATAACACTCTATGCATTGGATAACACTATTCCCATGGTGTGTTAGAAGAGAATAAGAACACCATAACATACCCAAATACACACATTGATGTTTTAATAAAATAACATTCTTATAAATATATCAAATTGAAGGGAATAGTGTGTCTTGAGAAAGGAAGTAGAAAGAGTGTTCATGGTGATGGGTAGTGCATGCATATATTCATGTGAATGATTTGAATATGTACACACATAAGTTCTAAGGACATGTGAACAATGTTGTAATAAAATAATATAATGAAAAGGAGAAAAGAGGTTGAAAGTGGGATTAATGGAACTATACCCATTTGGTCCTTCACAGAATAAGGTATATGAGGAAGTTCATGCATTCGTGTATGCTCGTTCATACATGGGGAATTTGAAATTAAACATCATAAACAGAGGATGAATGTGTTTAAAGATGATAAGAGTAATAGCAAAACTAAATTGTATCATGCAAGGTAACATGAATACATGGAAGAAGAAAAGTTGATTATGAAGATGCCAATAGAGCTGATATTCATTGATTGAACAATCAGAAATGGATTTATGATACTGGACATGAATAATATGAAGTCTTAGTAAATATGGTTGTAACACAAAAGAAAAATATTTAATTTTTTAGATAATCAACTCTAGATATCAACTGAGGAAAATCCCCATGATGAATAGTAATGAAATACTTCCATGCATATCCGTTTATGCGACCATCAAGTCGATACACTGTGTGAGACCTCTCCCATGGTAGTTACCCAGGGGAGTAAACGGAAGGGATTTGAGGGAAGCAATGGTCTATCCCAAACCATTTTTAATGGATGTTTTCCTTGGGTAGAGTGACTATTCTCGATCATTTGAAATCCAAAACTAGTGAATATTTGTTGAATTATGTATGACTAACAACATGTTGATGTATTCTCCTTGGATGTAAACCATAGTGGTGATTCAAATAAAAGTGTTATGTTTTCCTTCATCATGTAAAAGTTTTATTTACTGCATGTATCCATCGTAAATGTTTAATTATGTTCCTACCAACGTGGGAAAAATATCCAATAAAAATGAGAACAATTTCACACCCTCATTTAACACCCCCTATCAGGGTGACCTTGGGTCCTTCAATCAGTATTAGAGGGAAAAGGTTTATGTTTGATGGATACTCGGTAGTAATTATATTCAGAGGAGGATTTGAGATTCATTCCTAATGTCAACATTTATTTTCACGCATGATGATGATTCAGTGATTTCTGAGCAGATGTTTACATCCAGAAAGACCATGAAAAAGTATAAAAATAATGAGAAGAAGAAGTTGAAGAAATACCTAATGTCCAAAGAAGATGCAGTGTATGGTTCTCACTACCCTTCCTAAAATTAATAAATATCATTCATGGAATGAAAAAAATAAGGTGGCTCTTGTTTCTACCCTAGGAAAGGAAGACACTTCAATATTATGTGACATTGAAAAACTATGAATGTATCTGAGTGATATTCATGAGGAAAAGGTTTCTAATGTTTTTTGAATGTTTTAATGTATGCAGGTTGAGATTACCTAATTCAAAATAGAATATGATAATGTGTAAAATGGATTGGAAGAACAAAAATTCTGAATGTTTAAATCTCACCAAAATGATTAAATTCATTTAAGAAAAACAAGAAGTCAGTACGTCTCTTGATGAAAATATCCATTCACTGGAAGCTGAACATGAGAAGAAAACTAATGTCAAGAGTTTATTTTTAAATGAAAATTCCAAGATGATCAAGGATCATGACTCTTGGATTCAGAATAAAATCAAGCTATATGAAGACGAAATTGCTATAATGATGAAGTCTTGTGAAGGGAAGATTAATGTGATTGAATATCAGAAGTTCATTCTAAATTGATAATGTTTATAATTGGCTGGTCATTTGACCACTCATTAAATGAAACATATTGAGACTTCGCAAAATAATTAAATAGTTGTTGCAGGTATTCAATGATCAATAGAGGACCCTAATATTGAAATACATCCAATAAGTGATAAAAGAATCATGACTTCACTGATTGATATATCAAAGGAAGCTGAGAAGGTAATGGTACCATCCATACCAACATGTACTGTTGTTTATAAATATGTTAATTCAAAATATGCAGGTCAGAAAAACATTCAAACAAAGAATGTGTGAGGAAAGGTGATGAAAATAAACCATTCAACATGGCTATTATGGATAAGAATAAAAACCTGGAAGATAGTTTCCAAGATAGAGAACACCAAATTATGATTAATTCCAATGACAATATAAAAAAGATTTCATGAAGACATGATTTTTGGGTCAGTGATGGTGCTACAACAGATTTGGGCATTGTGAACTTCAGTTTTTGTATAATACCTTAAATGAAAAATCATAGAGAAAGACTATATTAAAAGAGATAATGACAGAGATGAAGAAGAAACATAAACATATCCATATGCATATGCATTTGTATACTACAAACATTTTTGGACTGCAAGACAACATAAATTATCTATGAAATGGGACTGGTCATAAGAATGATTCATGCTAATCTCAATATTTATCCAGAGCTGATAAAAACAGAAGACCACAGATGCTAGAAAATAAAGAACAAAATAACTTGGGAAAAAATAAAATGTATTTCTCAAATAAAAATTCATCCAAGAAGACTCTGGTATGGAATTTCTAGAAGTACTTGGATTCAAAATCCTTGAATATGATGAGTTGTACAAGAAAACTATTCCTAAAAATGATGTCAATCTGAAGAATCGATGAGGAAAATAAAATCATGCTAACATTGTTTCTAGAGACATATTTGTTACCTATTCTGATGATCTATAATGATTGATAATGAAAAGAGATGTATAGTCAAAGGCTAGTCAAAAAATAAATAAGAAGATTCCATATGATGATAGAGATGTCCTGTGTGAGGTGCAACACAGTTGGTCTCACTATTAAGAATTGTTGTGCATTTATTCCGGCCCTAGAAAAATTCATCATGAAGACGATAGTTGCACTAGGTGATTCTACTTCATTGAAAGAACATGAAAAAAGGATATTAACACACAAATATATAGAAGAAATACAGATATCCAGACAACCACAATTAGAATTGAAAAATATAATCTCAAGTGTGAGAAGTGGAGAAAACCGAGCATCCTGGTTGAGAAAAACATCATATTCTTCCTTATCACATTGAAGAAGAAAATAAGATCCAAATTATTTCCTTAAATCATTGTGCATTGTATTTTAATACAGGGAATTGATGGTGAGTAATGTTCTCAAGGGGAGAAGAGGAGAAGTGTTCCCTTATGGGGGAGACACATAATGAATCTTCCAGAATCAGTACTTCATTATGTATCCATATCAAATCTATATCAAATTTAAATACACTGATATATATTTGAATATCATGTCATGTGTGCACAATGTGAACTCGTAAACACTGGTACGTGGCAGTACCAGGAGCAGAGGAAGAGACAATTGGGACGAGGATGGTGCATCGAGTTTTATAATGCACAGATATACCATGGAAAGATTCTATGTGGGGAAAGTGTTTTACAGACATTGTTTCCATTTTTTAATTATTGATGAGTTCATATCTGTAATTATGATCCAACACATGATCCTTTATTCACTCCTCATTCCTCGACCTATGAAAAAAATCAACACAGTACCAGTTAAATATAATCTAATCTAATGATCATAGATCTATCATGTCATCATCTTCGTCCACAGAACCCAAAGAAGATTACTGATGACATTGACCACTAGAGATGATACTGATACTCATTGATCTCACTTATGGACATCATTTATGACCAAAATTCATTCATAAGGATCATTAGGATGTAACAAATACATGCATGCAACAACATTTAACTGCATCCAATGTTATAATGAATATTTAATGTAGCTGAAGAAAACAAAGATGTGAAGCCATGTTTGGAAGCTTGTATCATTTGGGATGTTATTAGAACGAATTCATAAATGCATGCATGATAGTGTAACACAAAAAGGAGTAGTCGTGCAGATGAAAAGAAAACAACTGAGAATCATGATGTATATCATGATAGTGATTTGAAGAATTAAAAATAGCGATTGTCATGAAATATCTCGAGGATTCAGATGTTGAAAATATTTTAACTCTACTTATACAATGGGATCTAATGATCTGGGAATATGATGCTGCTTCTATGCTTTTGGAGTGCTCCTATTTCGAAAAACCAAGTATCACCAATTCATGTTCGATAAGGGTTAAGCACAAGCTGAAAACCATTCTAGGATCGTGAAATGTTTCCCACATACCATTCTGGTTCGTGAAGAGTTGAACCACATAGAAATCAGCTTCATAAAGAAGAAGAGATGTGAACCACTTCTAGTTCATTTAGAGAAGCTCGTGCATATAGATATGGTTTTCCGAGAAACGTTCTCGCATATCGTTCTGGTTAACAAGGGGATGTATTGAATAGAATTAAATTTGCAAAGGAGAATAATATACCACATGGTATATGAAAGAAGTATTTACTCCTTGTGCAAAGGAACACCACGAGTCCCTTGCACAAAGAGGAGCCACAAACTATCTCGGCTCGCAGAGGATAATGTCACAGTCTTTGCATTGGATAACACTATAACCTTGTTGTGAAAGAGGATAACATGAACACCATTAAATACCCAAATACACACATTGATGTTTGAATAAAATCACTTTCTTAATAAAATACACAAATTGATGTGAACATATTGTTTTGTTAATGAGAGAATAAAGAGTTTTCATGGTGATTAGAAGTGCAAAAATATATTCATAAGCCTATTTTGATGAAGAATACACATAAGATACAAGCACATTCGAACCATGTGTTCCGAAAATAAATGAAATAAATGTAGAATATAGGCCACATGTGTGCTTAACGAAACCATACCCATTCTGTTCTTTACACAATATGTTAGAAGAGGAACAACATGCATTCATGCATGCATGTGTATACGTGTAGACTTTGAGAAGAAAATTCATAAATGAAAGTTGGGCGTGTATAAAGAAGAGAAGTGGTTGTGCTTAACTAAATTTTCACCATCATAGACACATGAATACATGGAAAAAGAATATTTGATTAGGATTATTCCAAACAAGATGATTTCTTGTGTTTGAACAACCACAAAGAGGATTTTTTATTTTATCCAAGAAGGACATGAATTCATAGTAAATATGGTTCTAAAACTAAAGAAGATGATTGAATGTTAATGGGAATCAACTTTGGATCTAGATGAAGAAAAAGTCTCATTCTGAACTGAAAACAAATACATCCCTAAATATCTATTGAAGTGATATTTAAGTCAATAAACTGAGTGAGGCATCTCCCAAGGCAGTGATCCAGGGGTGTCAACTGAAGTGATCCAAGGGAAAAAATAGGATATCTCTAAACATTATTAATGGTAGTATTCCTGGATTAGAGTGAATTCAACCAATCTTTTTTCATCGACAACTAGTGAAGATTAGTGGAATTAGGTAAGACCAGAAACATATCGTCGTATTCTCCTTGGAAATAGCCCATAGTGGATAACCATGTAAAAGTGGTGTGTTGTCCTTCTGTATGGGATTGTTTTAATTACTACAGATATTCATCTTATAGGTTTAATTATGGTCCAACCAACATCAGAACAATATATAATAATGAATAGACAAATTTGACTACAAAATTATCCCTCTCTCCACTCTTGAGGTAACCAAGGGTCCTTCAATATCAAGTAAAATCATCCACAGAAAAAATATCCTTTTCATTAGCACTGAATATATGTATGTGCACTATCTATAATGAATTATAAATTGAAACATCACCAAAATATTAAAAACAATACTTATGTTTTTTATCATATTAACAAGGATCACACACTGTTGAAAAACCATAAATTATACTATGGTAGATCTTTAATAAGACTTTTCTTAAATAAATGGATTTATTTTTAAGATTACAATGTCCTAAACATTATTCCACAATAAATAATGTTATTCCATTGCACTATTGAATGGTATGTCATAGCTCCTGAGGTTTTCATTCTTATGTGTGTAAGCATTCTCAGGATAATGAACATAAAGAATATATTCATCCAAGGAATTTTGTACTAATAATTTATTATTCATAAAATTAACAAGGTACAGTTCAACACATAATTTCATTATTATAATAATGTAATTCATAAGACCTTTACCAAATAAAATATTTCAAATTAATTCTATTAAAATATGAACTATATTTCCAATTATGATAATTTCTCCATGTAAATTACATCTAAATGTATCTTTTACACCTTTTATCATGACATTATTTTCAATGAAATTATTATTACTAGTCATATTTCATGAACAACCACTACCCATGTACTATATATTCATTTTTTTGGTCCATCTTTTTTTTTCAGAAAATAATGAATATAGACATTTGGAACCCAATAATTAATGGGATTTGAAATATTTGATAACAAAAAATTATGAATCTGAGTTTTTCTTAAAAAAATTGTATTTGTGATATTCAAAATACTAATATTTTTAAATTAAATTTTTTTTCTCAGGGTGATATGATTATAAATTTGTACCATTGGGGAACTTCTATGAAAAAAATAATTATTAATAAAATAGTTTTTTATTCATATAACCAATTTTAGAACTAATATTATGTATGGATATTTGATTATAAATTTTATCGAACATTTCTTTTACAATTGAAAATTATGATACGTGAATCATTGAAAAATAAGTTTCAGACATTAGTTTGTTAACTAAATATCTATCATCATTAGTATATCATTTAGATGTTTGTTTTGCTTCTATAAAGTTCTTATAAAAATTTACTTTTTCAAAGTCTATATAAACATTATATTTTTTGAAATTTTTGAAATTTATTTTTTTAAATAATTAAATCTCTGATATATTTATTATCATTGTTTTTATAAATATCGTATAATAATTTTATAAAAAAAATTAAAATGAATATTTCCTTATAATTTTTTATGAAATATATAATCCTAATTTTCTATCAAATATGATAATACTGAAAATTCATCTTATGAATATAATTTAATATAAATTTTCATATTTAATTCAAAATAAAAATATTTTCAATATTTATTAGGTATTAAGAATAACGATTTGAAATTTGAAATTATATTTTCCATAATAATTTTTTAAAAAATAACAATGAAAATTATTTTCCATCTAGGGTATCATCTATTGTTGTTATATATTCCTTATTGGGTATATTATCCAAGAAAATATCTCAAATTATTACATTAAATAGTTAAAGTTTTTATTTCATTATATTTATGACGGGCTTTTCTCTTCCATGGATAATACCACGAAAAATAATTCATTAAACCCTATTCTATTCAAGTGTTTTGTAATGATGAAATTATTATCAAACTTGTATCATTTTCAAATGATATGATCTGATGAAAGTTTTATGAAACCCATTTCTTTTCATGAGTATTAACATGATGATTATTTTATAATCATGTATAGATGTATTTGTGATTTCATTGTGTGATAGCTAGGAACTATACCGTCCTACAATGAATAAGGTGGATATTTATACCTCATGATATAAAAATTTCTAGGAAGGGGAGTGAATCATGTTCAATAAGCTAAATAGTTCACTAAGATGACCTTTAAAGTGAATGTAGGCTATTAAGATTGTTTTGGGAGTAAAACCATTCCAGTAAGACATTCGTTAGAGTAATACTTCCCTTCTATGATAATAATATCATTTATTTATGTTCTTTATTCAATTTAGTGTCTGATTCATATGATTTTCTATCGTGGATTATTCCCTTTATTCAATTCTGATTCATGAATAAGAAATTAACATATTTATTTAATGTCCTTGGCAGACGATCTTTTTTATGTAGGGTAAGATCACAAAGAATTATTATTATGTTATCAAACCCTTATGTTCATGTTATTGTTATGTATATCTCTTGTTTATGCTGTTGGAGAATCTGACCTCACATTTTATAATGTTTTCATTACCCATAAATGAAGTAATTTATTATTTATTATTTGTTTCAGAAGGGTTCTAGTCATGGAGAACTAGTGGTAGATAAAGTAGTTCAATTATGGACTCCGGTTTACAATTTAATGTATACAAAACCACAAAAATAATGTGGTTTTTGGGAATGTGTTTGTGAAATTTATTACATATTCCCCAAAAATGATGTAATAACTATATATAAAAAATAGGGTAACTATATGATGTGTACTAATTTTGCTGTTTTAATGAAATCATTTAATGATATTTTACATAAATCAGAACCTAAATTTAAATTTAATGTTATGATTAATGTGAATAAATAGTATAACCTAAATTATATGTTTTATTATTATCATTTATCATTTTATGATCATATGAATATTTTTCAAAAAATGAAATTATTTAAACAATGATTTCTTTAGTTAGGGAATGATAAATTATTCATATGATTGCAATAAAATAAAATGATTAATTATAGCCTTAACACACACTTATATTACACATACATATTCAATTATTTAAAACATAGTTAAAAGAATTCAATTATAATTATATATTTATAATATAAAACTAAATATTTCATATAGGGATGAGTTTCTATACAAACTAAAATGGATTCCAAAGTCTTCAAAAAGAAAATATTTATCCATTTTCCATATATAAAATACAAATACAGGATTTTGAACAGTTTAATTATTATTTAACGTATTGTAAGAACATTCCACATGTATTAGATACAAGTAACAACATTGTAAATGTAAAATGTTTATAACAATCGATTAAAAAATCTATAAATTTTAGTTCAAAAAAATTAAGATAATTATTTAAATTGATTCATAATCAATGTCAAGTAAACCTTATTTATATCATTTTTCTAACAATTTAATAATATTAAAATCATAATTAGAACAATATAACAAATAAAAAAACATGAAACAGAATGTTTTTAGGTGAAGTAATATTTTTGAATAATTAATTTTTTAATGGGGAAGTATAAAAATAATAATCCTCTACATTTTCATAGTAAGTATAATTCAATATTTATAATTTTATTGAATATTGGGTCTCTCACTAAAACAATCTTGAGTTTAGAATTGGTGGAATAGGAGGATATTTTGACATATCCTTGAGAATGTTTGTAAAGGAAACATTATGATCATCCATTATGCAAGTTGGGCATGTGATTTATATTCATAATATTTAATAGTAGACTTTTTTCAATTTCACAAAACAATTTCATTGTAAAATAAGTCATGTAATATGAAATTGTTTTGAAGTTAAATTTTTTTAATGACACATAAATTTAAATGTTTCATATTACATATAGTAACATATAAATAAGAGATATATTAAAAAATAATATTTTTCGACACAAATGATATTTAATCAACCAGGATAATTTAAATAATAAATAAAAAATGTTGCTGCGTTTTTTTAAATACTTTCTGACTGTACATGTTACTTTGATCGCCATTTATCCCAGATTAGTAGACATTACATTTGTATTTGTGAATCTAAAGATGAAGGTATAACTTTTACACAATTAAAACAGAATAACTAATGTAAAAATAAATTATACAGGTCTTTTGAAATCAGGGAATATAATAACTAAAATTTCATAATCTATGGAATGATTAAATTCACAATCTTGTGATCATATTTATGAGTTCACATGTAAACTAATATTAGGAAACATTAATAGATATAATTTAACTGCATACAAATTCAATTTGATAATAAAAATTTCTGAGAGTCAAATACTTATTAAGAATGAATATTATTATATTATTTACATGTTATGACATTATAATCTATATAATTATGAAATCATTAAAACATTATACTAAAATACAAAAATGATTCCTTAAAATATAAAGAATAAACAAAAAACAATAGGTATTTTTGTATTAATTTATGTAATATAAATTGATTAAGGAATTCCAAACAACATTTATTTTCCCTTAACTAAATGTTTAAAAATTAAGCATATTTGTTTTGTTTGGATAATTTTGTTCTAGGTATATCATTATTCTAACAAATAAAAATTTGTATCTAAATTTTATAATTTAATATATATATATATATATGTATTTTAATTTAATAAAATATCAAAATAATGGATATGATTTATAAAAAATATTACACAAGGGGGTATATTTATAATAAAAACTAAATATATGATGATCTTGATAAATTTAAAATAGAGGATTATATTTTCTAATAATTTTAAATAATTACAAAACCAATACGAAATTTGGAGAACGAAATTGAGTCTATTTTATATACATAATTTACCATGATATATTTTACTATGACCAATTAGTTTCTATATTTATAAATACATGGTATCAAGACTAGGTGTGGATCACCGAAAGGAAGTGAATGTGACATCATACTGTGGTTCCAATAGTAAATGAGATTGAATATAATGTTTGAAATGATCTATAATAATGATTTATTAAATTATATAAAAAATGAATGTAATGATAAGATTCAACATATAATAGTATATTTTTAGAATTTCTTTGTACAATGTATGGACCAATGATATTATAAATGTAAAATTATTAGTTATGAACCCGGAAAAAGTCCAATAATATATGTAATATAAATAAGATAAATAAATAAATATATTTAAAATATATATTATTGTTACATTAAATTATGATTTTATCTCAAATAAAATTATGGGGTTATGTATCTAATATCGAATAATATTTACAAAATAGTAATAATCAAATATTCATTTAAGAAGATGCGACAATAAAAGAACTAAATGATGATTTGATGAGAATTTTATATGGGTATTGAATAGGTATATCATATCTAAATTAAATCCATGTTGAATATAAATATGGATATGAATGCATCAAGGTGGAAGTGATGAGTCGAGGTGGAGGTGGAAGGAATGATCGTAATAGGGGAAGAGAGGTAGAGTTCGTGATGCTATGATGGAATGTCAGTTGTGGTTATGTAAGACATGGCTGTGTAGAGTTGGAATTCTAGAAGAAATGTATAGTGGGGAAGGTGGTTTGATGGTGGCCTTAAGTCAAGGTATATTTAGAAATGATGGTTTTCATATTAGGGGGAACTCATGGTTATTTTAATGATATAGGGAGTCTATAAGAATCATATTGTGTGAAAAATGGAGTAGAAGAATCATGCCAAGTGTAGTGGTAATATTTGTAGAGTAATATGAATTCTGTTAGTATAGAATTTGCATCGAATAGTCCTAAAAATTATATATATTCACATTTTGGTTATGATTTGATACATCATTATCATTTAATTTCAACTCACATTAACATTTTTCATAATGATGATTAAATAAAAATATATAAAAATAACATGGTAAAAAAATAAAAGAATAATATTTTTTTGTCACGACCCGTCCTTGGGGATCATGTCGTGACTACCCCAATCCCACCTTCTATAGGCTAGGGACTGGTGACTAATACCAAAGGCATAAATCCCTATGCTGGTAAGGAATTGCCATTATGAATGGAAACAAACACAAAAGTGTACGCAACAGGAGTTAAACACTACGTGAAAATTTATACAAAAGGTAGCACTGAAAGTAAAAGGGGGCCAAAAATAAAAGACCAAAAGTAAAGTACAAGTACAACGTAAAGCGAGTACAACTGAAAAAGGGACAACAACAAAAAACGTAATCTCATGGAACATCCACCAAGCATCCTACCTAAATAGTAGGTATAAATGTCCACCTCAGCACTCCACATCTATCGGTCTACTCTGTGTGCCGTCTCGCGAGTGGTCCACCACCGTGTACCATCTAGCTCCACAATATTGTGCCTCAATCAGAGTTGTCTGTCATCTTCAACAAACACAATGAAGTACGGGAATTTCCCATGTATGGGTGAGAATAACAATACTCTCTAGGGACCCTGAGTCTCTCGAAGGTCTCCCAGAATCCACGATGGATAATCCAAAAAGGAAAGATACAAACATGAATTATAAAACAACCCTACTTAGGTATTTGCCCATACATATACCTAAGTTATCAATATCAGTTTGGATCCAACTCTTGAGCCCAAGAACTACCCAGTCCACACAGGAAGTAAAGTCAATCACATCGATGAAAATGATTGAATAGTCAAGACTCATCTCACACAGGTAAACATCTTTCTCATAGAGATGGAGATAATCAGATGTAGTCACTGATTAATTTATGTGGTCGAACCCACATTGGATTCAAGACCAGCTATGCTGTAGGGCCCACACAGGATACACGACCAGCTACTCTGTCCGACCCACACATGATACAAGTACATAGGACAATACAGCTAGACCCAAATAGGATACAAGAATAATACTCATATCTTTCGAACACATAGAGGATTCCAGTATGGTAGTCATCATTATCGAACCCATGGAGGATTCCAATAAAATAGTCATCATTGTCGATCCCAAGAAGGATTTTGGTATGGTAGTTTTCGCAGTCGCAACCAGCTCTAGGGTTCCCGCACACAGTATGCTTGATTCCGGGAGGGTCCTCTCCTCGATAAAAGGGGGTTGATACATTAACTATCATGAAGTATAGAGTTGATGTATCCCATTATTTAGTTTTATCAAGAGGAACTCAACGTGACAGCGCGTCAATCAGACGCCCGGTTTGAGAGTTTTTGGTTTTTCTATTCTAGGGGACCGGTAGGAATTAAAATCATTCCAATCATGGCCGACTACAAATTTTTTCCAAAACACACCTAGAGTATCGTAATGGACCGGCCCATTGTAAGGGTTCCAGTGCCGTCGACGGTGCGTCGATCGGACACATGGTCAAGAAGTTATTATCATTTAAGCGAAATGGGTCCAGGCTCTTCAAGCCCAGTGGGATGGCTGGGCGGCCCGTCCTGGCTCAGTTGGTCTGACCCAGTAAGGGTTTGGCCTGGACTTGTTGGGCGCGGCACGACCCAAAACATGGCGGGGCACGGCTCGGCCAGCCGGTCGAGTTGATGGGGGGCACGACCCCCCCCCCCCGGGTTTTCTGAAGCAGTGGCGCCACCCCTCCTGGCCAGTCGACCAAAGTCGGCCAGTCTTCTCTAGTGCGAGAGAGCCACATAAGCAGGCCGATGTTCTCCCACACGACACCTTTGGGTGTCACAGCCTTATTAAACCCCGCCGGTAGCCTGCTGACCAGTTGGTCCGCCAAACCGGCCTGTGGAAGTGCGGCTGCAGTTCTCCATAGCGCGACGCCTTTGAGGCATTGTGGTTCTCCGGTCGTCCGACATTAGCCAGACAGTTCTTCCAGCCTTACTGGTCGAGAGACCGGCTGGTTCATCCTCGGTCGAGCAGCACGCTGTTGCGGGACATGTTTCTTCTCTATGTGGCCAACACATGGCCGCCACTTCCTCCAGTCATCAACACTGCTACCTTCTTCATCCCACAGTTCTCCCCGGGTGTGGTGCGACAACACCGTGCCTTCTTGACATAGGCCCAGACACCAAAACAACAATAACAAATGGAGGGTCATCCGACTGTGTTGGTTCGACCCGCACCCTCCGTATTATTTTGTATCAATTCTCCAAAGTCAAACCAAGGCATACATCGAAGAACATGAGTTTAATTTTATTCCATTAATGTTAATAAAAAACCCCTACTCGATTTCAAGAATGGTTCATGTCAACGAGCCGCAGAAGATGATATTCGTGGAAGTCGGGCGTCGTGGAATATGGAGGTCAATTCCGTTGACATCGGGGTGTGTCTGAAGAGAAATCATTGTTGGAGAAGTTCTTCACCTTTTTTGTTGGATATTTTCTTTGTTAAAGAATGGTGTTCTTCATCAAGAGAGGAACACCCTTCTTCTAATTTTTCATAGATTCCCCAATCGAATATTTTCCATCAAAAATAAATTAAAAACTACCCAATTTAATAATGCCATGATTTTATAATTAATTCTAATGAAAGAAATAAATTTTGGTTCTTATTTAATTAAAAAGTCTGGGATAGCACATTTAATGGAGGGAGGTGGAGTGGCACCCCCATTAAGTGGGAGTTCAAAAGTTAAAAGTGGGTTTCATGGGAGTTAAAGGGAAGATGACGAGTTAGGTGCTCGTGTGGGCACCACCACACATTATCCTCTCATGGGAGGTTATGTGGGGTGTGCGGCCCACCCTAACATCCCTATTATAGAAATAACCACCTCTTAAGTAAAATTTTACAATACATAAATTTAATTTAAATTTCTATGAATCGCCCAAAATTAACTTCTCCTCCTATACAAACACAAATTCATTGAAGGTCCCCCTAAGAGAATACCAGCTCTACGATTTAATCTATTCCCTCAGATTTTGATTCCAAGAACTGGTCCAAATGATAGAAAAACCTCCACATATGTTTACTGAACGTACTAGAACAAAGCTTCAGAAATTGATTTCGGGCACACTGGGCCTCAGAATCAGGTGTTGTCAAAATCTATGGACTCGTAAATTTCCAAAGAATTTATGAAAAAAAATTCCATGAAACTTTCAAGTAATTACATTACCCCCAACTTAGGGCTTTATGTCCCCATAATGTTATAACACACACTAGGGAATCCAATGAGAGTACTGAGCACGCATCTGAGCCTCCTGCTCCCATGTGCTATTCTGGATATTCTCGTGCTTCCAGTGAATGCGCACTAGAGGAATCCACCATCCACATAGGTCCTTCTCCTGTCAATCATTGATCTCCACTGGATCCTCCATGTATGTCTCCCCATAATCTATGTCCACCTCCCTGTGGTCGATGATGTGGAATGGGTCGTGCATGTATCTCCTCAGTTGAGATTCTTGGAAGACATCTTTCACCAGGTGAAACTGAGGTGGATGTGTCAGGTGGTAAGCCACCTCACCTACCCAGCTAAAGTCCTAGAACGGTCCAATGAATCATGGACATAACTTGCTGCCCCGACCACATCTCTGTAGAACTCGTCGCGGTGAGAACCATTAGAAGACACGGTCTCCATCCTCGTACTCTAGTGGTATCCATCTCCTATCAGCATAGGACTTCTGTCTGCTCTGTGTAGTCATCATCCGATCCTAGATGATTTGCACCTTCTCCATTATAACCTGAACTATATCTGGTCCTACAATTTCGGACTCCACTCGGTCTGTCTAGCAGAGAAGTGATCTGCAAGGTCAGACGTACAGTGCCTCGTAAAGTGCCATCCCGATGGTGGAGTGATAGCTATTGTTGTACGCAAACTCCACCAAGGGTAAGTGATCCTCCCAGTTTTGACTATAGTCAAGGACACATGCGCAGAGCTTGTTGTCAAGAGTCTGAATGGTCTTCTCAGTCTGACCGTCCGTCTAAGGATGGAAGGTGGTGCTCAGACGTCTCTACATCCCAATTTCCTCCTATAATCCCTTCCATAGAAAGGAAGTGAAATGAGAATCTTGATCCTAGACAATAGTCATTGGCACACAATGAAGTCGTATGACCTCCTTAATGTTGTGGTGTCCCAAGCACTCTACTGAGCCCTGCTCTTTGATCGGTATGAAGTGTGTCGACTTCATGAGTTGGTTAATGATCACCAAGACAGATTCATGTCCTCTAGATATACGTGGAAGTCCAATCACGAAATCTATGGATATCCTATCCCACTTCCACTCTGGAACCTCTAAGGGTTGTACCAAGCCTGCTTATACATGGTGCTCTGTCTTCACTTACTGAAAAGTGAGTCATTGAGAGACAAGCTCTGCAACTGAATTCTTCTATATGGCCACCAGTGCTATCGTATGAGGTACTGATACATCTTTTCCACTCATGGATGTACCTGTAGAGGGGAATTGTGAAACTCACTGATCACTTCCTCCTATAGAGCAACTGGTACCATGGTACATCCTCAAAATATAATGTCATTGATCCTCACCTTTAGAAAACCCATCAGGTGCTTTCCCTTAGGATATCTGATCATGTCATGTCTCACAACCAATGTCCCCCCACTGTGCCTCCCTGACTTGTTGAAGAAGTGGAGGAGTGAATGTGAGAGACTACAAAAGGCTGCTCCATCTTTATCCATGAAGGATATCTACAATGTGGCTAGCTACTTCGTCGCCTCTCCTAGAAGCTGAATACCCGATCTCCTACTGATAGAATCTAATGAAATGTTCCCCTTCCTAAGAGTATAGACTATCTCAAATTTAGAGTCCTGGAGGAACACAAGTCATTGTCATTGTCTCATGTTCAGGTCCTTCTGCGATAAGATGTACCTAAGACTGTAGTGGTCAGAGTAGGCTGTAAAACACTCCCCCATCAGATAGTGTCGCTACATATTTAATGTGAAATCTGCTGGTGATAACTCCAGGTTGTCCGTAGCGTAGTTTTACTCGTGCGGCTTCAACTAGAATGATCCATACACAATCACCACTCACTCCTGCATCAGGACACACTCTTGTCCGGTCCCTGATTCATCACAGTAAACTACGTACCCTATGCCCTACTCTAGTAGCCTCAAGATGGGCACACTGGTTAATCTCTTATTCTGTTCTTGAATGCTCTGCTAAAAACTCTCTGATAACACGAAGGGTTTCCCCTTCTTCGTCAATGTTGAAAGTGGTGCTGCAACTCTGGAGAAGTCTGGCACAATCTCTAATAAACCCAGCCAAACCCAAGAAACTCCAAACTTCTGTGACACTCCTATGTGGCACCCAAGAATGTACTGCCACGATCTTCAATGGATCCACTACTAACCCATCCACTGAGATGACGTATCCAATGAATTGAACACCTTGAATCCAGAACTAGAAATTCAAGAGTGTACCATAAATATGGTGCTCTCGGAGTGTGACCAGCACTACCCAAAAATGGTAGGCATGCTACTACCCAGTAGTCAAGTAAATCAGTATTTAATTGATAAATAATACAAAAAATCGATCAAGGTACAGCTGGAATATATTTTTCATGAGACTGATGAACACTAATGGATCGTTGGTTATGCCGAAGAGCATAACCAAGGACTCATAGTGGCAATGCAGAAATCTAAATGCCATCTTCTGCACATCCTCATCTCGAAATATGAGTTTGTAATAGCCTGACCAGAGGTCTATCTTTGAGAACCACCGTTCTCCCTTGAGCTGATCAATGAGGTCATCAATTATCAAGAATAGGTACATTGTTCTTCATGGTCACCTGATTCATGCGACGGTAGTCGACACAAAGTCGTATGCTTCTATATGCCTTCTTAGTGAACAAAATTGGTGAATCCCTGAATGAAACAATGGGTCGGATAAATCCCTACCCCTGCAAATACTCCAACTATACGCACATATCATGAAGCTTAGAGGGAGCCATCAAATATGCTGGAGTAGATATCGGTGATGTCCTGGTGTACAGATCAATATAAAATTCTATATCTCTGCAAGGAGGTAGTCCGAGAACATCGTTCGGAAAAACGTCCGTGTACTAATGCACCACAGTAGGAAAACATGGTCTTCGTACATCAACCACTCCAAGGATGAGACTTCCCAAATAATGTGTTATCGACTGCCCTCTCCTTTGTGTATGTCCATCCTATGCTGCAAAGGCTCCCTTATCACCGATGAAGGTGAACCTTGTCCCATCCGTGCGGACACAACGCACTTTGAGCCTAATATAGTCGATCTGAGTATAAAATGTAGATAACCATCCCAAACCAAAGATGATGTCGTAAGGCCTCGATGCCACTAAAAAATGATCACATCTAAAGGTCTCGCCTCCAAGAGTAGGATCACACTACCAGAACTACTGTGTAATCGTCAACTCTTCTCTTGTAAGAGTCTCTAGACAAAAGGATCGAGCCAATGGCTATGTTGGAATCTTTGAGCTCTGAACAAGGACAGAAGAAATAAATGAATGACTCGCACCTATGTCAATATGTACTGCAACAAGGGTGGAGTAGACATAGATAATACCTTTAATCATCTCAGGTGAACCGTGGTAATAGGCCTCGACTTCTTGGAGCTAAGCCTGCCACTATCTGCCAGCTCCCTTTGGTTGAGGTGGACCTCCTGGTGGTGGTGGTGGTAGAGCCTCAAAACATCATCCACCACCCGCTGCTCAGCCAGCTCCTTTGCCACATCCGCCTGCTCCTAACAGACCACAACAGTCGAACCTCTACCTCTGCCTAGGAGGACCCTCTACTGTCTTCTGATCATCTGCATGGCTGGTCGGGCAGTCCCAAGCCATGTTGCCCTGCCTGCCACATGCATAGCACTGCCTGCTCCTCGTAAGGCTGGCTCTGTTTCATGTGCCCTGCACAACTGAACGTTTATCCTAAGGTCACTGAAATTATGGCCTGGTCGTCTTGGACCTCTGCGACATCTATCTACTGTCGGCGGCAAGAGACTCCACTATGTGTCATCCTATTGTGGGTCTGGGTACTAGTGGCTGCTCAGTGAGAAAACTCTCCACTAGAATGGCTCACTGTAGCACCCCAAACTGTATCGGGAAACTGAGGGGAATCGTCTATGCCATGATCTCATGCCTGAGTCCCTGATCGAAGGTCTTGGCCCTGAAGAATGGGCCCCGCCCCATATCTATGGAGTAGCGTGAGAGGTCAATAAACCTCACTGAGTACTGGGCTACTCTCATGATGCCCTGCCTCAAATGTAGTAACTCCTGAATCTGCACAGAATGAGGTTGGCTGGAACAAACTCTGAACGGAAAAGACTCTCGAAGTCCGTTCGTAGTAAAGATGCCTCTTCATGCACCTAGAGCATCAATATCCACCATCTTATTGTCGCTTCATGTAGGAGACTCACGACAAGGGTCACCATGAAGTTGGATGGTGTCCCTACCAATCTGAAAACTCTGACGGTAGCCTCCAGCCATTCCTCAACTGCTTGTGGGTCTGTCTCTCTGCGGAACCTTGGCGGCCTCTATCACTATAACACGTGCAACGCACTAAGGCAGTGTGCACTCTCTGCTACTATGGCCGGTGGTATCAGTGGCCCAGCGAGTAGTGGTACTGATGGTGCCTCTGCTATGATGCGGCCCTGAACTGACGCCTCGTTGCTCGGTGGGATACTATCTCATACGTAACTCAAAACACTAGATGGATACTTTCATGGGGCTATTCTGAAGAGAAATAGTTGTGCCATAGTTAAATAGTATACCTACTGAGCTGACACAAAGTAATCACAAAGAAATCTTTTCAAAGGAAACACACACGCATTCAGTGTTATCATGCACTGAGTCGAAAATCAGAGGTCAGGGTCATGGTGTATGGATACATCGGCAGCCACAATAATACTGGACTTTCTGGACTGAAAACCAAACTCAATACTCTTAACACTATTGCTTCATAGAAAATAAGGATCAATTTCTTGAGTTCTGTGGTAGAACTAACTCCTCTGATACCAATTTTTCATGACCTGTCCTTGGGTAATGAGCCATGACTACCCCAAGCCCGCCTTCCGTAGGCTAGGGGCTTTCGACTATCAACAATGGCATAAATCCTTATGATGGGAATGCATTTCCTTTATAAAAGTAAACAAACACAATAGAGTATGAAACATGAGGTAAACACTATGTAAAACTGAAAAACAAATGGTTTTTCTAAAAGATAAAGGGGCCAATAAATACAAGCCCAATAGTAAAGTACAAGTAAAATGGAAACTGTGTACAACTGAAAAAGGGAAAACAACTAAAAAGGTCAGCTCATGGAATGTCTTCTGAGCATCCTACCTGAAGGGTAGGTAGAGATGTCCACCTCATCATTCTATGTCTATTGGACCGCTCTATGTACCATCTCACCGAGTGGTCCACCACTGGGTACCATCCAGCTCCACAACACTCTGCCTCGATCAGTGTCGTTTGTTGTCTGCAACCAACATAACGAAATTTGGGCATTTCCTATATAGGGGTGAGTATATCGATACTCCATAGGGACCTGGAGAGTCTCAAAGTTCTCCCAGAATCCACGAAGGATAAACCAGAAAGGAAAGATACAAACACAAAGTATCAAACAACCCTACATAAGTATATTCCCATACATATACTTATGTTATCAATCTCAGTTCGACTACAACTCTCGAGCACAAGCACAATCCAGTCCCCACAGGAAGTAAAGTCAATCACATCGATGATAATGATTTAATTGTCAAGACTCAACTCACACATGAATACAAATTTCGTAGAGAGATAAAGATAATCAGATGTAGTTATTGATTCATCTAAGCTGTCAGAACCACAAAGGATACATGAACAGCTAAGATGACGGACTGACAGAGGATATAAGACCAGCAACTCAGTCAGACCCACACATGATACAAGTATAGAGGACAATACTGTCCTACCCACACATGATTTAAGAATAGTAGTCATCACCGTGAAACCGACAGAGGACTCTAGTACCGTAGTCGTCGTAGTCGAACCCACGAAGGATTCCAGAATAATAGCCATCGCTGTCGAACCCACGGAGGATTCCAGTACGGTAGTCATCACAGTCGCAGCCAGCTCTAGGGTTCTCGCATACAACATGCATGATTCTGGGAGGGTCCTCTGCTTGAGCAAAGGGGGTCGATACATCACTTGTCACGAAATCCAGAGTTGATGTATCCCTAAGTTCTTTCGCATCAAAAGGAACCCAACGCAACAAACGACGCTCTATTCTGACTCCCGGTGTGAGAGTTATTTCCTTTTCCATTCCAGGGGCCCGGTTGGCATTACACTCATTCCAAACTCAGAGAGGTGAGGTCACCTAAGAAAAATCTTGAAATATTATTTCATTAAAAAATCATCTTCATTTTATTTTTTTAGAAAAGGATTAATATTGATAATAAGGTTGAAATTGGTTGAAATACGCTCAACCAATCATTTTTAGACATGTTTAGGTCACCATAATAACCTTATCATTCATATGTAACCATTAGTTAAATAGTTTAACTTTTACAATGTCTTCTGGTATTTTTATACTAAAGGGTTAATAAATATATAATAAAATTCCAAGATATCCTAAAGTGGTTCATTAATGACATATATATCATTATATTATTCCTTTGGCCTATCAATAAATTTTTAGTGATTTTATATCATATAATAATATAGTATGATTTTAACCTCATTTATGTATCTTTTCACAGAATTTAGCATTTGGTTTTTGTGAAAGTCGGAAAAAAATTATTATTTCCAAAAAATACAATAAATAAATCTTACCATTTCATATTAACATATAAAATTAGTTTAATTCATAAAAAGTCTCAGTTTACATATTTTTTGATATTTATAATACAACTTATTTTAATCATTCTCTAATAAGGTAATTATTGCATCATCATTATGTCATAAATAAATTTTATTATTTAATGTCTAACAATTATAAACAAAATTAAATGTTGTAGAATATTTTTTTCATTTATAATGAATATTTATAGTCAAATATATCTTATTTATATCCCTATATTAATAAAGGTTTAGTTATTAAAATTTATACATAACACTTTTATCTCTTTTTTAAATAAAATAATAAGAAATGTCATAATCTAATCCATGTTGATCAAAAAGGATATTATTTTATTCCTAAGTATGATATTGGTTATAATAAACATATAAAATAGAATTAAGGCTTCAGTTAGGATAATTATAATATCATTTTTTACCTTTAATTACCTTATTTTCAATAAATCGTGGTAAACAATATTCTAAAGTTATTATTCAACAAAAATTATTTTTATCCCATTGAATAAAATTTTTCATATTGATATCAACCATGTATCTCATATTTTTTAAATTAAATTTAAATAAGTGGTAAAATTAAATTTAACAGAAATTTTCAAATGTGCCTTGATAGTGGGTAAAAGATGTTAAAAAATTCAGTAGATTTTTTTATACAAAATCTTATTATGAAATGACTCCAATGAATTAAATTTTACTAATATATGTATGATTTATATATTTGTATATTAAAATTGATTTTAAAAAAATTAATAATTTTTTAAATAAAAGTCTTATTTTATATACAATTTAGTCTTTTTCACTATTCTTAAAAAATTGAATGTTTTAAAAAAATACAAAAAATTAACACTAGGGTAAATTTCATATTCTGAATTCAGAAACGAAGTATATTTTACCAATTTTAATTATTATGAGTTTCTAATATTAAATTTATTATTATTCACAAAAGAACATAAAAAGTAGATCTTTTAAGAAAATAGTTTTTCTAAATATATAACTATTTTGACCAAACATATATATATTTCATTATAAATTTTTTTATTTATGTGAAAACATTATAAATAACAATATAGTTTTTTACTATTTAAATCACAATATTTAATTGTTTAATAAATATATAGTTTAAATAATTTTTATATTAATGTTTAGTTTCACAGAAACTCAATCTTGTGCATACAACAAGCTAGGTTATTGTTGCGTGTTGAATAATATATTGATAAACATTAAAGATATAAAATACTATGAAATATTTGGGTGTAGCAATTATTGTTCCATACAAATGAGCAGTTTATCACAAATCTACTATTTCATCATAGGGTAATTGTATCACTTCTTCAATTATAACATTTCTATAAAGCACAAGTTTATATTTCATCCATGCCTAGTAAATTCATTATGAACAGACAATCCATGTATTCCCAAATTCCATGACATTACCAGTAAGCCATAATATTTCCAATAAAACCTCCTTTTTATTGAAAATATTTTTCCATCAAATCATTTCAAAAATCTATAAAAATCATAATTTAATATAAGAAATTTTAAAATTAATAACATAATGCTCATTACAACCTAAAATCTCTATAATTCTACAATTATACCAGAAACCATATATCATCACTAATTAATACTTATATCATGTTTTACCCCAATAGTTTACAATATAAATATGGAAATTACAGCAATTTGAGACTAATGATATCTGTTTTAGAAAGTATTTTTGAGAGTAAACCCATCAACCTCAAAAGTTTTGAAAAAAATGATAATTTCCATGATAAATGTCCCAAAACAGTGTTGAATATCTACAAACCCACCTTATATATCTTCCCCTATCAATAATATGTCAAAATATAAACACATTTTCACATCCATAACCATAGATCAATACACACATTTCATAAATATATGAAACCACGAGAAAGGATGGAATTGATATAAGAATAACACAAAAATAAATTAATAATGGTTACATAGAATGGGATTTGGGATTCAATGAACTTGGGAGAGGCCTTGGACTGATTCCAATTTGGATGTGAGAGGTTCATCGACCCTTGAGAGACCAAATTCTCAAGATAGGGCCATTTGGGTTAAAATAGTTAGTTGGAGGGTAAATCTAGTGAGATACATTTTTTGGGGATCTAACATTGTCCCACACATGGTTTAATGCATAGTTAGATAAACTATGCACTAACCATGCTACATCTTGTTCCATTGTGAAAACATCACCAGGTCACCATGCCCTTCAAATTGTGCACTAACCTTGGTAAAGACGTAACCTTAAAATGATCGAATCCAACTATAAATTTTGACCATTTCTACTAGGAATCTACACAACATTCACAAAATATGCATTGCCTATATGGAATCTATTTTTCCCATATGTCACTATACATGTTTTCCAAATGCGTTTGAACAGTAGCAACAAACCTTGACCCACACATGCACCTGTATAAAAACCCCAAACCAAATTATATGTTTCCAAAACACTCCAAAACATTATCCATATATATAATATAGTTAAAATTCATAATGAAATGGTTACATAAAAAACTCGGGGTTTTATATTCTCCTATCCATTGGTTTTTCAGTTCACATAAATTAGAAAACCAATGATAGAAAAAAGACATATGTCCATTGAGATTTTATTTCATTCACATGTTCCCATGTCTCTTCTTTAGTTTTGATGTTATTACAATTAAACATTCATTAGTACAATTATTTTACCATCCAAGATGTTCCCTTCACTGTTAAATATCTACACTATGATATGTACCATTAAAGAATCTAATTCATGGTCAATGTGATCCCATCATATCGTATAGTCAGGATTTTGTGAAAATTTTATAACTGAGATACATGGAACACATTATGAAACACAATGAACCATTGGGGTAATGCCAACTGATATACTGCATCTCCAACCCATTCAAATATATAAAAAACAAAATTTATCATGAAGATAACGTTAAAAAAATTCAAAAATGTCGATGTATATGCTTCGATAAACTCACATGAACACATGATCACACATTGAGAAGGGAAAAATTCATAGATAATTATCTGTATAAGATTTATGATTACATTGAGCCCCCACCCACCAATTTCTAATCAACTAAATCTTCTTGTCTATTTCATGGAAAAGTCTCTTCAAAACATTTGATTTCTTACCCATTCCCACCCGACAATGTGGAAAAAAATAATGACACACAATCAATTCTTCAAATAGAACCATATCTATTAATGATTTATATCTTTTGTTATAAAATAACTCCTCCAATGGAACATTCTTTTCTAATAAAGAACCAAAATAAAATACAAAATACTACAACATGTCCTCCAATATTTGTATAATTCTTTAGGATTTTCTCATCTTTCTGAGGATGATACGCCATACTCATAGTTAACAAATGCCCAATGGATGCCTATAAGGATTCCATAAATGAGATGAAAACCATTGGAATTAGTCAGATATGATCAAATCTAATATAACATAAATCCATACCACAACATTGATATATTTTTTTAATAGATCCTACAATATATAAGTTTCAAAAAATTGGAATCAATTGAGCCGACGTGGTATGTTGATAGACTATTACAAATATAAAATCATTCTTCCAGACCATTCAGGGAAGGCCTATAACAAAATTTGTTGATATCTTCTCCCACTTCACCAATGGAATAGGTAATGAGTGAAATATAATTACTGGTCATTTACCATAACTTGACGACAAGTTATGCTCCTCAAAACAAAATCAACCACATTCCCTTTAATTCCAACCGCGAAAGCTGTGCTTTGTAGGCCATATACATCTTTTATATTCTCGGATGGATATCCCATCTTGAATGGAGTTAAATATGATGATATTGCTCTATGAAATCCATAGGTACAATCATTAAATATCCAGTCAACAACAATAATGTCCCATCCAACATCAATCCATCGATTATATACATAACATTGAGTTTTGAAATCATATCCAAACATTCTATTTCAAATTTATATACTTCTTTGATCATCATTTCCAAATCAAGAACCAAATAAAATGAAAATAAAACTACAACATCACCTCGATTTTCAGATTCCAAATTAATGTCTCCTAGTATAGTAAACAATTTCTACTCATCTAAATCTTATTTTTACAATTAAGCATACGTCTTTTTAGTTAATACATCTTCCACTATATTTCCTTTAACCGTTTCATAAATCATGTCAATATAGAACATCTGGAGATATTATATCCATCATATATGATATATATTCAAATATTATTTTGATAAAATATGATTCATTTAATCTAATAATTGAACTCTGTAAATTCGAAAGCAAAGAGATTGTGATTAAAAATATTTAAATCATTTCCAACTCTTGATAACTCTAAATCACGTGTTGTAGTTCTTTACATGGATGTGAACCTACATCAGACCATAAGAAAAAACATGGTCTTCATTCCTGAAAACACATCACATCCATGATCCAGAAGCATCATTATAGCCCACATTCTCTTTTCTTGATTCCAGAATAATCATGATCTATACAGATATAAGGGTAACATTCAATTAATTAAAAGACTTATTCCATTAGTTATCACATTGTAATAAAACAATTTTCTTGACTAGATCTATAATTGGAATTGATATACTATAGAATTCATAAAAAATGAATCAGTAAAAGTTAACTTTCCGAAGAAGGATTCATATCTCAAGGACACAGTTTTTCAGTTTCCATGAGATAATATCAATAATCTTCTCAGGATTCACTGAAACACATCTTTGATAGATTTAATGGCACTGAATGTGTTCCTCTAGTATCCAAAAATCTATATATGATTTTTATTCGTATATAAAATGATATATTATGATTCCCAACACTGTCCCAATGTTTTTTTAATTCTCATACCTTGTGATTCAAAACACAAAGATGTTATCTACAAACACCAGAACAAAAGAATCCTGATATAAACGTATTATTTAATTCAATGATAAAAAATAATACTTTTGGTGCATTAGTAAGACCATAAGTCAATAAAATATATTGATAATGTTTGAATCTTCTTTTGAATGTTTTCATCATAATATATTCCTTCCAAACACTCAATTAGTTTCATTATGATCACAAGTCAACCATTGAGAACCACTGAGCTCCATTAAATTGATCAAAAATATCATCAATGTATGGATTTGAATAGCTTTTATTTAATTTATCTTGGATACTTTTATGATAATCTACATAAAAAATGTATTTCCATATTCTTTATTCTTGAACAAGACATGTACTTACCATAGATACATGCAAGGTTGAAAAAAACCTTTGATTTCAAGACCTTGTATCTAAACCATTATTTCTCATAGTTATGATTGTTACATCAGAATATATGGATGGTAAAAATGAATTGTCCTTGATAGGATATCAATGGAAAACTCAAATTACCTTATATGTGGTACCACATGGATGTTTTCAGGAAACAAATCAATAAACTGATCTATAAATGGTGAAATTCTAACATTATTGATAACTTATATCAATGATAAATTTTATTTTGTCAACCAATATGATATCATTCCCACATTTGGTGCCCAGAAACATGTTTCTCCAGTCCATAGATTCTTTTATCATTAAAAGTAATTGTTGACACTATCCCGAGTCTCAAAATTAACATTCTTTCCATTAAAATTGTCGTGATCAATAATAATTTTCAACCAATCCATATCCATGCTTTCAACATCGACATCCATCTCCAGTAATATGATGTATAATATTATATCATCTCCATCAATGGTTATAGATCTTTCTATACACATAAAGGCTCGAAATTATATTTCCCAAAGTATAGATTGATGTTTTATCACAAAGAGAATCATCTCATGATTTTACCTCAACAAATCGACTGAATGATAGGATATAATGGAATTTTATTCACATGTATCAAACAACATATTCATAAGGGTTGAATTCAAATGAATCGTAACTCTCACCTAGATTTTCCGACCTGATGATCCAATATAACATGCTCAGCTCATTATAATTTCTTCATCATTGAACTTTCTTCCTCAATTCCCTTTTGTGAATTCCCTTTCTGAGAATACATAGTATTAAATGAATCACCATGGAATGCTATTTTATGTTGATGAGTTTGGTTATTCTTCCCTCAACCTGTCAAATGAAATGAAGATTACGTCACTAAAGTAGTGTCATGATCAACCATTCCCAGAGAACTAGGACAAATAACATTGAGGATGCACTATATTGTTCTAATTATGTCATACAATTTTTAGTTTCTTTGAATCACCCTTCATGTGGTCAAATAGATGAAATTAGATACATCCTTATTTTTTGTGGGTCCTAGAGGAAGATTAACTAATCCACTTGTTTGAATCTGATTCGCACTCCCACCATTGATGTTGGTGTCCCTCTTCCAATATCTCCCAGCATTAGAGATCCAATGGTTTCTTGTTGGTAGAAACAATCATACTCATCACATATATCATGATATGTCCCTTTCATATATTTTCACTGTATTTAAAATATATGAATAATAAATAATTAATTGCACAATAATCATCTAAAGAATATTTTTATACCCTTGTTTATAAGAAGCAAGTTATTAATGATGCACTACAAAAATCCTCAGATTCAATGTGCACTAAATTAATAAATTTTATGGAACACTCTATGATAAAGAGATGTTTATACTCTATACTGAATAATAATTTCATTATATGAATCATTAATGTTTGAGGATTTAATTTTTTGTTGAAAATTTCAAAACATAATTCCAACTGAGGCCTTGATCCAATTTATCCTACATCGATTGATCCCACCACTATAATTCAATATTTCCGTGCATATACATATCCATATAGACATTCCAATATGATGGGATTCTAATAAAAATGATGATATGATTCATCTTGTTCAACCCCAAGTCTTCTCATTCTGTTTGAGATTCACTATGGAATATGTGTGAATTATTATTTTAGAACTGGACAGACTGATCTAACTGTCTTTGTTCATCCCTCTAGATCCCTACGTCTCAATCCTGGAATCCTTGAACAATACTATGAACTAGACACTGGTTCAAAAAAATTTCATGTACAACTTCATTCCCCACATCCTCGTCTGGTTTGTTTCAACAATGCCTACAAGGTTGGATTTTAAAACGATCAACAAAAACCAAGTAGTCAATCATTCTAGAAACTATAATCATATCATTTCAAATGGTACCAAGTCAACTACAAAAAATTGATTGGAAAACCCATCCTTTTCACGTTTAATAATTTTTTTAAAAAATGACACTAATTGATGTAAATTTAACCATTTTAAAAATACCAAAACCATGATATTTTTCACAATCTCACATTAGAAAAAAATAATAATAATTTTTAAAAGTAAACACAATTCACCAAATCGTAAGTAATTAATCAAATTGAAGTATGAAATCCAAGTGGGATTTCATTCTTCTAATTCCATGAATTCCCATCTCATTGGCTAAACCCATAACAATGTCATTTGAAATCCTATATGTGTCTCCCAAACACTTATCAACCCTACTACCTTGTATCATGATGTATAGTATAAAATGTTTTGAAACATCTTTTTATGCACAAGATTTCATGTCATCTCAATACTACTTCTTTCTACTATCCCGATGCAAGGAATATACCCTAATGGATATCAACAACAAAGACAACTACCAATCCCAAAAGACCAAAAAATATACTACCATTTTTAATTTACCACCCAATCTCATTTTTTTATAGGATGTTCAGATGTCCCAAGGACATCAGTGACATCCCCAAGACCCCATATTATGAAATAAATTTCAAAAGAATTTAATATATGTTGGGATTGATATTCTATTTAAGAGTAAAAAAATAAACCAACCAATCCATAACCAACAAACTCTATGTATGATTCATAATAACAATGAAAGTTGATTGACATTTCATTTACCAAAATCATACTACTATCAAGTACAACAACAAAAGAATACAATGAAAAAGTTAACAACAGTATACAACAAAAAAACTCAATGTCAACCACAAGACTTGATGATAATGAATATAAATTATCCTAAATCACAAAATAACCCATATATCATGATGTAGTGATAATGATGTTTCATACATTACCTTTTATCATGTCCTCTTAGATGACATCTAAAAAAGCAATATAGTGAAAAAAATGGGGTGACGACTAAAACTCATTGGGTTTTCCCTTAATGACATTTAAACTCGTGAAACTAGGATAGAGAAATTATAAACCATTATTAAAAATATTTTATATTCTGAACTTTTCAGAAAAGTATACAAATAAACTTAAACAAGTACCATATTAACCATTTATCAAAAAATAAATTATTTAATGAAAGAAATAAAAATGATTTAAAACAATTTCAAAATTTCCATTGGGAATAACCATTACATTCTACAAAATCAAACAACATCCAATGCTTGATTTTTAGGACATTTCCAAACCCATTAGTGGTTTCCCGGATATCATATCAAGTCAGCAAAATATAATTATATTCTATTTTCCATTACACATTTTCCATTGAGAACAAGGTTTTATTTCAAACTGGAATCATAATATAAATATGAACACTAACACCATGTATGACCAAAACCCATTAAAATTCCAACATTCCAAAAAAAAATCAAAAAAATAACTTTTTTTGAAGAAATCTTTTTCCATCAATTCATTTCAAAAATCTAGGAAAACAACATCTTATATCAACAATTTCAAATCAATAGAACAATTAATTTTTCTGAAAAAATATCCAATATTCCACATTTTCACCAATACCCATAAAATCATCCGTAAATATGAGTTATATCATTTTATTACCCAATATTTTACAGTAAAAATAAATAATTTAATCAAATTTGAAGTTAATACAATCATTTCTATCAAGAGCAGTCGATATTGAAGATGTAACATCATTTTATAGATATATCTAGTACATCCATGACTTCTTCATGGTTCTCCATTGTCCCACTATATATAGAAGAATTTGAATGATTTTGGGAGGACACTTATAATGTTGAAGTCAGGATTTTGTTGGAGGCATTGATTTAACAGAAATTTTATGCAGGATTCCGAAAAATATCACGTCGTGTAACTAGAATACACGAAGTGTATTTGCGGTTGAGTTGAATTCATGAGTGGATTCATGTTGTCAATGTTTACATTTTTTGAAGCATAGACAAATTTCATGAATCTTTTAAATAATGAAATTAAAATATGAGGGAATTTATTTACATTAAAACACAAGAACCCAGGATTTAACAGTGTGTAGAAGAACTACACATCGGAAAATTCCCCAATCATGGATGTTTTTGGGAACCTCTTGGGTTTTTTTGGTTCCCTTTCGATCATAATTTTATATTGATTTAGAAAAACTCCACAACAACTATTTTCTGATACTCTATTCGCTATGGATCGATTCTCTCAACATTCAATCATTGATACTGTTGTTGTGCATCTCTATTAGTATATTTTCATTCATTTATTGACTATTCATGATCACGGTCTCATTCATGGGGTTTATAATTTAATCCTTTGGTCTAAAATAAACTTTCTTATTCTATTAATCCATGATGTATTGTGTGATCTCATTCTCAAGGTTCTTCCTTTTTTCTCCGTGGTATAACGAGCATTCGTTATCATGGTATGTGATATTCCATCTCGCCCACCAACCCTTATTGTCAATTTAATCAATCCAATGACATGTGTATTATATTATTGGACATTCATTGACATGGCTGAGTTTTCATTGTTGGATGTTGCTGTTTCGGGAAAGTGTGACTTGAGTTTTGATGTTGGTGGTTCCATATCTAGCGTATACATGATGAACCATTTAGTTCAATTCTTGTGAATTAGTTTAAAAATAAATTGGAATGAAATTTTCATGATTTTTGTGTGTGTGTTGGAATAATATTATGAAATAACGTATTTTTTAATATATTTTTAAAAATAGAAATAAAAAGTGGCATATTAATAGCATTGATTATGATTTTGTGAAATGGTATTGAATTTTTTTAAACATTATAATGATGGTGAAAATGAGAACATTGGTTACCTTAGGTACAAGGTGGATGGAATTGCCTAAGGCTACCATCCACTATGGGGGTTTACTTTTTGGGGTGTTCGTCCTATCCTAATGTGTATATTATTGTCTCTATGAATGTATTTGACATTAGGGTTCCATAGTATGGGATGTTTCCCTTATCCTAGAGTGTATATCATTGGATTTAGGTAATGTAGTGAACTATTTCATATACTAATGGGTGTGAGTAGACTGTAGGCTGACATTTTGTATTCCATGGTATTACTATTCATGTGATGTTACTATTGATTAATTATTCCATTTCATTGTATTTTTTCCCTTCATACGCATGTTGATTCATGTGATGGGAAATATGTAAAATGAAATTTAAAATTGATATAAATGCTTTTGTTTTATAACTATGATAAAAGGGAATATTATACCATGTTCTCTATAAAACCGCATTATTTCTTATCATTTATTGTTTTATTTCAATTGAAAATAAATAAATTAATATAAAAGTACTTGTTATGGAATAACTAGGTGATATACTATTGAGAAAGTTATCTCACTCCATATCCACCACTTTTGTGGTGTATAGAACCATGAATGTATTCTATTTTTTATAAAGACTAGGTGTCTTAGTGAATTTGTGAGGTTTTTTGTTAGTGGCGATGTGTAGCTTCTAGTGAGATGATGGGAGTTCGTCCAATCCATCATTTGGAGTAGCAGTTTAGTTATAGTCATTTTCTGTTGAACTTTTCTGTATGTTTTTTTTCTACATTTTGGGTTATTCAATTTCTATTGTCTTTTTACAGTTATGGATTATATTTATTAATCTTATTCTATATCATTTTCATGGTTTATAAATATTGATCATGTTTTTTTTGTTTTGTAAAAATTATTCAATCCTGTTTTTTGTTTGATTCCTGAGTTCTTGGGCCAACAAATCAGGATCAGGAATTTACTTTTTTTGCATGATTAAATGCATTAGGTGCCAGGTTTGAGGATTACATGGGTCTGTTGATAACAATTTGGTATTAGATGAAAGTTTTTTCCTCAATTATTTATTATTTGGATGTCTCATAGAGTAGATATATGATTTTTGAGACTTGAGAGGAATGCTGTGATGAGTTCATGTATAAATCATATCGTTAAGAGTATCAGGAATACATGAGAAGTTGAGATTGGTGTCTCTACCATTTGGTTTGGTCACTAATATCTTATTTTTTCTTAATTTCATTTACATTGAACACAGATTTTTTCTATTGTATGATTATTATTATGGTTTATTTTTATGTTCTATACATATGATATGTATTCCATGAGTTGCTCAGTAAGGTGTTGTTGTTCTTCCTCATTAGAATACTAAAATAGTTCATTACGAGAAATCTGTGATGTCGATCACAATTTTCCAATGTTCATAAAACAGTTGTTAATGTATGGTCATGAGCTGGAGGAGAGAGAGATCGATCATGAGAATTATTTCATGAGCCACCTTACTTTAATGGAATGATTAGTCCTCAAGAGGAATAGGATTATATTGATATGATCGATCAAATATTATACTTACTATAGACACATGAGAGTATGGACGTGATGTGTGAAATGTTCAAGATCGAGGATTCCAACATGAGATGGAGGGATTCCATAGTCTAGGAATATATACATGTGGACATGGATAGGAACAGATCCATCACCCTATTCATCTTGCAGTTTTGTTCAAAGTCACTAATGCAAAATAAGCCTATTTATTTTCTATCTTTACATCAGGGAGAGTGTTTGGTGTTTTCATAATCTAACTAATATTCTTGGCATGTTAATAATTTTTTTTGTATTTACTGAAAAATGATCCATTGAAGTCTCTAAATTACCTAGAGGGCTCCCAACTAGATATCAAAACATAGAATTTTATGTAGAAACTATATAAAAATGTGTATATGGTTGATAGATCTATGGGGGGTGATATGGATATGGATCTCATGGTTGGTTTTCACAAACCTTATCAACTATCTAGAAGAAACCTCAGTGGATGGGAATGAATATGATGTTTCAGGAACAATGCAGAAGTTGTGGTGGTGGGTCTCATTAATGAGAATAATATTTAACATCCACTATTACAAGTAATGTGCCTATAAGATTCTATTATTGTATGAATGTTTGGACACACCAAATTTTTTTGTCCAATGATTCTAAATATTTGCAACAGTTGTGGACGTGTTGGTAATTTATAGTTTTTCTAGAAGGCTAGGAGTATAACTTGTTGTAGTCATGGTTATTTATCTCCAAAGGCTACTATGGTGCAGTAAATAGCTTGAGGGACTAAAGGGATCTAGCCACATATCTCATGAGTGAAGCAATTTAATTCAATATATAAGTCCTCAAGGGATGTCAATGTCAAATTGATGAAAATGAGAGGTAATATATTTATTGAATAATTGGAATATGTTTTTTCTATTTGACAACAGTTCCTCCAACTAATTTAAATCATGAAGTTTTATTTATATTTTGGTCTTCAATTTGAACTTATTACCATTGTAATGGTGTTAAAGAAACCTTTTGGAAAAAGGATGGATTATGGGTTTCAATTTCATTCATGGATTGTAACATCCAATGTATTTATATATCAATAAATTTTAATATATATTAATATTTATGTATTATATATTAAATTTGTTTTAATGGGGACACTATAAATGATAATATACCCAATAATCAACAACGAGTTTCTAAAAAATCTTATGTCGCACACAACATTGAGTTATACATAAGAATAATACAGTAATAATATAATTATTTTAAATGGTAGTTAACACATAGCTATAGAATTGGTTGTAATGATCAAATTTAACAATATACAGATTTTACATATTTTTGAAATACTTTTCATATATCTAGTTAATTATAAATGATGAAAATGAAAATGAATCCAATATTAAGAAAAAAACACTAATAATTTTACAATATTGTATTAACAACATTTGATGGAAAACAATTTTTAAAAATAGTACATTACACTTTTATAAGTTCTATTTTATAAAATAAACATTATCATTAGAAGTAGGATGGAAAATTTTCTTCGGTTGAAATTTTGAAATTTTTCTAATAAAATCCATCTTTTTTTGAATAGCGAAAAACAACGATTTTAATTCAAAACATCCTTTTCATATAATTTATTTATATTGTTATATGTTAATTTCATTTTTTTATAAAATGTAATTGTATTATGTTTTTTGTCATATAATCCAATGTTGGCCAGCAAATGTAATTTCACATTTAAATTGGTCATAAACACATGTTAATATTTTGATTGTTTTTACTTACTAAAAACCAAATATTTTGTTTTGAATTTGGGATTAATTTTGTATTAATTTCATTTATTATGTGTTTTGAATTTTAGAAAATTTATTTCATATTTTTAATCAAATATTCAAAATTCACTATATTTGTAACTTTTATTTTTGGACAGTATTAATTGTAACTTCGATATTTTTTCTTATTTTATTTGTTTAAAGGACATGTAAGATAAATAAGGGTAAAAAAATAATATCATAATATAAAACAATTATAACACATTTCGTGATTTGATAGGATGAGATATGACAAACCAAGTGCATCGTTCTGTTGATTTTAAGACCCCATAGAGCCCCATCTGTGTGATAATAACCTTTTATCATATTTTATTTTAATGGAAAGGGAAATATAACATAAAAATGTATCTATTAACTAAATCAATTTTAATTTTGTTTATATAAATTATATAATATTATATAAATCTTCATTATAAATATAAAAAAATTTACTATATTATGGTATTTAATTTAATATTTTCATACAAAAATTAAATATATTTATTTATGAAACAATGATGACGTTGTGATTAGATTATTAAAGAAAACATAAAATAAAAGATATTATAAATATTAAAATATATATAATTTGAACATTTTTTTGCATCCACAATATTTTTAGATGACATTTCCTTGTGATGGATAATTTAATTCATTTTTTATTTAACCATGTTTTTATGAAATTATCAAAAATAAACTCATAAAATATGGTCAAAATTAGCCTAAATGAGTTTTCAAACCAAATACAATTTTATTAAATGATATAATTGACCAATAAATATATTATTCATCCAACAAACCTATATAATTATGCAAATGACATTAATGATCCACTTGTGGTTCTATTGGAATTTTATAGCGACTATAATAACCATATATAATTAATATACAAGAATACATGGTAAGAGTTAATGTTTTTAACAATGGGTGAATGCTAAAAGATAAGGATAATTTTGTGACATGAGATTGTCTAAAACCTGTTTGCAGAGAGAATTTGGACCCATAATCATCTTATATTACAAATTTATCACATTGCAACTATTAAAATTCTAAAATCAATTTATAATAAAATAATATTTCAGAACCTTTCTAAAGGTACCCTCTTCCCTATTATAAAAGACCACCAAATATAACGAATTAATAACACCTCTCAATATGGTTTGATCTTATAAATTATGATTATATATGCTTACAACATCCCTCCCTTCCTCCTAGAAGCCTTCAAATGGATACGAGAGAACTCAATGAATCCAATTGGATCAAATCAATAGGAGTTAACTGATTTAGAGGTAACTTCTTCACTCAAGCACCATTCCATTATTTTTTTTCTCCATCCACTAACATATATTTAATACATTTTTTATAACAACCCCAATATCCTCAATATAATTGGTTTTTCTTAGGATAATATATATACCTAACGGTACACTCATTCTTAGGATCCATGATTGACATACATAGACATTAAATTTCTTTTGTTGAATATTTAATACATTAGAAAAATATATACCCAATGACTGTATTAGATTAGTGTCATTGAAAACACGTAACATAAGATTCTCACTTGGTGAAATAGATTCAACATCACCAATAATGATATTTTTTTTAGATAAAACATTTCATTATATCATGTTGAAATGAAAATATAATAAGTGTGAGCTAAAATTCTCAGTAGGGGTAAACATGGAGAACATAAAACAAAGCATAAGCAGTTGAATATAAAAACATGCACATAGTGTTTATACATTAAAATCATGATTCATGAATTTTTTTTGGAAGTATGTAAGGATTATACTATAAAAGAACATTACCCATGATTAAATAGAATGGGGAAAAACATCTAATTATTGCAAACTATTAAGAATATATTATTATTTATATATTATCGAAGTCGTTGTTTTCAATATCATCATGATAGAAAAAGTCCATTACTGAACCATGTTTACATTTCGTTCCAGCCTTGTATTTCTAATTTTCATTGACTTTTCATTATATACATACCTAGCTCATGAGATATAAATCATTACCAAATGAATATGAGGGAGATATTTTTCCTATTAATCTCATAATAAATTATTCTTAAATGTTCAAAAAAAACATAAATCATTCATCATGGCATAACCCATTAAATATAATGGGATTCTAAAAAATAGATTCTCCAAAACATAATCCATATAAGAGAAATGGACTTCATAATAAAAAAAATAAAAATCAATGTTATAATGGGGATATAAACCTAACCATATGTCATCTTATAAGTAAAATAATCTTTATACAACACTTGAGCTTAGTTCTTGAGGAAGATATCCTTTCTTCTCAAAATTATTTTTCTTTCCTATAAATGTCATTAAATTTTAAATGAAAAAAATTTAATTCGAAAGGAACATAAAATTATGTAAATGAATATTCATTGAAATAATTTGTTATGAAAGCATAAAAATATTTTCATGTCATATAAGATTAATAAAATTCACCTTGGACTTTATTCAGAGAAGACAAAATGTAACACGTTTGTTAAATGAATGAATTATTTCTTCCAAACTATATACTTGTAGTAAAATATTAGGTAAAATTACTATAAAAACTCCAACTATATTATTAAAAAATGTATTTATTTTTTTAGAAAATAGTGACATGGATGATAAATATTTCCTAGTACACACTTAAAAATAAACTATCTCATATAATAATGAGATTGTAAAATTATCCCTAACCTTAGGTCAGATCTCCATTGTATGATTCCAAATCACTAGTATAGTGGGTTTACACATATAAATAACTTCTAAAAAAACCATAATAATATTTATAAAATCATATATTATTGAATTGTGACCTTATATTACTATTCAGTTTATCAATTCCTTGTTACACAACCATTTTGGGAAATTATTATTTTTATTTATCATACGTTTTTTGACTTGTTATTCTCGATATAATTACTTATATCATGATTTTATTACTCCAAGAGTGAAAAACATTATTTATATTTCATATATATTAATTATATAATTTTATATAACATATAGATAAATGAAATGGAATACTCCATTCGTGGAGATAGTAGGTTGTACGTATGCATGAATGTACATTCATTTCTTAGCAATATTAAATGAATGAAAAAATAAATTATACGTAATCATATTATAATAAAAGTGTTATATCTATGTTATATATGTTACAAATGTTAATTAATTTTAATTTTTATACGTTACATGTATGTCATTAATCAGTCATATCACTTTGAGTGGGGTGTTGACTACACTTCTCTAAATGAAACTATCATATTAACAAATTATAGAAAACATAACGGTATGAGATAAATAAAAAAAGAAGCATATATATATAATTAAAAATATATATATCATATATAAAACAATTTCATCACAATGGGCACCAAGATGGGTGATAGGAGAAAAATGAACAATCATCGTTTCATAAGATAGTAGTTCGTCGTACACAGAAACTGTATGATCAAATCCATTAGATGGAGGTATGTGTAAGTGTAGATCATAAAAAATCCTCATATATTGAGTATAATATTTTTATGTAATCAAATAATTAAAATATTATTGGGAGTTGATAATGAGAATTAAATAAAAGAATCTGTGAGAAGATGCAGCCTATAAATCGGTTAATTACATTTAATTTGAGACAAAATTCTTTCTTTAATTGACTTATACCTAAGGTAAGGATTCTAGGAGGCATTTAGATAATTTGTGAAATTATTTTGGTATAAAATAAACTATAAAAGGGTATTTAGTGGTTTTCGTTATGTGGGTAGAGGTAGTGGCTTCTAATTTGAGGGAGTATGAAATATTAAGGATTCTCTTGAAATATTAATTTATTTTTAATTATGTTTCGATTTAAAATGTTCAAAACTCATTAAATTAAAATATAATTTGACTTTCACCTAATTATCTATCATCCAATTAATTTTGAACATGTTTTGAATATATTTTTTCATTATTGTTTTTACTTAACCCTTATTTTACAATTTTTAATATTATATTGATATCATGTTATTTACACACTGTGGGTGATTGTAAATATCATATCACGTGAAACGACCAAAAAAATCATTTATGAGATATTAAGACTTTTATAAAACATTTATTCTCATCATATGTTTTTAAAAATTTAATATCATTTAATAAACTGTTTTATGTATTAATATTTAAATTATGTCAATTTTGGACAATATTTATAGTTTTTTTATCAAATTCATAACAACCTGATTCATTCAAAATAAAGCCATTAAATCAAATATAATATGTTAATATAACAAATAAAATTATTTTATGTTATCTAAATTGAAAAATTACATTTATTTTTGTATTTATTTTATCATTTATCTGAATGCATTCTGAATTAATCCATCAGTACATCATCATTGTGTCATAATTATATTTATTTAAATAGTGTCTAAAAATTATAATTAAAATAAGATGATAAATAAAATCATTTTATATTTTTAATTCTATATATAGTAAAAAAATATCACTTATATAACCCCATATAAAATATGTTTTTTCAAATATACATGTTTAGGTTATATTTCTACATATTTTACATTAATTCTTATAAAATTTTATTTTCACATCCATGTGGATCCATGGTGTCCCAAAATCAATCCAAGGATGCCCATGGTTGGAAATATATCATTCAATAGGATACTGACCCGATTTAGGATAGTTTTGTATTATTAAATATTATTTTGTACCGTTAATTACCTTATTTAACTTTTAACCATGGTACATTAAACAAATTAATGAAATTACTCCTTATAATGTCCAAAATTAAAATTTACATTTTCCCACATTTTGGAACATCTGATTATAAATATTTATTACCATTTTCTAAATTCAAAACAATGAATATTTAGTAATTAATTTAAATTTAATTCCCTTTGAAAAAAATAGAATGTTGGTTTTTAAGAAGTAAAAACAAATCAAATGACTGTCATGTGTTAATGTCCAATATAAATATGAAATTACATCAAATGACCAATATTAGATTAAATGATAATAAAATAATCCAATTACACTAAAAATCTTATAAAAATATAACTTTTCAATATAAAAAAATAATATGAAAAGGCATTTTTAAATTAAAATGCAGTAGTTTTTATTAATAATTAAAATATTAATTTTATCATAAAATACCGAAATATTATAAAAATGAAATTTTTGATGTGATTATTTAAAAAAAATGTTTCTTTTGTTATATACAATATATAAAATTGTTAAAAACTTGATTTAGTAAGTGTGTTCCCTAAAAAGACAAAACATCATTTATTTTGAAAAATACATATTTTATCCAAAAAAATGAACTTGTTCTTATTTAATGTCTAGGAAATACAAAAGATGAGTGTTAATTTTCTATAAAATTCTATATTTGTTTAATACTATTCATATTGTCTAGTTTATATCCCATAATAAAATTTTATCAATATATAGTAGTCTAGTGAATCTTGGAATAACGTACAACACAAGCTATGATGGATGTTCTCTCTTATGTGTAACGCAAGCCATGAATAGTGTTTCATATAATTCAATATATTATGGTGTTTCATTTAGAACATTCTAACATTTCTGTTGTATACAACATAATAAATCCTAAAAAATAAAAAGAATATATCCCCTAAAATATCGTGGTGTTACATTCTACCCCCTTATATTGAATTCCACCCTCGAAATTCATCAGGGTTATAAATTGGTTTACTACATGTATATTTCATTCATGGAAAAAACATTAAATAATGGAAAAATAAAACTTAATTTTATAAATCTATCTTAGAAGGATAATAGTTACCGAAAGAAACTCATCACATTTTCTCCACATGGAAGAATATGGGTAGGAAATAAAAAAATTGATATAGAAAAGAAATATAACGCTCATTTTATGGGAAATAGTGATAGAAAATAAGATTTGGATAAAGTTAACTACTTGAAAGCCATAAATCTGTGATGATTTATGGGACCAAATTATTCATCTGAAAATAAGGTACTGGGATAACATTTTTGGATTCATGTTGTTTTTCTTAAATTTGATAATTTTCTTACATAAGGAGAAATACTTACATGGTTTCAGTACAATCTCACAGTTAGTCATTCCAGGAAATATTCCAAATTCATCTTTAAATTAAATTAATAATGATGATTTTTTCATTCATGAAATTTTATCACATCATGTGATATAATGATAGTTTATCTCTTAATTAAATAAATTATGTTGAATCTGTCATTCATGAAGAGTTATCAAACATATGATTTAATAATTAGTGTATTTAAATATTAGTGATTTATTGATTCACATATCATGTATAAATTAGTTATGAGTCAATTCGTTGGAACTCTCCTAAATCATTTACTAAATTTATTAATTGAAATCCACAATATTGATATACATGTGAAAAAATATTAAACATTTGTATAAAATAATTATAAAACCCCCTCTCCTCCCACTATATATACCACCCCCTCACATCTCATTCTAAAATTAGAACAAATCCCAAAATCATTCATTAATTCCTTTAAATTCACGTTCCATGACTCGTTATTATTTCAATTAGATTTTTGTGTCATTAAAAAAACAAACCCTGGTTCCATTAAGTAGTTCTAAAATTGTAATTAAATTGAAAGAAAAATAATACAACATTATCTTATAAATTAATTCAATGTTCTACCTCATCATTTACTCAAAAAATCTAAAAAAACAACATTCGTCTTGTCTCATGTATATATAATACAATTTTATCATGTTAAATTAACATCAATCATTAAATACATAATGTTCATATTCAATTCTAAAAATGAAAACATTGTTTATGAGGTTTCAATTCAACACCTTCTTCGATGATGAGTTTTTCTTTTCCATTATAGCATTCATGGATGGAAATAAATCCATTATTATTGTTAATTAATATTTAAAAATTTATATTGAGTCATTTTTCATGTTTTTATCAAATATAATTAAATAATATTATCTTATAAAACATAACTAGTTCATGTTGATCAATAAACGATAATTTTACACATTTATTATGGTTATGTTGAATTTTTTGGATTTTCTTAAAATATTTTTTTTTGTGAATTTTGAAATATGTTACATTTGTGTATTTAAATATTAGTTATTTATTGATTCACATATCATGTATAAATTAGTTATGAATCAATTGGTTGGAACTCTCCTAAATCATTTACTAAATTTAATAATTGAAATTCACAATATTGATATACATGTGAAAAAATATTAAACATTTATATAAAATAATCGTAAAACCCCCTCTCCACCAACTATAAATAACAACCTCTCACATATCATTCTACAAATAGAACCAAATCCCTAAATCATTCATTAATTCCTTGAAATTCACTTCCCATGTCTCGTTATTATTTCAATTAGATTTTGGTGTCATTAAAAAAACAATCCCTGGTTCCATTAAGATGTTCTAAAATATTTATTATACTGAAAGAAAAATAATCCAACATTATCTTTTAAATTAATTCAATGTTCTACCTCATAATTTAATCAAAAATCCAATAAAAAAACAATATTAGTCTTGTCTCATGTATATATAATACAATTTTATCATGTTAAATTAACATCAATCATTAAATACATAATTTTCATATTCTATTCTAAAAATGAAAACATTGTCTGTGAGGTGTCGATTCAACACCTTCTTTGACGAAGAGTTTTCCTTTTCCATTATAGCCTTCATGGATGAAAATAAATACATTATTATGGTTAATTAATATTTAAAATTAATATTAAGTCATTTTTCATGTTTTTATCAAATTTAATTAAATAATATTATCTTATAAAACATAACGTGTTCATATTGATCAATAAAGGATAAAAATAAACTTCTAATTTTATATTAAAATTTTAGCTAATAAATCTTTTTAATGGATAAAAATTTAATGAAATATGGTATAATTTAAAATTATAGGGGTATATTAATATATTATTAATTCCCTTATAAAGTATTTATTCCATTTCAAATGAACTCTGATGATTTATTTGAAGGTAACTGATCATAATGTAATGAAATGAATGCTCCTAGAATAGTGAAAATTAATATTATATTACATCATTTATGACATGAATTTACATTAAAAAATTATAATAAATTTCATTTATTTATAATTGGTTATGATTAAATTAACTAATGGGTAAATTTTTTATACAGGACACTGAATGAAAGAGAAGAACCGATTCAATCTTAAGGTATGAGATTCTTTATGATCCTCCATGTTTCCGTCCAATTACATTTTCTCACCCTTTAAAAAAATATAATGTTTATTTAATATTTTTTACCCATAAAAGTATTTATTATGCTACAAACACATGTTCCATGATTAATTTTTCAATCTTTGATAGGTAAATAATGTTTTCATATTGTCCCAACTCATCCCGATATGTAAGCACGAATAAAGGTAACTTTTTAATTTCTATTCCATTTTCAAATACACATAATGTTATGTTTAATACCATATTATATCTATAAAATCACACATTATATAATTAAAACTATATTCATTATTACTGAAAATATTTATTATTATCTATTATTTTTGGACTTTTTTTGAATTTTTCCTTCAAATAGCACAAAATTGTCTCTTTTATAATTTTTCTTAAACAAATATTTTTCTTGATTTCACTTCATATGAAAATAATTTATCAAAATATATATCAATATTTCATTATTTATTTTCAATTATTTTTAAAAAAAATTATTTCTTTTACACCATAATGATAATCCCCATGGTTTCGAATTATGAACTTATTATGATCTCTATTTAATTACATGGGGAACCCCTGTGTTTATTGAATATGATTAATTAATCATGGGATATATATATGAATTAAAATTTTATTATGTATGTTTCCATATATAACTCAAATTCATTGAATAATTTTTAGTCACATGATACATCATTTTTGGATAAAAGGATAACAAGATTATTTTTTAGGACATTTTCCACCATGTGATATATTATGGGTAGTTGACCTTGAATCATGTTTTTCTCAGGTGATATGTTTCTTTGACAATCCTATGCTTCTAGAATATCATCATCCCATATTCTATATGTTGTTCTTCCATATTTTCTTCCATATTTCATGTATTTGTATTTCACAGTGTTATGTATTCTAAACCTTATGTTCTTCTTTATTCAAATGTTTGTTCCATTACTAGGATTTTTATAACGTCATTATTATCTAATAAATAATTATATTATCCTTTATAGATGTAAGAAATAAAAATTAGTTGTTAAAAATTTATATGTTATTAAAATAAATATTTTTTATTATATTTAAATTTTTTGTGGAATTAATATTCATAATAAAATGGAATTTCTGATCCTTGGTATATATTTGATGAAAAATTCGGGAAAATGTCATTTATTATTATGTTTCATATGATATGGTTATAATATTTTGTATCACAATATTGACTAGTCAATTTTTTTAGTTTGGATTACAATAAATTATTATGAACCCCAGAGATAATTGCATTTGCCTGAATGAGATATATTGAATCCTAGTGAATCACATGTAAATATATACATTTAATTTGAATTTTTATGCATCAAGAATAAATTTTTATATTTTACATGATTAATAGAAATGTATTGAAACCCCCATTATTTGTTGACATTATTTTTTAACACAGAAATGAATCTAGTTAAAAAATTAGATAAATATTAATTATACATTCAGAATCATTGGAATGAAGTTTCATATGATATATTAGAAGAAATATCATTCAAACAAGTAGTTATAATATTCTCATATCAGTCATTTTGGAAAAATTCACAACCTTTGAAATTAATTTGGTATTGATAAATTGGAATGACCATTGTTTAATTTTTTGAATTGAATATAAATACTAAAGTCCACGGGTGTATCCAAATATTTTAATCAAATGAAATTAGAATTGATTCAATAATCTAACATACAAAATATCATATTTATTGTTTGGAACAATATTTTATCAGTAAAATTAATTACCACTAATTCTTAGATATCATAATCATGATCTTTATATTAATGAGCTATCAAAGGGAATGCTATATAAGTCCATTAAAATCGACTCATATATATTAAACTTGGATGATTGTATAAAAAAGGTAATTTTATGAGCATTTAAGTGATAAAATTCACAACTCAAAAAGTTGAAATATCATTTTTTGTAATCATCTAATTATTATGTAATGTAATTATTTATAGTGATTATGTTTTAAGAAATCCAATGGTGGATTTTAAATTTCATAAAAAACATTTAAATTTTTATACCCTTTGTTTTATCAGGGTAATGATAGAAGGATTTGGGGGATCAAATGATTGTTGTTATGATCTTTGTGATCAAGGGAATAAAAAGATGAGAAGATATAATATATTTTAATAATCATAATAAGGAATTTAGAGTTTAAATAACACACAAATAATATTGATAGGTGAATTAGAGTAATTCCTTGGGATTTTATGAAAAATCCATATCCATCATCATATCAAGGAATTTACTGTTAAGTAATAATATAAAATTGATTTTTTTTAAATGTGGAAGTCATATGTCATGATTTATGACACCAAAAACTCTTATTGTTAAATTATATATTTAAATCATGTATTTTAGGTCATTATTTAAATTTTATGATTTTATATTTCTTTATTAAATGAATTTTACATTCTAGTGTAAAAAATAATTATAAATTTATTTTATTCATATATTTCTAATTTTTGATATTTTATTTTTATAGTGACATAAATAATAACTATGACATAATCATACAGTATCTAGTTTTTATTTCAATACTCATTATCAGAAGATAAATAATTATTATATTTTTTAAGTAAGAGGATATCTATTTTTCCATTGATGAAATATTTAAAAAATAAATCTTCTAACACCCTTGTATCAATCATAAATTTTAATATGCTTCAATTGGTATCAGAAAATATTCTACTACCTTTCATGCTATGTTTTTACTTATAAAATCAATTATTAGTATTTATATATTTTAAAAAACAATTTACTGAAATATGTTTTTATAATGGAGTTTCTATTATCTTTAAGATGGATTCTCTAAATATAGGTAAATTAGAAAATATTAATCATAGTTAATCAAAAATTATTTATGGTAATGATAATGAGTAATGTCAAGAAAAATGAATTTCTATTATCAATATCAGTTTTGATATAATCTTCATGTTAAGCATAGATATTATGAATCAATAAATAAAATTTACTACCTTACTCATCATGAAATGATGCAATATCATACGTATAATAGAGTAAAGAATAATATATATTTTTATGAAAAAAATTTGTAATCTTATTTATTTATATGATGTGGTTTATATTATTTTAGAAAAAGAAAATGTTACTCATTTTTTTGAATCTAATTTTGTTGATACTAGAAGAGATATGATAAAAGATATCTATCATGCCAATAATTTCATACTAGATGAATAAGTAGCTAAGATTCATCAATTATATTTAATTATTTTTAATGTATTAAATTATATTATATTGATTTATCAAATAAACAAATTTTTTATTAATAAATTCAAGAAAATCATTATAATGAATGATAATACTTATAGACATCCTAGGATAGTAAACAGATGTTTATAAATTTATTTCAATTGATCTTAACAGTAATCTCATGAAATATGAAGCATGACGTATTATGGATTATAAAAAGATGAAAAATAAAATTGGATGGCTGATATTTGAAACTACATATAATGTTCCTAACTAATCCCAATAAGTTTTATATGTTATTGAACAAAAAAAGTAGAATAATGTTATTGTTAAATCAAATCCCAGTTTTTCTAAAATGAGTAGAAATCACATGAACAAAAATTCTAAAAGTATGAAAAAAATTTATAATAGAGAAAAGAAAAAGATTAATAATGATTTCAATGATAATAATGATTTTTCAATCGGTATATTTTATTAATTTTTAATTCATGGACATATAAGAATTTCATTTCCTAAGAACAAAAGAAATGTTAATATATAGAATAATTATGATTATGATTATAAGACGAATAATTTCTAAATAATAACGAATTGTGTGAAAGATACTGAAACATGGAGTTTTTGTCGATAAGAAACATCATCTTAAAAATTATTTGACATTGATATTTCGAGAAGGAGGAATAATTGTTTATATGTTGAATGTAAATAATTTATTAAATGTTTAATGGAAAAGGAACAAACTGATAAAACCCATACAACATTATAATAATTATAATTTCCTTGAAAATAATAAAGGGAATAACTATATATATTATGATAAAGAAAAATCCATATATTATTTTGTTAATTCCATATCATTTTATGAATAATTATCATTATAATTATTTAAATTATTCTTAAAAACATTGAAATACCAAACAAAAGCATGTAAATTCAAATTCTATAATTACAAAATTAACTAAAGAAATAGCATATCCTCTAAAGTACATAATAAAATTAATTTTGTTAATGTAAATAATTCTAATGACCATGAGAAATATATTGATGATAAAAATAATTTACAAACTATTTTTTAAATATATAGTTCAAATAATAGTTCTATTAATGATTAAAACATAGTATTTAAACTAATATCCACAAAATATAGTTTGAGTAATTTTTGACTTATTTTACATTGGTTATGGAAAACACTGATATACTTTATAAAAAATTATACCTATTAGTTATATTTAACGAATGGATTACACAAATCAAAAAATATATTTTTAGTGATAATTACTTTTTCCCAAGGAGTGCACCATTTTGGCCTAAAATTAAAATGTTCTCGAGAAAGGAATAATGAATTTTCTATTAATAGTATTAATTATTTAGGACTCACAAAAAATATTGATCAATACAAATGAAATTTTTACAATGAAGTAATGTTGAAATAGTTTGGTCACCTAATGTTCTATTTTATGATAATACTAGAACAAAAAATTATTTGGATCTAAATCATTATTGATTTTTTTTTTCTTGACAAAAATGAATGTAACGAACATAATAATATTTTGTAAATATATAGAGGTTGTTCAAGAAATACTAGTAAAAACACATATTTGATTAATAATATCTTAAAGATAAAAAACAAAACTATTATAGGCAATTATCATGGAGAAATTATTTATATATATAACTATCACGACACGTCCCTCGGGGCACATATCGTGACTACCCCAAACCCGCCTTCCATAGGCCAGGGGCTGGCGACTAGAAACAATGGCTAAAATCCTTAAACTGGAAAGGTGTTGCCTTTATAACAGTAAAAAAACATAATAGAGTACGCAAGAGGATGTAAAACGCTATGTAAAACTGTATGAAAAAGTGTGTGCTGAATTTAAAGTGGTGGGAAATACAAGCCCAACAGTAAGGTAAAATACAATTGAAATTCTTGTAAACTGAAGAATGGAAGTAAAGAAGCTACTGGGTAATCCTCTGGCATTCCTTTAAGAAGGGTGGGTACTGATGGCCTCTTAAGCACCCCAAGTCCCTATGTCTATTCCATGTACATCTCACTGAGTGGTCCACCTCCGGGTACAATCCAGTTCTGCTACACTCTGACCCGATCATCATTGTTCTTCATCACCAACCAACACAACGAGTTGCGGGCATAACTCATGAAATATTGAGTATAATGATACTCAGTATGGAACCTAATACCCTCAAGGTCTCACAAAATACAACAAGGATAACCCCAAATCACAAAGTCAATGGATAACCCTTACATAGTAATATTCCCATACATATAACTATGTTATTTAGTAACCCATCTCAAACATGAGGAAATCTCAAAAGTCATTGACTCAGCTCAAACCAGGATTTTTGTGAAGTATAGAAGTTCAGATGATTAGTCGCGAATCTATATCATCTTATTCTGTCCGGAGGAACTGCTTCTGACCATACGGAGTCTGACCTGCACAGGATCTGATCCACACATGATCGATATGTGCTGACCCACACATGATCGCTAAGTGCTGACACCCAAAAGATCTGACCCACACATGATCGGTATGCGCTGACCAACACATGATCATTAAGCACTACCCCACATTGGATTTTACCCACACATGATTAGAATATGGTGACCCACACAGAATTGCTGAGTGTTGACCCACACAGGATCAGACCCACAAAATATCGGTATGCCCTGACCACATAGGATCACTAAGTGCTAACCACTGTATGATATGTCTCCAACCTCCGTCTCACTATTAGACATTGGATTCCTCACAACCCCTATGCTCGAGATCTGTATAATTTTCCCTTGACATATCAGTTGTGCTTCGACCTCCACTAAACTCCCCAACGGAGTAAACCAAATGACTTCCTTATCGTATGATTTCCAATGTGATAGAAGTTGCGTTAGTAGGACGATCATTCTGTATGTTATAGGCACTTATATTCCAGGAGACCGGTTGGTTTTTAGATTCAAACCATCTCTTTTGTACTCCAAATTCTCCAATCCTCATGCGGGTTATGCCAAATGAACCATCTCACATCAAGCCTTCCATCACCGTAGGAAGTTCATCAATCAGGCACACGTATACCATGACAGGGGCGAAAAGGTGTAAATTGTCCATACGGGTCTGGGATGATTCTGACCTGATCAGAAGGACCTGGCCCGAACTGGTCCAGACCAGGGTCTGTCCTAGTCCATGGTTCTGATCTGGTCCGAAGAAGCAGCCCAACCCGATTAGGCGGCCTGGCCCGGTGGGGCAACCCGGCCCGGTGGGGCCGCCCAGCCCAGGGGGGCCCGACCGATGGGGCGGGATAGCTTGGTGGGGTGGCCCAGCCAAGAAGCCTAGCTAGCTGGTGGCCCAGCAGCCCAGATGGCTAGTGGCCTGACGACTCATGGGTCCACCTCACCGCGTCCAGGGGGAGACACGCTCCCCCCCTGGAACACTCGAATGACATAGCCATTTGGGTGGGAGCCCTAACCCGCACCAGGAGGTTCCGGTCCAAGTCACGTAGGATCCTGAGGGTTCCACTCCTCTTTGCTGGCCAAGTGGTCTACCATTAGGCTGATCCAATGCTCTGCCCGGTCGGCCGCCTCAGCTCCTACACCGCTGTGTGACGGCACTGCGGTCCTGCTCCACCGCGCGACGTGATGGAACCACTCCTCTTCCACCGCAGCTCTTCCTAGTTGCTGCTCATCTCTAGTGCGGTGTGATGACATCATGGCTCTCTAGGACCCATGTGGCACACCTGGCCGCGACACGGTTTTCTACGCGACGGAACGTCACCTTGTATCTCTGTCGGACCGATGGTCATTGCGCCGCTGGCTTCTTCCGCATCCAGCTCGTTGCCAGTTGTGTTTCTATGCCATACTTATTCCTTCCAGCGACATTGTTGCACCACCGTCGTCCCCAAAAAACATGATCAAACAAAGTCGGAGGGTCGGGCAGTCATCGTGCGGTCTTATCCCCCCTCTCTATGGTGATAACAAATAGAAATTCTCAAACCATAATTTGAACATCGATTAATGGGATTAATTTCAACTCAAACCCCTACCTCATGTGTCGTTCATTGATGGTGGAAGAAGAGGAATGGTAGTTGTCAATTCATTAACACCAGATAGAGTCTGAAGAAGAATCATCATCGACGTTCTTCGTGGTCGGCTCCTTCTCTTTTAGCTTGATCGATGATCAATGAAGAAGTTTGTCATTCTTCGGTGGTGAGTGGCGTTCTTCGTTAAACGGAAGAAGTCATCCATTATCTCCTAATCCCTCTCCCAAGATCCACCAAATGAATTTCCATCCAAAAATAATTGACTAACTAATATTTTAATGGTTGACAAGAATTCAAATGGATTCAAAAGGAGTCTAATTAATTTATTATATTAATTTAATTAATTCAATGAGAGGGTTGTCATAATTAATTGCTGGGGGAAGTCAAAATGTTTCATCACACATATATGTGTACTTTAAGGGGGTTTAATGTTCATGTCGTCCCCACAATGGATATCCTCCCAATAGAGGTTATGCGCAGGTGGGCCCCATCACCGTAACCTCCCATGGGAGGTTCGGGTGTGGTGTCCCCCACCTCCAAACTCCCCTTGGAAAAATTAACCACCAAAAATAAAAACAATGTCACACTTCTTTTTATTTAATTTATTTAAAAACCCTAATATCTATCTTCCATTCTCTTCAAAATACAATTGTGGTGAAGGTCTCACTAAGCAATCACTGATGCTACGAGCTCAACGGTGCCCTCAGGTTTCAATTCCATGAACCGGTTCAAAAGGTATAAAATCCTACTTGAATGTTTACTAAACGTACCTAAAAAGACATCAGAAATTGATTTCGGGCACACATGGCCTCGCAATCAAGCACCATTAGAAAATGCGGAGTCGTAAAATTATCAAGTATTTATGAAATAAATTTCAATTGATTTTCCAGGACATTACGTTAACCCCACCTTAGGGCTTTAAATTCACATAAGCTACAACTCATACTAAGGGAACAATTGGGGGTTGAGCACGAATCTGATCCTCCCACTGCCATGTGCTCTCCTAGAGGTTCTCGTGCAACCAAAAAATGCGCACCAGATGTATCGATCATCCACACATGACCCAGTCCTATAAAATATCAATCTCCACTAGAACCTCCGTGAAAATATCCCAGTCATCAATGTCCATCACTCTATTATCGATGATGTGAGAAGGGTTATGAACATATCTCCTCAGCTGATATATGGGTTAGACGTCATGCACCCGGTGCAACTGAGGTGTATGATCCAGGCGGTAAGTCCCCTATCCTACTCTACTGAGGACCTAGAATGGTCCGATGAATCACATAGATAACTTTCCACCTCGGCCAAATCTCCATAAGCCTCATTGAGGTGAGACCTGTATAAAGACGTGGCTTCCATCCTCGTACTCCAGAGGTCTCTGTCTCCTATCATAAAAGGACTTCTTCCTACTTTGTGCAGTCTTCCTCTGCATCTGGATGATCTTCACCTTCTCCGTGGTAGGTCTTACCATCTTCGACCCAACTAGTGCAGACTCACCTGGGTTTATCCAGCACAATGGTGATATACATGGTTTACCATACAAGGCCTCAAAAGGTTCCTTATCGATGGTGGAGTGATAGCTGTTGTTTTAGGAAAACTCCACCAAAGGTATGTGATCGTCCTAGCAGTGACAGAAGTCGAGGACACATGCATGAAGCATGTCCTCGAAGGTATGAATAGTAGTCTTAGTCTGAACATTTGACTGAGGATGGAAGGCGGTGCTTAAGATAAGGTCTGTCCTGAAGGCCTCCTGTAGCCCCTTCCGTAGCCAAGAAGTAAACCATGTGTCACGGTCGGAGATAATAGAAGAAGTTATTTCATAAAAATACACAATCTCATGCACATTGAGGCTTCCCAAGATCTCTATTGTGCCCTGCTCTCTGATGGGTAGTAAGTGGGTCGACTTGCTGAGTCGGTCAATGATCACAAAAATCAAATCGTGACTCCTGGATGTACGTGGAAAACCCATCACGAAGTCCATGGATATCTCATCCCACTTGCATTCTGGAACCTTAAAGGGTTGTAGTAAGCCTGCTGGTTCGAGGTGCTCTATCTTCACTTGTTGTCAACTGAGGCATCATGAGACATAATATGCTACTGCCTTGTTCATACCTGGACACCCGTACTATCGTCGGAATTCCCAGTTCATCTTCTCCACTCCTGGATGTACCGCTAGAGGGGAAGTGTTTACCTCTCTAAAAACATACTCCTGAGGTTCTAATGGTACCATAGTATATCCTATGAAAAGTATAACGTGCTCCCCACCATCAAATAATACATTAGGTGCCTACCCTGTGGATATCTAAGCACGTCGCATCTTACAGTCAGCGTCCCCATGCTGCACCTCTCTGACTCGCTGAAGAAGTAGAGGAGTGACTATAAGAGACTGTAGATAGGCTGCTCTATCCCTATCCACAAAGGATATCTACAAGGCAGTCATCTACTCCGCCACCTCTCCATGTAGCTGTATTCCTGATCTCCAACTGAGATCATCCACAATTACGTTCCCCTTCCTAGGATTATAGGCTATCTCAATGTCATAGTCTTGGATGAACTCAAGCCAAAAACGTTGTCTCAGGTTCAGGTCATTGTGAGAGAAGATATATCTGAGACTCCTATGATCAGAGTATACAATAAAATGTTCTCCAATAAGATAGTGCAGCCATATCTTCAAGGCGAAGACCACTGTTTCTAACTACATGGCATGGGTAGTGTAGTTCTGCTCGTGCTATCTCAGATGCCGAGAACTATACATGATCACAGCTCACTCCTGCATCAGGACACACCGACAACCGGTCCATGATGCATAGTAGTAAAATACCTACCCTATGCCCTCTTCTGAAATCTTCAAGATGGAGGCACTAGTCAGCCTTTTCCTCAGCTCCTGCAGGCTCTGCTGGAATCAATCCAACCACACGATGTGTTTCCCATTCATTATCATTTCTGATAGTGGTGCTACAACTCTGGAGATGTTTGGATTGAATCTCCTATAGTATCCAACAAAACCCAAGAAACTCTGTACCTCTGTTACACTCTTGGGTGGATCCCGAAAATGTACCACCTCAATCATCACTAGATCTTATGCCACTCCATCGTCAGAGAAGACATGTCCCCAGAAGTGATCCTCTTGAAACCAAAACTGGCACTTCGAGGGCTTACCATAAAGCCGGTGCTCTCGGAGCGTGTCCAATACAAGCTGCAAATGGAAGTCATGCTCCTCCTCAGTAGCCGAGTAGATCAAAATGTCATCGATGAAGACCAAGACAAAGAGATCTATGTATGGCTAGAAGAACCTTTTCATGAGAGACATGAACACTGTTGGATCATTGGATATGCCAATGGGAATAACCATGAACTAATAATGGATGTACCAACACCTAAAGGCCACATTCTGTACATCTTCTTCTCGAACTCTGAGCTAGTGATAGCCTTATATGAGGTCTATCTTTGAGAACCATTGAGCTCCCTTGAGCTGATAAAAGAGGGCGTCAATCCTCGAGAGTGGGTACTTGTTCTTCAAAGTCACCTAGTTCAGCCGACGGTAGTCGACACAAAGTCTCAAGATCCCATACACCATCTTGGAAAATAGAATTGGGGCTGGCCAGGGATAATCACTAGGCTGGATGAATACCTTTCCCTGCAAGTGCTCCTGCTGTACCTACAGCTCAAGATGCTCAATTGGTGTCATCTGATATGATGGAGTAGATATTAGTGCCATAATGGGGTACAGGTCAATGTAGATATCCACCTATCTGTGAGGAGGTAGTCCTAGACCCTCATTTAAGAAATTATCAGTGTACTGGTCCACCAGTATAGGATATGTTGCACTTTCCACATCAATTGCTCTGAGGGTGAGGCAAGCCAACTGGTGATTGATCGGCTGCACCCTTCTCAATGTATGTCTGCCACGAGCTGCAAAGGTTCCCTTATAACTAGTGAAGATGAACCTGGTACCATCTAGGGGGTCACATTGCACATTTCTCCTAATACATTCAATCTGATCATGAAAAGTAGATAACCAGTCCATACCCATGATGAAGTCATAAGGCCTCGACGCCACTACGAGGAGATCCCAGCCAAAGCTATCACCTCCTAGAGTATGCTCACACCATTGTAACCAATGCATAATCATCGAGTCTGCTCTTGTAGGTGTATCTAGTCATAAGGATCGAGGGAATGACTCTGTCAGAATCTCCAAGCTTCAAAAAGGTGGTCGTGGCAATGAAATAATGACTGGAACCTGTCTCTATAAGAACTGAAACTAAGGTGGAGTAGACACAGACTATACCGCGACTCATCTCTGGGGCGTCGTGGTCGTATGCCTCAGCTGCTTGAAGCTGATCTCTCCACATCCCTCTATCTACCTACTGTCGGGGTGGTCCTCCTGGTGGTGGTGGTGGAAACACCTCAAAACGTCATCCACCGCCAGTTGCTCAACCAGCTCCTCTGCCACGTCCGCATGTGCCATGCGGAACGCCTAGATCAAATCTCTGCCTCTGCTAAGAGGTCCCTCAAATGACTGTTAATCGCTTGTATGGCGGGTCGGACAGTCACGTGCCATGTGACCTTAGCCGCCGCATGATTAGAACTGTCAGGTCCGGGTATATGTGTCTCTAATCTATGTGCCTTGCACAACTAATCCTAATTCATGTGGTCGACCACCTGTGTGTATGGTCCTCTTGGACCTCTTCATCAACTATCTACTGCTAGTTGTTAAAGACTCTGCTGCATGTTGACTAGTGGTGGGTCTCATTGTTGTTGACTGCTCAGCAAAAAAACTATCTACAATGAGGCCTATCTCTAACACCCCTGCTTGAGTTGGGATATTGAGGGAGATCATCGAGGCTGTTTTCTCTTGCCTGATCCCATAGTCAAAGGTCTGATCCCTAAGGAATGGGTCTGGCACCATATCAGTAGTGTTGCGAGAGATTTCAATTAACATTGCTGAGTACTTCCCTAATGTCATGATGCCCTGCTACAGATGAAGTAGCTCCTAAATCCACACCGCTCGAAGGGTGGATAGAACAAACTCCACCAGGAACATGCTCTTTAAGTTTGTTCATAGTAGTTGTCACGACCTGTCCCCTGGGGCCTATTTCGTGACTAGCCCAAGCCCACCTTCCACGTGCTAGGGGCTGGAGACTAGCACCAAAGGCGTAACTCCCTAAAAACTGGGAAGGCAATTCCATTATAAAACGTAACACACACACACAGCCATAGTACAAGGGGAAGTAAACACTATGTAATGAAGTACAAGTGTGCTGGAAATACGAAGGGGCCGGAAATACAAGACCAATGGAAAGATTCAGCTACAATTGAAATAAATTACAAGAAAAGACTAATATAAGGAAGATGGTAAAGGCTCCAGGGTCTTCCACCACAGATCCTACCAGAAGTGTAGGTACAGATAGTGCAGCTCCTGGATCATCCAGCTCAAATCCTACCTAAAGCGTAGGTACAAATAGTGCATCTCTGGGATCGTCCAACTCGAGCCCTACATAAAGAGTAGGTACAGATAGTCTCCTCAGTGTCCTCGTCCGTCAACCCCCTCCGAGTGTCACCTCTTCATGAAGTCCACCTCTGGGTACTGATTCGTTGTGAAGTCCACCTCCAGAAACCGTCTAGCTCAACAAGTCTCAACCACGATCAGTGATGTCCGTCGTCTGCATCCAACACAACGAGTGTGGGCATAGCCCGTGCAGGGGTGAGTATACTATACTCAGTAGGGACGCCAAGACCCTCATGGTCTCACAAAATACAACAAGGATAACCACAAAGAAAGTTCTAAATAGATAACCCATACTTAGGTATAAGCCCATACTTATACCTAGCTTACCAAGTTACTCATCTCAAACATGAGGTATCACACAGATATGAAATCAACGGATAACCACTAATTAGTTATATGCCCATAAATATACCTATGTTATTAAGTAACCCATCAAAATCATGATGAAAACACAAAGGTCATTGACTCATCCTGAACCAGGATTTTCATTATCGAAACCGTAACTGCTGAAGAGCTCCGTCTCAGACGAGTACAATGATTCTGTCACGACTCTGATGTACCACTCACTAACCTAATACTATTGAGGTACTCCTCCTGTCGAGTATTGTGGGCCTGCAACAACAACCAAGAACTTCCCACCATGGGTCTGCCGCTACAACCAAGCGCTCCCCCTAATAGTCATCAGAGGTACTCCAACTTTCAAGTACTCGGGTCTGCTGCCAACAACTATGCTCTTCTTCCTCCATTAGTCTACTGTTACAACCACGAGCTACGTCCACTTGGCTTGCAGGTCACTCCGACTCGAATCGGTAAAGCATTAAATAGGTCTCAGCCTATTACAAGGTCACCGCACTGCGTACGCTCGACAGAGGAGCGGAGTTCCTACTTGAAGGGTAGGTACAGATGTCCACCTCAGCTCTCCTCTTCTGTCAGACACCTTCGTGCACCATATCATCTTGAATTCCACCTCTAGGTACCGTCTCTTCATGTGGTCAACCTTCGGCTACCATCTCATCGTGAGTTCCTCCTCTGGGTACTAACTCGTTGTGAGGTCCACCTCCGGAACCGTCCAGCTCCTCAAGTCTCAACCACGATCAGCGCTTCCTGTCGTCTGCAACCAACACAACGTAGTGCGGGCATAGCCTGTGCAGGGGTGAGTATACGATACTCAGTAGGGACCTTTATACCCTCAAGGTCTCACTAAATCCAACAAGAATAAATACAAATAAATTTCTCAACAGATAACCCATACATAGGTATAAGCCCATACTTATACCTAGATTACCAAGTAACTCATCTCAAACATGATGTATCACACAGTTATGAAATCAACGGATAACCCCTACATAGATATATACCCATAAATATACCTAAGTTATCATGTAACCCATCTCAATCATGATGAAAACACAAAGGTCAGTCTCGTCACAGGTATCTCAACGCAACAGATGGCGCGTCAATCAGACGCCCGGTTTGTAAGTTATTAGCCATTTAGTCCCCGGGGCCCGGTTGGTTTTGTATACGAACCAACCCAGCCGTTTCACAAATATACCCCGAACTCACATAGGATATTCTAAAGGGACCGATTCTCAACGAAATCACCAACGTTGCTGACGGTTCCAAACAGTAGTCGAAGTAGTTACAGCCAGCTCTAAGGCTTCTGCACACAGCGCGCCCATTCCCGGAGGGTCCACTCCATGAGCCAAGGGGTTAATACATCAACTGTCACGTAGATCAGAGATGATGTATAGCAAAGTTTTGTCAATACAAAAGGAACTCAACGCAACAGACGTCGCGTCAATCAGATGCCTGGTCTGAGAGTTATTGGCTTTTTCGTCCCAGGGGCCTGGTTGGGTTTTAAGTTAAAACAAACCTGACCATTCTTAAACTGCGTCCAAACCTCAAGTGGAGTAAGCCAAATGGCTTGTCTCACTAATAGGAATCCAACAAAGTCTACGGCACGTCAATCAGACGTTCGGATCTCATGTTATAAGCATTTCCGCTCCGAGGGCCTGGTTGGTTTCATGTTCAAACCAACCCGGCCGAACCCAAAGTTATCCGAAACCTTGAGTATAGTATACCAAAAAATACCTCCTTAATCCAAGGATCACATTGTAGCTAACAGTTCATCAATCAGAGTTTTTTAGCCCATGATATGGGCATTTGAACAAGTCTGTCCCAAAACGGGTGGTCTGGGCCCGGTCCGACCCGGCCTAGTACCACCTGGGACGGCCCGGGTCCTGGTTCGACCCACTAGGGCACGGCCCGGCCCGAAACGTGGTCCGGCGCGGCGCAGCCGGTCAGCCAGCCTGGCCGGTTCGGCTAGCGAGGCCACGGTGCCCGCCTGAGCGCGGAAGGAGGGTGAGGGGGAAATGCCCCCCTTGATTGAAGGATGCGGCCGACATTGCCGGTCGCTTCACCCAACCTCCGCGGCTTTGCCACTGTGGGTTTTTTTGTTTTTATTTCCTGTGGCCCGCTTCTTCTGCCGGTTGCTGGCGCCGCCGTGCGGGGGTGGCGCGCGGCTGCCACTTTCCACAGACTGTCGTACACACTCTGGTGGTCCGTTTCCCCTGCCGTCTTCATTGGTGGTCCTCCCAGGACCCGATCTTCACTGCGGATGGTTCAAACCTCATTGGCGCTTCTGCTTCATCTTTGCCATCAAAAAATTCACCATCAATAAACTGTGGAGGGTATCCGGGCCGTGTTCGTTCTGCCCGCACCCTCCACGTTATATTCTATCAATTTTCAATAATCAACACTAACATGGAAAAATTATAATCAAATAAAATTGAACCTAGTTTCCAACGATACTCCCGTGATTTAATATTTTCGTCCCACAAATAATAACATTCGTGGATTAACATGATTTTAAGTTTATCCGCATTATTTTCATTCTATATAATGAATGAATCAGGGATTAAAATTAAAATTAAATAAAAACCCCACCACGGGTCATTCGCCATTCGCCACAGGAAAACAGCATTGTGAGGAAATAAAAGAGGGTGACGACGGTCGCTGGTGCTCGTTACTTCCGTCGTCGTATGTATGCACCCAAATATGATTTGACCTCTCCTCTCAAGTCGCGAAGGAAGAAGAAAATGTCAAAGAAGAAACTTTCTTTGTTGATGATGAGTCGTTCTTCATCGAAGGAATTATCTTCTCTTCTTCTTCTTCTTCTTCTCACAAAGGCTTACTCTCCACCAAATTCCCCCCAACACAAAGTGTGTCCCCCAAAAATAAAAAAATGGCTCCTCCAATTATTTTTACTAACACACCCATGAAATTCAAAACTCATACACATAATTAATTTATTGTGTATTCAACAAATTAATTTGTGTATAATGGTAATAGTTAAGAGGGGAAGATTAAAAGGAATGTTGGGAGAGTTAAAAAGGAGGGTTTAAGAGCTACCAATTATTTCATGAGTTTGACAACTTTAAACAATGGAGTTTAATGGGGGGGGGGGGGTTAACAAGTTTAAAGGGGGAGTTAAAAGAATTTGAATGGGTGGGGGCTCATGTGGGCCCCACCTCACCTTTTTTCCACACATGGGTGGTTACATCCTCCCAACTTCCAACCTTAGTTTTTTTAACCACTTTAAGATATAAAAAAAATTGTGTAACAATTTATATTTTTTAATCCTTCTCTTTTTTAACATCTCCTCCCGAGCAAACGATCCTTTAGGAAAGGTGTTCCTAGGAAAATACTGGTGCTACAGTTTCAACGGTACCCTCATATTTTGATACCAAGCAACTGTTAAAAAGATAGGAAAACCCGATCGTTCGGTCACTGAATGTACCCGAGCTAACTTCAGAAATTGATTCCGGGCACACTGGGCCTTGGAATCAGGTGTCGTCAGAAACTGCGGTCTCGTAAAATTCCAAAAAATTTAGAAAAAATATTTCCTTGAAATTTCCGGGTCATTATATTACTCCCACCTCAGGGATTTACATCCCCATAAAGCTTCACCACACATTAGGGAAAACAAAGTTGTACCGAGCATGCATCTGAGCCTTCCAATCCCATGTGCTCTCTTGGAGGTTCTAATGTTTCTAGTGAATGTGCACCAGAGAAATCATCCATCCACGTAGGACCCGTTTCTGTGGATACTCAATCTCCACTGAAACCTCTGAAAATGACGAACTATCATCGATGTCCAACTCCCTGTGGTCGATGACGTATGATGAAACATGCATGTATCTCCCCGGCTGAGATACATGAATGAAGACATGCACCCAGTGCAACTGAGGTGGAATGGTCAAGCGGTAAACCACATCGCCTACCATACTGAGGACCTAAAAGGTCCATCGATCCTCAGAGGTAACTTTACACATCGGCCACATCTTCGTAAACCTCGTTGAGGTGAGACCCGTATAAGGACGAGGTTACCATCCTCGATCTCCAGAGGCCTTCATTACCTGTTTAGAACATAAAATCAAAACTCTTGCTGCCATGAGGGTAAGGTTGACCGACTCAAGAGTGGTCGGTCTCACCCTCCTATGCACGAGTTTACTCTGTGCTTCCTAGGGTTTCCTTTTCGCCTACCAAGGAAAACTCATCCCAACGTTGTAGATAAACCAAAACCTTTTTTCCTAATACAGTCAACCTGGGTAAGAACTGTGAATCCAATCCACACCTAGATCAACGTCGTAAGGCCTCGACGCTACCACCAAGAGATTCCAACCGAAACTCTCGCCTCGAGGGTCAGATCACACCGTCGGCATAAGTGTGATTATCGAGTCTCCTCCCAAAGGTATCTCCAGACGTGAGGGTCATGTCAACGTCATAACTGGAAACTCTAAGTCTAGGACAAGATTCATGGTAGGAATAATTATTGGTACCTATGTCTTTTTAGATGGCAGCTCGTATTAGACAAAGACCGTACCTCGATTCATTCTTAGAGCCCCTGAGTCACTCTCCATGACCGCATGCAGCTACTCTCATCCCCTGCCCTCCAGCTCTCGGGGCTTGGTGGGGACTACAAGGCGGGTGGTTGTAACATGTCGAAAATTACACCACCATTTGCTGCTCTCCAAGCTCCGCTTCCATGTCTGCTTCTCTGAAGATTCATATGTCCTTAACACTTCGTCTTCCTCAAACATTTTACACGCCCAAGTCTCCGAGACAGGCGCCAGTTTATTGTCTTCCCACTACTATAATCCACTGGCTATATCCACTCAGCAAAAGAATTCACAACCACAAATGTTCTCTCTAGCACCCAAGAATAATTAGGAATTCATAGAGGAAAAGTAATGGCTCAGATGTCCTGTAGACACACTTCGTTCAGAAGTTCGAGTCTAAAGTACTGATCACATCGTATCCAACGAGTACCAGGAATGGTTGGTATGCCTCGTTGAGTGCTCTGCTTCAGATATGTTGTACTACTGATGCTGTATAAGCTCCAGAAAACATGCATCCACCTCCTCAAGCCAGTTCTCGGCCACCTACGAGTCAGGCTCACCTCAGAACATGAGGGATATCTAGTACTGAAACATATGTAAGGCACTAAGCCTACGTGTATCCTCTACCGGTACCGCCGGTAGTGTTTGCTGACCAACAAGTAGTGACATATCTTGCACACTACCTAAAGGTACTATCTCAGGCATCGGTCCACATAACGTAGCCTCATTACTATACGGTCCAACCTCATGGTCCCTACTGAAAGACTGTAGTAGCTAAGATCACCATCTGCTCTACTAGTGTCTAAGCTAGGCGTAGAACTCTAGAAATCACCTCCATCTAGTCCACTGCTACCTTGGAAAAATTGTCTCACCTCGTAACCTCGGAGGCCTCTACTGCTGGAACTCATGAAATGCGCTCTGTCAGCGTGCATAGTCAACTATTACGATTGGTGGCATCTGCTGCCTAACCGGTGGTGGTGCTGCTGGTACACCACCCAAAGGTGTCAACATAATAAAGGGCCACGCACCGAAGTCTCATCGCTCGGTGGGCTGTCATCGAGAACTCTCTTGGAACTCCAACTGACTGTCTGCGTAGATACATCCTGAACAGATGTGACACGGTCAACAATTTATACCTGGTGAGCTGACCTAGTTTGAGCTGACTTTAAAACATTTTGGAAACACACATTCAATCATTGTTTTCATGCATTAAGTCGGAAATCATAAGTCAGGGTCCTGGTGTATGGATACGTCGGCCACCGCACCAACACTAGACTCCCTGGACTGATAATCACACTCAATACCCTTAACACTATTGATTCAGATAGAAGAAAGATCAGAGTCCCGAGTTCCACGGTAGAACAGAACTCTTTTGATACCAATTTGTCACAACCCGTCCCCCGGGGCCCTTATGGTAACTACCACAAGCCCACCTTGCATAGGCCAAGGGCTGGCGACTCGCAGCAGAGGCATAAATCCCTATAACCGAGAAGGAATTGCCTCTTCAAAACATAAACACACTCACACAAAACCAGAGTACAAGTGGAAGTAAACACTATGTAATGCAGTACAAGTGTTATGGAAATAAAAAGGGGCCAGAATACAAGCCCAATAGAAAGATACAACTACAACTGAAAGTAATGTACAATGAAAAGATAAACAACAGGAAGTGATGAGCTGCTCTTGGATCGTCCTCTGGAGTTCCTACCTGAAGGGTAGGTACCGATGGACACCTCATCACTCCACATCTATTAGACACCTCCGTTCACCATCTCATCGTGAAGTCCACCTCCGGGTACAGTCTCATCGTGAGGTCCACCTCCGGGTACCATCTTGTCATGAGGTCCTCCTTCGGGAACTAACTCACCATGAGGTCCACCTCCGGAACCGTCTAGCTCCTCAACTCTCAGCCATGATCAGTATTGTCTGTCGTCTGCAACCAAAAAAATGTAGTGCGGGCATATCCCGTATAGGGGTCAGTATACGATAAACAGTAGGGACCCCAATACCCTCAAGGACTCACTAAATCCAACCGGGATAAACACAAAGTATGTTCCCAATAGATAACCCATACTTAGGTATAATCCCATACTTATACCTAGGTTACCAAGTAACTCATCTCAAACATGAGGTGTCACGTAGTTATGAAATCAACAGATAAACATTACATAGATATATGACCACACATATACATAAGTTATCATGTAACCCATCTTAATCATGAGGAAAACACAAAGGTCAGTCGCGTCACAGCTATCTCAATGCAATAGACAGCACGTCAATCGGACGCCCTGTCTGTGAGTTATTAGTTGTTTAGTACTGGGGGCCCATTTGGTTTCGTATAAGAACCAACCTAGCCGTATATCAACTATACCCCAAACTTGCATAGGGTATACTCATGGGACCAATTCTCAACAAAATCCCCAATGTCGCTGACGGTTCCAAACAGTAGTCGAAGCAGTCGCAGCCAGCTCTAGGGCTTCCGCACACAGCACTCTCGTTTCAGGAAGGTCTCCTCCACGAGCCAAGGGGTCGATAAATAAACTGTCACGTAGATCAGAGTTGATGTATCCCAATGTTCTGTCAGGACAAAAGGAACTCAATGTAACATAAGGCGCGTCAATCGGACGCTAGGTCTGAGAGTTATTGGCTTTTTCATCCCAGGGGCCCAGTTGGGTTTTATGTTAAATCCAACCCTACCATACTCCAACTTCACCCAAAACTCGAGTGGAGTAATCCAAAAGGTCAATCTTACTATGAGGAATCCATCAATGTCGACGACATGTCAATCGGACGTCCGGAGCTCAAGTTATATGGGTTTCCGCACCGAGGGGCCGGTTGTTTTCGTGTTCGAACCAACCCGGCTGAACCAATAGTTCTCCAAACACTTGAGTATAGTATTCCAAAACGACCGACTCGATCCAAGGATCGTATTGCAGCTGAAGGTTCGTCAATAGGAGGTCTGTATCCCAAGATATGGGTGTTTGAACATGTCTGTCCGAAAACGGGGGGTCTGGGCCTGGTCCGACCCGGCACAGTACACCCTGGGCCGGCCCGAACCGGGTCAGCCCAGCCCGAGTCCGGGTCTCGCCCACTAAGGCACGGCCCGACCCGGAGCGGCCAGTCCGGCGCCGCACGACCGGTCTAGCCAGTGTGGCTGCGGCGCCCGCGTGAGCGCGGAAGGGGGGGGGGGGGGGGGGGGCAAAGCCCCTCTTGATTGAAGGTTGCGGCCGGCTTTTCCGGCCGCTTCACCCAAACGCCGTGCCTTTACCACTGCAGGATTTGATTTTTTTTTAGCGGCCCACTGCCTCCACCGGTCGCCAGCCCCACTGCGCCGGGTTGGCGCGCGGCTGCCGCTTTCCACGGACCACCGAAGGCGCTCTGGTGGTCCGTTTCGCCTGCTGTCTTCGCTGGTGGTCCTCCCAGGACCTGATCTTCACTGCGGAGGGTTCAAACCTCAGTTGAGCTTCCGTTTCATCATCATTGTCGAAACATGCACCATCAATAAACTGCGCAGGGTTGCCGGGATGTGTTTGTTCGGCCCGCACCCTCCGTGTTAGATGCTATCAACTGGAAATAATCAACACTATCATGGCACCATTATAATAAATTAAAATTGAACCTAGTTTCCAACAATACTCCCGTGATTTTATATTTTCATCCCGCAAATAATAACATTTGTGGATCAACTTTATTTTATGTTGATCTGCGTTCTTTGCTTTCTTTAGAATGAAAGAATCAAGGAATAAAATAAAACATAAATAAAAACCCCACCACGGGTCGTTCATCGTTCATCATAAGAAAACGGTGTTGCAAGGAAATAAAAGAGGGTGATGATGGTTGCTGGCACTCAATACTTCCGTCGTCGTAGGTGTGAACCCAAAGAAGATTTGACGTCTCCTCTGAAGTCACAAAGGAAGAAGAAAATGTCAAAGAAGAACCATTCTTCGTTGAAGATGCATCGTTCTTCGTTGGAGGAATTCTCTTCTCTTCTTCTTCTTCTTCTTCTCACAAAGGCTTAATCTCCCCCAAATTCTCCCAACAGAAATTGTGTCCCCCCAAAATAAAAATAATGGCTCCTCCAATTATTTTTATTAACACACACATGAAATTAAAAACTCATAAACTTAATTAATTAATTATGTATTCAACAAATTAATTTGTGTATAATGGTAAGAGTTAAGAGGGGAAGATGAAAAGAAAAGTTGGGAGAGTTAAAAGGGAGTGTTTTAAGAGTTACCAATTAATTAAAGAGTTTGACAACATTAGACAAAGGAGTATAATGGGGGGGGTTAACAAGTTTAAATAGGGAGTTAAAATAATTTGAATGGGTGGGGGCTCGTGTGGGCCCCACATCACATTTTAACCACACATGGGTGGTTACTTCCTCCTAACATCCCACCTTAGTTTTTTAACCACTTTATGATATAAAAAAAATTGTGTAACAATTTATATTTTTTAATCCTTCTCTTTTTTAACATCTCCTCCCGAGCAAACGCTCCTTCGGGAAAGGTGTTCCAAGGAAATTACCAGCGCTGCAGTTTCAATGGTTCCCTCATATTTTGATTCTGAGCACCAGTTCAAATAATAAGAAAACCTGCATGTTCATTCACTGAATGTACCTGAGCTAACATTGAAAATTGATTCCGGGCACACCGGGCCTCAGAATCAGGTGCCGTCAGAAACTGCGGTCTCGTAAAATTCCAAAGAAATTAAAAAAAATTCCTTGAAATTTCCGTGTATTTATAGTTGTGTCGCCTCGTCATGATCTTGGAGTATCAGGAACCACAATTTGCTTGCTGCTTCCTGAAGGAGACTCGCTGCAAGAATCACCATGAGGTCTGTTGGTGTCCCTACTAGACTAAAAACACTCACCATAGCTTCCAGCTAATCTTCACCCCCCATGTGGGTCCGTCTCTCCTCGAATCCAAGGTGGCCATTTGTAGTGTAACACATTCAACTTGCTTAAGCGGCATGCATCGTCTGCTGTTGGGGCTGGTGGCATTGGTGACCCAATGTGAAGTGGTACCGCTGGTGCCTCCACTGGTAAAGGGGCCCTACACCGAGGCCTCATCGCTCGATGAGCAGTCAGAGCATATGAATCTCATGGATCTAACTAGTCTTCCATGGGGAGGCATCCTTGAATAAATAGATCTGACATGTTCAAAATAATTATACAATTTGAGATGACCTGGTTGAGCAGATTTAAAGAATAACTTTTTAAAACACACATGCAATCAGAGTTTTTGTGCACTAAGTCGAAAATCAGTTATCAGGGTCCTGGTATATGGATACATCGACTTCCCCACAAACACTAGAGTCCCTAAACATTAAACCACACTCGATAACCTTAACCATATTTCTTCACAGAAAATAATGATCTGAGTTCTATGTTCTGTGATAGAACCGACTTCTCTGATACAAATTGTCATGACCCGTCCCCCGGGGCCCCTATTGTGAGTACACTATGCCCGCATTCCATAGGGAAGGGGATAGAGACCAGCACCAAAGGCAAAAATCCCAAAACTGGGAAAGCATTTCCTTTATTACAGTAAAAGAACACAACAAAGTACGTAACTGGATGCAAAACTCTAACTAAAACTATATAAAAAATGGTGTGCTGAAAGTAAAGGGGCCAGAAATACATGACCAACAGTGAGGTACAATACAACTGAAATGCTATTACAACATAATAATGGATATAAAGCAGCTATTGGGTCATCCACTAGAATTCCCACATGAAGGGTGGGTACAGATGGCCTCTTCGGCATCCTAAGTCTATCTATCCATTCCGTTTATTTCTTTCCTAGTGGTCCACCTCCGGGTACCATCCAGTTCTTCTACTCTCTGCACCGATCAGCACTATCTGTCATCTTCAACCAACATAATGAGGTGCGGTCATATCCCATGCAGGGGTGAGTATAATGATAATTAGTAGGGACCCTGAGACCCTCAAGGCCTCAAAAAATCCAACAAGGTTACCCACAAAGTACGAAGTCAATGGATAACACTTTCTTAGGTATATGCCCATATATAAAGCTATGTTAATTAGTAACCCCTCTCAAACATGAGGAAAACATGAAATTCATTGACTCAGCTCAAACAAGGATTTCATAGAAATATAGAAGTACAGATGATTAGTCACGAAACTAGATCATCTTATTCTTCCAAGAGGCACTACTTTGGAGAATACAGAGTCTAACCCCCACATGATCGATAAGAACTAATCCCTGTAATGACTCACATAGGATCAAACCCATATAGGATCGGTATGCACTAACCCACAAAAATTCGTTGAGCGCTAGCCCACATAGGATCTGACAAACACACGATCGGTATGTGCTGACCCACACTGGATCACAAAGCATTGACCAACACAATATTTGACCCACACAAGATCTGTATGCTCTGACCCACATAGGATCGATGAGCGCTGATCTCCTTATGATATGTCTCCATCCTACACCTCACTATCAGCCCCTAGATTCCTCGCACCCGGAGCGGTCGAGTTCTATAGAATCTGCAGTCGAGATATTGGTCGTACTAAGACTCGCATTAAACTCCACAAAGGAGTAACCCAAAGGACCACCATGTTGTAAGGGTTCCAACATGATATGCAGTGCATCAATCAGATGCCCAGTCTATGAGTTATTGGATTTTCTATTCAAGGGGCCCTGTTGGTTTTTAGGTTCCAACCATCTCGACCATACTGAAAATATGTCCAAACCACTAGTGAGATACGCCAAAAAAAACATTCTCACTCGAAAACATCAATCACCGCATGTTGTTCATAAATCGAACTCTTGTATCCCATGATAGGGCTGAAAAGGTGTAAACTGGACAAATGGGTCTTGGTCTAGCCCAATCCAGTCAGACTAACCAGGCCCACCCAATCCGGACTGGGGTTTGACCCCGTTCGTGGTTCTGATCCTAAGCGCTGGGGCTGCCCAGCCTGGTGGGGTTGCCCGACAGACCGGTGGGAAACCAGCCCGACGGCCCGGCTGACAAGCGGCCTGATGGCTAGTGGGTATGCCTATCCGCATCAAGGGGTATACACACACCCACCTGGAACACCAGAATGACTTAGCTGTTCAGGTGGGAACTGTAGTCTGTGCCAGGTGGCGATGGTCTAGGTCACGCGGGACCCTGAGGGTCCTTCTTCTATTAGTTGACCAAGAGGCTAGCCGTTCAGATCCTCCACCGTAGCACGACGACGCCGCAGTCCTGGTCCACCACACCGCACGACAGTGCCACATCTCTTCCATCATGGCCCGACCTGGCCGCAGTTCTTCTCTGGTGCGGTGCGACGTCGCCATGCCTCTCTGACGCCACCGTGAGCCACCTGACTATGACTTGGTTTTCTGTGCGACGCTACGGCACGACACCTCTCGGGCGGCCAGGCGGCCCTTGCACCGTTGGCTTCTTCCACGGCCAGCTCGTTGTCGAGCGTGTTGCTCTGCCACGGTTCTTCCTTCTGATGGTGCTATTGCACCGCTACCGTCACCAAAAACATGATCAATCAAAGGGGGAGGGTCGGGCCTTGTTCGTGCTATCTGATCCCTCCTCGTTATAGTGATAACAATCTGCAATTCTCAATCCATAATTTGAAAGATGATGAATGGTAATAATTACAACTCAGACCCCAACCACGTTTGTTGTTTGTTGATGGTGGAAGAAGAGGATTGTTGGACGATGATTCCTCAACGTCAAGAAGAGTTCGAGGAAGAACCATCGTCTGTGTTCTTCACGGTCGGCTCCTTCTCTTTTGGATCATTCGATGATCGATGAAGATGTTCATCATTCATCGGTGGTGAGTGGCATTCTTCGATGGAAGAAAGAAGTTCTCAATATTCTCCCAATCCCTCTCTCTAACTCCACTAAATGAATTGCTAATAAAAAATAATAGACAAACAATTATATTTAAGGTTGGAATGAATTCAAAGGGATTCAAAAAGAGTTTAATTAATTGAGTATATAAATTCAATTAATTAAATAAGAGGGTTGGCATAATTAATTTTTGGGAGAAGTCCAATTGTTTTATCACACATAAATGGGGGATTAAAGCTTGTCTGGGCCCCACCAAGGATATCCTCTCATGGGAGGTTATGCGCGGGTGGGCCCCACCACCACAACCTCTCATGGGATGGTTGGGTTTCGTGGCCCCCACCCCCAACATCCCCATGGAGAAATTAACCACCACAAATAAAAATAAATGTATTAATTTATTTTTATTTAATTTAGTTAAGAACCACAATAAATATCTTCCATTCTTTTCAAAACGCAACTGTGGTGAAGGTCTCACTAAGAAATCACTGACGCTGCAAGCTCAACAGTGCCCTCATATTTCAATTCCATGAAATGGTTGAAAAGATATAAAATCATGCTTGTACATTTACTGAACGTACCCAAACAAAAAATCTGAAATTTATTCCGAGCACACCGGGCCTCAGAATCATCCACCGTCAAAAACTACTAACTCGTAAAATTCCCATGTATTTTTGAAAAAAATTTCTATAGAATTTTTAGTTTTTTCAGTAACAATGTTTATCCTTGTAAAGAATTTATTTCTGGTTTTTTATTTTTTTTGTGATATATGATAATCCATATAACATTAATCTGAATATGTGAGGATAGATATCTTGTGAAATTTAGGAATGATAATGTTTTTTATCTTCATAAGTTTGGTATGCTGAATGAATGAATATTTAAATAGTATTGTGATTTAGTAAATTATGATGACTTATAGTTAGTGCACAAGAGAATATTATTTTGAAGAAAATATAAAATATTTGTTTAAAATTATTGATTATATTTTTTTATTATAGTATATATACATATGGATTTTTTCAACAATAAATTCTAATTATTTTTTTAATTTTAATTTTTTTTGTATCCAGTGATAAAAAAGAGAACAAAACTCAAATAGATAATAATTTATAGTTATCATTATGGATAGTTTTTATATTATAATATTGAAAGTATTTATACTATGAAATGTATTTGACATATCTTTTCAAAAACATTAATTCTATAGAAATATGTTTATATAAAATGAATAAATATTTTTCTTTAATATATTATATGAACCTTGACTTGTGAATACTCGATTTCTCATTATTTACATATTTAACAAGCTAATACTACCTATTTTATATGAAATACACTTTTACATAGAAACATTAATATTAAAATACATTAATATTTGTGGAAAATATTAAAAAAAATTCCATATTAGATGTTTTTTGATGAAATATATTCATTCTAAATAGTAATGATAGTAATCAAAATTTTATTAAAATATGATAAATTAACATTTTTATGTTATTATTCTACATGTTTAGCCTAATGAGTTGTTTTGAAAAATAATATTACTATATGGTGAGTAGTACATGTTATGTTTAATGAAATTGTCCAATTTTTTCCGAAACCTAAAACTATATATTTGGTTGTTACTTATAACACTAGTATACATGACATGTTATAACTATATTCTTATAAGATACAAACTGATGAATTTGTTTCTAATGTCCTTACTAAATATTATTTTTAACCAATTATTGAAAATTAGTGTTTTCTTAATCCATGAAAAGAATTTCTTTTTTGGAATCATTACAATTATAATATCATTCATGATGTTAATCAACAATATATAACTCTAGATTTTTTTTAAAAGATACTGTATATCTATAAATTTTATCACAATTTGTTCATAGAATTACTTATGATGTATTAGGGTATCTTTATTAGATAAAATATATTCAATATAAACTCAATGTTGTTGAAAGAAATATGGCCTGGAAATTTTTTGAACTACCTAGTGATACTTTAATAATTCGATTAAAATGGGGATTTTTAAAATATGTCACAAAAATGGAATAATAGATAAAATAATGATAAAAATGATTCATAGGATTGTTATCATCAAGGGGGAAAACAATGATGAAGATTATATAATGTTATATAGACCTAAAAGTGATTCTTAAACATATAACAATTATAAAATTCTGAAAAAAAAATATGGGATGTGAAGTATGAATTGCTCTGTGTATATGTTTGATCTGATGTTAATGTAGGAAATCCACACTATTTCGAAAATAAAAAAAGAACAAAAAAATATATCAGTTTACAGAATAATGAAAAATATTGACTATGAAAAGACCCATGACCAAGATTTTAGAGGATAACTGGAATATTGTTTCAAAAAATAATTAATGGATATGTGGATAAAAATATTTGTTTAAGATAAGTTGATAAATATAATAGGATATTATAAATCATTGTTGATGAAATTTTATTTGGTTCAAATAAATATCATTAATAGATTCTTATTTTGCTGTAATGAAATTTATGTTGGAAATGGGTATCATTTGTGGGTATTAAAAATTATAGGTTTTATAATTTCACAAAATCTATAAGTAATATATATATATGTAAACATAATTATATATTTTATCTTCATAATAAAATCATGTATGCCTACATTACAACAATTTTTAATACAATCATATAATCAAAATAATTTGAAATTGTTGGTGTAATGAAAGCAGTTGAACAAAATAGATTTAGAATTTTTTTCAACGTTGAAATTAAATAAAATATTTTCATCAATATTTATCATTTTAAATGTGATTATGTGATATATATAAATTAATTCCTAAAGAATAAAATTATAAATATATTAAATGAATGTTTATTTATAAATGAACAATGGATTTGTAATCATGAAACTCTTATAGAAATGAATTTGCAATAAAAAAATTAGAATAATGACATTTTGTATAAAAAATGAGTAGGAAAATTATATCTAGAGCATAAATTTTATATTATAATAATTACATTCATTTTATTTTAAGAGAAAATACACAATATTAAATTCCAATATGGAAGATAATACATTGATGTGGGAAGTTATTTTTCTCATGTGTTGTGAATTAAACCCACACTCACTAAAAACGAAATGATTTTTATTACAAATATTATTTTATGGGATAACATAAGTTCAATTTATTTAAATAAAAATTTAATTAATAACTCAGATGACGATATCTTTGACATAATGCACCATTTCATTTGTGATCAAATAGAAAAAGGAGATATAATTTTATATATCATTATAATGTAAGAACAAGTTTTTGATATTTTTACTCTAAATATTTGTTTAGTTATATTTGATTATGTAAATAAGAAATTCTGAATTTTCAATTTCATTATATTATTTATACATACGTCTTATTTACCATTATCCTTTCATAAATGAACTCCATTTCATAGCGGAAGTACAGATGTTATATGTTGAGAAAACATTTTATTATAATTATTTTTTAAAAACAATTAATTTTCATAAAATATAATGTTATTAAAAAAAGAATTTTGTGTCCAAAATTTTGTAGCTATTTTTTAATCATTATTTCAATGGAGATCTATAGAATTTATAAAACATTTTTTTTAAAAATAAAATATATATCCAAATATGATATTTTTCACATGTATGGTTCATAAAAAATCATATCATTATATATATTATATTATTTACTCCAAAAATATATATACTTAAAAAATTCAAGAATTTTTTTATAATCATTATCTTAATAAATTATCAATACAAAATAAAAGAAGTACAATTTCTCATTGCAATGAACTGTTTTTACCCCGAATCATATTATTCTATTAATTCTATTAACATATACATTACATTAATTTGAATGATTTGTTGATTAATTATATTTTCTTATTTACCAAAATGTTTTTTTTTCAACATTATATTTTTTCAAATTGTATTTTTTTTCTCACTCATATAATTCTTTTAAAAAAACATTAATAGTAAATAGTTTTCATTTAAATAATTCCTCAATTTATTATCCATCCTTCGATGATATAATGATATTCAATATGATCTGATAAAATTTCTAGAATATGAATAATTTATACCCATTCTAATATAATAGAGGGTCACCCATTATCACACATATATTTCTACAAAATGTTTTCTTTACCCCCATTAAATATTTCATTTTTTATTCTGATTAGCCATATTACTTGTACTATATGGAATTGGTTTTCATATAATAGAATATATAGATGAATTATCATAAATAATAGTTATCAGAGAAAGTATAATTGAAAGATATTGTTATGAAAATAATATAAAATCATAATAATAAATTTATTTTTAATGATAGCAATAAAATTCAAAAAAAAAACCATTCAAGAATTTTCTAAAAATATATCATAATATTATTATAGATTTTTGTGAATTAGTAATGATTCATGTTGACGATGATAAGAAATATAAAAATTTGACATATTTTTTATGATTATAAAATTTATAATAATAATGCTTCCTTGTTAGAGGAATTACCCCAATAATATAAGATTATATTCCATCACACTAATTATAAGAAAATCAATGATTTTTTTTAAATAAAATGATGTGGCTCTTTAAAAAATCAGTTGAGAATTTGAACCTAACTCCAGAAGCTAGAGTTGATCCCCCCTAATTGAAGGGTATTTTAATTATGAAATTTTTTTAATGATATGCCATTAATTTTCATCATATATTCTTCATATATTTTATATTGAACATGACACAAATAAACCTAGTCAAGTTTTCTTTTCAATTATTGGAATATATTTTAATGTATTCAATGAAATTTATGATTATTATTTTCCCTTGGTTCATAACCAATTTTTAATTAAAATTTAAGGATATTTTCATGAATAATAATCAAAATAATGATATTTGGGATTTTATTTCTCTATCTCATAATGAAAACACGTTGAGAGTGATGTTTTTTTCTCCATGTTGAATAAAGTTTTTGATATTATAGACATAAACATGATAGATTCCAAACATAGAAAAGAAAATGATGAAGTGATAGGAAAGAGAATTGAGTAATCCTTATCCCCAAAAATGAAAAAAAACTAGGGGCTATAAGAGATTTTGAGATCAAGATTTATTTAGGCCATAATGAAAACTAATGATAATTTATCTGGATATGATAATCTTGAGGTATTGGAATTAAAAATTTATATGGATAATTATTATAAACAATATGACATGATAATTAAATATAGTAAAATGTTACCGAAGGATAAAATACACAACAGAGTAATGAAGGGTGTAGAAAAATATTATAATCTACCATTTTAATATGTATGCCATGTAGTTATAGTTTAGCCACAAAAAATATATAATATTTCTTCAAATGAATTAAAGTAAAAAAATTTGTAGTATTGAATTTTTTAAAACATCTATAGTTCAAATAATAGTCCCAATAGTTTCTGATAAATATATCGGTTAAGAGAGTGTATATTAAGTAAAAGGATCAGTCCCAGTTAATATACATAAGAATTTTCTGAAGGAAAAAATTAAACTAGTTAATGAATTTGTAACAAATATTCAAATAATTATGTGGAATTTAGAAATCTTATTTAGATGAATAATTTTTACAAGTGTACAAAAGAATAATATTAAAAATAACACTATGAAAAAATGACTGAATAATAAACATTGGAATTTAAAATCTCAATGGATTTATTTTCAAAAACAACTTCATAAAGTTTGAATTTTAATATGTATACATAAATTTTTGTTTCACTGGATGTTATGTATTTTTCAAATGAAGAATAATATACTTATATATTTTATAAAAATGTATCTGAAACGGATGATTCAGATAAAGAAATAGAAATTATAAATTCTTGATAATATCTGAGACTTGAATTAAAATAGAGGATGTAATATTTATTCCATCCATATACCATATTTTTTAATCATAATATTGCTCATTTAATACTTTATCAACAGTGACATAGGTAACATTGATTATATTTTCATAACTCTAAAATGGTGAATAGACTATATACCATACCTTGTGGACATTTATGTTTAGATAAATAATATTTTTAGTCTTATTAATAAAAAATAGAAGACAATAATATTGATAACTAAGATATTCATTCAGAATGAATAAGATTTTCAATCAATTAAAAGTAAAACAAATGATCAAAATAGAAATTTCAATCATAAAGTCAGATGGTATAGATAACTACCCAATAATTTTCAGTGCCATGATGATCAATTTAGAGAAATAATTATTGTTTTCCATGAATTATTTTCACTAATTTGATAACCTATCAACCGTTGTTTTAGATATTGAATTTTTTTAGAATAAATCAATTACATTACTGTTAACTAGGATGAAGAATTTAGTGTCTCAAAATATAATGTTTAGATATGTGAATTTGATAACATCAGACTTAGATATTGTGAATATTATTTTTTCCTTAAAAGTTTATAGAATAAAATTTCGTTGAAGAGGTTGAATGGTTGAATTCATATGTTTTGTATAAATATTTCATGGAGAAAAAAATACTGAATATTGTAACATCAATTGTTGAACCTCAATATGATCATGGTGATGTAAGTAATATGAAGGTGATTGTAAAATGGATGATAAATAGTTTTTAAATTTTTTTCTGGAGTATTTATGTATATTGAAATAATCCAATTGAATATTTATGGTAAATTTTATTATTCATATAATTTATGTTTCAAAATAATAATTTTTTTTTGAATTTTTTACCTCTATTGAATATCATTGATGGCTTGGTAATTAAAACACAATATTCAAATATATTATAAATTTCTAAAATTTCCTAACTTATATAACATTTTTATTTTTTCCCCAATAGTAATTGTTAATATGTTGTCAGATGATTTGAATATTTTTAGGGGACTTGATTTTCGATGTTTTTTTGGGGAATTTCATTATGATGTGTTTTTATGAAAAATGAAAAATTATATCTAATAAAAACATTTAGTAGGGGGTTCTAAAGTATCTACTCAATCCATCAGATCATAAATGATGATGAAAATGAAGGTAATAACTCAGTGGGGAAATTGAATATGATAAATAATGAAATTTTTTGTTAATTATTTCATTGATGTTATTAAAAGAAGAATAGTCTATATTATTTTCAATTTTTTTAGTTTTCATTTTAACTGTTGTGTTTTGGGAATTTCAAAAAGGAGTAGAATGTATGTTCAATGGTTTTACATTATACATTTTCATTACTTAAAATTAGAAATAAAACACAATTTTTTTGTCTATATTCTACTTGATATTTATATATCAATTGTTTTATTATGTTTTCTCAGAAATAGTATTTTACCACACATAGAAATTATACAAATGACAAATAAATACAATAATATAATTTTTCTTATAGATCAATTTCTGTAATGGAGCATAAAATACATCAGAAAAAGTATTTTTCTATCTTATATTAAAATTTATTTCATGACAATTATAATTAAGATTGTCATGATCATCAAAAAAATATTTGTATTGATACATCATATTAAACCTTTTAATTTTAATGTATTTTAAAAAATAGAGAAGTCTAACTATCTATCAAAATATTGCAATTATAGTAAATTATAATTGATAATATTAGATAGATTACATAATCAAAGTATATTATCTTTTTAATTTTATTTGATGAAACTTATCAAACTATTTTTATCGTGATTTTTTGGTGGGTTTAATTTGGTTTTTCTAATTTGGAAAAATTAAATATTAGAAAAATTATGAAAATTGAATCGTAGTTAAATAGTTATTGAAAACCATTCATCCCAAATAGAGGACCATATATCACTGAAAAATTGTGGTTTTCATGGATAGTTCATGGATAGACAATCCATGCAATCACATTGTAGAAATTGGGCACCCATATAGAAGGGTGCACTGTTATGGTGCACAGTTTTTCTAACCATTACGCCCTACCCAGAATCTTGTGTGGAAGGTGATTTTAAATTGATAAAGTTCATAAAATAATTATCGATCCCCATATATACCTACATTTCAATCACAACTCCTCCTAACTCAAAATCATGTGTCATGGAGTCTCTAATGATAAATTTTTGCTCTTCAAGGCATATTTATAAGTGGATCTATGCACAATGAACAATGATTGATTCATCTATTATAAGTGAATCATCTACCATTTATTATTTCATGATATTTATTTCATTCCTCTATTGTTGTTTTTATATCATTATTTTTTATGGATTGAAATATCATTGCATTAATATTTACCATAGATTAATTTGTGAGATGTACATTGTTTATCCTTTTCCCATACCAATCATAGTGTTGAGTTGTGTGGACTCTATAAAGAAGGAAGGTAATATAATTTTTCTGTTACCATTTTAAGACCCTTAAATTTCAGGATCTTTTAAACTAATTTTTATAAAATAATGAAACCATAATTCTATGAAAAAGGGAAATTTATTTTTCATGGTATGTTTTTTTGGAAAACTAAAAATTCAATTAGAATTTAAAATTGTTGTGTAATTTCAAACTGATCGTCATTATGTTTTTTGTATATATATATTTCTTTGAAAAATTATATTGATTGATTTTATAATAACATTTTCATTGTTTTTTCCTTGAAAATTATTGAAGTAATGATGAAAAACCAATGATGTGGTGTTGAAATTAAATTTGATTATTGAAAAATTAAATGGGAATATTTTATTTTATACTCATATGAAATTTTATTGCAATAATTGGTGGATTTTATGAGAATTTCTCAGCCTCAGTAGTCTGTTAGTTATATAGTAAATGCATCTTATGATGGTAATTACATGGAATCATATTGACAATGAGAACTCTATCATAAGTGTAGTTAGTAAGATCGTATTCCTCATGGGATGTTGATGATTGTTATTCCACATGAGCATGAGAATCATGGAAGTTTATTCAACTATTCATGATCAATCTTTTAAGAATGTGAGGATCCAGTAACATGGAACTATCATATTATAGGGTTGTTGAACATTGTACTTTTTATGTCTATTTTGAGTATAACAGACCATAGTTAAGAATGATTTTTATTTAGTCCTTTTAATTTATATAGAATATTTTATATAAAATGGTTCGAGTTCCATTATTGAAATATTTTGTTCATTTCTATTGGAAATAATTTTTTGATTAAAATATTTAAATGTAATACTATTCATATATTATTTAAAATTTGAAATAATTATTTTTTTATTTGTTATTGAAACTTCTAATGGAACCCATATTGATACCCTACTAGGATTTTATCTCACACCATGCCTTCCTCATTATCCATTTTTTGATTTCCCCATTCTATGTCTATTTAACTAGAAATACCCCCTTAATGAAGGTTTATGCTCCAGATACATTGGTTCATGGATTGTTCTATCTATTAGGACAATGGTTTTTTATCTTGAATTATTCACAGTATATTGGGTAATGGAATTAATTTTTATAATATAGTTCAACTTATGATTTTATTATGTGCCTTATTATGTAATATGGTTATAGATGACACGTTGAATTATTTGTTATTATTATAACATATCAGTTGAAAAGATCATTAAATATTATTAACATTAATAATATAGTGATCTAATTGTGATAAAATTATTATTGTAAATATATTATTTTATCAAATCTAATTGAAATAGATAAAGGATGTGATTGCCTAAATATGTACGATCTTTTCAAATAACTACCATTAATCAAAACATACTAGGGTGATAGTATCATTGGGACTTTACCTTTTCAAATACCTATTTTGGATCCAATACCAAAATAAATCGTGAAACTCTTTATGGGAGATGCTAAATTTCATCAAGATCATGGCCCAAACCTAGTTCTCCAAACAACCCCATGAAATGCTCACCATCCCAGACATTACACTAATGGAGTTATTTAGTGTATTAATAGGATATGTCTCTGGACCTTATATATATATGATTTATAAATGATTTATTATAGAATAATTAAAATAATATCATCATTTTTTATGTTTAAATGAATTGTATTTTAATACAATAAAAAAAATTATTTTTGGGTTGTGATCGGATTAATTTAAGGAGTTTATTTTTATAAAATAATTGAATATGAAAAAAATTAATTCCGTAATAAAATTTAATGATGAAATAATTTTTATTAAATATAAATTATCATATAATATTTATAATTCCATGTCGAATTTATAATAGTGTTTGAAATATATTGTCACAAAAAAACCTAGCATTTCAAAGTAAATATATATTAGTATTTTAAATATGAATATAATAATATATAGAGATATTTTTAAAAAAAATTAATATAAATATTATAATCAATATGAAGAAATTATGAAATGTTAAAATTTTCATAAATTTCGTTGAAATCAGTGTTTGGTGGAGAAATTAAATTCTATATAAATATATGATGTGTTTTATGATATCATAATGACCAAATTGTGAAATAATACATTATATAAAAGTTATCCACATACATCTATATGATTTCCCTGTAAAATAGATAAATTTTTTATTATATTTATAATTCTATAATAAATCATCAAGATCAATTAATATATTTTAAGGTTTTAAAATTATTTATATATGTGTGTGAATCACCTCCATATATGAAAAGGGTTTTTTTTGTTTATTTTAATTCCATGGCCTTATAAAATTATGAGAACCTCTCCCGTTTGGAATAAATCATTGTCTTGAATCATGTTATGGATTATGTTTTTGGTAATTTTATTATGTAGAGACCAAAAACCATATAATAAATAATTTTCCAATAATTTTCAATATAAACCCACCCAGGATGCCACTTTTCCTCAGTCTAAACTATTTTATCTCACCCATTCCCTTACCTCTACAATCTAGATTACGTCAAAGGAATCTAAATATCCAAATAATCGCTCCCCATGATTTTTTATTTAAAGACTCATGTACGGAACCTTTTTATCCTTCTTTTAGTTAAAGAACATTCATTGGAATTATGATTCTCAATTTTCAATTTTTAATAATGTATTTTATTTATACACATAACTTTATTGTATATTTTATTTTAATTTATTGAGATATAAATTATCTAATATTTTTTTTACATTTTTCAATGGCATTACTATGCCGAAATTTTGTAAGGGATCTTCCCCTCACATGATTTTTTTCAAATGTTTGTAATTATAATCTCTTCTAATTTTCATTTTCAAATTTTTTTACATGTTATTCCTTATGACCCATACAAATAATCTTATTTATATGATTTGATATCTCCACATTCCCTATCATTATACATCCCATGATCCTTTATTACACCCATTTCCATTCTGAATTATAGTTAGGGCTCTCTTCATTATTCATGATTCATTATTATCTTATACCATCAATTCCAAATTCATAATTTTGGGATCTATATTTCATTACCCCTACTAATTCTCATTTTAGGAAAAATTAACAGTGACCCATTTTTTCTCAATAATACATTATAGGAATCTGTTAGTGTCATATTCATGATAGAAATATTTTATCAAAATTTTTTATGAAAGAATATCGGTATCGTGAATACCCATACACATTTCTTATCAAGGGTGTTCTACATTGTGAAGATATAATTATATATTGGGAACATACATGTATTTATTCAACAATCCTTTATCAGTTAACAAATCATTATTATGAATGAACACTTGTTATATCATATATGTGGAATACTTAAGCATTTGAATGGTTTGAATGTGATATTTTCCCCCATAATTATATAATACACCAATAAATCGGGTAATGATTTGAAACATTAGACATCATTTTGTGACATATAGTGAACTAGAGTCCCTTATGGAACATTTATCATTTTTATATCATGACAGTTAACAATAACCTATGTTTAGGAAGTAGTTTTATTAATATATTTTCTTATAACCAATGTTTCAGTGTTGATTATCATATTATACAACATATCAATTTTCGTATTTGTGATTACTACTCCTTTTTTTCATTGGTATTACTACTATATAACATTAATTGATTTCACATTTTAATTCAGTGTTTATTCTCTTATTGGGAATTAAATATCACCACATTTTTATTTATTTCCATAGGTTAACCTGTGTCGTTTTATGTGTAAGTATTTTATGGATGTTTTCAATACGAATGTTTTTTACATTAATAAAATGTTATTTAGTGTAATTAATTCTTATAAAAACAATAATTCTATTTCCATTAAGTTGTATTAAATGCAATCTGAGGTACCAAATAATGTATTGATGTTTAATACGGATAAAGGTTTCCATATATTATATTAAGGGAATGTTTTACTTATTTTTGGATTATGAAGAAAAATATATATCCAATGTCTTATGGATAACACAATGTTTGTGAAAAAAAATATAAATTTTGGGTTTTATAGTGTGTGTGGTTTACCAATAAAATTTGTCCCTCTCAATATTGTAATGCCCCGACCCCAGTTACCCAGAGTTGATGCATTATTTTAATACATTGGCATGATTACAAGGAATCAAGTCCTGAAGGACTGATCAGTTTAGCAGTCTTGGAAAATAGATTACATACATGAATGTTACATTACACTTTAAGACATACAAAAAAACATAAATATTCTTTATGAACTCCATTATTACCTTGGATTAACCCTGTATATCAATCACAATACACTTCTTGGAATCCTGGGAAATATAAAACATAGAAAGGGGTGAGCTCAAATGCTCAGTAAGGGTAAGCAATACAGCGGAAACTTTAATAAATAAGAATAAACAATTAAGACATTTTATAACTAAAAAAAGCCTTTTAAACATGAACTTCATCATAATATGGAAAAAATAAAAGGAAATAATAACATTTACTTATTCACATGAATATTCTACTAGTCGAATAATCAAATGCAATATCACTAACCACTTTCATAATGATGGAATGCATAATTCCAGACTATCGTAACCATGTATCCAAGGCCTCGTGCCAATTATACAAATAAGATTTTGTCAAGGCCTCATGCCAAGACACTAGTTTGTCTCATGAGACCTACCGATGCATCGAGGAGCAATAGCAGGCTCCACCAATCACTTATTAAGTCCAATTCATTCCTCATATGAACAGGTTTAAACATTACATAAATATTCGTATTAAATCTAGCATATGAAATGTCAATACATTTTCTATAAACCATGAACGGTATAAAAATAACACATACATAGTAAAACATACCACAAAACCTTAAATACAATATGGAAGTTTTTTATTATAACTAATCAACTTCAAATAAGCTTAAAAATTCATTAAAGGATTTTGACATAGATGAAAATGATTTGTAAAACTCTTTGAGAAAAATACCTCTTTTTCCTGAAAAAATTTAAAAGTCCCACAATTTATGAAAGAAGTAATTTAAAGACATTTTTGAATCAAAGTGTCCCATACCACTTTGAATATTTTGAAAAGACTTATTATTTCAAAACATTCATGACCATATAAATAAATCCTTTAAATCATTTTGAAAACATGGACATTAATTAAAAAGATTTATAAAGATAAATATTTAAAATATTTAAAATTATGATCTTGATAATGATTACCTTTCACAAATCGTTAAAATATTCATCTTGAAATCATTTTAATGAAAAATGGACAAGTATGATAAAAAAATCCCATTAAATACTTACACATAAACAATCTCGAATAATAATGAGATTGAGGAATTAACCCTTACCAATTTGGTAACATACGAAACAAACAACCCATGAAAGAGGTATCATAAAAGGAATATTTAAATAAAAATATATTAAAGTGTATTAAACAAAGAATACAAATATGGGAAGTACATACACAACACAAAATTTAATATTGGCAATATGGCATGAATCTAACAGGAATAAGATGTGAGATGAAAACCCCTTACTTCATTGTATTCAAATTGAATCGTCTGACCAAAAGTTAATAACCACAAAATGAATCATAGAATACCATTAATATAAAGAAAATCATGATAATATATATCAATGTTAGTACACATTACACCACATGTAATAAATAAGTGGAGAACAATGGAAATCTCACGGAATCAAAAGTGAGATAAGAAAATCTCTTACCTTGCACATTCCATTAGTCGAGGGTACGTTTAACCTACTGTACGAAGATCATATTATGTTATTAAATTAAACCAGAACCATTTTAATATTTATAATATCATAAATGATTCATTTATGACTTTATAATATCCATTTAATAATTATTTCCATGTTAAATTAACATTTTGGAAAATATTCGCTCCCTTTATCGTAAGTGTTATAACTTGTTACTCTTGATTGTATCACTTAGATAATGATTTAAATACATCCAAAGTATAAAAAATGATTAATATATCATATATATTTAAAATATAAATATGTATAATTGAAAAAGATATGAAATGGAAAACACCGTTTATGGTGACGGTAGTCCGTACGTACGAATAAACACCATTTCTGTTTTCACAAAGTATTGAAAGAAAGTAAGGGAATAAGATATATGTACGTACATAAATACATATATAAAAATATATATATATATCTTCAGTAGCATTATTATGTCATATATTACATACTTATTAGTAATATATATTTTTATAATCGTCGATGAATTGTGAACTTGGTAATGAATCTCATCGCATCGTGGAGACGGTAATCCGTACGTACGCACGAGTGAATATATCATTATTTTGATATTAAAATAATATATAATTGGATTTTATATCATATATAAAGAATAATTATCATGTTATATTTATTACTAACATAAGTTATATATTATTATTATACACATATAAATAATAATATATTCAAAAACAATTACACCACAAGACGGTAGGCCGTACATACACACGTATGGTCACATGTCATTCAATGGATGGATAGAATAATGAATTTATTTATTCCATAATTATAAAAACATCACAGTATATAGAATATACTGGATTTATTATTTTAGAAAAGAAATAACAAGGAAAGAAGTAGTTGATGAAGAAAGGAACTTTAACGTGGGTGGTGAAAACATTATCTCTTTTTTGGGTTCTTCCATTTGATTTAATAAAAAGGGATCCTTAGGATGGCTATCTAATCAAAATAAGGCCTCTAAGTTGAAGTGATGGAAGTTGAGAGTGTTTTTGGGTAGGGTTTGGCTGAACCAAATGGCTTTGACTATTTGAGATTGAGAGAAGGGTGAGTGCCCTTTTATAAGAGGGGTGAGGGGTACCTTACGAAAATCTAGAAATATTATTTTATAATAAATACATATTTGGTTTATAATGGATTCAACGTGATTTATTTCGAGTCTAAGGTGGTGATGGGTCGAAACCACTCAACCAATAATATTAGACAGGTTTGGGTAACTAAATTAACCTTATATTTTAGTATTAACTCTTAGTTAATTAGTTTCACTTTTACTATGTCTCTATGTATTTTTATATTATAGGTTTAATAAACTTATTATATACATCCAAGAGAACCTCAAGTGATTTTTAATGTCATATATAAAAATATTTAAGCCCTTGGGCCGAACCATAGGTTTTTAGGAATATAATATCAATTAATTATATAATATTTGTTTTGAAAACTATTTTTTTGTCTATTTTGATAGTATTTGGAAAATTGATTTTTTTGAAAACCATAACAGAATGATTACTTATTAAAAATTTACTTAAATCCATCCGAACATGTCCTAGTAACCTAGAAAATTAGTTTAATATATAAACAGTCTCAAATTATATTTATTTTGGTATTTATATATCAATTATCTTAATTTTTCGCTATTATGGTAATTACTGCATAACCATTATGTCATAAATAAATTAAATTATTTAATGTTTAAAAATTATAAATAAAATATAATAATGTAAGAAATATTTTTATCTTTATAATGAAAATTTATAATTTAAAATCCAACATATATAACCCTATGTAAAATTTGTTTTTCTAAATGATATAAGTTTATGTCATTTTTGTATTCACTTTAACATAATTAATATAAAGTGTCACTATCACAAATAATTGGATCCATGGGGTCCCCAAATCGACCCAAAGATGCCCATGGTCGGAAATGTATCAACCAATAGGGTTAGGACACGTTTTAGGGTAAATTAATATTATTATAATATTATTTTGTTACCCTTATTTACTGGATTTACCCTTTAACCATGGTAAATAAATTATTTACCGAAGTAATTATTCAAAATGTGAAAAAAATAAAAGTTATATTTTTACAAAATTTGGAAATCTTGATTATAAATATGGAATCAATTCTTCCAAATTCAAAAAACAGAAGTGACAGAAATAAATTTAAAATTAATTCCCACTATCAAAACAAAACGCGTGTTTTTAAGATATAATAACTATCAAAATATTGACATTTGTTTATGTCCGGTTTAATTGTGGAATAATGTTCAATGACCAAAATATTATTAAATGGTAAAAATATATTCTAAATATACTTTAAAACCACTTAAATTCATAATTTATCACTAATAATTATTTTGATTAAAAAATTGTTTTAAATTAAAATTTAGTAATTTTCACTATTTATCAAAATATAAAAGTTATCCGAAAAGAACCAAAATTTTACCCTAGGATAATTTCGATATTCTGAATCCAAAAATGAAGTCCATTTTTCAATATAAAATTTATAAAATTTCAAAAATTTGATATTACTATTCATAACGGCTAGTTCGATTGGTTGTGGTGTGTTTTAGAACTCGATGTTGCGTACAACACATGCTATTGTATTATTCAAAGAGAAACGTACCGTGGAAGATTGGGGTGTTACATTCTCCCCACCTTCAATAAATTGAGTTCTCACAATTTGAAATTGTTTTTCAAAAATAAAAGGTTGAAAATATAAAATATCTTTGTGGGAAAGCCCACATCAGAAATTTGGTTAATAAAATTTAGTATTAATAAGAGGAAAAGAGAAATGAAAGGGTCACCACCAAATAATGATTTCGATTAGAATAACATTAGTGGGAATTAGAGACATATAATTAGAATAAAAACATAAATATTTGAAGGTAGCTATTGAGGTCATCAATCACAAACAACTGTATAATTGAGTTCATTAAATGCATTAATCTATGATGATTTAAAATACAATCAGTTCAACAAAACATAAGGTATTAGGATAACACATTTTTGGTTTTATTATCCCTTCAATAAAGTATATGAATTAAATTCTTTATAGAATATCTATATATATATACATGACAAGTAGAGCTTCAACCTAATTTTTACCACAAACAAATCATTGACTCTAAAAGATAATAGAACATAAGAATAATATTCTATTTATCCTATTCATATAAGGTTTAAGAAAAATTAATTTATAATTCATCTAGCAGAACCATAAAAAACTACATTATTCAATCCAGGACATCACGTGGGTCAATGGTAGGTGATACACCCTTGTCGCCCTTCAGTCGTGGGTTCAAGTCTCACAGCCTTGTTGGTCACGACGGGTTGTCGCCCGACCATCATGTTGTCCTTTTATGGAAATCAAAAATAATCTGAAACTGGATTTATCCAAAATACTTTTGTCCAAACTCATAGTCCAAAATTTGTAAATAAGGTAAACACAATGAAGATCCTTTTTTATGTAATAACATGTGAACACCTTCATCACTTATTATTTTAAAACTTGGTAACATCCTAAATTACCATAAAATCATCTTGAATAAATTCATGATCCCTTATTATTTATAGAATACTTGATATACTCCTTCTATCCAAAAATGTTGTAAACTCCATATGGTAGTCAATAATATCCAATATAATTTATTCAAATCAACCATCTCTTTTTCCAAAATCACTATGTCATTATCGTGACCATATTAAGGATTACCTTTCAACCATGTATTTTTTTAATAAAATCTAGCATACTATTAAGTAACTTTTCTTAGAACCATATAATCTCAAATCCATAATAAAATAGTACTGCAGTACAATCCTTATTTTTCTCCATAATTCATGAAACCAGTGTATTGTTGATATGACAATAAAATAAAATAATTCAATAATAACAACATAAGAACGCTAGTCATTCCTTTTCATCCGAGGTAGTATCATAACTTTATTATTATCTAATAACATGATTTGGTGCATACTCTGATGATTTGGAAATTGGTTTGTGTAGTGTCGCAACTCTTTGAAGATAATGCATTGTACATTTGAAAACTTTTTCTTACCCTTGAAATCACGTACTTGGTGTCCTTTTTCACCACACTTATTTAAATCTCCCATTCCCTTTAAGCATTTACCAAGGTCTTTCATTCCAAATTTATCACATATTGGAAAATCCTTCTTTCCCTTATTCCCTTTATCCGTATTTTTTCTACCATCATTTTCTCCTTTGGCTTCCCTTCAAAGTCATAGGACTCAGAGAACACATGACATTGTTTCTTCATATGATGATAATACGTGGGAGACTATTTCCCTTCTAAATTCTGGCTTAAGACTATGAAAGATATGATCCTTCTTACTCTATGGATCACGCGTATTGCTAGAGTTCTCATTCCTTCTACTATGCTCCATTTCTAAACAATGGCATTCACTAGATTAGTTTATGAATAGAAATACCTAATCCCAAACTTGTAAAACACTAAACATACATTAAATAGTTTATGGATATAATGAATAATCATAAAAATGTTTTCCTTAAATAATTATATATTCATAAACCCTTCATAATGGTTTGTAAAAAAATGAGAATTATCCTAAGCATATCCCCCAAAAGTGTCGTAACAAAGAGTGAAGCAAGCCCCATTGTCGTGCAACAGTTCCCGTTCGAGTCTAGCTCAAAGCGGTGTTTTCGGGGTTTACCTCTAAGTACATCTGTGCTAGAGCCACCTCTACTTTCTTGTATCCAGATAGGGATGTATTACTCAAAAAACTCAAAAAAATCTACAATACCAAAATTCTAGGATGTTCTTCTATACTAATCCACGAATTCTATTTTAGGGCAATGTGCTCTAATCAAAGTTTATCTAAATCTAGTTTCCATGGTTATTGCTAAAATTCCTCTGATACCAACTGTAACGCCCTGAACCTAGTTACCCAGCGTCGGTGCATTATTTTAATACATTGGAATTATTACAAGGAATCAAGTACCGAAGGACCGATCAATTTAGCAGTCATGGAATATAGATTGCATAAATGAATGTTACATTTCACATTAAGACATACAAAACAATATAAATATTCTTTATAAACTCTATTATTCCCTTGGATTGACCCTGCATATCAATCACAATACACTTCTTAGAATCTTGGGAAAAATAAAACATTGAAAGGGGTGAGATCAAATACTCAGTAAGGGTAAAAAATACAGCGAAAACATTCATAAATAAGCATAAACATTTATGGAATTGTATAACTAAAATAATAGCCTTTTAAACATGAAATTCAGCATAATATGGCAAAAATAAAATTAAATAATTCCATTTACTTATTCACATGGATATTCTACTAGTCGAATAATCACATGAAATATCACTAACCACTTTCATAATGATGGAATGCATAATGCCAGGTTATCATAACCACGCAGGCAAGGTCTCGTGCCAAGTCTACAAATAAGATTTTGTCAAGGCCTCATGCCAAGACACTAGTTTTTCTAATGAGACCTACCGATGCATCGAGAAGCTATAGCGGGCTCCACCCGTCACTTATTATTTCCAATGCATTCCTCATATGAACAGGTTTAAACATTACATAAACATTCATATTAAAACTACCATACGAAATGTCAATACATTCTCCATAAACCATGAATGGTATAAGAATAACACATCTATTGTCAAACATACCACAAAACCATAAATACAATATAGAGGTTTTGTATTATAACAATTAAATTTCAAAAAAGCTTAAAAATTCATTAAAGGATTTTGACATAGATGAAAATGATTTTTAAAACTCTTTTAGAGAAATACCCATTTCTCATGAAAACATATAAAAGCCACACAATTTAGAAAAGAAGTCATTTAATGATATTTTTGAATCAAAGTCTCCCATATCAATTTGATACTTTTCAAAAGAATTATTATTTGAAAACATTCCTGACCATATAAATAAATCCTTAAAATCATTTTGAAAACATGGACATTAATTAAAACGATTTAGAAAGATAAATATTTAAAAAATTTAAAATTATGATCGTGATAAAGAGTAACTTTCGAAAATATTTAAAATATTCATTTTGAAATTATTTTTATAAAAAATGGACAAGTATGAAAAAAAAATCATAGTAAATACTTACACATAAACAATCTCGGATAATAATGAGTTCGAGGAATTAACCCTTACCAATTTGGTAACTTACGAAACATACAACCCATAAAAGAGGTATCATAAAAGGAATATTTAAATAAACATAAATTAAAGTGTATTACACAAAGAATACATTTATGGGCAGTACATACACCACACAAATGTTAATAGTGGCAATATGGCATGAATCTCACGGGAATAAGGAGTGAGATGAAAACCCCTTACTTCATTATATTCAAATTGAATCGTATGTCCAAATGTTAATAACCACAAAATGAATCATAGAATACCATGAATATAAAGGTAATCATGATAATATATATCAATGTCAGTACACATTACACCACATTTTACAAATAAGTGGCGAACAATGGAAATCTCACAAAATCAAAAGTGAGATAAGAAAATCTCTTACCTTGCACTTTCCTTTAGTTGAGGGTACGTTTAACCTCTTGTACGAAGATTGTATTATGTTATTAAATTATACCAGAACCATTTTAGTTTTTATTATATCACACATGATTCATTTATGAATTTATAATACCCATTTAATAATAATTTCCATTTTATATTAACATTTTGGGTGATAATGGTTCTCTTTATTGTACGTGTTTTAACTTGTTACTCTTGATTGTATCACTTAGATAATGATTTAAATAATTCCAGCATATAAAAAGTGATAAATATATCATATATAATTAGAATATAAATATTTATAATAGACATATATATGAAATGGAAACCACCATTTATGGAGACGGTAGTCCGTACTTACGCATAAATGTTTTTTCTGTTTTCATATATTATTGAAAGAAAGTATGTGAATAAGATATATGTACATACATAAATACTTATATATATAAATATATATATCTTTAGTAGAATTATTATGTCATATATTAGAAACTTATTAGTAATATATATTATTATAATCGTCGATGAATGGTGAACTTGGAAATTAATCTCTTCGCGTCATGGAGAGGGTAATACATACGTACACACGAGGGAAAATGTCATTATTTTGATATTAAATTAATATAAAATTGGATTTTATATCATATATATAGAATCATTATCATGTTCTGTTTATTACTTAATATAATTATACATCATTAATATACCCATGTAAATAATAATATATTGAATAACAATTACACCACAATGTGGAGACGGTAGGCCATACGTACGCACGTATGGTGACATGTCATTCAAGGGATTGATAGAATAATGAATTTAGTTATTCCATAATTATAATAACATAACAGTATATAGAAGATACTGGAGTTATTATTTTAGAATGAAAATAACAAGGAATTAAGAAGTTGAAGAAGAAAGGAGCATTAAAGTGAGTGGTGAAAACATGACCTCTTCTTCGGGTTCTTCCTTTTGATTTGATCAAAATGGCTCCATAGGATGGATTTATGATAAAACTAAGGCCTCTAGGTGGAAGTGAGGGAAGTTGATAGTGTATTTGGGCAGGGTCTGGCTGAACCAAATGGCTTTGAAGGTGTGAGATTGAGAGAAGGGTGAGTGACCTTTTATAAGAGGGGTGTGGGGCACCTTAGAAAAAGCTAGAAATATTATTTTATAATAAATATATATTCGGTTAGTAATGGCTACAAAGTGATTTAATTAGAGGATAAGGTGGGTATAGGTTAAAAACAACTCAACAAAAAATATTTAGACAGGTTTGGGTCACTAAATTAACCTTATCTTCTAGTATTAACTCTTAGTTAATTAGATTCACTTTTACTATGTCTCATTGTATTTTTATATTACATGGTTAATAAACATACTATAAATATCCAAGCGAACCATAAGTAGTTTTTTAAGGACATATATAATAATATTTATGCCCTTTGGCTGAACCTTAGATTTTTAGGAATATAATATTAATTAATAATATAATATTTGTTTTAAAACTATTTTCTGTCAATTATGACACTATTTAGAAAATTAATTTTTTTAAATTTTATAACAGGATGATTACTTAGAAAGAAGTTACTTAAATCCATACTAAAATGTCATATTAACCTATAAAATTAGTGTAATTTATAAAAAGTCTCAAATTATATTTGTTTGGATATTTATAATATCAATTATCTTAATTGTTCACTATTATGGTAATTACTACATCACCATTGTGTCATAAATAAATTAAATTATTTAATGTCTAAAAATTTATATAAAAAATAATTATGTAGGAAATATTTTTATCTTCGTATGAATATTTATAATCTAAAATCCAACATCTATAACCCTATTTAAAAATTTATTTTCTATAAGATAGAAGCTTATGTCATTTTTGTATTCACTTTAACTTAATTAATATAAAGTGTCACTATCACATATAAGTGCATCCATGGGGTCCCAAAATCGACCAAAATATGACCATGGTTGGAAATGTATCAACCAATAGTGTTAGGACACGTTTTAGGGTAAATTAATATTATTATAATATTATTTTGTTACCTTTATTTACCGGATTTACCCTTTAACCATGGTAAATAAAATATTTACCGAAATAATTATTCAAAATGTGTAAAAATAAAAGGTACCTATTTACACAATTTGTATATCCTGATTCTAAATATGGAATTCTTTTTCCAAATTCAAAACACAGAATTTGGAGAAATTAATTTAAAATTAATTCCCGCTGTCAAAACAAAAAGTGTGTTTTTAAGATATAATAACTATCAAAAGATTGACACATGTTTATGTACGGTTTAATTGTGAAATTATGTTCAATGTACAAAATTGTATTAAATGGTAAACATATATTCTAAATATACTTTAAAACCACTTAAATTCATAATTTGTCACTATTAATTATTTTGATTAAAAAAATTGTTCAAAATTAAAATTTAGTAATTATCACTATTCATAAAAATATAAAAGTTATCCGAAAAGAACAAAAATTTCTCCCTAAGCTAATTTTGATAATTTGAATCCAAAGATGAAGTCCATTTTGAATGATAAAATTTATAAAATTTCAAAAAGTAGATACGACAATTCATAACGGGTAGTTCGATTGGTTGTGGTGTGTGTTAGAAATCGAAGTTGTGTTCAACACATGCTATTATATTATTCAAAGAGAAACATACCGTGGAAGATTGGGGTGTTACAGATATACTATAATTAGATGTTGTTCTGGAACATATGTACCTAGGATTAACATGTCTGACAATTTTAACCGGGCCTAGTTCGGCATTACCTGGTACATTGAAATAGGTCATACAATGAACCTAGTTTGACACACATGAAATATATGATTTAGTAAATTAATAATATCATTAAAATACCCAATTATGTAATTAAAAAATTCCCAAAAGATTCTATATTAAGAAATTATTCATGGATAGAATTGAATGAGGCCTAGAAATTGATATGTAAATGAAAATTTATGTAATTTATAAATTATAAAATAATTTCATTGGAATATAATTTATGTGTTTTCTAGTATTAAAAATATAATCACCATAAATTTTCCTTTTATTCAACCCAATTTCCATAAGAATGAGGAATTATGTTGAAAATCAATGTGACAGGAAATGTCATGACTACCCAAACGAGATGACTAACCTGATGGGTGAGGAATCACAAACATTATAATGATACTATATCACTTATATCATTTTATGAATAAGAACCTCGATTAGGTGGAGCTTTCAAATGTCCATATTGGATAAAATTCTACAATAAATAGATTTATGGTACATTTTACTTCAACATTTAATTGACAATATGATTCGTTACTCATGGAACAATTTATAAACACCATTCAGAAGATCTTCTCTATCATTAATTGTTATGAATAATTGATTGTATTTCTGTATATTTATCATTTAGAGGGCAAATTTGATCATTTAATTACAATGATAAATCATCAAGGCCTAACAATGATATTCAAGTGATAGAGGAATAGAATCACATAAAATTGATTTTAATAAATTGTTTCCTCACATACTTTTACTTAAATTCATTGGGATTTATTTTTCCTCATGAAAAAACACTTCAAAGAGATCTGGGTATATGTGGATGTCTCTTCCATAATTTTTTCATGTTGGTATTTTTTTCGTTACCACAATTGCAATTTTGATCACTTCTATGGTGGGATAATATCTATTGAACAAAAACCACTTGTAATCTTAGACATTGATAGCTGTGAGGAAATTTTTCGATGTCCCATTAAATCCAAAAAGGATATCAGTGAATCACATGGGTATCATGGTTATAAGAAGTGAAATGTGGATCTTAATTATGGAGATCTAATACATAATTTCAATTTTGTTAATTACATTAAATAGCCACATGTCAATTGTACGTAAATATCACCTAGGAAATTGAATAATGATAATGAATAAATTTTTAGGTGTGGGATGGATAAACATATACTTTTGATTTATAATGGGTGAAACCCACTAATGTGATGGAGGAATTGAATTCTCCAATCCATACTCAATGACTTTTTCATCCCTTCAATAGCCATATCACTTTTAATATCAACACTGTAAGACAAGGGTATTCAGTGATTACCACTATCCTCCATGGAAGAATGGGAATACATTATCATCATAATTTTTAAGGTGAATCCCGATAATTCATTGGTTATAGGTATCATAGTTATTCATTTAATAATAGAGAATATTATTTATTATTCTAGTTATTAAAATTCTTTAATATAACAAATGTTTCATAGAACAATTCAAACACCACCACAAAGCATGTATGTATATTTTTTTTGTGATAATGGTAAATGATGATATTATTTCATCACAAAATTTTAATTTATTCCCTTTCAGAATTTGATGGATGAACTTCATCTAAATCTTTTTCATACTCCATTTTAGGGAATTTGATCCCATTATGAGAATAGATTTTCTATCTTAACAATGACCCATTAGTAATTTCCAGGCAAAAGGAATCACTCACTATATCACGAACTATCCTCTAATATTGTATATGTGAGTGGATAAGGATTAATCTTATTTATATCGAATATAAATAGAATTGGTGTTATTTAAATTATAGAAATATTATATTGATCATATAATTTAGCTTAATAAACAAACCATCCATAAATACATACCCATTGAATGGAAATACACTAGTGTGTTTCCAAAATAATTACCCAGTCGTCATCCTAGATGAGAGGATGATTTTTTAGTTAGGATTATACATATGGAGTTTCCATTATAAAAGACATTGTATAGAATAGCTATTGTGCATCATGAGGATTTAATGATAAAATGAATTTATATTCTTGATAAATGGGACAAACACCCATGTTCTTTACCATGGGGTTCACTTATCCTCTTTATCTACAAAAATGATGGTTCAATGCACCCTATGATTTATTTTTATAACCCAGAAAAATAATTATAAAGAACAAATTTCCTCTTCCACATACTAAGGACATGTTCAATCAGCTTCGTGGAGTATAATTCATCTCCATGGTGGATCATCTGTTGAGATATTATCATGTAAGGGAGATGAAGGATGATATCCCCAAGGTAACTATTTGTAGAATATATGGGCACTATAATATCCTATTAATGACTTAATGACACTCTAATGAACCAAAAATAATTTTTCACATGATTAATATTTGCTAAAGGGATTACCTCGACATGTCTATGGTAATCATTATAGATGATATAATCATATAATCTAAAAGAAATGATGATCATGAAGATCATATGTGCAATATGATAAATGAAAATCTAAAGAAGAATATTTATTCCATGTATAATAAATGTGAGATATAGTTTATGTATGTATAATTCTTGGGGAATATCACCACAAGAAATAGAATGTATATGGATCCATAAAAATTAAAATAAATTTAAGGATGCTAAATGAAGACTTATATGTTAGATATTTTATGCTTACATTGATTATATGAGAACAATCCTCAATTTTTGTAATGTTTCCAAAAATTTTCCAACCATATATCAAAGATGACATACAATGGATTAAAATTTTCTTGAACTTTTGAATGTGAAGAACCATTTAATCATATATAAAATTAGGATATTCACTACACCTGTGATCACACTTCCCACTAGTGGATATCATTTCCAGATACTGACTTATTATTAAATAAAGGGATTGGGATGTGAGTTAATGTAGAATTACAATGGGATAACATATCCTATAAAGAAATAGAATGTTTGTGAAGAGAACTATTGAACACATGATCTGGAGTTAGCTGTAGTAATTTATGCATAAAAAATAATTTAGCATTATATTATGGGATATGTGTGAAATATGAACATATCATAAAATCCTCGATTTTATATTAACATAAAAATAGATAAATATGTTTAAATAAATATGGTTATAGTTGTAGAAGGACTATAAAATAACAATTCACTACCATCCATGGAATAATAATAATGATGATTATTCGATATATAAAAAGGATCAAGTAATTTTATCATTGATAATAATTCAGAATGATCCAATATTATTATAGTTGAATAGTGAAGTCATGGGAATAATAAAGGAAAGATCATCATTAATCCTTTCAAAAAATATTGTTGAAATATCTCTTTTGGAAAATATAATTGATGTAAAAAATTTAATCATTGAATTAAAAATAAAAATGCGAGTATATGAAAATGGATACCCTAAATATTTAATGTTAATAAAATTTGTTTTTTATGATTTTTTTAATTAATATGTTTACCACGAAATCCATAGATAAGGATATTTTGGGTGATGGTTATAGCCCTACCTTCTCTATCAATCCAGGGTGCATAATGATGTATCGAGATGTCTAAGTTAAATATCGGTGGGAAAATATGAAAAAGGGATCATGGAATATACATCAAGACATCTTTTATTTAATAATGTCATGTTAAAATGGAAAAAATCCAATGGAATGAAGCAACCATTACACAGAGCTAAATGTAAATTTAAAAAAATCACCAATGAATTTTTAAATAGTATTACAATGGAATCATGAGTAAATAATACTATCTGGTTTGTGGAATATCATCATAAATTTATTGAGATGTTCATTTTTATTAGATAGGAATAATATGTTTTTCATCGATGAAGGATATACATTAGATAAGTAGTGAGGTAGAATCGAATGACTTTATCAATTATATATGGCTCAAACCACTTATTTTTATCAATGTTATGGATGATTCATCAATATGATGTGAAAACTAATTTGAAAATTATCATGAATTATCACCCCAAAAATAAATGATTATATGAATGGATAATAATAACACATTATGATATGTTGACATCAACCTCAACAAAACCGAATGGAGGATGGGATCACCACCTTCCAATGGTCTAGTTCGTATAAAATTACATATTTTACTAAAGAATCCAAGTAGCTCCTTATAAATCCCTACATGGGAAGATATATCAAACAACTACATACTAGGATGATGATATAGAAAAAAATTTCTTGGTACTGAAATGGTAGATGAGATGGTGGAAATGGATAAGACTATTCAGTCGCGCATCAAGGATTCTCAAAGTAGGTTTAATATTTGTATGGACAATCATCTATGAGGCCTTGATTATAATTTGGGATACATTTTATTTTTTCACATATATCCATGGATAGCTATGTTGAGATTTTAAAATGATTAAATGCTTAGTTCATGATACTATATTCCCATTATGATTATTCAATGCATCATAGTGGTTTCCTTTTAACTATAATTATTACCAAACTTATCTTAAGTTCATAATGCATTCCATGTATCAATCTTGAAATTTTTTACACCATAATCTTTAGATGTACTCAATCCTGAGTTTTTACCATTGAAGAATAACTTCTCATATGAGGAGTAGCTAATGAAGGTCTTAGATCTTTGATACAATGTATTAAAAAATAATACAATGTTCCATGTAAATGTAATAAAGAGAAACAAAATGATTGAATTAAAAATGTAATAAATGATGGATGTTAGGAAAAATACTTATCAACCTCAGTTTAAATGTAGTAAATGAAAATTTCATGGGAGAAATTTTTATAGTGGGGAGGATTGTATAGACCCGAACTGTTATAATGAAAAAATACACTTATGATTTAGTTATTTTTCTAATTATGTATAATGGTTACACAAATCACATACACTTATTTTTTTATATTATATCATATCACTTTTAGAAAAGCACTATGTATAATTACAATTGATAATATGTTAATTTAATTGTTATCGCATCATATGTATTAATATATGTTTTTAACAAATTCAATTGGCTGAGAAAATGGACATGATATCCTCTACCTGTAAGATCGTACATGATATGACCTATTTTTTGATATTTTGAGGTAGATAGTATCATTAGGATTTACAATCTTCCAATTCCAATTTTATATCTAACAACATAAAAAATATTGAAAGATTTTATGGAAGATGATCAAGATAATCATGATCACATCCTAATCCATTATCACCATGTTATCCGATGAAAGAATCAAATCAACATTATTACTATTATTGAGTTTAGAGTTGTATTAATGAAATATTTTTAAAGACACTATAAATTGGATTATTTTACATTATTTTTTATATTATAATGATTATATTTTCATTGTCTTATTGTTAGTTTATAAATATATTTTTTTAACATTGTACAGATTTGATGTTTTTAGTGATCAAATTCATGTTAACCGATTTATTTTTATTATATAATGGTTTTTAAATATAAATTATTTAAATAAATTATTATCATTAATAAATTTTAAAAAATTATTGATCATATAATTTCTATTTTGTCAAATTTAATGTTTATAAGGGTTAAAAAATTGATATTATAAAAATCATATAATTTATCAATAAATAAAAACTACAATTTTAGATGAAATAATAAAAATATGTTTAAACTAATTTTTATAAAATGAATATTATTTTTATCATAATATTAAAATTATACAATGGTAAGTTTTTCATATCATTCTTAGATAATAATGATTTTGAGTAAAAAATAAATATCGTATAAATATGTGGTATTTTTTAAGACATCATAATGAAACAATATTAATGTAATAAAAAACTCAACGTGGTTAACATTAAAAAATTATTTTCTGCATTTAAAATAATGTCATATTTTTTTTATTTGATTAATTTTATAATTCCATAATAATTCCTCCAGACCCATTAATATATCGTAATGTTTAAAATAAATTTCATTAATAGTATGACTCTCCTTTCCATAATAAAAGGCATTATTTCATTATGTTCAATCATTTTATCAAAAAATAATGAGACTTTTTCCCATTTTGATGAAACCATTGAATAAAACCCATGGATTTATTAGGGGTTTTGGTTATTTTATTATATATAGTTCAAAACCAAAATAATAAATAAATCCCCCTTAATTTTCTTTGCAAACACACCTATGATAGACATTCACATCACTAAAAGTACTTATATCAAATCCATACAATTCCCTCAACTCTATATGGTCATATCAATGGACCCCAACCTCTGAGTAAGTCCTTTACATAATTATGCAGTTAGACACTCATGTAAAAGATGCTTCCTCTCATCCTTCCAATTCTAGCAACTTCTTTGGAATATGCCTTAATAATTTCCATTGATAAAAATGAAATTTATTATAAGCATAACATTATGGTAAAATATGATTAATTTGAATGAGATATAAATTATCCTCACCCTTTTTTACATTTAACTAATTTGTAATTATGACAAAAAATAGTAACGAATATTACAATATATTATTTTTTTCCTCAACATATTATTATTATACCACATAATTTTCATTTTCAGATCTTTGGATATGTTCTTCTATATCACCCTTACATTCTATATTATTTAGAAATTATGATATATCACTTTCTATAACCATTATAGCTCCCATTTTTTTTATGTACAATAATTTTTTGGCTGACATAAAGATAGAATGTATCTTCTTTATTCATGTTTCATCATTATCTTCTTGATTATAGTTCAAATTTCTAATGATGGGATATGGATTTCGATTTCGATATTATATCCCATTTTATTTCCATATGATGAGATACCCCATTATCTAATATTAACACATTTTATGAATATTTAAATGACATTGATATTCGAAAAATATTAAACTTTTATTTTCTGGTAAAAAATAATTGTTTACTGAATTCAAATATTCATTTCCAATAAATGGTGTTCAACATTATTCATGTTGTAACACCCGAGACTTTTATGAGAAATATTTTCTTTTTATGTTATATACATCATGGAAGAAATCATTCATTACACACAACACTAGCTTGGCTTGCTTTACACGCAATCACGACTTTCATCGATAGCTTGCGTTGTACGCAATACCGAGTTTTCACTAAACAATGATATGTTATATTATATGAAATAACTGTTATGAATAGTAATAACCACTTTTTGAAATTTTATAAATTTTATCTATCAAAATGGACTTTATTTTTGGATTAGGAATACCGAAATTAGCCTAGCGTGAAATTTTGGTATTTTTATGAAAACATTCTATTTTTGGTGAATAGTGAAACCACTAAGTGGTAGTTAAAAAACTGAATTTTTCATAAAACATAATTTTACCACTTCTGTGAATGGAATTTTGAAACTCCGACAGACACAGTTGATATCAGTAAGTAAAATATGGTTCAATGAGATGAAAATAATTTTTTGGTGAATAGTAATATGTTACTTTTTTTAACGCGGTTAATAGTAAATAAATCAATTAAGGGTAAACATGATTTTACTATTACCCTAACACATGTCCTAATTCTATTGGATGAGTTTAATTCGACCAAAAACAACCTTATGAATATAATATGACCATTTAGGTCCACTTGTATTAGATTAGGACATTTAATATTTTTTTATATAAAGAATAGATAAATAGTTAAAATCAAAGCTTAATAACTAAAACATTTTTAATATAGGTTTATACATAAGATAAATTTGATTAAAAATATTCATTAAAAAGCTTAAAAAATTTACTAAATAATGGAATTTTATTTATAATTTTTAGACTTCAAATAAGTTACTTTATTTATGACACAACAATGATGCAGTAATTACCTTATTATGAAAATATTAAAATAATTGATGTTATAAATGCCCAAATAACTGTAATTTTAGACTTTTTATAAATTCCACTAATTTTTTAGCTTAATATGACTTTTTAGTGTTAAATTAATTAACTTGGTTTGGACTTATCATTCTGTTATGATTTTTACAAAAATCATATACCAAATAGTGTCAAAATTGACATATAATGGTTTTTAAAACAAATATTATATTATTAATTGTTATTTTATTCCTAAAAATATAAGCCTCAGCCAAATGACATAGATAAGGATATATATATTAATAATAAAAAACTTGGGGTTCGTTTGGCATGTTATTGTACGTTTATTAACCATATAGTTTAAGAAAACAAAAAGACACGGTAAAAGTTAAATTATTTAACTTAGAGTTAAATCTAATTGATAAGGTTAAAATAATAATAATCTAAACTTGTCTAAATCATATTGGATGAGTGTATTTAGACCCATCCCCACTTTAGCTTCGAAATAAGACCCTTTATAACCATTATAAACCGAATTTGACTTTAATATAAAATAATATTTTGAGATATTCCTAAGGTGCCCCTCTCCTCCCTTATAAAAGGGCACCTCCTCCCCCTCCTACACACACCAATTTGATCACTCATACTCGGCCAAACCCTGCCAAAATCACTTCTCCACTTACCTATAATAATCTTAGAGGCCCTGGTCTTCTTCAAAGACCAATCTTAGTGCCCTAAGTGGAGGATTCAAAGAGGCGTTTCAAAGAACATGTAATATCCATTACCGATCTTTTCAATTTCTTTCTTCTTCAAATTCTTCTTCTTTATTTTTTTCATGATAAATTAATAACATAAGTATTACTTACATACAGATATGTTATTACAAATATGAAACAAACCTATTTCACCTTCAATCCATCCTATGAAAAATGAAATCACCGTGTGTGCGTACGTACGGAATACCGTCTCCACGCCGTGCTGTAATCTATTTTCTTCGACCACCTTAATTGGATGTGTATAATGGTGTAATGATTAACTATATATGATTTTTATAATGTGATATTGAATCTGAAATAGTATAAATACACTCCAATACAATTCCACGATCATGGGAATGATATCATCGCTCGTGCGTATGTACGGAATTCCGTCTCCACGATGTGATGTGACTTGTTCTACATGATCTTAATTAAATAGTAATTATATAAATGAATTGAATGAATAAATATGATATATATTACACTAATACCATTCTGGATATGAGGTATCTATAACCTAAAAACAATAATAAGAAATTATTTGGCAAATCACGGGTAAGAACAGAAGGCAATAAAGACCCGAATAACAAGTAACAATGAAACATTTCTATGAAGCTATGAATATGACCATATATGATATCATATCAATAAGTATGATTCTCGAATAAGTCAACAACATTATTTAAATCATCACACAGGAGCTTTGGACACTTACAAAGCAAATCGGACCTAAGGTAAGGGAAAATATAACAATCTCATTTTTATCCGAGATTGATTATACTTTGTTATTTACTAGGGTGTATTTATCATCCACATACATGTTCCTTCAATATTTAATATTACTCATATCCTCCTACAATTTTTTAATTCAAATTTTACCCTTCGGTATGTTTTTAGTAAACAACATGAAAGGAATATTTTGTCATACGAGGTACTTTTTGACTTTTCAGCCAAAGTATGAGAAGAATGTTTTTTTAATTATATGGAATAAATGGATTCATAAAACAATATTTAAATGAATCTTACTTTACATGTTTTCATGTTTATTTTTAATTAACTTCTTTTAGATTAAAATTAAATGACATGTTATGAAATTAAAATGTTTTTGAAGTAGAAAGGATATTTTCTTCAAGAATGGAGTTCAAATGTTTTATCAAAATTTTTTCCATCTAAGATAATATAGGGTTCTGTTTTTATCCCTATTATTACATTGATTTGATTATGTTGGGATGGAATTATTTTTATGAAGTCATTTACCTTATATTATTTTTTTATGATGTCATAATGTTTCAAGAATCCCATTTTTTTTACATGTGTTATGCGATGATGTATGATTTATGATTATGTGGCACACATAAGAAAGGATTTATTATAGGATGGGTGGGACCTATATCTCCCTCCAATGCATTGGGTAAAGATTTATATCTCATGAGACAGACATGGGTGGAATAGAAGGTCATTCCGGTTCAGCGATACAGGACTGAAACGAGGAGTGAACTCGGTTCAGAAAAGGACGTTGTCCGCTAAGATAGTCTTGGCAATGAGTCTTGACTAACATGAAATGATTCTCTATGACTATGTGTGAATTCCACAATGTTTCATGTTTTATATTATGATTTTTTGGTATTTCATTTTCATTTCTATGATTTATCCCATGTTAAGATATTATGAACTATTTTTCATGTTAAAATTTTCAAAAGGTTATGATATGATTTATATTACTATTATTTACCCTTATTGAGAAATTGATCTCACCTTTTTGTAGGTTTTCTTTTCCCCAGATCAGGAAGAAGGATATTAAGTATGATATGCTAAAAGGGACTCTAGATATGATGAAATAAATGGGAGACACTGTAGAAGATTTATGAACCAGTTTTTTATGTTTCCCAGTTTCTAAAGACACTATACCTATACGGTCCTTTTGTGGCTGTTGTCATATGTTGTAATAATAAATCTTCAATTATGAAGTAATAACAATGTATGTAATGTATGGGTCGTTATAGTTGGTATCAAAGGAAAGGTATAGTCAACCTTTGGGAGCTAGGATGTAAAAGCCTTAGTTTGAACCCTAAGGATATATCTAAGCCTAGAACAATCTTAGTGTTTTAGATATGGCCATGAAGAACCCATGATAAGTCCTTAAGAGTAAAATTTTATTCTTGATTACATGGTTTTCTTATTATTATTAGTGTTGCTCACACTATTCTTCTTGGTTTTAGTCAATGGATAGAACCCGAAGGAACCGTGTTAATGCAGAATGCGATGGGAAATGCAATGATTGTCCCCCTGATCAACCAAACGATATGGGAGCTGGAATGAAAAATCTTGTAGCCATGCTCACACAACATTCTCTAGCTATAAATCATGCTGGACTTCCAAAAGAGCAAAGGAAGGAACAACATTCTGTTGAATCCTTCATGAGGAAGCGACTACCTTCATTCAGCGGTTCAAGTGATCCATTAGTGGTTGAACAATGGATTAGTACCAATGAAATGATATTTTTAGTTCTTCAATGTTCTGAACATGATAAAGTCATTTAGCGGTATATCGTTTGGAAGGAGAAGCTGATCAATGGTGAAATCTTATCAAGAATATGAGGCCAAGAGATGAAATTGAGTCCATGGAATGGGACGAGTTCAAAAACTTATTTTTCAATAAGTACATCCCTCGTATTCTTTGAACTAAGATGGAGAAGGAGTTTCCTGAACTGAAGCAAAAAGATGATGAATCTATTGGTACCTAGGAAGAAAATTTTACAAGACTTGCAAGGTATGCTTCTGGAATTGTTATCCAACCATAGAGTAAGATCGATCGATTATTTAGTGGCTTAAAACCATGTCTTCGAAGGGAGTTAGACATAAGGGACTTTAATAGCTACGAGGAAATTGTTCGATGTGCTCTCAACGTTGAGATGGAGATTGGAGTAACCCATTAGTCATATGGGTTTGATAAGAAGAGGAAAATGGAATTCAAAGGTAAATCTAAAGAACACACTGAAAAGAAGATGAGTTTTCCCTTATGTTCAAAGTGTGGGAAGAAACATGGAGGGAATTGCCTTCATGGGACAATTAAATGTTTCAAATGTGGAAAAGAAGTTCATCGGGCATTTGAATGCCGCAATGATGGAAAGAAGATGTCTAGTGATGAGAACAAAGAAAAGGCTACACAGAATCCACCTCCTACTATTCAATGTTTCAAGTGCATGGAAATGGGGGATTATGCTAATCAATGCCATAATCCAAGGGTTTCTGATGATGATCTACGTCGACAAACACTTAAGGCTAAAGACAAAGGAAAGTCTCATACAATTTCTATCAGTGATGTAGAGTATGATAATGATGTGGTGAAAGGTACACTTACCATCCACTATAAAGTACAAAATGTTTTATTTTATTCAGGATCCACCCACTCTTTTATTTCTGACGAATTTTCTAATGGTATCACCACTTTACCTCAACAATTAGATGTTGAGTTGGCTATGCCAACTCCTAATGGCACAACGGTTGCATGAAAAGTTTATAATTCTTCTCCGATCGAAGTTTGTGGGAATGTTCTTCCGGCAAATCTTGTGATCCTTCCTATAGTGGAATTTGATGTGATTCTTGGCATGGATTGGCTTTCTTTATACAGAGATCATATTGATTTCCAAAGTAGGGAAGTCACATTTCATATTCCAGATCAATCTATGATCATCTTTCGATGCATGGATGAACATAACCATCCATTGGAAATTTCTTCCATCTTATGGGTCGTGATTCCACTAAATGAAGGTTATTTATCTCAAATGATTGGAGAGAAACTCGCAATTAAGAATATGACCATTGTACGGGAGTTTGATGATGTATTTCCGGAGGAATTGTCAGGTCTTCCACCAAATCGTGAAGTTGAGTTTTTAAAAGAACTCGTACCAGGTGCAATGCCTATTTCAAGGACACCTTATAGAATGGCCCCAATTGAGTTGTAGGGATTGAATATGTAACTTCAAGAGAATCTTGATAAGGGATTAATACGCCCTAGTGTGTCACTTTGGGGAGCACCTGTTCTGTTTGTTAAGAAGAAAGATGGATCAATGCGACTCTGCATTGATTATTGAGAACTTAACAAGATCACTATCAAGAACAAATATCCTCTCCCGCGCATTGATGACTTATTTGATCAAATTCATGGAGATCAATACTTTTCAAAGATTGATCTTCATTCAGGGTATCATCAATTAAGGGTCAAAAGGGAGGATATACCAAATACAGCTTTTCGTACAAGGTATAGACACTATGGATTTATAGTGATGCCATTTGGTCTTACTAATGCCCCTACTATCTTCATGGATCTGATGAAAAGAGTCTTTAGAGACTATCTTGATCAGTTTGTGGTAGTCTTTATAGACGATATTCTTGTCTATTCAAAGAGAATGTAAGAACATGAAGATCACTTGAGAATTATATTGAAGACCCTGAGAAAGGAGAAGCTTTATGCCAAATTTACCAAGTGTGAATTTTGGCTTCAAAGAGTTTCATTTCTGGGTCACATAATCTCAAAAGAGGGGATATATGTGGATCCAGCAAAAACAGAGGTTATCAAAAGGTGGTCGAGACCAACAACAGTAACTGAGATCTGAAGTTTTCTTGGTCTAGCTGGATATTATCGACGTTTTGTGAATGATTTTTTGAGGTTATCAAATCCACTCACCAGGTTGACTCGAAAGGGAGTTAAGTTCGTGTGGACGGAGGAATGTGAAGAGAATTTCAAGGAGTTGAAAAGAAGGATATCCAGTGCACATGTGCTCACACTACCTTGTAGTAGAAAATGGTTTGTGATCTACAGTGATGCATCAAAGAAGGGACTGGGGTGTGTTCTTATGCAAAATGACATAGGGATTGCTTATGTCTCACGACAGTTGAAAATCCATGAGAAAAATATCCCAACTCATGATTTGGAGCTAGCTGCCGTAATCTTTGCATTAAAGATTTGGAGGCATTATCTTTATGGCGAAAGGTGTGATATTTATACTGATCATAATTGTTTGATGTATATTTTCACACAAAAGGAGCTGAATATGCGCCAAAGAAGATGGTTGGAGCTGATTAAGGATTACAACTGCTCAATTCATTACCACCCTGGGAAAGCGAACAATGTGGCTGATGCATTAAGTCGACAAGACCATGCTAGCTTATCCATGATGAGGATCTCAAAAGATCCAATATTTATGGATTTACAAAGGATGAATCTTGGTATCATAATGGAAGGGGAAAATTCATACCTTTTTCTAATGAATGTTCGACCATCTAATCATGTGAAGATTAAAGAGGCGTAGAAAGAATATGTTGAGTTACAAAATAAGGTGAGAAATGTTCCTGAATTCCACTTTGATTGTGATGGGATAATGAGGTTCAGGAATCGGGTTTGTGTTCCTCCCATCCCAGAATTAAAGAAGGAACTACTGGAGGAGGTTCATAGCTCTTCATTATCTATTCATCCTGGAAGCACGAAGATGTATAGAGACCAGAAAGAGTACATCTGGTGGGATGGAATGAAATGAGATGTTGCTGAATATGTCTCTCGATGCTTGGTTTGTCTGCAAGTTAAAGCTGAGAGACAGAAGTCTAAGGTGATGTTACAACCATTACCCATACCTGAATGGAAATGGGAAAACATCACTATGGACTTTGTCACTAGAATTCCTAAAACATCCAAAGGAAATAATGCTATCTGGGTTATAGTTGACCGTCTTACGAAGTCGTCACACTTAATTGCTATAAGAAAGGATTTCTCTCTTGATTAGCTTGCCAGGATATATGTAAAGGAAGTGGTAAGATTGCACGGAGTAACACTTTCCATTATATCTGATTGGGATTCGAGGATTACCTCGAAGTTTTGGCAAATTATTCAGCATACTCTAGATACAGAGTTGAGTTTCAACACTGCTTATCAACCTCAGACATACGGTCAGTCTGAGAGGACAATTCAAACTCTTGAAGATATGTTAAGATCTTGCTCTATAGATTTCAAAGGTGTCTGGGATCAACACCTACCTTTGGTGGAATTTTCTTATAATAATAGCTTTCACTCAAGTATTCAGATGGCTCCTTATTAAACTATCTATGGAAAGAAATGCATAACTCCAACTTGTTGGGATGAAGTTGGTGAAAGAGAGCTATTTGGACTTGATCTTGTTGATGAGATGGTAGAAAAGGTCCGATCTATTCAACAACACATAAGAGCATCTCAGAGTCGACAAAAAAGATATGTCGATAACTGAAAAAGAGACCTAGAGTTTGAAGTGGGTGATAATGTGTTCTTACGAATATCTCCCTGAAAAAGAGTAATGAGATTTGGGAAGAAGGGAAAATTAAGCCCTAGGTATATCAGTCATTTTGAAATACTGGATCGTGTTGGGAATGTAGCTTACCGATTGGCACTTGCACAGAATCTCTCTCAAGTTCATGATGTGTTCCATGTATCGCTCCTGATAAAGTACATACCCGATCCGTCACATGTACTAATCTCAGAAGTTGTACCGCTGGAGCAAGATCTTTCTTATTAAGAACGGCCGATAGTGATTCTGGATCATAGTGAAAAATTCATACGAAACAAGACCACTCGCTTGGTGAAAGTTTTATGGAGGAACCACCATTTAGATGAATCTACATGGGAGATTGAGGATATGATGAGGGAGAGGTATCCTCATCTGTTTGTTACAATGTGACGAATTTTGAGGGCGAAATTCATTTTAAGGGGGGTAGAATGTAACACCCGAGACTTTTATGATAAATATTTTCTTTTTATGTTATATACATCATCGAAGGAATATTTCATTACACATAACACTAGCTTGGCTTGTTTTACACGCAATCACGACGTTCCTCGATAGCTTGCGTTGTACGCAATACCGAGTTTTCACTAAACAACGATATGCTATATTATATGAAATAGTCGTTATGAATAGTAATAACCACTTTTTGAAATTTTATAAATTATAACTTTCAAAATGGACTTCATTTTTGGATTCGGAATACCGAAATTATCCTAGGGTGAAAATTTGGTATTTTTCTGAAAACATTCAATTTTTGGTGAATAGTGAAACCACTAAGTGGTAGTTAAAAAACTGATTTTTTCATAAAACGTAATTTTACCGCTTCTGTGAATGGAATTTCGAAAATCCAACAAACACGGTTGATATCAGTAAGTAATATGTGGTTCAATGAGATGAAAATAATTTTTTGGTGAATAGTAACTTTTTACTTTTTTTCCCGCGGTTAATAGTAAATAGGGTAATTAAGGGTAAAAATGATATTACTATTACCATAACACATGTCCTAATTGTATTGGATGAGTGTAATTCGACCATAAACAACTTTATGAATATAATATGACCATTTAGGTCCACTTGGATTAGATTAGGACATTTAATATTATTTTATTTAAAGAATAGTTAAAATAGTTAAAATCAAAGTTTAATAATTAAAACATTTTTAATATAGGGTTATACATAAGATAAATTAAATTATAAATATTCATTAGAAAGATAAATAGATTTCCTAAATAATGGTATTTTATTTTTAATTTTTAGACATTACATTATTTAATTTATTTATGACACAACGATGATGCAGTAATTACCTTATTAAGAAAATATTAAAAAAATTGATGTTATAAATGCCCAAATAAATGTAATTTTAGACTTTTTATAAATTCCACTAATTTTTTAGGTTAATATGACATGTTAGTGATAAATTAATTAACTTGGTTGGGACATATCATTCTGTTATAATTTTTACAAAAATCATATACCAAATAGTGTCAAAATTGACATATAATAGTTTTTAAAACAAATATTATATTATTAATTGTTATTTTATTCCTATAAATCTAAGGCTCGGCCAAATGACATAGATAAGGATATATATATTAATAATATACATCTTGGGGTTCTTTTGGCATGTTATTGTATGTTTTTTTGAGGTAGTGCTTTGGTCAAAGACCAGAGCACAATTTATTGATAAACAAAACAAGGTTACAAGAGGCGAAAAGATGGGATTTTTTTACAGTATATATCAAAAAGGTAAAGTAAGTTAGAAGGAATATAGTCCATCCAAGTCTTGCGTTGATGAACTCTTTTGTTGGAAAGAGAATCAGGAACAACATTTGCTTCCCGGTAGGCATGAGTAGCTATATAGTCCATCCCATGTAGCAAATTCAGACAATTAATCCAACGTGCGGTAAGAGTCCAGGCCAGATGGATGTTGCCATTCCAGATGGAATGAATGATAGTGGTTGAGTCAATTTCTATCCAGAGCTTTCTCCAACCTCTTTGAAGAGCAAAATCAACAACATGAATGACCCCCAACATTTCCGCCTCTAGAGAAGAAGAGTGACCACAACCAACATAGAAGCAGCCCTGACACTACCCAGCTGAGTCTCTAAAGATGGCACCACAAATGGCAGGTCCTGGGTTGCCTTTGGAGGTGCCATCGACGTTCACTTTAGTCCATCATGGCATTGTAGACTGCCAGAATACTTCAAATGAGTGTTTGGGCTTTGGGTAGATGCCAGGAACACGGAGCTATCGAAGAATCACAAAGTCACCAACTGAGTTGTTACAACAGTCTTTTTGTAATGAGGCAGCTTCATGAACGGCCAGAAGAATCCGAGTTTTCCTTGAATTTATATTGAGATGGTGATTATTGTGAATGAGAGAATTTCTGACGTACCAGATCTCATGAAGAAGCTCCACCACTGCTTCCAGGAAAAGGTTTTTTATCTGCATAGAAATATCATATCTAATACAATTTTTTATAATCAAGGAAATTGAGTCAGTAAAGAACCATCTATTATTAAATAAATTAGAAATATAATTCCAAAGAGTAGAGGCCGTTGCGCAAGATAGGAAGAGATGATTGGCATCCTCCCTATGTTGATTACACATGCGACACTTAGAACAGAGTTGAATACCAAAAGTTTGGAGACAGGTTTCCGTTGGTAGTCTATTATGGGAAATGCGCCAAATAAGGGTGAGCCTAGAAGGTTTAATCCAGGGTTGTTAAAATGATTCACCCATCGGAAACTAGAGTCATTATCAGAGAAATTATGCTTATAATAATTCTTTGAATCCAGGATGCCATTGGTAGAAGTCTCCCAAACAAGGAAATCACCATTAGGAGAAAAAAGATGATTGTCATTAATTTGAGCAATATTGTCAGGGAGATCATGATGGTGAGATTGCAAAACCTCCTTTATAGTCTGATTAGTATCTTCAGGAGGATTATGAGAGGGTAACAAGGATATCATAGGGGTACCACACTAATTGTCACACCAAAAATTAATGGAACAATCAGCACTAACGATCCATCTAGAATTTTGCATGATCCTATGATAAGAGTCCCGGATAGAGGGACAGATGGATGAGTTGATGAAATTAAGATTACCTTTTAAGAGCTTAAAGAGGAATCTATGGTGCAGGAATTCATTAGCCTTAGAAGTGGAGTTGATAATGTGCCAAGTGAGGCGGGCCTGAAGAGCATCATTGAACAGATTTAGATTTTTTATGCCAATACCACCATTATCAATGGGGTTACAGCAAGATTTCCAAGGTATTTTAACAAGTTTCTTTTAAAAAATGCTTCCAGACCAAATGAAGTTTTTAATATAAGTGGTAATTTTTTTAAAATGCTGACGGGCCATTTAAAAACCATGAAGGAATAGACCATTTTAAAAACAATGGTCGATTTAACCAAACAAATTCTCCCAGCCATGGAGAGAGTTTTCCCTTTCCAGCTAGCGAGTTGATTTGTGATTTGATCAATGATGTTAGGAAAGTAGGTTGCTTTGGGCCTACCCCAAAATATTGGAACACCAAAATAGTTGAAGGGCAATAAAACCTCTTTAATACCCAGATAGGTGGTGATATTAGATTTCCTTCTTACCGGAATTTTTTTTCCAAAAAAGATATACAATTTGTCCCAAGAAATTTCTTTCCCAGAGATTTGTTCATAGTGATAAATCGCTTGCTTAAGAACATGAATATTTTTTTTATCCCCTTTTATGAATAAAATAATATCATCAGCATATAAAAGGTGGGTATGGGCATTTAAATTCATGGAAACTTGAATAGGGTTAAGCATATGTTGATCAACCAGATTGTTAAGAAGTCTACTTAGGTAATCCTCATCAATAATGAAAATGATTGCAGAAAGAGGGTCACCCTTCCTGACACCCTTTGAGAAATTGAAAAAACCTCTAGGGGTACCATTAATCAGGATAGAGATATAGGCTGAGTGAATGAGAGTCCTAATTCTACCAATGAATGAATAATTAAAGCCAATGTTTTTTAGAACTTTGAAGATAAAATTCTAGTCAATGGTGTCAAAATCCTTTCTGATATCTAGTTTGATGGCCACATTGCCCACTCTTGTGCTTCTATTTAAACTGTTGGTACATTCTGAATCAAGACAGATACAGTCTTGGATTGCCCTACCTTTAATAAAACCAAATTGGTTCCAAGAGAAGATTTTATTGCAGATAGGAGCAAGTCTATTAGCAATAATTTTAGTAATAATTTTATAGATAGTGTTAATCAGAGCGATGGGTCTGAATTGGTGAATCTCTGAAGCATTCTCATCCTTAGTAATTAAGGTTAGAAATTGAGCATTGATTCCATGAGGTAGATATTCGTCTGTGAAAAAGGTATTAACAAGGTTACAAACATCATTGCAAATTATATCCCAATGTTTTTGGAAGAAACCATTGTTGAATCCATCTAGACCAGGAGCACTGTCAGGATTAAGACCAAAGACTGTGTCTTTGATTTCATGTTCAAGAGGGATTCTTAAAAGAGTCTCATTGTCTTGTTCATCCACCATTAAAGGAATAATATCCGGTTCAAGATCAATATTTATATCAGGACTATTAAAAATACTATAAAAGTATGAGGTGACATGGTTCGCAATTGATTCTTCAGAATCAATGATCAGGTCATTTTTAATGAGCATAGTAAGAGGGCGGTTGACCTTTCTAATTCTTTGAAGACAGTTATAGAATTTTGTATTTCGATCACCATCGGTCAGCCATTTAGTTTTGAACGTTTGTTTACGAATATTTTCCTTAAAATTAAGAAGGGAATTAAGTTTAGAAGAGATATTAGCTTCCAATTGAGGATCCATATTTAAATCTGATTTTGTGTTCTGAGTCTGGATACGATTGAGTTCCTCTTCAAGATAGGAGATATCAAAATCAATTTGAGTATTAGAATTTTTGCACCAACCTTTCAGTGCCTGTTTGAGAATTTTAAATTTGTGTAAACAGGAAAAAGGATCATTATGATGTTTCATGGAGTTCCAGGTTTCATTGATAAAGGTGACACATTCAGGGTTCGAGGACCAAGCGTTACTAAAATTGAAGGGGATGACAGGCTTACGATCATTCTTAATAATGTTAACAAGGATAGGATGATTATCAGAGTTGAGCCTTGGAAGGGTTACACTGGTTATTTTGTCCCAGTTGTCAAGAGTCTTCATGTTGACGAAAGCTCTGTCAAGTTTACTAGAAATGTTTTTGTTGTGATGCATCCTATACCAAGTGTATTTAGCACTAATGAGAGTGATTGCAAAAAGGTTAGAGTCATTAATAGTAGAAAATAATTCCTTAGTGGAAATAGAAAGATGCGAGGGACCAATTTTTTCAGAGGGGGAAAGGATGGCATGGAAGTCACCCAAAACCACCCAGGATTCTTGAATGTTTTTCGCCATATCAAGGAGTTCATGCCATAAAGGTCTCCTATCCTGGTATCTATTCTTGACATAAACCAAAGTGCAAAAGATATGCCGACTATCCCACAAGAAATCACTGGTATGTTGTTGTTCAGAGGTTATAAAAATGTTGACATTTTTTAAAGAGTTGTGGAAAAAGATCCACAAAGTGTCAAAATGAGGACTACTTTTACAAGATCCTAAAAAATTGTAATTGAGAGAGCCAAATCTCATATAGTTCATTTTAAAGATGACTTTAGGTTCAGCAATGGCCAAAAGTTGGGGTTTATGAGTGTTTAAAAACCTCCTAAGAGTTGTGGAGGTGTCATTGTTGGCTATACCTTGGCAGTTCCAATAAAGAATATTCATTACTATTTGCGGACTGGGTTTGAACCCTTCTTTTTTTTAGATTTACCAGATCCTTTCTTCTTTTGGGATCTCGTAACCATTGAGGAAGAGGTAGACTCCCGTTGACTGTCATGATCTTTAGGTGTTTGAGAGGGAGCAGATTTCAGGTCTGATTTTGGGTTAGGGGCAGCAACTGGAGTTAAATCTTACTAATAAGGTTAAAATGATAACCAAAACATGTCTAAATCCTATTGTATGAGAGGATTTCGACCCATCCCTGCATTAGATTCTAAATAATACCCTTTGGAACCATTATAAACCAAATTTGACTTTAATATAAAATAATATCTTGAGATATTCCTAAGGTGCCCCTCTCCTCCCTTATAAAAGGGCACCTCCTCCCCCTCCTCCTCACACCAATTTGAGCACTCAATCTCGTCCAAACCCTGCCAAAATCCCTTCTACACTTCCCTAGAATAATCCTAGAGGCCCTGGTCTTCTTCAAAGACCAACCTTAGTTCCCTAAGTGGAGGATTCAAAGAGGCGTTTCAAAGAAGAGGTAATATCCATTGCCGATCTTTTCAATTTCTTTCTTCTTCAACATCTTCTTCTTTAGTTGTTTCATGATAAATTAATAACATCAGTATAACTTACATAATGATATGTTATTACAAATATGAAACAAACCTATTTCACCTTCTATCCATCCTACGGAAAATGAAATCACCGTGCGTGGGTACGTACGGAATACCGTCTCCACGCCGTGGTGTAATCTATTTTCCACCACCACCTTAATTGGATGGGTATAATGGTGTAATGAGTAACTATATATGATTATTCTAAAGTGATATTGAATCTGAAATAGTATATCTACACTCCAATACAATTCCACGATCATGGGAACGATATCATCGCTCATGCGTACGTACGGAATACCGTCTCCACGATGTGATGCGACTCGTTCTACATGATCTTCATTACATAGTAATTATATAAATGAATTGAATGAATATATATGATATATATTACACTAATACCATTCTGTATATGAGGTATCTATAATCTAAAAACAATAATAAGAAATTATTCGGCAAAAGACGGGTAAAAACAAAAGGCAATAAAGACTCGAATAACAAGTAACAATGAAAAATTTCTACAAAGCTAAGAATATGACCATATATGATATCATATCAATATGTATGATTCTGGAATAAGTCAATAACATTATTTAAATCATTATACAGGATCTTCGGACACATACAAAGAAAATCGGGCCTAAGGTAAGGGAAAATATCACAATCTCATTTTTATCCGAGATTGATTATACTTTGGTATTTACTGGAGTGCATTTATCATCCACATCCATGTTCCTTCAATATGTAATATTATTCATATCCTCCTACAATTTTTTAAATCTAATTTTACCCTTCAGTATGTTTTTATTAAACAATATGAAAGGAATCTTTTGTCGTACGAGGTATTTTTTGACTTTTCGGCCAAAGTACGATAAGAATGTTTTTGGCATTGATTTATGATTTTCTATTTGGGTTTTCATTTACCTATTAATATACATGTCACTCTCTTAATTTTTTAATATTAATCATATAGACTTGGTAATTTATCATTTGTATATTATGGAAAATTAATTCTTTCTTTTATCTTGTATGATTTTATTTTCTCGTTTTCAAACTATAGGGATAATGAATTCCCTTTTGAATTTATCAAAGCATACAAGGACATCACGATACTAGGTTATTAATTCTGATCTGTATATGATGTAGAATACATGTGAGGTTTGTAATCATTCTGTGATGTTAGCATGCAGTTGAGTGATCTTTTCCTGAAATAATAGGTTGTTTTTTGGTGATTTATTGTATATATATCTTTATAATGGGTCCTAGTTCACCATCCGTGATTTAGGTAAGATTGTCTAGTGGATGATTTTTTTATTTTATATACTATTGATTTAGGTATTTAAAATCCAATTGATTTTACTTATATCTAATGGGTTTATTTTCACTTATAATGTTTTTGATTATTGATCTAATTAATCATATTAACCAGACTATGTTTTTAATTAATGATGTATGGAATTCTGACTTTAAGAATACATGAATATTGGATCCATGAGAAATATACTAGAGAACCCCAGTGCTAAAATAATATCACGGATTGGAATCTAGTTGATGTGATTATTCAAACCATCGAAGCACTATGATAGTCACCAACACCAGTTTTTGTTCAAGATCAAAATATTGAACCACATAGTGGAATTATTTGGATTCATTCACTTGATATTCTTTTATAATCCACCTACTCTTCAAGTCTATAATAATAATCATGATTTTATGGACTACATAAGAAATTTATAGATTTTTTTGATTTCATAGAGTCTTAAATCTATTAAGGTATAATGTGCTACAATTTAATAAATGGGAAATATCAGTAGATGGTTAGACTCGATGGTTATGGAGGAGAATAATTAGGGTTCAGATAGGAAGGAATTCAAGGTTCACTTCCCTAACCATTTATATCTATAGTTTATTTTTTTATTTAAGGAAATATTTTTTTATAATCAGTCATTTATATTGGACCATGATATAATATCAAGACTGACTCATTAAACTAGAATAATTTCAACGTGAGATAGTATCGACTGATAAGAAGAAGACTCATGTTTTGATATTGTACATTCAGTTGATATTTTTTATCAATTTTAATGCTAAATATATATTCTTAATATAAAATTATATGTATGTTATTATTAGTTGATATTGATCATTATGGAATGCCAGGGTTTATGGGGGTTCTTTTTTCTCGAATTGGATATTCTATGAATTACATTATTGTGATGATACAATCTGATTTGTCTCACTTTTGATGTCAAAATAGTGTATATTATACACCTCCTGTAGTTCTTAGAAGATACCCTATTAGGTTCATCTACTGTGGAATGAATGGAAATTCAATGCAGGATTTAACAAAGTCATCCAAAAATTTTTTCTCATGTGAACATTCAAGACAAATAAAAAATAAATTTTATATATTTAATTATCACATAGTTTATCAATTTCATTATCAACAAAATGAGTTATGGTGAAAGAAGATTCTATTTCCCTTAGTGGTTCTCAAAACATTTGTTCTGAAAAAAATGATTTTCATGTGGTTGAATAATCCCTAAAGGGAAAAAGATATGGTTCTATTGAATATGAGAGGGACAATAAATTTTTATTCGTATTCAGTGTTTTTTTAATTTGAAATTGGAAATCTTGTTCTTTCATATCAATATATATTTAAAATTTACTAAATTTTCCTATATAGAATTATCATTATGTGATGGATTTTATTAAACCCATTAATAGAAAATGAGAGTATGGTCCTTTGATTACAAAATATATTTTCTTATTATAAGAGATTTGTCATAAATGATATTTTATTATTCCCAAAAAGAATCCAATTTACATCAATCTCATTACAGATTTGATTATTGCTAATAAATCCTGAAATGAATGTTATATTTAAATGGTATTTTTATTTCTTCTAATGGTGTGATCTTTATCATTTAGAGATATTCTAACTAAGGTTGAGTACATAAAAACATTATTATCATGAGTGGGGAATGTAATATCACTATTTTATTTTGATCTTTAGTGGAGTCTTTTAATGATGATCTCCCTCAAGCTTTTAGTGAGATTTGTAATTTTAATTATTTTGACTTCTCTAGTTTTCCTCTAGTAATGGAGATAATGTTTTCCATTGAATTAGTGACTCAAACTCAACAATTATTTATTCCATTTTAACTAATCGAACAAGATTAAATGAATTATTTGAATACCGTGATTGATGATCTATGGGAAAATATATATATTCCCTTGGATGTGTCACATTTGTTGTCACCTATTCTATTTACATTGATTGTTCTTCGAACACGTATCTTATATGTTTATTACCAAAAAATCAATCATGTTACTTTAAAAATTATGTGTATGTAACCATTGTTAGTTAAATTTTTAATCATTTGAATGGATCAATGATGTTCTATAAGTTTCATCTTCAATAAAGATACATAAAATTTTGATAAAAATGAATATGAACTTGGAAAAATAGTATTCTACAGTAGGTAAACCCATTATAAGTACCTTATTATCTGATTTGTTCAAAAATATGGTCTATTATTCATATTCTTTTTGATGAGTATTAAATTCCGTTAGCTGATTTATACGTTCGTGGGGGTCTCTGTGTTTGACATCTTCAAATAAAATATATAAGAGGACAATCATGTCCATTATCTGAGATTAGTGCATGAATTATTTATAGATCACTAGAATTATTCCAACCATTAATAATGTGATTAATGGATTGAGGAAATGATGTTCTTGGAAAACATGGTGTCAGGAAATAGTATATTGGTTGATCAAAAGAATTTGAAATATGTTTTGTGATGGGATAAATGAGGTGTTTTTTTAGATTCAAAGCTTCCGGAGTTATTTGTGTATTATCACAAGTCAAAAAGGTATTTCTCGATGATGGATTCTACGATGACTTATTTAACTCGGATGGGGTGAATTATTCTTTAAATGATATATTTTTGGGATTTTTTAATTAAAAATATATTTTTTCTTCTTTATCATTGTTGAATAATCCATAGTTAGGGTAGATTTATATGGTATTCTATGATGCCTCGTGTATTGGAATGGTATGTGTTCTTTTGTAGGGTGGTCATGTCATTGCCTATAGATCATGAAATAAAGGTACACTCTAGAAGATTTATCCCACCATTTTTCTAGAACATTAAACTATGATGAATGCTCTTAATATTTTGTGGAATTAACTTTTTGGAGAATTTTTTACCATGTTTTGTGAATATGGAATATTGTGTTATATATTCTATAAAAATTATTAGATTTTATCCAATGGAATTTGGGGGAGTAGATACTATGATTTTATTTTCTCATATCCAAATCTATGGGAATGCAAATTATGTTGTAGATTAGTTGTTAAAATATTGAATCTTGACCATGAAATATTCCTCATAGGAGTAAAACATGATTTGTCTTTATTCATAGTCTCATATTAGAATTAGAAAAAAATGGAATTTTGTTAACATTTCCATGTTTTAGTTTAATTGTCTCTAATATAGATGTTTCTATTAGAGAATAAGATATATGACGAGTTCCATTTATGTTTATACTTTCTTTATGGTGGGGATACCATTTTTTGATGTCATTCTCAATGACGGGTATTCTATGTTCACAAAGTTTATTTTTTAATTACCCAAGATAAATGATATGTTGGGGTGATTTATGTGTTTTAATATTTTCGTTTAACCAATGAACATTAAATATATTTTATATTTTAGTATACTATTACGGTGTACAAGTATAATACAATCCATTACTGATTTTTTCACACATTTTTACACATTCCAATAGGTAAAGGAAGATCACCATAAATCACCAGGATTGCATCATCTACATCTAGTGTCGTCATGTAGGAAAAAAGAAATATAAATGGAATTGAGCTTTTGGATCACGCACACCAAGGAAAATAAGATTTTGATCATGTTTTTTATTGATATGATGAAAAAATAAATCTTGTTTACCCATTCATAAAAAAAGTGAGGATGAGGAGTTAGAAAATGTTTATAAAATATAGATTTTTTATTTTCATAGAGTTTCAACTATTAAATTATTGGATAGGGATCCTCTTTTTATATATATATTTTGGAGACTCTTTTATTGGGAACATGGATTTATTGTTCATATAAGAATGGAATTTTATATGTTGAGAGATGGCCAGATACAGTGGGATATAAATATTTATGATTATATGATTCCTGCTAGATTGATAAATTTTAGATGATATTTGGTTGGTAATTTTCTATTGGTTTAGTATTCATATTATAATAGTTTTCAATTTTTTAATAGAATTAATCCTTTTTGGGACATCTATAGTTGGTATTGTAAATCTGTATTGAGTTGGTTGGAGATCATTGATTATTATTATTACGGGCCAAGATTGGTCCCGTAGATGAATAAAATTATTTAGATGATTATTAAGAATGATTTAGGGATTAATATCAAATATAATTCTTCTACAAATCATTATTAGACACCATTTTATTTTCATTTGGTGTCAATATTTTCTTGAATGTTTCACCTCGTTTAATTCATTGGTGGCATTGAAGGACCAATAATTTTCACATAATTTTGTTTGACCTTTTTTAATTAGTGATCAATTAGGGATGTTAGATTAAAATTTATTTCTTCTTCAATAATTGAAATTGATAAATAACATCTCCCATGTATCTCAAAAATTATGATTTTTTCCTGATCCATTTCATTTTTTGAGAAATATTGATCTTGATGTTTATCATAGATTAACAGTGATGGGTTATCTACTAAGAATAATTAATTTTAATATAAATTATTATTTGGGTTGAATATACATTTGGTTTTTGTCCTATGGCATCATTGTTTTGATATGTATGATAGGTCGTAGTGAGTGTCACTAAAGAGAAATCGTTGTCATGATTTTTTAATGATACATATTGATATGATTTCTATTGACAGAATAAATCAATAGTAGGTATGTTATAACAACATGATTACAATTTTCAAGTACACTCCACACCTCCTCTTCTATAAATCTTTATTTGGGTTGTGTGTCAGGTTGTTTTGGGAGGAAAATTTAATTTTTTCAAAAATTATGGGACCTTCATGGTTGGCGCATGGTTTTCCTCAACTATGAAACTCCCTAGGGAAAACCTTAAAACCCAAAATAGTAAGGGTTATTATGTTTAGATTATCGATTAAAAAACTATGTCTACACATTGAAGATATTGAACACCTTAGTAGAAGGACTTTTTGATAGGGAACATGGTATGTAAAACCATTTGTCCATACCCAAATAACCATTCTTGCAATTATTTATAAATACAATAATTACTAAAAACAATCCCAAAACTATTTTAAAAAATAAATAAACCCGAAATCCTTGTTACTCTGAATCCATGTCTTGGAGGCTCTCAAGATTAATTTTTGTCTCATCCAAACCCATTTCTTATTTGAATAAAGCGTAGAGATCCATATTTGACATTTCTTCGATAATTGAATCTTATAATGTATCTTAACTTTTTCTTTATATTTCATTAATTCATAGGGTTCATTATAAAATCTTGTGTGTGATTGATTTAAACACCATTGTTTTGAATATAGATTATAGATTTAATTTTTATATATTTATTTCTCTCATGATTTATTGGAATATTTCGTTTCTAGTTTTCTATTTTTTAATATTCATGATGAAGTAAATTGTTTCTATTTATGATTTCCAATTACATAAATTTTATTGATTTATTGATTAATTTCATAAAATTAACATATGAACAAAATATTATGAAAATTAGAAATAATTTTTTCATGGTATGGATTTTTGGGGGAATCCCCAAACTCAAATTGAAATAAAAACTGGGATGTGATTTTAAATTGATGGAATTTAGGAAAATTATTTATATAATTTAATTTTTATAATTATTTATTTTATTCATTTGATAAGATCATATGGTTGGTTTTATCTTTAATATATCATGAAATGATGATAAAAAACATATTCATCATTTTTATAATTAAATATGAATACTAAAACCGGGAATAGGGAAATTGAATCTTAAACTGATTTAAAATGATTTCCTGTTACTGATTGGTTGATTTCACACATTTAATCATGAGAACATAGTGTGTTATTTGGGACAAGAATCAAAGGATGGTAATTCCCTAACAATGGATTGATGGTGAAAATTATAAAATAATCTAAATTGGAAGTTTATATTCCATATGAATCACTGATAACTAATATTTGGTCATACCCTAAAGGTTGTCTGTAAGCATATTCCATGATCACGGATATGATAATTTCATTATCCTATAACTATAAATTATTATACAATAAGAAAAGTGACCATGGTGGCTATTGTTACTGTTTTTACTATACATGAAATTGATTATGAAACATCTTTATTAATTCCCATTTATTTATATAAAATATTTTTAATAAAATTTTAAATAAGATAATTTGATAAATTTCAACTATTTTTTAAATGATATTTTTTTAATATATAATTTTAAATCCATGTCTATTTTATTTAAATATTTAAATCATTATTTGTTTTACCTATTATGGAATCTTCCTATGTAACATAGTGTGAGGCCCTCCATGGCCTATTTCTCGCACCCTACAATTAAATTCATGTGTTTGAAGATTTAACCATACCCGGTCAGAGCATATGGGAAAAATTATGGAGGGTATAGATGTCCATGTTTATTTTGGGGCTTGTATTTTTGTTTCATTCTGGGATGAGGTGTTTTATTATGTTAGAATCTGATTACCTGGCCAATGTCCTATTTGTGTTTTGATGTACCAGTTATAATTTTTTAAACATTAACCATTTTAGAGTGTTAAAAATGCAATTTTATTTTTTATATTCCATTTTATAATCAAATTAGTTGCCACTTTATATGGAATGATTCTAGGTTCATGTATCCAACAGATGGGGATTAGGAATTCCCATCATGAAATAACAATGAATGTTAAGTCATCTGGTTACCATGTTATAATGGTTGGTTTATAACGCCAATTTTAAAGTTTCTTTAAAAAATAAAATCAACGAAATGAAGTATCAAATAATTATTATCTATAAGAAACTAAATAAAATTTATTATGAGATGTTAATGAGAATTTTTTGAAATACTATTTTTACCAACATAAAAAATGACCATTTGAGGAATTCTTTTAAATAAGATTTCAATTGGAGAGCTTAGATCAGATGCGATTTTCAACACAACACAAATATTCATCTATCCACAAGAACATTTCAATCCTGATATTTTTAATCATTTATAGAGATTATCATCTAATGAATTCATAAAGGGATTATAAATTCATTATAACTCCTTTTCATTTTTAGATACTATGTATAATCATGATATTAATATATATATTTCATAGATTGGTATGTAGTGAATCCAATCCATTGCTTTGAATTATTATGTGGCATGCAATACAAAGATGATTATAATCATATTATCAAGGGAATTATTTATAAAAAAAAGATAGATTTAGTATCTATCTATAATATTGAGGGTTTATTATGGATTGGAAGAAAAATCATTACCAATCATTTAATTGTGGGCATTATTAGTATGGATAGATAGACCATTAATGTGAAAATTAATAAAATGGATATCTTAAGTCATGAATATAGACTTCTATCACCCTTATGGTTTACTATTGAATTATTTTGTTATATATTGTACAGAAATGATTATATAATATTAATAATTCATATGTTTTATAAAAGGTTATTTTTCCACTAAGCATAAAATTTTGACATCTAGTTTATAATTATCATCCTATTATTAGTTTCCTTGGACTGACAGTGTCCACGATAATATCCTAGATATAATAGAATAGTTTCTGGTTCTAATTTTAATGCATTGATAATTAGAAAATTTCTACGTCTAATGTTTTTGATATAATAAGAATATTACCTCTTACATTAAATTTTTTAACTTCTTATTCACCCTCATATTATAGACATCTTAAACTCTTACATTGCAATAGATACACATAATCATAGTTTCCCTGAGGAGAGTGGGATAGAGGTAAATTCCATCTATTTATTTCATTTCCATTAAATATGTTAGAGAAAACACACCCCCCATAAACACACATGGATTTTTGTTTTATTTTTCCTACCAATATGGGTGGTTTAGATAACGAAATAAAATTTATATAAATAATACTAATCAAATGAACAATTTTTTAAAACCATGTCATAGGTTCATCTAATAATATCATCTTATATGGCCTCATCAGATAGTACTAAGCCCTAGGAGACAATAATACAGATAAGAATCAAATTTTTCATAGATTAATAGACATTATATTTAACTAATATTAGTGGATTTTCCAAATTTTATTTTTCATAAACCAGGTGCCGATAAATATGATAAATTATCTTTTATATATTCTCATGCATTTCATTATCAATAAATTGAAATAAAACATTCAACATTATTGGAATTAACCACACCCTATCCCATTATTTTATTATTTATTCATTTTTTTTATGATTTTATGTTCATGCTGTAATACTCTTCCTAAGATACAACATCACAAAAACAAAAACTTGTAATGTGTTTACCTAATTCAATATGAGATTATCCAAAACAGACCATTTATCAAGTAGGACATCTGTAAAATATTATTCAAGATGAACATAAAATATTAAGTCATGAACTAAACTCATCTCATCTACCAAAATGTCTTATACCATTAGGCCCAATAAAAATTATACCAAATCTACTTGCATCAGCCAGTACCATTGCATTGGCTTCTAATCTCTCACTAATTCATATTATCCTAAAATAAAATATTATTTTTATAAAAAATACCCTTAGTCTCAAATCTAATTACATATGATATAAAACATACCATAGAAGGTTACGAAGAAAAAAAATGACTTAAAAATTATATCGCTATTTTTAATTTTAACAAATATTTTATAAAAAATAAATATGAAAATAGGTCCACAAAACCAAGGCATACAATCCATATGTAATAAGTATTTTGTCCTAGAGATATAAAGAATTTATCAGTAATAAAAAATCATAATTACCACTATTAATTAACCTATTGATTATATATATGTTTCCATAGACAAAAAATATATATAATATAAAATATTAATATTTATAAATTGAAATAGAAATGTGTTTACAATTACATATATATTTCATAAAAACACAATAATATATATTAGATTACATGCCTCTTTATTTAATCAGATCATCCTAAATATCCAATAATTAGATTGGTACCAAAATATCCTTCAAAACTATTTTTCTATACACAAAATCATCTACAAAACAAAGTAATCATACTATATGATAAACACATGTTGTATCAATAATTCTAATTAAATAAGGGGAATAAAAAATACAAAAATTCATTTTAAATTTATAATCATCATTCTTGTTGTTATAAGGATAAAAAAACAATTATAATATGATTAAATAATTATCATCCTTCCACATAAATATAATATTTTAATAGTGATATCCCCCCCCTCAACTAAAATATCTCAATATGATTTGAGAAGTAATAGAATTCAATTTTTCAAAATACGATTACCTATTTTGTGGGAATCCAATAATCCTTATAACATCACCCCAAAAATAACCACTACATTTTTTATATAGTCAAACCACAAGAAAATGGTTGTGAAATACACACCATAGATTGTACGGGGAGTATATTATTATATGAAATCTATCAGAGAAGGGAAACCCATTGTATAACCATGAAACAATCTCATAATTCTATGATTCAATTATAATTAAAATGGGATGGAAATAATATCAAAAAAACCAATCTGTAACCCATGAAATTAAAAAACTATATATGGAAAATTGGTTTCAAAGTATGCCATTGATTTTTTTGTAATAATATAAATTAGTAGACCATAGAATAATTCCAAAAACCCTCAATATAAAGAGATCATTTGTAAATGAAATGATGAGGCAATATATGAGAACACTTCCAAACAATCATAGTCAATGTTGAATCATATATCCATGTTTTAATCAAACAAGTGATCCTAAAAATCTAGAACGAGGACCATGAAAATATGGAAAAAACATGGCTCGGGAGTCTAATTCCAAATAATAATATCATCCAATAATCCAAATCAATGTTTTAGTGGCCCCAAAAATTGGTAGAACCACAAAAAAATTACAACCAACGTATCCACTCCATATTGACACTAAAATGGGAAGAACCAAATAAACCAATCCTACCTAAAAACAATGATATAACATAACATATACATTACATCCTCATCACTCAATAGGAATTAACAATGTATATTACACATTCTTTGTATATGATAACACATACACAACAATCACAAACATCCAAATGTTGAAACTCATGCCAAATGAAATATCATATCTAATACACATCACCTATTCCATATTCCTCCCAAGAACCGTTATAAACCCATAAAAATTGGAATGTTGCTTGAAAATTTTGAACATCATATCTGATACCAATCAAAAAATGCTATACCATGATTGTTTAAAAACAATTTGAGAGTGGTAAATTATTTATGAACAACAATCTCACAGTATAACTATCAGATATATCACTAATGTAGGAACATATCCATCCCATTGAGGAAATAAGTGATAATATATTCACATATAGTTTCCACAAAACATTAATAAACAATAATTTACATGAAACTATCAAAGAAATTTATCAAAAAAGTCCAATTTTATTGAGTATGAATGATATCATAATAAAATTATGTTTACAAATGACCAAACCAATGTTCAATAAAACATGGGATATTGAGTATGAATCTATGTCTCCTAATGCCATTTAATATTATCCAATGTATCGTGAAAATATATGAAAAAATCAAGGGTAATTTGGTAACAAACTATGACTTTCTCCTAATCATCCTAAATTTTGATAGACCACTCAAAAAAGGTAACATCGTCATCAATATACAATTTTCCCCAACTGATAATTTGTGACTCATCATGATTATTCCATTAAAACTAATTTAGTTGGATGATCTTGTGAATTTCTATCATATTTTGGGGTAGTTCCAACCAATAATCCATGATTCTAACACAATCTTATAAATTGAATTGTAGGATTGAACTGGGTGAAATCATAGTTCCATGAATTATGGTACATTTCCCATGAGGATGAGATAGATTAGAGAACACATGATCTAGAATGTCATTCTTTATAAGCCTCCACATCGGACTAGTATATAAGATAAAATGATTCTTTACTAACTTCAACCAATCACTTATCACCTCCACCTTATATTTCATATTTTAAACATATTCTTATCATAGAACTATTGTCTCCCAAACATTACACCAACACTATATAGATCATAATGATTTTAAATACAGAGTGGTGAATCATTACATAAATATAGTAGAGTCATAATTTTTTAAATAATAATAATCTACTAGTGAATGGTTTCACACCCATTTTCCTCCAAAATATAGAATACAAGTATGAAATGTGTTTTATATGATTTTTATAGTCTTCCTTTCTAAAATTCAAACTATGAAAATAATGGTCTATTAAAGAATAATTAAGGGGAAAATGAAATCTAGAAACATATTCCTACACTAGAGGTCAAATAATGATTATTAATTGATATGTTCATTCTTGTGACCTAGTTATTAATAATTAACTCCTCTAATTATATCATCGACAACACTTCTAATAAGATCATCCCTTTGATTAAAAAAAGTGATAAAACATCATGAGGTTATCCCCAATTAAACATAAAATAACAATTGAATCCATCAGATCTATGTAAATTGGTTATAATGTTCCTCGATCATTCCCACCACTGAAACTGAATAATACAAGAGTCTAATATAAACCACCAGGTATATGCTATTGAACAAACACCATCTAGAAGATAAAACACTGAGTAAAAGATATATGTTAGTCATTGTGTCATACTACACAACAAAAGTTTATCTTTTATTGAATGACATAAATTTTTTACCTGATTATTAGATATTAAGCGCGAAATTATGATAACAAATATGAACACCACAATGATTAATGATGGAAAATGTTTTATTTCCTATAATATATATTTATTTTATTTATCCAAATAAATTCCCTTAAGCATATCTTTACAAAAGGAACATATATATCCAAATCTCTAAAATGGAATCCCCTAGATGTATTTCCTATAATTTCTACACAATTCATTAATAAAATTTCATTTGTTAATGAAAAAATATTCTATCAACCACTATGATATCATGGTTAAATGATAAAAACATATCCATTATATTACATGACTCTCTAGTCTCACGTTGAATACTGACTTGAAAATCCTAACTAAAGGTATAAATAATAATACTCCAAAATAGGTGTAATATAAATCTCAATGTCATAGTCTTATAAATTAACGATACACAATAATTTTTTATATATTTCTTAATGATGGGAGAAGATAGACATTAAGAATTTATGATATTTGACGACCAAAAAGTGAACATTAATATGGTAGTGTCTCGATAGAATTAGGGAATAATATTTTCTATAGATTTCTTGACCATGGGTAATAAACTTACATTTATGAGGCTGTATTTTCTGACATCCTAACAGATAACAAGCCACCACTATATCTACATAAATTCATATACATGACATGAGGCTCCATAGTAACCATCAAACATGAAACCCTCCTATGGTAAATTATCAACAAGATTAATGACCATCATAACTATTAAACACATGAAGAATGCCTATTACATTTCATTCCACACAAATTTCTTGTCCTTTCATGTTAATTTTATTTTCAGCATAGAAATCTATAAAATTTGGTTCTTGAACATTTAATAGAATTAATAATGACCTAAGAAACTCTTCAATAACACAAAATTATAAGGGGTGCCCAAGATATCACATCCTCAACCATGGATGGATAAAAAACAACTCCTCAGTGGGTTTAGACAAGCCCAAGAAATATACCTCACAATCCTTGAAATCACTATTCATTATTTTACCAAATAACTAATGAATGAAAACCAATCTCCAAACGCTACCCAAAATACAAATCATGTTCATCCAACGATGCTAAAAATGAATGGGTGTTATTTATAGGGACTACTGAGATCTATTCCAAAACACATAGATCTACACAATCATCATCCCATTGAACTCAAAAGGATTTTTCATAGATTTTAATGATATTGAAATTGAGTTATAATGCCCATAATGAAAAATGGTACTTGTATTCAGGATATCCTAATCCATTAATTTAATTTTATGAAATTTACAGTGAAATAAAATCATTGGGAATAAACATACTCCACTAAATATATTGAATAAATAAAAATTACCTGGATCCGGGTAACAATTCATAACCTTGACTAGATTCATATAGTGATAATCTACACACAACCACATAAGTCTGTCGACCTGTATCAAATGTAGACAAGAAATTCCCAAAGGAATATAAAAAAATAAATGATTTATATCTTCAAAAAAATATATCAACATGCATATCTCCCACTACATAAAAGGTTCCATATTATATGGAGATATAAAATTTGTACATAACTTAATTGGGACTATTTCCCAAACATAATACCTCATCGAGGGGGTAGTTCAACAACTTATTTTCAAAAAAATAAGGGTATTAATTAATATCCTTGGGAAAAAACTCTATCTATGCATCCATAGAACTCATCAAAACCCCATATAAAATGAGAAATACATACTCAACTTATTTGTTATACTTATTATTGTCTCACTCACAAATTAACGATGCATGACCACTATTAGTGTTGTTGAACATTAAGAACCATGAATTGAACTACATAATGTACTACACCTAATGAAACCAATTTATGATGAGGATGATGTTTAATGATTTCATCCAAGAAATATAAAAAATGTATACAGTATCGATGATTCCATAGAACAACATAATATAATATACACACAATAAATAAGATTTCATGACGTCCATAAATTATTCAATTCTTAGTGAATCAAAAGTCTCTACAATTCAATTTAAAAATTATATACTATAGTACGTCAAATGAATCTTTCAATAGTTGTACACAAAAATATGATATCAAATCATGTACAACGTTACAATATTTTATGTCATATGATGTTTATCTCTCTTGGTACTAAAAACTCTAAAGCATAAATCTAAGAGAAACCTCCTCTATAACAACTCTAATAAAGATAGTGATCACATACATAGTAATTTATAGTCACATATACCTGATTAATAGGTATATCATCAATTTTTCCTCTTCTTTCCTCACCCCAACATTATTTATTCTAAACAATGATTTCCTATCAAATACAGTTCTCACAACTAAAACAAATGAAATTTAGGGGGCTAAAATGGTCCAACAACCACGTGATGACTACCAATTATAGATAGGAATTTTTTTATATATAATACCTCCTTATGAAATTTAATCAATTCTTGTACTTCTGGAAAAGACTAAGTAACTACTATTTCAAATTATTAGGGGTAAATATGGTTGAAACCAAGTCCATATAGTATAAATATTTTTCATACCATGAAACCTAGAACCCATTGTAATGTCTTTTTCACCATAATGATTAAAATATACATGAATTAGATGATTATTTTTTTCAATCAAACAACATATTATTTAAATCGTCATTCTTTATTAGAAAATTATATTACATTATTATACACATTGTGAAATATTATTAGATATCTATAGAAAACATCTCCTAGATTTTTATTTTACAATCCTTATAATCCTAACATTGGTCTAAATCATATCATAAGAGGATCACATAGGTAATACTGTTCCTTATGACACTAGAAAACTACTCTATACTTTTAATATTCTCATGTTGTCTTTTCCCCCTAATTCATAAATAAATAAAACTATTCATCTAAACAATTCCAGAAATGTGTACATGAAATACCCAACTGCTCCTAAAATTAAAAAAAATAAACCACTACTAAGCTAACCGATAACATATTGTAAAATATAAATAAACATATATCCCCTTCGATTAACATGTCATATTGGTGCTTATCTAATTCTCTTTTAGAAAATCCTCAATATATCATCATGATATAGATCAATAATACATCAAAACCTTAATCAATAAAACTCTCACATATTCCACATCCATGTTTCATAATTTTTTATCATCACATATTGATGATACAAAAGAAAAAAATTATTTTGCATCCTCTATATAAAATTGATGAAGCAAAAAACTTGGTGTTTAATATAGAAAATAACTATAATCTTTAGTTATAACCATGGAAGAAGACATTTTTAAAGATAATAAGTTAATTTATTTCGTTAATATTATTTATCATTATATAACACAAATTTAAAATGTTTCATATAACATCATGAAATATGAACCTCATATTTGTCTCCTCTCCAAAAATAGTGTATCATATCTTATATTTTTCAGTTAAAATTATATAAAATAGTTTAGATCATATGTTGCAATAAAATATAATGTTCTTGATATATTTTCTTGCTAACAATATATACCAACCATGTTAATAATGTTTCTGTACCACCTCATTATTACTCAATGTTTCCAAACACCAAACTCTATCATATCTCTCATATATAACCAACGATATCACTTTCTTATAACCCCTCCTTATAATGATACAAAAAATTGGATGGAAATGAATTGAGGTAATGAAAATAATCTCACACCATCAATTAGTTATGTGTCAGTGATTAACTATAGGGGTATGTAATTAAACTACAAGGAGTCAATTAACCTCAATAATGTATAAAGACTAAGATATTTCAAGGATTAAATTAGTATAAAATCATGAATATACTACAATAAATACTAATACCTGAAATTTTATACATAAACTATAATAAAAATTGAATTCATTAAATGTAAAACATTGATACAAACATGAACTCTAGTAACATCTGAAAACTACTCAGTGACTCCATCTAGAATTAAACCAATATCCCAATCACCAACATATTCTTTCTAACAAAAAAATTTATAAATATTTTGGGTAATTGAATGATGTATAATTAGTAGGATCATCCCATAAATGTCTCATGTAATTTTCAATTTATCATAGTAAATCCAAATAAATAAAAAATCAACCAAGCACATCAAATAAATATATAATACTAGATACCCATCCCCATATTCTCTCACCCGTCGAAATAAGAATTATAATAAAATAATTGTATATCAAAAGAATATATATAAAATTTAATTTATCCCACTTCCTTTTATCAACTGGAATGTTTCTCTCACCCACTATTGTCATAGATCATGTTCTCGTCCCTTCTATAAATATGTCATTTGTATTGCAAGTTGAGACTCTCCATTACCTACCTCAGTCCAATATATGGACCATCATCATGTGTTATCATCTGTCTATAATTATATATCATCATCATCATTATCTTATTCGTTACAATTTTTATACACACTAGGAACTATGGATTGTGTATGCTCAGTATAGCTAAAGATATCAAATCCCATATACAAACAGAAATGGGAATACGAACCACCAAGAGTGGATTTATGATTTTGTATACCTAAATCCATTAATGATAACTTATAAATTAAAAGTAAACAATCAGTCATCAAATTCCATGTATCAGTTCACCCTATAATATATTTCATTATTGAATGAGATACAACTAAATATAATCAATGGTGGAGTAGGGTAGAGGTACAAGTTATCTATTTTTTTCAAAAATATATTTTCAATAATAGAAAACCCATTAAAAAAATCAGATTTATTTTTTAGATGGACACTAGTGGTGTATTGTATTAAATTAAATATATTATAAATAATATCATGAAAAACCGTAGTAAGAGAAAAACCTTACTTTAGACTTGTAGAATATTATTATCTCACAATACCCATGAGATCCGATAATAATTATTAGTATATAAAAATAATAAATTATTTAAATGTATCTTTAATTAATTAAATTTCAATTATATTTTCAGAATTTACACATTATCATTTTATTCATAATATTTCATGTTTTGATGACACTATTAATTTCTCCAATTTATATTCTCTTGTATTGGAATCATCGACAATATTATATATAAAAAATTAGCATTTAATGTTTGAATATCACCCCCTCACTTTTATATATAATATATTCATTCATCATTCCTAAATTGTTTCGTTACTCTAGCACCCTGAAGAGTATAATTTATCAACACCTCACACTCTAATTAGTGTATTACTACATCATAGAGTTGAAAACCTGTAAATTGTATCAAGAATAAATGAAAACTAGATTGTATCCAAAATGATGAACATGGTAAGTAATGCTTATCTTTAAAATCATCTCAACATTCCTATTTTCTAACACCATTATGCACAAAATCAATTATATTTTCATTGAAGTATTTAACCATCTCCATAAAATGGACTCCCATCCCATATCATTTCTAATGATCTAATGTATAAGAAGACCGTGAACATTATGACATCCTCAAGATCCCAATCAATACCCATATAGAAGATACAACCTTGTGATAATTTTATGAAATAACAATATATATCTAATTTTCCTATGGAATTAAGAACATAAAAATTATATTAAATAAATAGGAAATGAATCTAATACGAATAAACCATGGTATACGGGACTTATATAATATGAATGGGCCCACACATCCGAAATACATTTATCATTAGAAAAAAGTCACCTTAATTCCAATATTTTATTTAATGTTTCATTATTAAATGGTTTTCATCAACATAAAACACATTAAATATCTCTAATAAAATTATTTTAAATAACAATGTATTCTATATATCATTACATTCATCTTTTATAAAAAACATAGATGAAAAGATACATTATTAAATAACCCTCTATTGTACCACAACAATATAATTATCTAGTATTAATGTTATTTATAATACATATTAAATAAATATTATAATAAAAAGAAATAATTATTGCACAATATCATAGAAAAACTATAATAATTATGATGAAAAATTATTAATGATATCACAATAAATATCTATGGATTCATTATTCCAATAGATTTAAATTTGTAATATTTTTTTTGGATAGTTCCCTTAATTCCCAATGGATTAAATCAAAATAATACCACATATTCATATTAAATAATTAAAATGTGACATATACCATAAAAGAACATGAATATCTCAATGTTCTCTAAGATAGAAGGGAACAACAACTACTAAAATCTTATTACCTCTTCTGAGGGGAGCCATAAAATCCCTAACGCATTAAAAAATTGAAATACCTCCAACATTCATTGATAGGAAAATAATGAAAATTGAAGAGATAACACTCCTTATCAGGGAAAAGGTTAATATATTATAACATATACAACATATAAGATAAATGAATCATTGATCCCAAAAAATCAATATCTGACTCTCGGTGTTCGATTCCATTGAAATGGGGATGTGAATTCATTAAAAAGGCATTGGTGTTTCCCAATAACTGGGGACGTGATATAAGGAATATTAGATTCATGGTTGTTTATAAATAAATATGAAAACAAAAAATTAGAATATTATAGTTAAACACCCTATATAGGTTCATACTTTGATAATTTTGAATAAAAAAATTAATGAAATAAAATATTCAATGAATAAACACAGATGGTTAAATTTTATGTATGAACCATAACCCAGTAAAAAACATGATTCTATAAAATGATAAATGAGACAATGTCAGAAGGGAAAAATCAATCCATAAGTCCATAAAACCAAATAATAATTCCACACTAAATCCTATGTCTTTAGCACAACAATCTTGAAATCAGCAGAACCCACATAACTCCACATTTGAAGGCTACATAACACAAAATTCCCCCAAACCAAAAATGTACAAATATTTATTGATCCAAAAAAATATCATTTATAAGACTCCATGAATCATCATACAATATATTAGATATATTAATATCCCAAATGCGAACCATAATATGTAACTCTCAATCATGTTATGTGCTAACACTAAATCCACATCAACTTGATATAAACAAATAAAAATTCTTTGAATTTAAATTTATTTTAACATATTCATTATCCATTCCATATTCTACTCAGACACCTCCAACAACCTAAAAAACAAATTATATAGATAATTGATAATAAGTCCTTTAAAATAAACAGATTATAAATATCATTGGAATCATTTGAATTTGATTCATTAATAGTAATGTATATTTTAACATATTTGATATATAAGAATAAAATAATGATAAATATTAAATTCTAAAAATATCGAAATTGATAAAACAACATTTTTTATAAGTATAAAATATTAAAAAATATTGTTTTATAGAGTGATTGTAAACTTTACCTGGTATATTTTTTCATTAATGAACCATTCTATATAATTCAGTGTGATTTATTATCCTTCTTTTTTCACAACTGTATGAGTTTTAATCAATTAAATTACTATTAAAAAAACACACAATGATAAATAGTATTATCAATTATATATGTAAAAAATATTTTAATAGGATATATATTTTACAGAGGTTATATTAGAGTAATATTATGTACCACATTGATTTTCATGATAAAACCATTTGAACCAAAACATTATTGGAATTTATATATTAATATATTGATGGGTTCATCCCAAAATCATTATATAGATATCTGTAATTTAACATTATTGATTTTTCATATGAATATGTTCATCTATATTAATATTATATTTTTGTGGTATGAGGGGGTTGTATAGAACCCCATATAGATACACCATCAATTGAGGGTGACAATAGTTGATCATACCATCAAGGGAAGGTACATGACATATGTAGACCCATGGACGATGTGTCGGGTTATTGGTTGTCTAAATGAGAGTGGTGACATATTGTGAACCAATGTGTTGTTCCCCAAGGTGGATCAAGATGCTGAATTATTTTGTGATCCCCATCAGTATTGATATTTTTTACATTATGTATTATTCATATAAATGTTTAATTATTGTGTCAAATTAAACTAAAAAATTGGTTTTTTCATCATTTGTAATGGTTAGTGGAAAGGATCTCCCCTGGTCATTTATATCATTCTCTCTTTTCCTCATATGTGGTATCATTGTCTTTTCTATCTATGTAAGTGTGTTTCAATTCATAAGGAGTCATTGTGAGTGAGGATCGAAATCCATTATATAATTATTATGTTATCCGTATTATTGAAAAATGTATTTTCTACAATCATCATTCATCATTGGTTCATTTATTTGTTCATCAGTTGGTTTGTTTGTGTTATAGGATTTAGTATGCATAATTTTATTAGGTTCTGTTTGTCTGTGCCTAGATTTTTTCTGTGTTATATTGGTTTTTATGAATTATGAAATAATCATGAAATGGTAGGGTCATCTAAGAAACCACATGTAATACCAATGATATTTATTTATATTTTAGTCACAGTCAAATGTTTTTTCTCTTCTAGGTAATTATGTGATTTGAATGGTACATTTTATTCCCATTGGTTACATATCCCATAGTATTTTCTTATTTTAAATTATTTTATTGTATGTGGTAATCCTTTGGATGTGATGATTATATTGTTGCTTTGAAAAAATATGAGTGAAAATCATGTGACTATGAGGCTATGTGTATTATTATCAATGTTGACTGTTATATCAACTTAACCAATGTGTTCAATAATTTTCAACTATGGTGTGCCCATAGGTAATTTTTGATTATCTCTTGTCATGTATAAGAGGACATTGGTGGCTTGTTCTAATAGTACAGATATTATGAAGTGGTATGTACCAATAGTAGTTTAGAGGTATCCTACCTAGTGGATCATCTTATGGTGATGATTTTGAATTTTTTAAATAGGGGGTATTCATTATTGTCATTTTTGAGAATATTGGATGATTTGGAGCAGCATAAGTGGGAAAGGATTCATATCGATTGTGTTATACACATCATGTGGGATGGTAGTTGGAATGAATAATGGTTGATTAGGATTGTTTAGGAACCATAAGTGGATGAAATTTTATGAAACTAATTACGATAATTGAGACCTATACTCTTAAATATATAATAAGATAGAAAATTACATAATAATTATGATTTAAAACAAATGAGATAATCCAATATATATTCACAAAATTTACATTAATTTATCATTTCAACCCATAAATAATCATTCAATTCTAAGAATGAGAGGATTAGTGGCATTGATTATTGGTAAAAAGGTAACTTAATTTATGATACATGTGAAAAGTTCTTATTATATGTACAACTCTAGATCAAAATTTTAAAATATCATATCATACAATAATATTTGTCAAATTTGGGTAGAAACATAATAAAGGGGGGCGATCAAACTATTTGAATGGGTCCATATAACCTCATTCCATCATTGGTAAAAAAATATCAAATATAGATGCATGACTAGGGAAGAGTGAAATTTCTAAAATAACTGCAAATAGTAAGAGTTATCCCTATGTCCTAATAATAGGATGTGTACTCAAGTATGAAAAATCATGTACCATATATTAATTGAGATTAATAAATGAAAATTAATTTTTATACAAGTATAATAATCATAATAATATAGCGTTAAATATTCCATACTCAAAAACATAGGGAACACTGGAATATTTTAACCCAAATAATGGTAATGGGTTGACACTAAATCTTATAAAACAAGCTAATCAGCATATGTTTGATGATCAATATTATCAAACTATATAATCCACATAAACATCATTACCAATCATGTGAACCAAAATAACCTATATTGAGTTCATTCTCAATAATTTAATCCTAGATAACCCATCTTTGGATTATGATTATTATTTTGAACCAAGATAACTAGTATCTGGTTGACACTAAATATTCTAAATCGTGGTATTACTTATATTGGTCATTACTAAGATTTTGAACCATGATAACCCTCATGTGGTTCACACTAAATTTTACAAACATACCATTCCAGAATATGGTTCACATTCAATTTTATTATCCCATGAAATATTAAAATTATTCCAATCCATTGGATGGTAATATAGGACAGAAACAATCATAAAATAATCATAAATAATTGTTCCATTATAAAATGAGAATATTTATACTTTAATAACTCTTAAACAACTAATGAAAAATATTTCATATTCATGAAAATAAATTCCCTGAACATTCCAAATAATATATTTTTATACTGACTTAAAAATATCCTCATTGTAACATGAAGATAATTAATGTTTATTTCATATATATAAAATATCAATTTAATATCTCATGATGAATAACATGAAAAATAAGTGGGATTAAAAATTTCATATGTCCATGAAAACATTTTAAAAAATTAATTTTAAATAAATAACAAGATCATTATAAAAATATTAATAAACAGTTTTAAAACTGAGATATTCTTTTTGGAAAATATTATTTATAACATAATAGTGAATTAAAATCATTATTTTAGTATATTTAAAAAAATATAGAATACTTTCTAAAATAATAATCCATTAAACAAACATTTAAATTCAATTATTATTATTTTTAAAAAGAAATTGTATATTTAAATATAGGAATATATACTATGATAGTAATATCATTAGAAATTAAAATTCTTTTAAAACCCAATTTAATATATTTATTTTAATTTTCAACAAATAATTCTCATATGGTGAGAGAACAATAAAATGGTTTCTATAATTTTTTTAATATAGTCATAAATGAGGATTACATGTGTTATATTCAATATTCATTCTCCCTAGAAAAAACATTATCAAAGTTTAAAATAAAATATTAAGTTAGAATAATCCAATATTGTAAGAAATATGATCAAGAAGAATCATTATAACTCAATAAAGGGAGATAAGTTAATGAAAACACTAAAAACAATGGTATCATTAGAATACAAATGAAATAAAATAATGATCATTATATTGATCATAAAATTTCAAAAATTTAATTAATATTCAAAAAATATTTATTCGGTATTAATCACACAATAACAAAGATATTGTGGTGTATAAAAATAATTCTTCTTCAAATAATTCAATTTGAAATAAATCACCCCTTACCGTTTTCACCCACTTACCAAAATATTTTCTAACCTCTTATAAAATAATAATAAAAATATTAATAACTTATTCGAGAACATTAGGCATATATATTTCTCTTGGAAAACATCATATTTTTTCATTTATTAAGAATAAATTAGTTTTTTATTGTTTATTTTCATCATCAAATGCTATAAAAAATGACTGATTGTTCTCTAATATATATTTAATGAAATAATTGATTCATTTTTTTGTAAAATAATGTACTCGGGCTCCTCGAAAATCCAAGATACAAGACATATAGTAATTTGATTATTCGTCTTATCGCATTTTAAAATAGTTAATGACAAATTAATGGTCTGTTTAAATGGAAGTTCACAAGACCTAACGTTGGCTTGTATAATAATAAAATTAAAATATATAAATAAATATATTATTATTATTCATTTGAAATTAATAATTAAAAAATCTAAAATATAGTTTTATTACCATATATTTCTTTAATATACATGTTCTTATCATATATTATATATTCATTATTACATTGTTCATTTTGGTGGAAAAATCGAGAAAAATTAAATCATGTTAAGTAGATTTTATGAGTTATTATATGTTCCTATAAAATTTTTCAAAATATTCTAATGAATCATAAAATTATTACAAAATACCATTTATATTTAGTAAATTACATCTTTTTACCATTGTATTAGAGATCTTATGATTAATGAAATTATTCATTGGATGGGGTCATTTTTTGTTGAATGCCTGAGTAGTGATTCCCTTCTCAATGACTATAGAAGAATAGAGGTATAGGAAAGTTATCTTTTCAATGTTATATTTGTCATATATTAATAAAATTTATTCCTAAAATTTATTCCTAAAATCCAATATTTCATGGATGCGTTAAATTTCATGCACACATAATAGTGGTTATATTAGTTTATATAGGAATGATAATGAATATATAACTCTTGATATATAATTTTATAAAATATAATTATGCAAAAAAAATTGATTCCAATATATTTGTATGGTATGAATTCTTTTTTACGTCAGTAATAAATTGTAAACATTAAATATTATGTGATACGAAATTCATGAAATTGTACATTATCTTTAAAGTATCATTCTAAAATGAATATCATATTGTATATAATTTAGGCCAAATTATTTTGAAGATGAAATAGGATCCAATGTGATGTAAATGGATAGTTTTTTTTTCAATATTCAATTGAATATGGGTGTCATGAGGATTGGAAATTATTTCTTTTATATATATATAAAATGGAACTATTCAAGGGCTAGTAGCTACAAAATTGAGAAATAAACTCTTTAGGTGTGATATTATGTCATGAATGATTTGATCTACCTTTTTTAAACTTTTTTAAATATTATCAATCATGTAACACATGATATATAAATTTATCACTATTTTTTCAACCATCGAAAATAGATTTTACTCAAGTGATTTATATTTTAATAAAATTTAGATATTTTTTTAACAACTTATGCTTTCATTAACCAAAATTTTAACCCCATATAATATTAATCAATTTGAAAATAATTTTAAACTAACATTTATTCTGGAATATATATTAATAATTTAAGGTATTTTAGGAAACACATATTATTAAATTAAGTGTTCTTTATATTATTTTGTATCAATTAAAATTAAATATATTCTAATATATATTTTTATAGTAATAAAAATATTTAAATTAATATTTGTAATGATATAAATTTATTTTATTGAAGAGAAATTCTATAAAATCAATGATTAAATTATTTTAAAATAACAGTTTTGACATTGTCATAGCCATTATCAATATTCATAGTAGTCAAAATTTCATGATTAAATTTGAAATTGAAAATATTACTTATTATGATAATTTTGATGTAAAATATTAAAATGGATATCCTGATTTCATTTAAATAAATTTATCTAAAATAAATTTCCATAAATGTGAAAAAAATAGTTTTTAGAGAAATGTATTACTTATAATGCCAATATGTTAAATATTTGTTTTATAAATAAAAATTCTATAAAATTACATATTTATATTAATAAATAATTATATTCTTAAATATTTTTTAAATAAAATTTTTACATTATTCTATTAGGATATATTCATTAATGTTATTTTATTAAAATATAATTAAATTTTAACTATTTAGGTAAAAACTGTTTTTTAAAAAAAATTGAAAAAATTTCTCCTTTCGAAAAACATTTATTCATGGAAGTAAATTATTAGGTAATTTTTGAAAATATAATTTCTCAAATTTATAAATATATATTTAAAAATAAAAAAAAATTATTAATTAAAAATTTTAAATGAAAATTTAATTTTACCCAAACTAATGAGTTCCAATACATATTTTAGAATCATTTTCATTATTATCACAATATATATTTTATTTATTAGAAGTTTTTTACTATTTAATATTGTTAATAATATATATTTTAATGTTACTTTCATTTTGGTTTTCCATGTGGATAAATATATCGAATAAATTATAAATTTTGGAAAAATATAAATTCCAAAAACTCAATATGTTACATTCCTCTCTCTGAAAATAAATTTCCTCTCTTGAATTTCAATTACTACTCACTAATGAAAAATAATACATTTTTAGGAATAGATTTTATTACTCAAAGTACAATTTCCAATGAAATAACAATCTTACAATCATAGTGTGTATATCATTTTTATATAATATGATATTTTTTTATAGAGTTATTCTTCAATAATTTGAGATAATGATCCATCATGATGTTATATATTCAATAATATAATAGAATTAATTTTTAAAAATATATTATTTTTATCATTATATGAATATATGATAATTTTCTTGATTGATATTTTACTTCCATATAATTGTAAATAATATTGTGCCAATGTGAAGATATAAATTTCATTTAAACAAAGAATAGATAATGATTTGGTGTGGCAATATCCCATAATCATTTTTAGTGATAAATAAATATTATATATAATATTGATAACATGGTGATAATTTGATTTATAATTAATTATATAATAGTGGGTGAAAATATACAAGATATAATATATTTGTTAATCTATTATGGAGAACACGTAAAATCACTTAATTATCACTATCTAGTTTAATAAGGGTATTTTTATTTGTTTTACATTATTCTTATGTTCTATGAGGTTTCTAATAAATATTTCCATCACAATCCATTTAATTTTTGTATTGGATTCCATAGTTTACACATAAATCAAATATAAAACAGCAGACATGTAGGTTATCTTTGGGAATAATCTTTTTCTCCACCATATTAACTGATCACTCCCTTCTTCCTCCATTTATTTTTCCTCGTGGCCCTTTTTTGTCATAGTTAAATTAATATACCATTTCCTCTTATACATCACCCTAGATTTAACTTACACACTGTTGAAATGAGTAAATTTGAATATTCTCGACATTATGATCTCTATCTTCTTAATTGTAAAGAACCCTAACAATTGTAGCCCATAGGCAGTGGTTACATTATTACATTTGAAAATGATATGAGTTATAACATCCCAATTAATTAAATAGGTTGTTAGTAATGGTAATCTAGATACATTAATGTATCCCATATTATATGTTAAATAAAAAATTATATCATTTTTTTATTCTTAGATCTGCATTATTTTTCCAATATATCCTCGAATAAAAATTGTAGTTTACTAAATAAAATCCATGAGAAAATAAAAAATAACGAAGGGGTTATCTCAAATGCTTCGTAATTGTATAGGCATTATGAAATATATATAAGTAAAGGTGTTAAAATCTATATGTAAATGTATATAACTAAATAAAATTACATTTAGTTACAAACATGGTCATAATATGGCATGAATGAATGATCATTAATTAATGCTAATTAAATAATCACATTATAATGAAACTGAACCATGGATATTCAATCTAAATAACTAATAAAAATAAATATTAGTAACTAATATCCTAACGATGTAATAAATTATTAATAAAATATGATAAATACCATCAATTATTCATTAAAGATTCTAATACAGTTGAATTTATGTTGAAATCTAATATTTTCGACTTCTTGCTAACAGATTATATAATGGACTTCAAGTCACCATATGATATTATCATATTTGATACAACATTTAATATCATCAAAATAATACCGATAAATAATACCATAATTTAATACTTCTACTTCATTTCACTTATGGATAAATAACAATAATAATTAATACGGCTTTAACAAAATCAATAAATGACAATATTTGAAGAATTATTCATGTGATTTATCAAAATATTCCATAGTTAAATTTAAAATAATCCATACAAACAAATATAATTTAATTTATCATTATAATAAATAAAAAACATAAGATTCATGAAAGGATGTTAACATAGTTCAAGATACATTAAATATATTTCTGAAATATTTTGTACAAAAATACTCTTTACACCATGATAATAGTTTTATAAAATAATAAAAATTTGCACATAGTAAAGAAATAATTTTTCCTAAGAGATACAATAAAATAATTTAAATTTTTCATTAAAATATTTATAAAATATTGTGATGGGAAATTCATTTCATATTGTGTATGTTAAAAAATTCCTCTCACATATTTGTATGAAAAAATGTACCTTTTATAGTAAATGGTATGAATATTCCATCAAAACATTTTTAAGAGGAAAATATGTATAGAATGAATTAAAAAAATAAGTGCAAAATATAACAAATATTTATAAACATATTTTTAGAATACATTGAAATTTATGATAAATATCATAAACTATGACATTAATATAAACAATCTGGAATAATGATTGGATTGTGAAATAAATCTGTACCACTTTTGTATCAATTGAATAATAAAGCCCATGAAATAAATAATATCCAATGAAAAAATAATTACCAAACCAAAATTATTTTAATAATATAATATATCAATGATATGTTTTTATACCACGCAATATAAAATATGGTGAATAAGGCATAAGTACGATTGATGTAAAAGTGAGACAAGAAACCCTTAACACATCGTAATAAATTCTATCATATTCTACATGACTGATTTTTTTTTTAAAACATTAATTATGTATATTCTAAATAAATTAATGACATCATTTTTACATTGAACGTTACAGTACATCATAACATAAAATATTTAACAACCACAAAATTTCTCTCAGTAATGATAAATTGACATGATGTCAATTATCATAGGTTGGATATCTATGAAATGGGATCAAAAATCATGTATAATAGTATAAAAAATGTTATTAATATATAATAGAAAATTATTAATATTTAAATTTTCTTTTATTGTCCTTTTTCCATCTTTCTACTCATTACTTATTAATATTTTAGTATTCATACTATTTCTGGTGTTAATTTCCCTTTTCCACAATCATGTTTTTCATGAATCTCCTGATTCACATAAATATCATATATATTCACCATATAAACAAAAATATTAAATTTATTTATATATTATTTTCTTATTAGGTACATTTCTAGAATAATTATTGAAAAGAATACATAGAAAATGAATCACATCACTTCATGGAGATTGTAAAATGTATATATGGATTGGTGACAGTATTGTGTATAAGGGGTTGAAAGTGATGAAAGAATTATTAATTTTATATAAAAAATATCATAGAATAAGTAATATATATGTTTTATATTATTTAAAATATTAATAACAAAAAATCTAATGTGATGTTGAAAAATTAATTACACCACCACGTGGGTTCGGTAAGTCACAAGTACACATTTGTGGTGCTTTCATTTTTCGTTAGATGAAAAAAACGTCAAAAATAGTTATATCATAATAGTAATAATATATAATTAAGTATATGATATCAGTGTTTCTAAGATATTATGGAAAAAATAATTTATGATTAATTATAAGAATAAATATCCATGATATTGAGGTAAATATGATTACCATTTCATCGATAGACTTTCCATAGATATATTCATAAAGGATTGATGGTTGTTGTTTTCAAACTAAATATCCACTTGAACATTTATTATAATTTTATGAAGATAAATGTGTATTTATATTTCCAATCTATAATGTTCAATGTTGTGTAATGAAACTGTGTAAAGTGTGCCTTTTATAATTAAGGTGAAGGGAACTTTTGTAATTTCAAAAAATAATAAAATATAATTACACAATTCGAGATCCAAATTCATAAATAATAACTATAAATGTTAATGTGATATTATATTGTATCATATATTATCAAAATTGATATTATTTATTATTTATATGATTTTTATATGATTTAATAAAATATTATATTCATTAAGTGTCATTATTGTCAATTTTGACACCATTATTACATGAAATTTAATAATATAAATAAAATAAAATAAGTTAAAAAATATTATCTTTATACATTTCAATGATATAATATTATTATATTAAAATAATGGACCACCTTAATTTATTCAAATTATAGTATTTTTTATATTTTCAGTGACATATATTATATTTTTCATTAAATTTAATAATTTCTACATAACCATTATGTAAGGAATTATTGTTATAGTGTCAAAATATAATTAAATAAAAATTTAACATTATGTAGATAAATATTTTAATTTTAAAGTAAATATTTACAATTTAACATATATTATAGAGATCCCTTATTAAAAATCATAAAATTATCAAATAAAATTTATGTGACATCGTTGAATTTTCATTAACAAAATATTACATGTGTAAAAAAATCAGAAATATGTCCATAAAGGGTAATATGACATAAATTTTAATTATTATTGATTAATATTACTCATACAATAAAATTTGGGTACATGTAATGGTTATAATATAATAATTTTGATATTTTTTTTACCGATAATTAATTTATTTACCATTTACCATTTAAATACAAAACAGTACGACTGATATTTATTATGTCAAAATTAAATAGGATAAATTAACTACATATTTTCCCCATATTCATAATATTTTATCATTTTTATAAAATTCATGTCACACAAGTGGAATAATTTAATTTAATAATATTCAGACAAGACGCAATGAAAAACGATTTTTTTTAAAATGCCTTTTTAATGGAACATTTTTTTATAACCAATTCAATATTAAAATTGATTAAAATTTAATATATTGTACTATAAAAATATAATATACATAATATTACTTTTAAACCATTTAAATATTAATGTTAGTTTATTCAATTTAATGAAACAAAAATATAGTTTTCAATAAAAATTTGTATTTTTAAAAATTCATTGAAAAATAAATCATTTCTTAAAAATCAAAAAATATCACCATAAATTATATTTTATATAATATTTTTAAAAAATTTGTTTATTTAATAAATTAAATTTTATTAATTTTCCAGCAAAAGTATATTATTTATTTTCTCAGATAATGAAATTAAAACTATGTTGTGATGAAAACATATATTTAAAGAATAAAATAACATTAATAAATTTTATTGTTATGTCAATATGAATTAATATGTAAATATACATTGAATATGAACATAATAAATATTTCATAATATATTTATTCATAATCATGACGTCAAATTTGATTCCTATATTATAATGGTAAAATTCAATTAATAATATTTTGGTGATTTTTTTTGTAGATGTAGTGTTTCATATACGTTTCCAAACAAACTGTGATTTTAAATTATAGGTGTGTTACATTCTTTTATAAATAAATAATTTACTTCCTCACAATTTCATCATTTGATTGATAATAATGGGATTCTGATTTGAAAATTATAATCTAGAAAACCCACATTATAAAAATGGTTAAAAACATCATCTTAGTAAAATATAAATAGAATTGTGGATGTCATCTAGAGTGACACGTACTCGGTTTCCATTTAAGAGAACATAAATGGAAAATGAAAATGATTATATTGATGATAAAAATAACTCCCAATAACTAGTGGAGATTGATAGGGATCATTTGTATTCTATATTTAACCGTATACAAATCATTGATCTTTTATATGTTAAAAGGCTATTGATTTGTTGTTATTATATTTAAACAAATAACAATTTTTTTTCAAAATACTTTTTAATGAGATGAGATTTTATTGTTCATTCTTAATAAATGAAAAATGACATATACTTACCTGAAAATTGTAGGTTCCTCATTTAATCAATTTTCATATAAAATTATTTATTTTCAATAAATTAGGAGTATGAATTTTTTATCCCTGATGAAATAGAAAAAAGTTATATGTTTCAGAAAATACATAAATATATAATTATAATTTTCTCTTATCATAAGACATTAATAAAAACAAAAATAATTATAACATGATATAATAGTTATGAAAAAACTAAATGTCTATATGAAAAAAACTACATTAATTATCTAAAATTAAATTTTAAAAAATAAAATTTTACATAGATCATTAAATAAATTATTATTTTTATATTGTTTAAAAAAATTATTTCTTAATATTCAAAATCAAATTTTTTTACAATTTGATCAGATAGTATTATAATAAAAATTTAATATTTATCTTTTAAAATGTTCATACAATAAATGTACAATATCTAAGATACACTAACCACTTATAAAAATAACATGAATCACCATAATTTCACATAAAATAATATATTTCTTCACAAGATAATTAAGCAATTATTCCTAAAATAAATTTCCACTATATTCTCGTTAGATTATTCATGTAGGTTTCCTCATCTATTATTCATCTTATTCAATAATATAAATTTCATAACAACAAATAAATTTGCAAAAAATTTATTACCCATAAGATAGAACAAATTTTAATATAATTAACATATATCTTGTATGTAATATCATTTAAATACATATAAAATATGTTATACTTACAAAGAAATCATATTGTCAAATAGTATAAGACGAAACCTAGTAAATCTTTAGTTGTGGGTATAATACATGAAGCCTTGTAAGATGTGATGAGTTATCACCTGACCTTCTATTTTTAATTTTTCGAATATTATATTTGTATAATTCATAAATTAGATCATAATTTTGTTTAGAAATGCTTAAAAATAACATAAATATATAAAACATTTTGTAAATATTTTAACATAAAATGTTACCAAATATTTTTTATATTTCATTACAAAAATGTAATAACACATCATTAATTAAAATCATATCATCATATATTCAATAAATGTTATCCTTTCCATTAAAAATATAGACAAAAATTGTGAAAGAATAATATATTAAATAAAATTTTCACTGAAACATAAATTAATCGAATGGGTTATATTTCTAAACAAAATCATCCAAAATATCATTAATCATTTTTAAATTTAAATAAGAAAATAATCATACTGGGGTTTAAAAAATTAATATTATGATAAACAATAAACGCATAAAATAATGTAGGTGTATATAACTTATCGAATAATGGGATAAATATAATTTTAAAATAAAAATAAAGAAATATTTGTTTCATGATTTTTCATACCCTGCCATCATTATTGATATAATTATTCATCATTATGTCCATAAAATTAAATTTTAATCAAAATTATCTTGGTTCCCACCATTGAATAAAATAAAAAAATAAAAGTGTAGCATCAAACTATAATAATTATAACGATGTATCAAATAATCATGTAATATTATTTAATGGATAACTAAATTCTAAAACATTGTACCCAATCTATTAGTCTATATCTCTATAATTAATTATATATGGTCATTACAAAATCTCTAAAATGTTTTCAAATAAAACAAAAAATACAGAAATTCAATCATAAGGTTATATTTTATAATCTATTTATTTCCAAAATCAATTCTCCAAGGATTCTACAATAAATCCATTGATATAACATTTAATGACACCACCGTATCTAAGAACCGATAGTTAAATTATTACATTAGAATAATATACTAGGAATCACAACCCAATTGACTAAATAGTTTAGTATTCTGTGTAATATACCAACTTACATTATTCCCAAATTACATTTGAAACAAATACTACAACATGATTTCTTTTCTAGAGAATAAAAATATTTGATCTATAATATTATTTCATGGTAATCATAGTAATCATCGTAGATAAAAAGTACAAATAGAAATATAAGAAAAGGGTGAGCATAGAAAATTTGTAATCATAATATTATAGTGTATGATATACATTAATATGGATTAAGAAATTTTTAATGGTAAAAAACCAAGACACATTCTATTTAATTAAATAATTTATAATAATATTTCATGAATAAATGATGAAAAATTAATTTCATATAAATAATCACATAAGTTCGAAATGTGACCATTGTAATTATATATAATCAAATAATAAAATGGAATATAAATAAATGAAATAATATTGTTCGAATGTATAATCTCAGTCATTAAGAACATAAGAACATGGTTGTGTTCTAATAATCTAAAACCATCCACATCATGTTGACATATAATATTGTCGACGTAATGATAACATCTAATATCATCTACATCTTTACAAAATATATTAATTTTGACTACATTAAACCATATAATATGTTAACATCATGGTAACATATAATTGAGTAACATTCTAATCCAAATGAATTCCTCATCATGATAAATAACACAACAAAATCTGTATGACTTTACAAAATCAAAAACTATCCATATTAGAAGATCTATTCATATGAAATTTACATTCCTTCACAATATATAGTAATCATAAACCAATAAATGAATTATAATGAATGGTATCATTATAATACCTTTTTAACATAATATTCAACAACATATTTTGACATAGATGAATATAATTTAGTTAGATTAATTGAATATTTCACGCTGGAAATAAATATTTTACCATGAAAATAATTATTTAAAATCTAAAAACTATGGACACAGTAATGATACAATTTTGTATGAAAATAAAAATTTAAAAATGTAATGGGAAAATAAATTCATTATATATTAATAATTGTGGGAAATTAATTTATTGATTTATATGTTATGACAAATTTCCTTTCACAATTTTGTTAACAAATAAAAAAAATACCTTGTTTGGAAAATGATAGGAAGTTTTCTTTTAACATCATTTTTAAAATAAAATTGTAAATTAAATATACATAATAATTTTAGAATAGTAAATAAAATGAAAATAGTTTCAAAAGACATCTAAAATGAATATAAATATCTATAATTGAGAAATAAACGTATAAGAAACAGAATAATCATGAGAATGGTAAATAAATGAATCAACATGTTTAAATTATAAATTTTATGCATCATAATATAAATAATATCAAATTAAACACTAACATACAAGTGGAAACAGAGACCCATTATATAATAATTCACAATAGTAGTGTTTATTCCATAATATATAAATAAGTTGTGAATATGGAATATCTCTTGCTAATTTAACTATTTGACGAGAAACCCAAAAAAATTTGTAATATGTTGAATCATATACCCATTAATGAATAAAAAATAAGAAAAAAATAACATGGAAATTAACAAATAAATTATATAATATAAAAAATCTGTTTCGTATACACCTCATAAAATAATATATATTTACAACATAAAAATATTCAAGAATGAAAGATCATTGAGATGAATTTTTCCCCTCATGATAGAGTTCATTAAAACAACATGAAAACTACTTTATAATTGTTTAAGATAGGTTAATAACCTATAACATAACCATATTATTTTTTATCATATCTTATATGATCATTATATATCATATTTCCCCCAATCCATTTACAATATTTCATTATTTTTACAATTTATCGTATTAATTTCCTGATTTCATCATGATTTATTTACAATTAGTGTCTAAATTCTGTTGAATATGATAAAGATACATGATCACAATAATTTTAATAATGAAATAAAACAAAATATTTCATCAGATTAATATCTAAAATCAATCATTAATTTATAATGTATGAAAGGAATCACATCCCTCTTGGATATGGTAAGACATACGTATACAGAAGAAACACTATCATTTCTAACATGTTAAAATGGTATGTAGATATATTAATTTAATAAAATTAGTTTCATTTTTTTGTATCAGACACACGCACACAAACACACACATATATATATTATTTTAATATTTATAATCATCCAAGACAAGTAGTTATGAGAGTTATATTAGATGACTATGTGGAGATGGTAAACCATATATTCACACGTGCAATGATTTCATTTATAATAGGACTAAAAAAGGACTAATTTGGATGTATTATAATATAAAACAAGTCTCACTGTATATATGATACTATAGTTATTAATTAGTGATGTAAAAATAGATTAATAAGAAGTATAATAAAAAATAAAAAATAAATAGTTGGTAAAAAAGATTGACTTTTCTTCTAGGGACCACCTGTATATTTCTATAAATGGGATCTGGAGTTGGTCATGCGGATATAAAAAAATCAAATAAAAAAAATTATAATGGTGATATTAAGATAAATGTGATGTTATTAGTATATTTATATATAACTCAAATTTCTAGAAATAAACAAAGGATGTTGTGTAATTTTATAATGGAAGAGTGAGGAACTTTTGGAATTTTTCACTACACTGAAATATAATTATTATATTTTTGATATAAATTCTTCCAAATGGAAATAATATATGGGATTTAAATGTAATCCATATATTATATTTTTTTCATTAAATATTTATATAATATAATTTAATAAAATATTATATTAATGAAATTCTATTATTATCAATTTTGAATATATTCATTACAATGAATATAATAATAGCCATAAAACATTATAACATTGAATAAAACTTTTCAAACATATTTAATTGGCTATATTAATATATATGTTTTATGGAACACATTAATTAATTGAAATTAAATTAATTTAATCTTTTTTTCATCATTTTATTATTATTCCATTAATTGAATAATTACTACATCATCATTACTAGTAATTTAATGTAATTATTTATTCACAAAAAACTACAAAATATATCTCATGATTTAGAAATATTTTATTCTTTTTGATGTTATATTTAATAATTATTATTTCATCTACATAATTTGATATTAAATTTATTATAGTATTTAAAAATATTAATGTAAAATCACTGACTTCTCATAAAATAAAATATTATAAAGGTCATAATCTCATCCAAAATCACATAAAAAGTCATTATAAAAAATTAATGAATTCGGTTGAAATTTACTCATATAAAAAACATTCCATATTTTTGGTGATTTTACAATACATAACATATTTTTTTCATTAATTTTTTAGTTTACACCTTACCATGGTATTAAAATATATTATAGTTAATTTTAATTATTAGCACAGTAAATGAAAACTATTCAGTAAATTTTCATAAAATTATTAACAATATGGAATCAATTTTAAAAAATAATAAATATTGATTCTTCATTAATAATTTTAAAATAAAACTGAAAAATGAAATGATAAACAATTTATTATAAATTGCCTCATTAGTAGAAAAATGTTTTCATTCCAAATTCGTTCCTGAAATTTAATATTTAAAATTTTATTCTAATATTAATAATATAATATTATTAATTTCACATAATATTCTTTTAAAATTAAAAATTATCTTTTCTAAATGGTATATATTGAAAAATATTTTTTCAATAATAATTATTCATTTTCAGTATTTAATGAAAAATAAATCATTTTAGAAATATTTTATAATTTTAACCTCAAATAATATCTATATGATTTTTTTAAAAAAATATTCTATTTCATAACAAAGAAAATGTAAAAAATATATTTATTTTCTTATATAATACCATAAAATTTCATTTTGAAGAAAACTTATTTTTTTTTTAAAATGACTTTCTTAAAATGTGTCTGTTTGTTTCTTAATAATTACAAATTAATTTTTTAGTAGTCCATAGTAAATATTACATTATATAGTTATTAATATTCATTACCTCATATTTAGGTGTACATTATAATTTACTTATTTCTATAATAATATTTATGGCTTAATTTGAGCATGGTATTGTGTATTGTATTCGATATTGAGCATAATGATATTTAAAATTCATATGATTTTACTTGATAATTTCATAAACAAAATCTCCAACTTATTTGGTTTTAATATATATATATATATATATATTCATACTCAAATAATTAATAATAACTCATGAAAATTTGTTGATAATAATCAGAATATATTCAACACCAAATATAATACCTCTTCATTTTTCATTGTGAAATTATTTTATTGTCAATCACTTACAAAATTACCCAAATTCCTCCAAAAACAAACTATTTTTAAAATAAAAATACAAAATAATTACTGATCAATTTTAACAACATAAGGATATTATTATAAAAGTATCCTATAAATGTATTACTTTTTGGAACTATTACATTTTTTATGTTCACCATAAAAAACATATTGATCAATATTATTTTTATTTTTATTTGATATTAACATAATCCTTAAGAAAATACATTAATTTAATTAGAAAATAAAGCTTTCTTAATTAATTATGAAGGTTATTTTATTAACCAATGAATATCCCCAGAGTGTTTTTTTCTAGGTGTGTTGTCATAGGCCCACTCATTGTACACTAGAGTAACCATTGATTTGATTATAATATATACTTTTTTTGGTTATTACCCATAGGTGAATCAATTTCAAAATATTATCCACCTATTAGTATCTTAATTAGGGGGTTATTTTTATGGAACCACACAATGCCCACATACTGAAGGTTTTGGATCTTATCCTAAACATAATTTTTTACATTAGGACTATATATAATGTATTTACGTAAATTAAATTATCATAGTCTGTAAAAATTACATATGTAATCCTAATAAAAACTATAACATGTATTGAATGAAAATGTAGTACCTAGACCTTTTTCGATGATTCCCATTCTAAAAATAGATTCTATAAACACATTAATTTATTTTAAGAGATATGAAACTTTCTTAATTTACAACATAATCATAAACCAAGCATTACATGTAAAAAATATTCAAAAAATTTTATGAATTGTTGATTCTGGGTCTATGCGGATTACGTACCCAAGAAACATGTTTTAATATACTTGTTAAAATTTCTAAATATTCTAACCTTGCTATATCATCTAATATAAATTCCATATATTATGTTCATTAAGGGTTATATCAAATGAATATGAGAAAACATGACAACTATTAATTATTGAATTAAAATAAATTTAAATAATAATAGTACTCTATAATTAATTATATGAAGATATGTAATCTAAAATTTGAAATAACATATTAAAAAAAATAGAATCCTATTAAATTAAATATATGATAAGGATAATGATCATAGAAATATAATATATAAATATTCCATTAGTATAAACATATAAATACAATACATTTTGAACCTAGATAACTACAATAGTTCAATTCTAAATCATGTGAATCAATAGATCCTATATATCCAATAACATGGTCATGAAAATTCTAGTCAACCTTGTTGTATCACATTAGTTTAATGATAAATAAAATTAACTAAACTAACCAACATTGTGTTCATGGTCAAAATTATTATCATATGAGATATGATCCCATCATGAATTCATATAAGAGATTTATCAGACCTAAAGCATCAAAATAATAACTATACATAATAGTTCCATTAAAACATGAAAATGTTAGTACATCATACATCAAATAATTAACTAGCAGAAAAGAGACTGGTTTGAAGAAAATAAATTCCAAAATCATTTTATAAGTCATATACAAATTTTTTTATGGTGTAATAAAATAAACCTAGTGTAAAAAATGCAGTATTAATGGATCTTGTATATGTGAAAAATAAAATTTTAGGATAAATGTATAAATTTGTTTAAAAATAAAAGAGAAATAACATATTTGAATGGAATATATAATCCATAAAATAGTTTCTTTGAAATGAAATATTTATGTTGATAAAACATTTTAAAAAAATATATCTAAATAAAAAGTGGTATTACAAAACAAATAAATGAAAAATGTTCCTTCAAAAATATTATTTTAGATGATAAAAAAAAATTAGCAATCAATACATAACAAACTTTCATTTTATCCCCCTATTAAAATAAAAAAAATATCAAAATAATACCTTTAGTCTATAAAATGAAACAATATAAACATTCGTTTTAATAATTAATTGGTTAAATTCTTACACAAAAACATTTTATAATTTAGAAATGAATCTTCATAATAAATAATGCTAATTTAATGAAGGAAACCTCAAATTAGTTTAATTTTTTTAACATAATAATAAAATATTATTTCATGGGACACAAAATAATAATATATTTAATAAATAGGAAGAATATTTTTAATTAAATAAAATAAAAGGGTGGAAAAAACAAATCATTAACTAATTTGTTCAAGAAGAACATTGTTAATTTAATAAAGGGAGTTGATTTAATAGAAATCCTTACAATATTTGTATATTTTGAATTTGAATATATTTAATGAATGAACAATAAATTTATCATCATATATAATGGATATCCTGAATATGGAAAAAAATATTCTTTATGAAGTATCAATGCCATATGAAAAATAACATTTTGTATAATAGGAAATATGTCTCAAAGAACTAAATATGACCAAAATAAACCATTTACTTTTCTGTAATTATTGTTAATGATCAAAACACTTGTATAATAAAGATAACTTTATTAATAATTTATTATAAATCCCCATTAAAAATTATTAAAATTTATACAAATGATATCTATCAATTTATTATATATATATTTGTCAATTATTATTTATTTACTTCATCGTAACATATAAAATATTATTACATGATTCATAGATGGATTCTAGGGTAATTCTCTATTATTATATGTTAATAAAATTCATCATTGATTTATTATACATGGTACTTGATTTATTGAATTTCAACTATTCATGAAATCTAATTTTAAATCGATGAAATATGAATGTATTATTTTTGAAAATGAAAATTGTAAAGAACTAGTTTTATTGTATTGAAAGATCAAATGGTAATATATAAATACATATATTAAATGTAAATAAAATATTATTCAAATAATATAAAAATTTTAAGAACATTATTATAAAATTTTAATTAAAATTATATATCATTCATTAATTATTCAATATATAATAACTATATAATCATTCACATAAGTTGTAAAACCAACCCAAATGAGACAATTTTATAAATTATTTACAATTAATGGTCTTTTTTTTATATATTTTTAATATATATTGTATATAAGACTAAAATTATAATAATATATAATTTTACATCATTAATTTTACTCTTATACCATACCATTCATGGGATTGATTATATTTCAACGGCATCTTTTGTGGGTGGTGATATTCCGTCTTACACATGATCAATATTTCCATTTATAATTTATTTTTATATAATGATGTTATATGAAAAATTATAATTTCATAATAATTATTTTAAAATATTCTTCCTATTCATTCATTATATACATCCTTTTTACTAACCATCAATTAAAGTGATGAAAAATTGAAGACATCATTCTCTGGATATTGTATTCTGCAAATATGCATTTAGAAATAATTAATTTTAATATAATTAAAATTGAATGAAAAAATAATATATATTAAAATAATATATTAAAACAAATATATAATAAATATACTTAATTTATAATTTTTTTATCGTTATAGTTAATTAGGTAATGAAAATTTATAACCAAAAAGGATAGATTAATTAATAATCACATTGGTATCATACACATTGAAATAACAAATTAAGATATGTATGATCACTAAGTGGTTTAGGGATGAATAAAATATCATTTATTTTTAATATATATTCCTTTTAAATCAACCTGAACCCATTAATGAAAACATAATAATTTTCAATGAACAAGCCTAGTAACAAAATCTAAAAGAACATAATAATTGCAAGCATCACTTCCCATCAAGAGAAGATTGTCCATGTAATAGTTTATAAATAATAAATGAAAGAAATTTACTAGAAATAATTAATAAATATAAATTTTACAAAAAGGGAATAAAATCATTAGACATTTATTCCACTATGATAAATATAATAATGAATGTGTTCTACGAATAAAAAAACATGATACAAGGATTATTTAACAACTTTTAAGAGAATTCATCAACATGTTTCTATATATTGTCACAACATCACTTATTATTATTTAATAATTATATTTTTATTCTAATTTATTAATTATTTTAGTTCCCAATAGAAGGAAAGAAATTACACATTGATCTTATGTATAAATGATATGTCCATTCACAATTTTATCTGATTTTACTTCTAGTATTTCACCTAGATTATTATATATGGTTCCCACTGTATATTGATTAAAATTTCAAATAATATTAACATTTATTAATAATTTTTATATTAATAGTTTAAAAAATCATTTTTAATCCATTAATTATGGCATACAATCGATCTTGTTAAAGATGATATGAATCTTATTCTGGTCTCTGACTAAAGACTATGTATAATAATAAATAGGGTTATTCATAGATGATCTTTAATGATGTTATTCCATCAATAGAAAATACCATCATCTGACTTATGAATTGATAAATCCTATGGTATCTTTATCCAATATTATTTTTTATTATTAAATATTTTACATTCCCAAATAGAACACATAAATATTTATATAAACATTACATTTTTATAAATATTCTTCGTATTGAATTTTAATGAAGTATAATTTATTTTTATAAATAATGTACTGTAATATTTTATATCTCACTAAAAATTATTATCTTATATTCATCTCAAGTATTTTGGAATAATCATGGTTCTTCTTTCGAGCATTATTATTAAGAACCTTAAAAATAATTCATTAAACTCTATAAATATTTTGTGTATTCCCATCATGATATTTTATCATTGAATGAGACTCATTGTATCATAACATATAATATATATAAAAACCATGTAAAAAATATATAACCATTACAACTTTATACAAAACACTCATCTTGTCGAACATACATGAAAAACGTATTTCAGTTGACACATTATATATTTTTTCATATACTAAATATGTATGAACATTTCATTATTTATTCCATTATATTTTTCTATGAAATAAAATGCATCATAACTTCATATATTATCCTTTCATATACAAATCTATTTCAAATTAATATCTTAAAATTATCCATATGACATTATCACCCGAATCCATACATTTTAAAACTCATGTAAATACACCTGATCTTTAGTTCAATTGGTGGAATCATTCTATATCGATATAATTTGTTGAAAAATATGATGTATTTATGATTTTATACATCCATATAGACATCATATAATTATGATTCCATTAATAAGTCCTCATTCTATAAAATTCAACAGAAACCACTCATTGAGTATTAAAAGAGTTTTATGATCCAAAAAACAACTCAAACATCAAAAAATAAAATTTACACTGTAAAATATATTCCATTTTTTTATATTTGATGAAAATCATTAGATTATAAATGTAAAAATTTTATACTTGAAAATTACATTTTCCTCATTTCTTCAGACAAATTGTTCGTTCTTTATTTCAATAATCGTGATAATAAAATCATTTAGAATAGAAAATAACCAAAAAATATACTTTTTTGAAACTCTCTTAATTGAAAATTATAGATATTTTAAAATATAAATTCAATAACTAAAATATTTTTGAACTTCTCACACACAAATCATCCATCTTAATGTCTTTATACTACAAATCCTTTAATAATGTACATCCAATATTCTCCAGTGGTTTATATTGGTAAAAGTGATTTAATAATTTATATGATTAAGTATTGAATAAAAAATAATGTATTAATATTTATAAAAATAAATCCTATCCAACTATAATTTTAACATTCTCCAAAAAAAATCTTCACACCATCACTGTCCCAACAGTCTCTCTTGTTATATTTTTTTCTCAACTAAGAAACCTAAATCATTAAACATTATAATTCAGGATTATAATTACATATCAAATAATTTCAATCTAATATTCATAAACTCAATTTAAGGAAAATTAATCATTGAAAAACAAAACATGGTATTCCATATGCAGTGTCTCGGGAACAATTTTCATACACCTCATAAGAAACATCTACTAGTCATCATAGAACCATCATCACAGAAAAATTTATCTGTTATGTTAATATTTTCATATATCCATATTAAAAAACTATTAAAATAGTTCACACATACTAAAATAATTGATCTCCAGTTTTAAAAGAACTCCCAAAATTCATACTCCCATTATATGGTTATGAATATAAAAATGGATTTATTAACATGAAATCTTTTTTTATCCAACATGAAAAATGTATCGAAAAAAATATGAGATACATGACGGAAATAAATAACTATCTTCAAATAGTGGTATGTTGAACAACCATTATCAACATCATCAAATGAATTTTTTTAGGAATTTTTATTGGGAATATTAATATAAAAATTTATATTATAAAAATAATGAGATTTGGTTTTGTTTTTATATTGAATCACATTGATGATGTTATATTTTTTATTAATGGGATTAGAATAAAGAAATTATTCTTTAATTTTTTTGAAATTTTACCACCATTATTATCACATCCCGATAGAATGATAAACATAAAATCATGAAAAAAATCTTACAAGTCATTTATATTCCAAATATGATGTGATGTAGCTTTAGTGGTAGAATCCTACACACCAGCTGTTGTGCTGGTAGAAAATAAACATGGTTTCTTTTTATATAATCTTAATATTCTCTCAACCCATAAAAATAATACTCCAAATGAAGATTTTTAATGATAAAAAGTTCCATCTAAATTATAATTTCAATAAAAAAAATAATATAAATATGTTGAATTATATATAATTTCATCCCCAAATCATTAGTTCCTTATATATATCAAAAAAATTATTTTCCATCCATGAGATTAGGTTCTGTTAGAAACAATTAATACTTTAATCAATGTATAATAACAAACATAATATCTAGACCTGAATCCTTTAAATGGAATAATCATCCAACAATTATTCTAAATTATTTATGCCTTATCCACTCATTCCACATATTTTTATAATATTTTTACATGTGAAATAAATATTGAAAATAGATTTTAATATTCGGTTTGATGATTAAATATAGGTTCTTTAGCATAATTATATTGTTATATGATAATATATTTCAATATTTCTTATATTTATATTATAAGAATATATTTTTATTCACTTATCATAGAAATTTCAATCAATTTATTCATTTCCATAAAAAATAACATGCTTTGAAATAATTTCAAGAAGAAAATGTTTTTATAAATAAAGAAAATCATTATTATGGATGCATCATGATTTACATTCATGTTGATATAAATATCAACTCTTCCACTCATGAATATCAAATTCATAATATTGTATTAAATTTGGATTACCAAGATCTTGAATCATACCTAAAACCATAAAAAGACATCTTAAAAAATTACATAAAACTCTTATCCAAATAAAGTATTAATCCATCGGGTTTTTTTATATCAATTTCATTATCATTCTCTATACTCTGAAATGATGACCTAAAATCAATCTATAAAATTATTTATCATCATTATGGACTAATAGAAAAATGATTCTAATTGTATCTAATAGTATCAATATAGAAAATTTATCATGAAAGACAATGTCATTAATTTTTTAGTAACTATTAGAAATGAGAAATACCTTGTTTCTTATTACGTAAAATTAATTATTTAAATTATTTGGGAACAGAGCCTATTTACCAACAACATTAGAATTTTATAGGATTCTGTATATTATACCATGTATCATGTCTCCCAATCTGACCGATCTGGTCATTTATAGAATAACTATACTCTTGATGTTTTGATTCTTAATCTATGCCCCTTACTTCAACCTTTGTGTATAATTTATTATGTGAAACTTAAATTTATTTGTTTTCATTTAATCATTGATAATTGATCTCAAATGAAGTTATGAGCTTCCACTTTTTGGTTGGATATGATTATATGTATGTGACACTTCAACCTCACATTAGATAACTGGGTTATACTCTTAATAATTTTAATCTTTATCATTGTTCATATAATTATTATATGTTCTTTTTTTCAATTAAAACCAAATAATAACCCCAATATTCTGTATCAACAATATTTTTGATACAATTTTTTTATATATTTCTAGAAACTTCATATATTTTAATTAAAATAATTTATTACTTTTTTATTAATAACAGTATCATTTTCCATTTTGAGGGTATAAAGAAATTATTACATCAACTCCTCTCTGATGAAACATATATTGTTTCCCACCCTTTAATTTTATAATACAAGGATATATAAAATCATTTAGGTCTTTCAATCATGCAGCATCCTTGTAATAAAACACATAAATAGTCATATTAGATTTTATCCTATATAAAAACAAATTCGATTTTTTTATTTAATATCATTCCACATATAATATAAAAAATTATCTTCTTCAGTCAACATCATTCATTTCATCTCCACCAAAAATCTATTTATTCAATTAATATCATAATTTGGTTGCATTGTGTACAGTAAACTAGACACATGATAAATTCTATTCATTTGAAGATAATATCTCATCATTTCACATGTATATTCCCCACCATTGGAATAACAAATATTCTTCATTGAACTTCCACTTTATTATTCATCACTTTTATATAATCTTTTCAATGTATTGAGAATCACTACTTTATTATTCATAAACATATTACATGAAATTCCAATAAATTCATTAAAAAAGGTAAAAATAACTTGTCTCTATGGGGTTTTGTTTACAATTTTCCAATAAAAAAATAATTTATAAACATCATGGGTTTGGAAGAATGTATATATAAATTCTTATTCCCTATGTATATAATCATCCCATTTAAAAAACAAATATAATATCTTAATTATTTAATATCATTAATATAATTAATACATTCTCTATTAATTTATAATTTCATATTCCATTGACACATATTTCAAAAAAATTATTCAACAAAATATTTTCACCCATAATGATAGGATAACATGAAAATTCTAATCACCAACATCAAATATTTTTCCCTTTTATCATTAACCTCTTGTTATGACATTATCATCATCTATTTTATCAATAAAACCCATGTTTAAAAAACAACTATACTAACATCATCAAATTGTTTTGAATAAAAATAACTTTTATGTCTTCTCTTATCAAAAAAATTGTCCATTTTTTAATTTATCTTCTATTCCTAAATGAAATAAAATACATTTCATTAATATCCGATTGACTACTAATTTCAAAATATCATGGTACCTAATTTAAGATGCATTATAATATTGAATAAAAAAATTTATATATTAAGAAAAAATAACTTCCCAAATCCATATTCATTGCAATTTTATATTTTGTTATTTCAGATTCAATACTTATGGATTTTTTCTGTTTTAAATCCAATAATTCATATTTTAATATTTATATTATAAATTTTTTCTAGTCCATATCATGATGAAAAATTCCTTTGAATGATGATCAAGATGATAACAAATAAATTAAATAGAATTCAATGATTGGAATATATTTTCAAACATCAAACTGACATTCATAGGTTTTTATCATTGATTAGATCACATCACCCACATACACTGCCAATCAATTCTTCTAAATTCAATATAATGATTATGACTAAACAAAAAAAAATTAATCTTCTTAAACCGTCCACAATATTAGGAGTTGTGTTTTATTGAATATTTTCCATTATAAAATTCAAATATCATGGAGTTGTGTTCATCCTTTCCATCAACATTATTTCCTTTGAGTTTTTAATTTCATTGTGAAATTAATTATTTTTTAATTCTATAAGATTTTATTCTTAAATTAAAGAAAAAATCAAGTTGTATTAGCTCTTTTCTAAAACTGAAAAACCTGCTAATGTTCATGTTCTTCAACACTAATTATTTTTTCTATATAAATAACTTTTTATATTCAAACTTTTTATGAATATTTTTATTTTTATAATAAATATTTGAGGTAAATTTCTATTAACCCTTTTGGAGATAACAATTCTCTAAATATTCCCCAAATTGTTTTACTAGGTTTTTGAAATTTGTTAATCCTTTATAATTTTTAACATTTCCCTGATGAATGATTTTTTATTATTTATCAATTATAATCAAATTATCTAAAAAATTATATAGATATATTTCTTCTCATAAATAATAATTTTTATAATATATTTTCATTTTAATAAATTGGACATATCTTCAGGGTGAGATTTAAAATTATTTCTAGAAGAGTTTCAATATTTATCATCATGATATTTTTAGAAATAATTAAAATCTCATACAATTTATAATTAAAAAAATATAATTTTCATAAATTACTTATAAATTAATTTTTATTCAAAAATTTCTCGTTCATCACCAGCGATTTTTTAATCATTGATATTTTTAGTATAATTATTTACTGTGGAATCATCCCTGATATTTTTATCCGCTTTTTAACTTCTATGATCAATTTCATATATAGATAATAAGATTTTTATTTAATATTATAAATTTATTATACATTCCGATTGAATATGATTTATATTTTCAGTCTTTTTTCCTAATGTTTTTGCTTTAATTTCATTAATCGTCATTATATTCATCTACTTTATTTCATTGTGGAAAATTTATGATAAAATATCTAACACCTCTACATCAAATAAATTTTATTAAAACAATTACTTTTTTTATGATTTAATATAAATAACTATTATAGAAATCTATTTAATACATTTATCAATTTATTTATAAAAATTATTTCAATTTTTAGAATCACTAGTTTATTCATTGTGAAATTATTTAGTCATTCCATATATAAAAACATTAAATTAAATTCCATGATCATCTTTCTCTTTTTTGTATGGTTTAATAATTTCATTTCATATGTGATTATATTGTTTTTTATATCATATATATATATATATATTGAGTTTTTGTATATATATTGAAAAAAATAAAATTTTTGTATCAAATTTATCTATAATATTTTAAAAATATTTTTAAAAATATTTGGAACATCCAACTTATCCCCATGTGATGTTTGGTGAATAATATTTCATTTATACTTGAAAATAAATCACAAATAATTTCACAACCACCAATAAAAAGTTGTTTATACTTCAATAATTAATTTAAATATTTACCTTCATCCCTTTTTATTGACTTCATTGATTTTTTTTAACATCTTATAGATTCCATTATCCTGTAATAATTTTATAACTCAATGATTCTTAATTTTAGATAGAGTGTAATTTATAGATTTTTTTCCCCATCAATTTGAAAAAAATTCTTATTACTATATATAAGAAAGAATCCCATTAAAATATGTAAAAAACAATTTCTATAAGGCTCATGAACACCATAACCAATATACATATTATATGATAATATTATATCATTATATAATTAAAATTTAAATCATTAATAAAATCAAAATTTACTCACTATTTCCAAAATACATAAATTGGGTTGACACTTGTTTTTTCTTTAAACCTCATCAAAGAGATTTTAAATGTAACCATCACTAATCAATAACATTACAGGACTAATCATGATCTATTTGATTCCTGAGAGGAGGGGGAAATCCATGTTGCTCAATTTTATATTTTAATTACTGTGAATCAACCACAACCAACTCTTATAAGGATATGAATTTAATAATAATAATAATACATTCAATGACGACAAAATCAGTTTTATTTATATGGTTCACTACTAAATAATAGTTTCTATACCATTAAATAGTTAGGAAATAATGATATATGAAAAAATATAATAAAAAATTTATTTATATGATTATAGAAAGGGTATCATATATTCAAATAGTTGTGTCACTATTAGATGAATCTTATGTACGTTCACAATGTATAACAAAATATGTTACAATGATATTTATATAAAACTATTAGATACCTTCAATAAAAACCATCAATATTTTTTCATTTTGTTGACTGTACATATTCATTAGTTTTATTATTGAAACAAAGTCATAATCACATTCATCTATAGTAGTATGAAAGAAAATATTCTTTCGAATTTTGTATAAAACCTTGGTCTGAAAAATATTCAGCTATATTTTCCATCGTGTCATCCACCGAGGAAACATTATCAGGTTCCATCATTAAAATAACACAATAGTTAAAGAATACCTCCATATATTGTTTTTTTCATTTATAGAAATCATTATCCTTCTAGTATTTTTTCATAAACCTTTTCATATAATCATTATGACTCCACCCAATATAATCAAATTTATAGATTTCAACTAATTCCTTTGACCAAAACACTATCTGATTTAAAATAATTTATCAATGAATATATTCCAAAAGAAAAAAAATTTCCCGATAGTGAGTTTTTTTATAACATAATATTTAATCTCACTTAAATATGATTTTTATAGCTCTTCACCTTTTACAAGTGTGTACCATAGACAATCAAATTCTTAGAAACACGCCCATCGTAAGCTTTTTCTTAATGTTGAAAATATAGGAACTCCAATTTATTTTAACACATAATGAAAACATTAACTTTGTAACTCCTTCTAAGAACAATCCACTTGTAAACTTTTTATGTCATATATTATATTATTGAATCTTCTTTAAAACTCAAGTGGCCACATCTTGAAAAAGTCCTCTATAAAACAGGTTGGGAATAAAAATTCATCCATCCATGTTATTTATAACATTGAATGGTAATATTTACATAATCACATTTAATATATATATATATATGAAATTCTTTAACATGACATAAACCCATTAACACTCTATAAAAGACAATAATCCAGTAATTTTTTAGACACTATTCATGGTTCTATTATTAAAATCATTGGAAAATATCAAAAATCATTCTAATATATTTCTTTTATATGATTACTTACATTTTAATAAAATTTATCCTATTTCAAGGAAAATAATGAAACTTCCAACCAATCATATTTTCCTTCCATTGTACAACATCGGATTAGACATTGTAAGATCACATTGAAAATCTTTATATGATGGTCATCATCTATTTTGACTTAATCATATGGTATATTTCCAGATATAAATCATCAAAACTATCCATTAAATATTCAAAAACATTTCATTGTCTATAAGACCTCACAATCATCGAACATATTCTTTTCAAATCCAAACATCTATCAATTTTCCTTTATCTATTTATCATTGTTAACTCAAAATAGCATGAATTATGTACACAAATATGCCCCTTTATATTAACACTTGATTCCTATGTTATTCTATAAGAAAAGATGTTAATAAAATTTAATTCATCAATGAGTCCCTATTTACAATACATGGAATCTAGGTACAATAAAATTTATAAATATTATAAGATACAAATTATGTAGTAAACTATTTCATTATACATGAGTGTGATATCTTTTATAAAATATAAATAGTTCAAAAAATAAAAAACATCATTTCTATTTTATCTTCCTTATTTATTTATTAATATTAGAAGGATTTAAATTGTTTTATTATTTATTTAATATAAAAAAATAATAAATTTTCTCTTTTATAGACAATAATCTTATCTTGTTATCATTTAAATAATATCTATTTATAGAAAAACACATAAAAATCCATGACCCTAAAAATTACTATTCATTGAATGTATTCAAGAAAATGAAGTGCCTTTGTTTAATAATTGATGGAATGCCATTTTGACATAAAAAATGTTACAAGTTAGAAAGAGAAGTATATTTTTACTATTAAATTAAAAGTTATAATGGGTTAATGAAGGGGTGTAGTTATTCCCCTTAAAAAAGTAATGAAATAAGAAATGTTTTTAATAACAATTAGTATTCATTAATAGAATGAATAATATATCCATTGTAATAAATACTTGAGTTTTTAGTGACATTTTGGCATGAAACCATCTAAATATTATTTAAATGCATGATTTATAAATTTTTCAAACCATTGTGACCTGTGGGTTTTTCATTTTTATATGTTTTATCCTTTGAATCTTGTTTTTACCATTGTAATTTTTATTTAAATAAAATCATAAGGTGACATCAATTATATAATTTCACAATGCTCATCATATATTATATAGCTATATAATATTATTACATTTATAACTACTGTAAAATTAATATCTAAAAGAAAACATTAAATATGTAGAAAAATAATTTGAAGAATATAATTATATTTTAACCATTAAGTGATTATAATCTAATTTTTTTATTACAATTAAAATGTGTTATATAATTTTTATAGATATGATTATATTAAGTTAATTTGTTAGGATATTTGTTTTTATTACTATATAAAAATTATAAGATATTAAAAATACATTTATTTGAAAATAAAAAATTTCCTTTATTAGAGTTATTTCTTTTATTTATATTAATAATAATTTTATTCTGAAATCAAAAATATAATTTGATAAAAATTAACAGAATATATATATATATATAAATATTGAAATATATTTTTTAGATCTAATTTCAGAAACTGATTAATTGTAACTTTAATAACAAGGAATAATACATTTTTTTGTATAAAATAATAATTACATTTCTATGGAATTAAACAATGGGTTTTTAAATTCAAAAGAGAATTTTTAAATGAATTTTTTTGTAAATATAATATATTTTATTAAAAAAATAATTCAACAACATTTATGTAAATATATTGTTTGAATATTATAATTAATGTGACATTGTTATACAAATCAGTATTTTCCTTCATTAATATCCAAAAATAATAATTATTTTATTACAAATATAAACAAATAACAGTAGTATGATTTTTTAGATTGGAATAATATAATTATATTAAATTTATAATTTAAAAATTAATAAAATTATAAATATTTTATTAAAATGAAATTTAAATATTGAATATAAACTGATGAATTTATGTGAAATTTTTTTTAATGATTATTCGTGTTCACATTCATATATCTTATGAATTTTCTAATAGATTACATTTTTACTCCTTTTTTTAATATTAATACATTTCATTAATTATAGAATTGTTTTCTTTATATTAGTTAGCTAATTCATTTATACTAATCAATCAAAAACGTTTTTAATTTTTTAAAATAATTATATTAAAAAATGATAGAGCATTAAATTATTCCTAATCAATTGGAGTAGACATGTGGTCTATGAGTTAATAAGTGATAAGATGTTGAATTTAATTTGAAGGTAGGCCCATGTAGATCCCAAAGATACAGAACATGGGTACCATTTCTAACTCCACATTGGATGGTGAAGTCAACATTTTTATAGTTTCTTAATGAGCCCATGTGGAGAATTTTTTATTTTTTATGGTAGTAGTAATTTTCTCAATAGTTAATATAGTTTTATATAAATATATATTATCTATGGAAACCGGTATTGATGTCCTAGTAACATAAAACTACATCACATGGCCTAGGATTCCACTAAGCCAAAACTTATGGATCTTTTGTAACACTAACATACTTTCTTACATTAATTGAATGTTAATTAATAAAAAAATTTCAATGAATAGTATGTTCTCTAAATTTTTTATTAGAAACAAACTAACAAATAACTAAATATGATACCTATAATATAAATCAATAAATCATTTCTTGTGGGCCTATAAAATTATTATTGCAATTCCCCATTACGTTACTAAATATCAATACTCTAAATAATTATAATGTGTTCAAAATATTACTCTACATGAAACACCAAAAAAATTCATGAAATATTAGATAAATATTATTAATATATTTATAATAATAATGAAACAAATTGTAATTAATATTTTATTACTCAACAATAATTTCAAATATTTAGTTGATAAATAACTATTATGAGTTAATGTTAAAAAGGATAAGTAATTCTAAAATTGCATTATTCAATATGTTGTATAATTTACTTTATAAATAATATTTTTCAATTTTAAAATATTATTATATTTGAACTACTCTATTAAAATATGTTATATTATAAATTAATTTGAAATGATATTAAGATCACCTAATAACATCATTTTTTATACAAATTTAATTTTAATTATATTTAGTATTTTCATTAAAAAAATAATGTACTAAATTTTAAAAACATTCATATGATTAACTAAATTTATGGTTTTTTTTCATTACATGGTATAGTATACTTTTAAATTTATTCTTGAAATGATTACTTTATATTTAAATAGATACAAATACCATTACAACAAATACCCTGTCATTGAGGACATCATTATATATAATAAAAACTAAATAATTTTGATAATGTGTTATTAAAATAGTAAATAAATATGGTCATTTACACTTTTAAAATTGTAATATTTTCATAAAAAACAAATGTTTTAGATTTTGAATATCAAAAAATATTTTATTACATTATTAACTATTTTATGTATTTTCTTTAATTAATTATTCATTCATTTAGTGAGAATTAAGGTGGGATTTATATTAAATATATGTTAATAATATTTAATTTACAATAAAATATTTAAATAAATCAAATTATAAACCCTGATAACTAAATCACAATCATATTCCTTATGGATAATAATAAAATTTTATCAAAAACATGTTCTTTAAATGTTAGAAGATAAAATATAAAAAAAAAATCATGTCACCATTATAAATTTTTATTTGAAAAAAAATATTTTTATATTTTTAATAATTACATTTAATTTATTTAATATGGATTGTTTTATATATAAAAATTTAATATAAATTACTTTATTAAAATATAATTATTTTGGTAACCATGAAATTATGAAATGTAGAATATATATGTGTTAATTAATTAACAAATTTTTAAGACATGTGTGTAAATGAATGGTCGATGGATAAACTATTATACATCGTACCCCACTGTATTGTTATTCAACATTACTCTTCATACTAAGGGAAACATGTTCTATTTTTATATTAAAAATGTATACTTACAAAATAGAATTCTTTTCACCAATAAAAGGAGTTTATCTCTAGGCCATTTCTCTTATCAGTGCAACTAATTATCAAGAAATATACTCTACTATATTATCTGGTTAACTATTTAATGATTATTTATAGTCCTTGGTCATTACGAAAGACCGCAATAATTATATTGATGTTTTTATCCATGTGATAAATTCTAAAGATATAGTTATAGTTCTCAATCAAGAATACTTAATTCATTTCTTCTTATACCGCATAAAATATATTAAATGCATTAAACTATTATAAATTAACTATTGATAAAAAATTTGTCATTTTATTATACCATTGAAATAAAAATATCTTATCATCCTCTAAATCCAATAAAAATGGATGTCTATATCCTTCATTCATGTGGAATACCACTTCTATGAACGATGTTCATGGGTTTTTTTCATTTACCTAAAATTATTGTTCTATAAGTGTGTTTTGTGGATTAATGTAATAAAATTTTTATATCCTGAAAATATTAGTAATTATATCTCTTTCTCCTGGTATTTGTAAAATTAACTTGTCACATGTGTATATGTGTAGAGTACAACTCCCATGAAACTGTTGTCTTTATTTTGTACTATAGTCATTTCTTATAAATCCAAAAAATCATTATATGGCGTTTTAAAACATGTTAGGATAGGGTTTTAACTAATTCATTTGTAGGACCTTTTTCCACCATGTTGGGATCGGGGTTCACAGGATTATTTTATGTTAATGATGCAGTGTTTAAAGTAGTTTCCACATTTTCATGTTTTGATAATCATGTTATATCAAGCCATTATGTTAATGTTTCTCATATGATCTATTGATATTCATATTGCATAAAATGTATTTTTTCATCATGTTATGCCTTGTTTACAACCATAATGGTCTTTATAGAATACCCTTTTATTATGTTTGTCCTTAGGTTATCCCATGCAATGTTATGTATGAAAGAATTTTGTGGTCATGTAATTGATTTTTTCAATAAAGATAGGTATTTAATGTTTTATGATGTTATGTACTGTTCATAATCCCAAAAGACATTATACAACTTGATCTTTTGAGTTGTTTTAAGTGTGATATTCTGTAATAAAATATTTTTAAATATGAAATAAATAGTAGGTTTGTTATAATTATTATCAGAATATAGGTTTAATTATTTTTTGGATGAGGATAAGAAAAATCAACTTAATGACATATGGATTATACAATGTTTTAGAAAAGACCCCTAAATATTTTTTAGTATATAGTATGTGTATTATCATGAAAATACATGCATGTATTGATATGAACAAGAAGAGGTTGTTCTAGCACATTTGTATGTATGTGTATAACCTAAAAACACTACATTGAGATAGACTCGAATGAGAACTATTACTCGACAACAATGCTCATTGCACACATTGTTCGACACTCCCATGGGATATGATTTGGTAAATTAATATTAATAGTACAAACCATTGTTTTAGGAACAAAAAAATTCCCCTAAAAATATATCTTAGGATGTAGATCATTTAAAAAAAATAGAAGTGTAAAAATTCCTAAGTTAAGGATATAAATTTAATTTATATGATATCCCTTTTTTACATTGGATTCCCCTCTACTTGTTTAATAATTTTAAATATTTACACCTAATGTTAATTTTATAATATCCAATGGATGATAATAAGTGATATCGAGCTATTAATCGATGGGGATATCAATGTAATGAATTCTCTAATGAGATCACTAATACATTGGGAGAATTAATCAAAACAATTTCATGATAAATTTTCATTTAACTCAGGTTTTGAATAGAAACCTAAATCAAGATGAAAATACAACCCACCAATTGAAAAAAAGGTCACAATCGAGTGCTACATGAGACAAAGGCCTACTACATTCAATGGATCATCTGATCCCTCAATCACTGAACAATTTATCAACTATATTGAGAAGATATTTTCAATCCCAAATGTCATTAAATAGAGAATGTTCTTCTGGAATCTTATCATATGGAGGGTGAACCTGGTCAATGGTGGACATAGATATGAAACATATGAATCCTATGGAGGATAACAAGGGGATGTGATGTAATTATTTCTAGAAAACGTTTTTATAATTTTATTCCCCACAAAATTAGTCTTATGATGGAAATATATTTCCTTCCAATAATAAACAATTATGATTAATTTTTTGGGAGAATGCTTTGAAATATTCACCATATAAGCCCAAATAAACCTCTGGTTTGGTTGTATCTCCCAAACAAAAGGTTGAGGACTTTGTTTGTGGGATAAAACCTACACTATAGAAAGACCTGGTGATCAGCGCCTTTTACAACTAGGAGAAGATTGTCATATGTGACCACATCGATGGTATGGAGATCACCATATCAAAAGGTTATCATTTCTATAAGATGTAGAACATGGAAAATGATTCTGGATGATTGATGAATAAATATAACATTTCTAAACAAAATTAGAAACACGCTTTCAAAATGTGTTGAAAGAATCATCCTGTAAATTTCATAAAGTTGATGAAGAAATACATAAAGTGTGGGATGGAAGGGCACCATTCAAAATATTTCTAGAAAGAAAAATCATATACTTCAATAATGAAAAGGAAAGATTCATTCAATCCAAATCTCATTGTTCATTTCTACAGCAACAAATAACAATAGAAATTTGTTATCTAATTACCAATGGCAAGGGTTTCAATGGAATCCAAAAACCTCCAAGGTAAAAGAGTGCACTTTTTCCATTACTACCAAATATTTGAATACCGAAAATGAATTGGTTCATGGTAGATAGGTTATTTAATCAAGAATATAGAAGGTACATTTTGATTCTTGTCCTACACATTATTCTATATCCCGAATGATTAGAAGAACAATCTATATAGCACCCCAAAGAATGGATGTAGAGATATTAGTGAAAACATAAAATGGGGAAATTAAAGAATCTCATTTATTTGACTCATCCCCTGTCACTATTTTTGGATTTCACTTCCCAGCCAGCCTGATTATACTTACCTAGGTGCAATTTGATGGAATTCCTGGCATAAATTGACATTACCTATATATAACCAACATTAATATCCATGTGAAGTAAATCACTCTCCATATGGTGAATTGACCCTCGATTATATACAAGTACAAGGAGGAGTAATAATCTTCCTTAGTGCCATCTCTCAATAATGGATATTATTGAACAATTTTAAGGTTTATAATTCTCATATGATTGAGTCTATGGAAGGTACCTTCATTTAATACATACCTATTATGAGTGAATTTTCTAATGAAATTCCCAAGGAATTACCTAGTCTTCCTCCTAAAAGAGAATATGAATTCTTGATTGATCATATACCTGGAGTGTTGTAAATATTTAATACTTTGTAATGGATTGTTGTTTTGGAGCATAAGGAGAAAATGAAACAACTACAGAAGAATATGGATAAAGGGTTCATTTTCCCAAGTGATTCACAATGATGTGCACCCGTCCTCTGCATCCTTTATAAGTATGGGTCAATGCGCATTTTCATTCAATATCATGAGCACCAAAAAATCACATTAAAGAAAATGTTCCATTTTTCTTGAATATATGACTTTTTTTATTAGTAACATGGATTAAAATACCTCTCTAAGGTGAATATGTGGTCAAACTGTTACCATTAAAAGTTGAATAAAGATGATATCACCTAGACTACATTTTGTAAAATGTAAGGACACTGTGAATTCATATTTATGCATTTCAGACACACTAATGCACCAACAATATTCATGTAATGGATGAATATAGTTTTCAGAGATTACCATAAAAAAATTTGTTTGTCGTTATAGAAAATATTATAATATACTCTAAAACCATATAAATACATGATGATTATCTAATCATTGTACTAGAGACCTTACAGATGAATAATATCTATACAGCGTACATCAGTTGTGTGTTATGTTTAAATCAAGACTCGTTTTTGTGGAATATAGTCACCAGCAGTTGGATATCTATAGATTAATCCAAAACAAAAGTTATTTAAGGATGGATGAGGTTGAAATATATGAAGGATATCCATAGCATCCTAGGGTTACCTAGATACTATAAATGATTTGTGAGAAATTTCTCATGATTGTAAAACCCTTTTATCAAGATAACACAAAAGGGAGTAATGTTTTCATGGAATGATGAATGTGAATAAAGATTCATGGAGTTGAAGAATAGGCTTAGAACTTCCCATATGTTCACACTACTATATGTGGGGTTCTTTTCTTAATCTTCTGCGATCTGTCAAATAAGGTACCCTACTGTGTGTTGATGAATAATGAAAAATTCATTGCCTATGCCTCAATGAAGTTGGAACTTCATGAGGAAAACTATCACACGTATGAACTGAATTTGGTATCTTGGATCATAGCATTGAATATATAGAGGCATAATCTATTTAAGGAGAAGTTTGAAATATATAGGGATCACAAAAGTGCCAAATATATATTCATAGATAAATAGATTAATATGTTCCCACAATTATGGACAATGCTCATCAATTTTTATTACCACTCAAGCCATTACAACCATGGGAATGTGAAAAAGCAAGAATATTCTCTATGTAGAAATCACCCATCAATTATATCTTTGGTGATAATTGAAAATGATCTAATATTCTTATATTTTAGGAATATGGACATGGGAATCATAATGACGGAAACATCATCTATGCTTTTACAAATGATATCTGAACCACTTATTTTGGAAAGGTTAATGTATTTGTAAAAAGTTTTTGAGAGTATTTAGAAGAATTTAGAAACTATTTGAAAAGGTAAATTCTCAGAGTTTAATATTAATTAAGAATGAATTGTGAGATTTTGGTGAAGTCTATGTGTTCATAAAATATAGAATTAAAGATTTATCTTTTGCATTATGAGCATTGTTTTAATTTATCCCATATCTAAGAAACATGAAGATGTATCGAGATCTCTGTGATCAATATTTTTGGGATAACATTAGGTAGGGGAATTCTAAATACAGATCAAGGTGCATGTTATGTCAGTATGTGACGGTTGAGAGGTAGATGTGGAAGGAGATGATGCATCCATTACCCATGCCAAAAGGGAAATGTAAAAAAATCTCCCTCGACATTTTCATCGGACATCCAACAACATCCAAAGGAAACAATGCTATCAGGGTTTTTGTGGATCATATTACATAGATAGCACACTTCATTAAAATTTGTTTCGATTTCTCACTAGATCTACTAGAATAGATATATATCAGAGGAGTGGAAAGGTTTCATGGAGTACCACAATCGATTTTGAATGATTGAGATCCAAGACTCACCTCTATGTTCTGGATGAGTCAACAATACACTCTATACACTAAGTTAGACATTAGAAAAACCTTACACTATTAATCTAATGGCCAATCTGAGCGGACTATCTGGACACTTAATAACATTCTTCCAGCTTTATCAATGATCTTCAATAGTGTATGGGTCAAATACATTCCTTTGATGGAGTTCTCTTATAACAAAAATTTCCAATCATGAATCCAAATGAATCATTATAAATCCAATTATGATAAGAGGTGCATAAAATTATCATGTTGGGTTGAATTTGTGGAATGAAACCTTATATGTCCGAAAATGTTCAAAGATGTGGTAGAGATGGTTAAAATGATTTAACTAAACATCAACTTTGTCGAGAGTTGGAAAAATATCTATGATAATTATCATAGATGAGGCCTATAGTGTGATGTTGGGTACATGATATTTATCCACAAATATATATGGAAGAGTGTTAAGAGATTTGGGAAGAAGGGAAAGCTTAGTCTAAGGTATATTTTCTCTTTTAATAACCTTGATCACATCGAGGAAAGGTCCCATCGACTAGAACTCCAATAAAACTAGCCTCCATTACATGATGTATTCTATGTAACACTTTTATTGATGTACATACTAGACCCATCACATGTAATCAATTCATAGGTGGTACCATTGGAGAATGACCTATTCTATGAAGAGTAGACTGTGAAGATAACAGATTATAGGCAAAATATTCTACGAAATAAGAAAGTGACCCTCGTGGAATTGTTGTGGAGAACCAAAAGTTTGTATAGGGAATGTGGGAAATAGATGAAGTGATGCGATTGGGTAACCCTTGTCATTTTTTTTTGTGGGAAAAGGAAATTTTGAGGGTGATATTTTTTATGTTTGTAAAGTTTTAATGACCCAAATAGTTGTAAATAAGTTTTCCAAAATTTTATTTAAATGTTTTATTGAAAACTCATGCACTAATTTTGTTCTATTCAACCCAATTGGATTTGAAGGACTGTAATGTATCAATACCATTATTATATAGCCATTGAAGAGTCATAACATGATTAATATAAATATATGGTTTTAAAAATTTATTTTTAAATAGACATAGGAAGTATTGAACACATCAAGTCAGATTGTACTATATGATACCCATTTATCAGAGATTCCAAGGGAGATAGAAGTTCTGGCCTTTTCCTAACATGAAGCTGAATCCAAGATACATTAATAGAAGCATTAGAAAAAAATATGGGAGATGTTCAAGAAAATCAAGATCATTTCCCAAACAATGTTCACCGAATGACCCCGTGAATTCGCTACCATCATAAACCCAACCCTTACAGATAATGTTGGGGTTATAAAGTGATAGGTAACAATAAAATAGAATTATTATATTTTTCATTATATTATTATGGAATAATTAGTAAAATTTCATTTTATTATTGTAATATTTAAAATTATTTTTAAAAAACAAATAATTTTTTTATATTCAAATTAAATTATGAAATATGTTTTAATTAATTATTGGATATTTTTAGTAAATAATATTTTAATAATATTTTATTATTAATATAATTTTATAAAATTAAAATTACTGTATTATTTTTTTATTTAACATTTAATTTTTTAAGGTGTGAGAATTGTTTTATCAAAATCCATAAATTATCAATTAATATTATTATAAATTTAAAAGAAAAATTTCTTATATTAAGAAAATTATTTAGATAAAATTAATATTATTTTTGGAATCAATTCATTTAAATTATCCATCAACTAATTTTAAATTATTTTCTAAGATAATTGAATTTTTTGGATAAAATTAAACACTGTATAAATATATAATGTGTATTATGACATCATAATGTCCCATAATTGATGTAATAGAATAATATAAAAGGTGTATTTGGACAAATATATGTTTTTAATTTATAATAATGTAATTTTATATTTATTTTATTTATATTATAAATATTTATTTAATTCTACAAGACATCTAATATATTCTAAGAAATTAAAATCATTTCATTGAATGTGTGACTCACCTCCATATAAGTAAGTAAATTATTGTAATATCTTCATCAATTATCCTTATAAAATAATGTATACCAATCAACTTTTCTAGAAACCATATTAAAAAAACACATTGTATTGTTTGTGGATTTGAATATTTTTGTTTATAGTGTCCAAAAAAAATAATAATGAATTTTTTCACCTATCCAATTTAAAACCACCCAAGAACCGATTTATCTCCAATCAAATTCTTTGAATATCGACAATCATCTACCCCTAATCCCTATTTTCCTCCCAAGGCACCCATAATATCCAATGTTTCTTCCCCAAGACTTTGGGATCACATATCAATGTAATGGATCTTCCTATCTCTCTTATTTCAATCGGAACCAATTTTTAGTCTTTCATTTTTATTTACATTTTCTTTATTTAGGTTATTTTATTCCATACATCATTTGTTTCCTACATGTGTATGCATGATATGACATTCCATTCACGATGGGATCCCTTAAACACGTCAATTACTGTGTAAAAATTCTGTATGGGATTTGATTATTTTCTATTTAATTCAAGTATTTATTTCATATTGTCCTTATAAATTCAATTTCACATGTTGCGATATTATGTTCCATAATCCACTTATTTTCCACCCCATTTATAAATTAATAAATACCTCTTTCTGGATCATCAAACAAATTTATGAATGTTCATATGACTTCGTAGTGCTTTTATTATGACACGGTGATTGTCCATTCCGAAATAATATTGTAGTGAATACCATACCCATTAAACAATCATGGGTATTAACCACTATGTAAAAATTATTATCGAATGGTTAGTTACATGTTTGAATTAAACATTCCTTGATCATGGAATAAATTATGATGTTGAATTAATCCATGTCATATGACCTATGTGGAACACATAGGCATGAGTTTTCAATGATATTAAATAGTGTGCCTTATAAAACTGTAATGCATTGGGTAATGTTTAGTATTATCATACATCATGTTGGGACTGGGGTGAACTTTATTCCATTATTGGATGTTTGCCTACTGTGTTGGTATATGGGTTGACCTAATTCCTTTATGATAATGATGTAGTATTTTATGTTGTTTCAACAATTCCATGATAGGATAGTCATGTTATATCATGAATATATGTTCATTTTTGACTTATGATCCATTGATATGCCAATTTCCAACAATATATTGTTTTCTAAATGTTATTCATTGTTTACTGAATTACTATGATTTATATCTCACCATTTTCATATGTATGTCATCATGTTTTCCAATGCAATACTATGTACAATGGAATGTTATGGTCATATAAGACATGTCTTCAATAAATATGTGTTTTTCATGTTATTGGTTCTTATTTAATGCATATAATCCCCAAATACACTAGACCACTCGATCTTATAAGATTTATTAAATGAAATTTTATATAATAATTCATTATTAATTATTATATAATGATTAGTGTTGTTATATTGAAACTACCATGATATCTAATCAATTTCATGAGTGAACACATGAAAGAAATTGTGTTGATAGATACACCATGTCACCACGGGGACATGCCCATTAAACATTGTAAACTAAATTATATGTTGAGAATGCACACCCTATAACATGATATAACACACAGACCATGTTTCTAAAGGTTCATGTTGTGGGGGGCCATATGGTTGGTCGATCCTTGACTATGAGAGGACATGCCCATGTGTTCGTGCATGGTCACATTTCATGTGAAACTATTTACACCATGTAAAATATTATATGGAAAATAAATATTATTTATATACATAATTAGGATTCATATTTGGTCACATATATACCCTATAATAAGATGTTTTCATTTTTCAACACTATGGAATCCATTTATTTTTATCATATATAAGACATGATGTGTTTCATGTGAGATTCTTCTTTTTGTTATGCTTGAACAATGATAGGGATGATGATTTATCATTAATGTTAGGTTTTGGATAGTATAACCCTAATTCTCCAGGTCTTGGCATCCCTGTACTCATCATATATAATTATTCAATAGACACCCACAAATTAGAAAAGGGATTTATTCTTCTATATCTAGAGTATCAATTATACATATTTTAACTTTAGTTGGGAATGGTTCCTCTACATTATTTTGTGATACCACATATATAGAGAAAAGTGTAAAGGTATGGTCCAATAACCCTATGTTTCGTAAGGTTTTACATGGTTCCTAGAATCACGGATTTGTCTTTAGAAGTAGCAGGGTGTCTCATCTTTCATTTCTAGGTGTGATGTCAGAGATCCCATTTCACTCTTTAATTTGTAATTTTTAGTATATCTATTGTCAATTTCATTTTCCATCATTCCTTATGACTTGATTTGAAATTTTTTATTTCATTCCTTCTATATTTCAAGGGATCCTAGTTGTTAATTATATAATCACCACTGCATTGAAATTTACATCATATGTTATATCACATGTTGATGAAAATATATTGGGTTGTGATTTTAGTGGACATGGTATAGAAGAACATATTAGAACATGGATGTTCATAACATGTGTGATGGTGATACAAATATATTATGAGTTGATATATCTTCAACCCCCCATATAGTTATCATGTTGGAACCTCATTTCTAGTTTGGAATCTGTTATTACTTATATAAATTTTTTGTATTTATAATGTTTCATTAATTTTCAGAAGTTTTTTTCATGAATTAGTTACACCCTTAAAATTTCATTATCTTATTAACTCAATAAATTATTTCATGGAACGTCTTGTGTTCATGAATATAGATAAAATTTACTTTGACCACTCATTCCTATGATAAGCCGACATTGCGCTTTTCATCACATTTTTTATATTCTAGATGGGCCGGGGGTTCCACTCTTTTCTTACAACTATCCCAAGAAATTTCATAGAGTCTCATTTTATGAAATATTAGCACCAAATGTGGTTTTTATATGGGTTGTTGTTTAGATTTTTACATGTCAACAATTTTTTTTTAATTTATGAACACAATTTCAGGGTGTCTCCAAATTCTCTCTTAGTCTATGAAAACCATTTTTGGTGTAATAGCTATAATATTTATACACTAGGACTCCAACTACTTATTAAATCGTTATTCCAAGTCATCACTACCAATGAATAATTTATTTGTACATCATATGGGATTTTGTCTTTCTAATTAAATTACCTTATTGTGTAATCACATTATATATTCACATCTAATCTTAATATTTCTTTTTATCTTTTGGGATTCTTAATTGATGAATTTCTAATAAACCTATACATGGTTTTGATTATAAACATTTTTAGTGAAAGGGAATCATTTTGGTTATGAAGTCATAATTGTTTCCCTTTACAAGAGAATAGATCAATTATTCCACATTATGGGAAACATTTGGATAGTCCTCTAGAGATACATGAATATATTATGGTTGATATTAGATATTTGATAGCTCTATGTGATCATGATAATGATTCATATATTCTTTTTGAGTTATGAAAGTTAAAATGATGGATACCTATTTGGTTACATTGGAATATTGAACATTTGGTATAAGGGTATTTCTTTAAGTACTAGTCTATGTTATTCATTATATTTTGATGTAACATAATCAAATGCCTTCACTCACAAATAATCTCCCTCATGGATAAGAAGAGTGATGGTGGGTTTTTATCACATCAACTCATGATGAGATGACGCTCTCATTTAATGAATTTTTATATTTGTTCCACAATGACGGTTACCCATTGAGATTATAATCTTTTCATATTCAAGATTTTATTAAGACGCAATAGTTACATATGTCATTTTATTATTATACCTCTAGGATTACTAAAATAAAATAGAACACATTTAATATAGAACTAGAATGATACATTTGGGTTTAGATTATTGACATGTGGATTCATAGAGTCATATGTACTAGCATGGTCCCTATATGAATTCCCATAAACTCTGGTCTACTGGGTTGTATCGTTTTGTAGAACATTCTAGTAGAGGGACATCTGGTATCAATAGCTAGAAGTTGGAATCATGGGACACAGTCTACTAGAACATATATTATCCTTTAAGCACAATGTTCAGATTTTAAAATTAATAATCATTAATAGAATCTAATTCATTGATACATGAAATAATGTTCTTGAAAAGGTTCTATCTAGCCTAATGAGGTTTGAGGATTCTCTTTTGATGAGTTTGGTGACATTGATTTTGAATCCCTAACTCATCATATTTTTTATATTTTTCAGGTAGTTGATAGACCTCTATGACAAGGGTAGTATTTATATCAGGGTTTCCAATGCACTGTTACATAGGACCCATGGGAGGTAGTTCAATAATAGAGGCATGAAAAGCCCCCATGGAAGGAGAAGCAGGAAGGTGATGATGTAGTGATATACATCAACCACATCCAACATGTGGTCCACTATAGGCTCAAAGAGAAGTCCATTATGGTAGAAAATAATTATAGTAAATTGATTTATATGATTATTATTGTCAATATATTATTATAGGTATGATCTATGTCTTATTTACCTTATCTCTAGTATTATTTGTCATAGCCACATGTAATTCCATCATCAAAATATTCATTTTCTAAGGGATATTGATTGTGGTTGAGTCTTTATAGACTAACTATGTAAAAAGGTACATAATAGTACTGACTATTCTATATATCTCATATTCTAGTAGTCTATGTTAGCACTAAATGGTTGGAGTTTCTCATCATAGCTCTTGGATATTTTCAATTGAACGTATTTGTTATTCCTATTTATGGACTTTTTTTCTTTAATGACCATGCCAGAAAATTGTTTTCCTTGGAGATTTAGACTCCCTCATGAATATTGGTAAATATTTTACATCACTTAAATAAAATATTTCATATTATTGTAGGTGGTGATCGTAAGAATGAGGTTTCAACCAATCTTTCTTTAGTTGGTGAGTTTAACCTATAGTGTAGTTCTTAGTTCATGAATCGAGACTTCTAGGGTTATGAAGGGATTATATGGATGTGATTACAAAATAAGTTATATGTATCTCATTAATGTAGTATATTGGCTTCCACATTAACATTCGCCATTGGACCGAAAAAATATATTCCCTAGAATATTACGTGCTCCCTATTAAGATCTAGTGGATATGTGTGTAGTTGAATAATATTGGGAGAAATGTATTATCATAATTATTATATCCCCATTACCACCTCTAGTTTTGTTCAAGAAAATGAAATATGAGTGATTGAAGATTTAAATAAATTATCATCGCCATTAAATACATAATAATCAATAAAAATTACCACTTACAATCGAATAACAATTTTCTCCATTTGAAATGTGTGATTTGGATTTCGAATATTGATTTTAGTCTTTTATTTCATGCGTCGAGAGCTACAAGGATGATATTATAAATATGTAATTCATATGTAACTATGGGAACTGTGATTACCCTATGATTCAATTCACTATGATTAATTCACCCTCCATTTTCTTTTCAATTACTAACTATATATTGAATACATAATTTGATCAGTTTATTGATTAATTTATTGATGACATTATTATATAATATTTCATATATAACGAACATAATGATCATTTGAAAATTTTCATTACCTTACATCGAGGTCATCAACTATAGGGTATGTTTTCTATGTGGTTTTCTTTGATATGATATGTTCATTTTCTGGAACAATTAATTTTATGTCATAGATTAGTTGTATATCGTGTTATGACTTAAATTGTCCTCACTTGGGATCTAATAAACTATGTCTCAATGGTGTAGATTTTAATCAGTTTGGTAGTAAAATATCAAATAATCATTTAATAACTTTCTCGGATTGTATACAATTTGAATTAGTTGACAAATAATGGAGATTTTGATTCATGGAGTAATATAAATCATTTATCCATTAATTATTTTAGGAAGTGGTTGAGTGAAAATAATTTTTAGAGGTAATGAGAGGAGGCCATCGAGTATGTGTCATATATAAATTTTATGTATGTGGTATTAAATACATGTTGATGAAATGGAATTTAGTGATCGATTATGTATCATGATAGTGGATAAATAATGGGTAGAATTACATGACCCAGGAGTTAGAGTTTGAGGTGGTATTCTAATCCATGGAGATTAGGAGGCACTATCTTCTTATAGAGAGTATAAATGTTAATTCATACCACTAGAGTGTTATATATATTTTCACCATGATGCATATAAACTCTAGGGAGGTGAATTCATCATGTTGCCAAAAATATTGTGATTTCAAGATATTCTACACCCTCTTTGAATAATATTTTTGTAATATTACCTTTGATAAAAATATCTCCCAAAATTTGAGGATTAATCATCAATATAGGTGTCCTCGTTGTAACAATCCATTGGTGTAAATAGGGGTGGGGATTAAATTAGGATGATGGTTCCTTTACTACCACTTCTCGAGTCTGTGATAAAATATCATCTTAGAGAATTTAAATATGAATTTTTTTCATTATCAAATATACACATGGATTCCACTGGATAGTTTTTTTAATACAGGGTTCAATCATCATTTTTTAGGGACATGTTTTTGTAACATTCTTGTTTGACGAGTGGTATAGGTGGACCATTCCGCTTGTTTGGGTGATTTGGTAGTTTGTGAGATTTATTGAGTGCTCAATGGAGCATGATGCCCTGATGTGAGCCTAGTTCCCAAACTATTTTATGTATATTTTACTTTTTAAGATAATATCCTTGAACATGGATAGAATATAATGAATCATCATTCAATAGTTTGGACATATAACTATATCTATATATATCTATGAATTTTTTAATTGATGACAACATTTTGTTTTTCAATCACATGACATTTGAAATAATATATTTTAAATTATTATATATATTAAATCATGAACTCAAATATTTTATTAATAACTAATTATAAGAATTTATCGAGGCCTCATATGGTAAATTTGATTCTCTGGTTATTTCTAGAGTATTTGTTTTACCTAATCATTGATATTAAGTTTGATGTTTTCGAATGTTCAGTTGAAGGAAGAAAAAGTAGGATGTGTTAAGTAAATTAAATTATTTTTGTCTTTATAAATTTATGCACAAAATCATAAATCAAAATCTATAACTACATATTTAAAATTTATTTATAAGTAGATTTAAATTCCCTTGGGATTAAAGAGACAATATATGGATATCTTATTTTTAGTTGGAAAATTGAGAAGATGGACTGATAATAAAAAACTAGAGGGAATAATTAGATGAATTTCAATTTTCATTGTATCGTCTTCTTCATTACTAGACAATTGTTTATTATTAAATATTAATAATTTTGGGATTTTGGATCATTATTTATTAGATTTTATCCATTTGAATTACTTTTCATGATTAATCATAATAACGTCTTATTTTTCATTTATTTTTTGCCTACATATGTATTAGATTTATATTAGATATCATGATACCCATTATTCATTTTAGTTTCATACCTATTTAACCCTATTGGAAAAAATTAGAGTCATTGGATAAATTTTCATCATCTAATAATTGAATCACTTTTTCATGATTTTTTCCCAACCAAGTTATTTTTTATCATTATTGGATTGTGAGGTCTGTGATTCAGCTTTATCTAGATGGATTCAAGAATTTTCAAATTCCACGATTCATTAAAATTGTGTAAAAAACATATAAATTATTGTTACATATATGTATCATGATGAATTTTCTGATGTGGTTGATCTATTAGTTTATCGAGATCCCAAATGGAAATAGGTATTATAACTGGTACCACACGGGTGATCAAATATCATATTTTGGACTATTAGATTGTATAAAACTACAATTATGGTCGAATAAATTCATATCTACTGGATTATAGTGATCAAATATTGATTATAGTTTGTGTAATTGTTTTTCATTCATTTTCATGAATATTGGATTCCAATTCAATGAAAACCATGACTACATTCCATGCATCTCAAAGGAACACACAACATGTATTATGGATTCATTGAATAGAAATGGTTTCATCTCGATTGAAATATACCATTCGATGTCACAAGTCACACATACAATGTGACCCTATCCGAGTATCAAATACTTGTTCCAAGGTTCACATCATGGAGCTTTGGTGGACTAACATGTCGTGACACCCTAGAGGAACACCCTGTAAGTTTATATTTCTAGATATTTTATGTTCCTGGAGAACATATCTAGGAGCTGAGGTAAACAAACACATTATATTCCCATAAAGAGAGGTTTTTTTCATTCCCATATGTGGCGATGCCATTTCCATGGGAGAACACGACAATTTTTCAATATAATGCCACATGCCATGTGAAAATATATTCAATCAAGGTTATTATACTAGAAACTTAGGGATTATGTATATTCATATTAAATAACGAATTTTAGGATTTATAGTAGTCTTTATATAGTACTTTTCTATACAATACTTTATATAATCCTTCCTTTTTAATCAGAGGTATGAAATAATATGTTACATGTGAGAAACTTATTATAATGATGCTTGGATAATGGAATTGATAATGATTAGTCATTAGATATATGTTTGTATCAGTACTACTCTAATGCAATATGGGTGATTTATTTCCATACTCTTCATATATGATAAGTATATATTACCCCACAATTTGGATGAAGTGGGTCAAATATGTACATATTTTATGTTTGGCATATTTTTAATGAATACCTATAATGATTCCATGGCAGAGAATTAATGAAAAGTATAAATAATCAAATCTATATATCAATTATAATATTTATATTTTAATCATGTAATGAAATTTATGTAATATTAATTAATTTTATATATAATAATTATTATTGTAATTGATAGATGTATGATTCATTTTTATCAAGGCTATAGCTATGTATTTTTTTGTGTCCTATGAGATGACAATGGATGATTTTTTTAACACTACATCATTTAAACTCTTTTGGTTGTAATCTGAAACTGTATTTTTTGTTATTTTTATATTCATCACAACCATTTCTTAAGGGATGCATACAAATAGTTATTTTAGTAGTATTTCCCCATGATATGGGTTGTAAAGGATATGAATGTATGACTACTGCATCTCTCACACTCAAAAATAATTTATCTTATTATGTATAAGTATATGGAGTGGTGATTTTCATTATATGTTTATTGTGTGATATCAAGGATTTACATTGATACATATTCATGTCTTATTGATGTGTTATCTTATGGATTATTTTTAGTGTGTTATATATGGGATATGATATTTGGAAGTGCAATACAAAATATACAGGTATTGGTAGCATCTGGATATATGAATTTATAACATATGATGAATATAGATATGTAGATGTGTTTCACAAGGGATATGGTTTTATATAGTCGCACAAATATATTCATGTATGATTATTCATATAAGGTTTTGGAGTTAATGATTTTTCATGTACAGTTGTGATAGTTGAAATTTTGATGGGAAGTGGTCAATGGTTTCCCATTACTATATTTATATGTTATTAATATTATATTTATGCCTCTATTATTAGTTTGTTGAGTATTATATGGTGAGAATGGTAGTGGAATAGTTTTCATATTTATTTGTTGAGCTAGTTTCATTTAGTTACTCAATGTTATTTAGAGTATTTAATTTATATTTTTCATAGTGTTTTTTGGGAATATCTTACATATTATAATTTTTATTCTTACCCGATATATATTTAAAATTTTTCATTTGGTTAGGGAATGATTCTTAGTTATAATGTTAGATATTACATATTCATTTCTATTATTAATAGCTAATACAGATTTGTGGTAACTACCAATAACTTGTATCTTTTTATATTTTTTTGTTTTTATTTTTTATGACATCACCCATGGCATTGTGATTGATACATTATTTATTATAATCGTGAGATTTTTTGTGGTTTTTCTAATCATATGTCTTACATCTCAAATAATTATGATGGTAATTCATTACATTCCCATGTTTATATACCCAATGATAATGTCTCTAACTCATGGCATATTAATGCTGGACATTGAGGGTCATTATATATATGAATTCGTTATTGTAACAAGAGGAGACACATTAGAGGGAGGTTTTCTAATATAGAGTTTTTATAGGTAACAGTTAGGACATAAGAATCTCTTTTAGATTCAGGGATGCTATGGATATTTGTGTCGGTATGGAATCATTATATGTCATGCTTATTATGATCTATAAACAAGATATATTTCATAGGACATAGGATTCCCTACACCCCTATGAATATATTTAATATTTATTATGTTTAATGAACATTATAATGGAAGTAACATTGCTTTAGTGTTATAGTCCCTTGAAAAGATCATTAACCATTATATTATGTTCTATGGAATAAACTAATTAGACAACGAGATATATTATAAAACAGAATTTATAGAGTGACACAAAATATTAATATCACCTTGGTTGGATTCTATAAAACTTGTAATTTTATAGAAATGGATACATGTTGAAATCCTCATCCCATTTTTTCATAAGATTTCAGAAATGTGTTTCAAAAAATTACACTTGACTAGATGAAACATAACAAAATAATCTAAGATGGAAAATTTGAACGTTATATCTCTGTAATCAAAATATTTTTGACATCGTTGTAACAAATAATAGAACAACGATTTTTTTTGGAGGTGGAGATAAAATTATTTTTTAATTGTGGACAGAGGAATAAATTTATTTTATTGAGTGTGAAATTGTTCTGTAGTACATCTCAATAGAGTTTTATTTAATTCCTTGTGGTTTCTAAAAAGTTAGTTATTTTGTGTTGGAGTTTCGATATGTGTTTTCAAGTATATATTTTTTTCTTATACCGAAATAGAGTCATTATAAAGTGATATGAATTCCTTCCATTATAGGATTTTATAGTTCTGTTCTTGATGTACTTTGGGGAAATTATTTTCCCTGTTAATCCTGAAAACCATTAATTTTCACCCTCATGAGGTTAATTGATAGAATTCTCTTTATTTTTCCATTTATTTCCCATTATATTTATTGCTAAGAAATAATAAATTTCACTTAATTAAAAACCACATATTATGAATATTTAAGAATTTTTTTTATTAAAATCCAAACATTAGTTTCAAAACCATAACTAATTATTCTAATAGATTTAAATTATAACTCATTCATTAGTATTGGTGTTGATACTAAAAATTTTATTTTTAAATAGGTTTCTATAACCTTGTTCATATGATTCTATAACTCTCTCTTTATGCCTAGTGATGTAAATATATAGTCTTATGGGAGGGGTTATAACCATCATCAACATCCTATACTCTTCTCTAATGCTTAGTATATTGCAGATTTGGTTTAGGGTAAGTGATTATTCCATGTAATCATTGGATTTAATAAGAATACTCCTCACATGAACATGGTTATATGGGCACTAGAATTGGGATATATAATTTATTTTTTTCATAAGGTATTATACAGATTTTTCGAAAGGTATTTAATTAAACACTTGTTGGTTGTGGGTAATACATTAGACATTGTTTCATAATTTTTTTCTATATTCTTATATTCCAATATGGTATTTGACTTGTATAAAACTATTTCATAGAATCTTATGAATATTAATTATGGGGAAACATCCCCCATAATGATTTTTTCATAATGAATTTTAGAATTGTTTGGTTGGGTGAGATCCTACAAAACTAGACATCATCTTAACACACATCCTATGATGTATTTATTACTAAATAATTTTCAATCTCAATTTATTGTGACATACTTTCATTTTTTGGTTAATGAATTTTATATGTCTTAATTTATTACACTTTAGTGTAATAACATGTAGAAGCTGTAATCAGTAAATGTAAAATGAAATTACATTTAATTTTTACATGATTATTTTATATTTAAATATACATTTCATAATAATGTTTGAAAAAAATAAAATGATAGATAAGGCGGATTATCCCAAAATAATTTTTTATGATTTATGTCATAAGTTAATAAAATATTTAATTTTAATGATTATTGGATAAACATTAACATTGAATTGATAATGGTATATCTATGTGATTTGAATAAAAATAATTCTATGACATCATTTAATATTTCTATACGTGTATGTTATTTCAAATTGAATGTAAAATATTAAATGTTAGATATAATTATTGTAATATTTTAAAATTAAAAAAACTAACAATATTCTTTATATGAAATATGATGGAGTTTTAAATACATTTTTAGGGGATTATCTAAACATTCAATTGATGTATTATATTAATTGGTTAATTTAATTTTAATCTATGTAGTTTTCCCAGTAATAAAATGATTTCATATTTTTTAATTTCTCTGGGCCAACCATGGAATATTTATTCAAATTTTTTAATAATATTTAGAGATAGTTATTAGGAATAATTCATTTTTTGGAAAAAAATTCATTAAATTCCCTAAAACAATATTTTGGTACATGAATTTAATTTTAATGGCATTTTAGAAAAACTGCAAGAGGTTTTTTCACAATAATGGTTTTGATGAATACCCTGTTATGAAGAAGGATTATAAATGTTATTATTTAATCATATTTTAAACAAGCTATATTTTAAATATAGTATATATAGTGAATTTTTTTTATCAGCACTTAAAAATAAATTGGTCATGATATGTTATTCATTATATTTTATGAATGTTATAAACTAGATATGATTAATAATTATTATGACATGTATTGATTATGTATAAATCATAGAAACAATAAACTAGTTTATAACGAGGTAAATTTAATTCCATATAAATGTATTTAATGAATGTATAGACATTTATTTGATTGTGTCCCTAATAATAATTTTCCAAGTGTTATATATAATAATGTTATCTCATACACAATGTTGTATTAATTTTATTTATATAAATATAGAGAATTTATTGTTATGTTCTTTCCTGAAGTGCCCAGATCAGTGTGAATCACTGAGAGGGGGAGGGGGTGAATCATTGATCCCTTAAAACTTTTTACTAAATGATTCTTTATCAATTATACCTCTGTGGCTGGTTAAAGACTCGATCCACTCTTCTGGTATCTCTCACCATTCCTCGAATGATGCAGTAAATGTAAAGGCACTGGTCACAAGGATTTACAAGGTTCAGCACCAAAGACCTACGTCCTTGCCATGTTGGTTATACAGCACAACATGGTTTCTCCCATTATAATCGATGATTATTACAATGGTCGATACAGCATCCCACTGTATCTCTCCTGAGTCCCACCGGAGGGTCTTTATACTGCGTCCCACAGTGTTACCAGAGTCCCACTGGCCTGCACCAGAATCCCACTGAAGACTTCTTCCACCTTGATTCTCATAGGGGGCTTCTCCTGGCTCCTAGAGTCGCACGAGTAGGTCTTCTTCTCTTTAGCTCATCAAGTATCCTCAGCATCCTGGGATAAAATATGCTAGCCTTGCTCTATACCTCTTCTCACTTGTGATTAACAGGTCTTCTCATCTTGCTCAGGATTTATCTCCTTTCTCTTAGGATGTCCTAGGCTCTCTCTTCAAGAATCTTCAACAGCCTCTGAAAAGGTCTTTTGGTCTTGCACAGCACTTTTGATCACTTCTGTTGATCAGGATCTTCTCAATCTAATGAAAACTCCAACAACTAATCTCTTTAACTTCGGTCTGGCTCAGTCTCACTTCAAAACAACTTCATGCACTGAGTGCCTGGGAACTGTGCTTCTTCATGCACAGACTGCATGTCCTCTCAAATTATTCAAGATCTTCTGGTCTTGGAAAACTCAGATGCGCACCACTGATTTAAGCTTTATTCACGTGTGCACGTGCATGCATTAATGCATGCACTCCCCTTCTTCTACTCTTGTTGGAATAAACCCACAAAGGGTGTAAACTGTTTTAACACACACCTTTCTTCCTCCTTCACACTCTTTGTTCTTTTTTTACACACTTTAAAGTGTGTTCTACTTTAGTGTGGGTCTTCTTATTCTTCTAATTGTGCACAAACACTTTGCAAAAACATAGGCTTCAACCTCTTTGTCTTTTAGCACACACTTGTTTCACATTAGCAAACACATGAGTTTGCCTCCTTCTCTTCTTGTTTCACACACACATTTTAGTGTTCTTTTATTTTGTTCTTCAAAGTGTGAACCCACAAGGGCTACGACCTCCTATTTTTTCATTTGAATGAAATCCACCTGTAGGTGTGTATTTTACGTGTTGCACACACACACACAACGGTCTGGTCTTCACTCCTGCCCGAATCCAACTCAAAGAGGTGCGCAAGGTATCTGTCTGTGCAAGGTGCACAAAGCACAAGAGCCGCGCAGGGTGCAAGTGCAAGCACTGCGCAATTAACCTCCTGCCACGCAGGGGTGCTTCAACTAGGGGCGCGCAAGCCCTCGGGTGCAAGGCAGGTCACGCAAGTCTCAACCAAGCCCTGGGCACGCAAGTGATGCAGCCTCAAGTCGCGCAAGTGTAAGGCACAAGAGCCAGTAGCGCGCAAGTTTCTGCGGCCCCAGAGATCTTCCTGCCCTGCAAGGGGAAGGTGCGTAGGGGACTCCCTCGTTCTTTCGCAAATGTGTTTGCGAAAGGAACCAAACAGAGATAGGAAATCTCTGGGCTGCTACCGCGCAAGTGATGTGCGAATGCTGTTCTTCGCGAGACTTTGAGAGCTCTCATGGGACTTCGAAGTTTCAGCAAGAAAAAACTATGCCTCGGGTGATCATTTATAGGCAGAGGCGGCTCAGTCATCCGTGGAGTGATACAACTCAAATCCCCGAGTTTTTTGGGTTTTCAAGATTCTGTGAATCTTGATATTTCTCCTCTATTCACCGCGGGTTCTCTTTCATTATTTTTATCTTCATGCATGTGCATAGAAACGTACGCATGCCTCTGTTTATCCCGATTCATGAAAAGTATAAACCCTCAAGGTCTCGGCACTTCGTTGCCTTCGGCCTCACATGAAATTCTCTCGTTGTTGCATGTACACCCATTTTTAAACATGGATGTGTTCGGTAGGGCTGGACGAACATGATGGACACTTCGGCTTGATCAACGGTGGCCAGAATCTCGATCTTCATCTTCGGGGAGGCTCTGGTTCAGGCGGCAGCTTCGCGGGTGGCACGGGCGAGCTTGAGGAAGGAGACAACCTTTTAGCCGTTGGATCTGGTGTTTAATGAGGGTGGAAGTCTGAGATTATATCGCGGGCGGTGTGATGAGATGTGCAGTGCCGATCGTTCGCGAGATCAGATGGACGACCTGGATTCACTCTCGGTGAATTTTCCGCATCCCACATCGAAGCGGCCTCCGGGTTTTTCGTGGCTTATCACCCAAGCACTTCGATTCTCACCTCAGTTGTATCTACTCTCTCCACGGTGCCGCCCCGCACCGTGTTCTCTTAGCGGGCGCACTTATGTGCCCACCCCTGACACTAGGGCGCGCCATTGGCCCCCACTATGCACCTACGGGCGCACTCCTGTGCCTACTCTACGCTCCTCCGGGCGTGCACCCGGCACCCATGCTGCACCTGCGGTTGTGCGCCCCTGCCCCAGGGTGTGCCTTGGCCTGAGGGTTCTCCATGGGCGTGGTGACCATGTGTCCCACATGTGCCTTGGGTGCCCTCGGTTGGCCTACTTGGTGGCCCATTTTTTGGCAAAGGAAATGAATCAGGACTTTTTTTAAGAAACAATGTACTCCCAATATAAAATGCAAAATGCCATTTAAGCCATCTTGCTCTTCATTTCTTCTCATCTTCTTCTTCATTTGAATTCCTCCAATCTCCTCAACATATATTCATTACATAGGAGGGAAATTCTTGAAGGTTCTTTATTCATCAACCCAAGATCCTGAATCACATAATTCTTCTCATCTTCTTCTTCTTTTGAATTACTCCAATCTCCTCAACATGTATTCATTACATAGGAGGGAAATTCATGAAGGTTCATTCTTCATCAACCGAAGCTCCTGAATCACATAATTCTCCAATATTATTCAATGATCCAATCAGAGGTCGAGTTGGATCAAATTCACATTCTCTTTCACTAAGAATTAGTACATGGTCTACTTCAACTCACTTCATCCACTTACAAGTTGTGGATTGATCTCTTCTAACTCCTCATGCATTGTCAATACAATGCATGGTCTTCAGACATTGTTGTGACATTGTATCCAGTTGATACAAGTTCTTTGAATGTAAAGATCAGCTCAACAATCGTCAGATGTTCTTGGAGAATGTTTCAACCACAACATCCTATACCACTTAGTGAATCTCCTAAGTGAAATGAATCTTAGTACCATGGCCATTCTCCATTCCTCACCAACACCAACACATCCTTTTTCATTCACATCTTGACATTCCTTGACATCCATTCATTCCATGACAACATCATTCCTCATTGACACCAAATACAACACAATACACTTCAATCTCCCCCTTTGTATTTGTTGTCAATACACTCCTTCAGCACATATGAATGGGTCAATATGTGTGCCAATATTTTCTCCCCCTTATTGGAAATCAAATGCAAAGGTGTGGTGTGGTTCTCTTAAAAAAATATCACTTCCTCCCTTTGAATGATATCTTCTTAAAAACACTAAGAGAGGTATGATGTCACATGTTATCTTTAGCAAAGAACCTTTAGAAAATCATCTCTAAGTCTACTTGGTCTAACCCGGTGTAGAAAACAAGAGTGGTGTAACCAAGGAACTCAATGCTGTCCACATTCACTGTACATGTGAGATCGTGCCTCAAGGTGTTTGAATTTTTCAGATATAACAATGAATTGCTAAATCTCGCACATACTTCACAAAACTCATTAAAAAGTTTAGTGTAGAGATAAAGCTCCCCCATTCATCCATTTTCTCAAGATTATATTAATCTCAGAACATCATCTTCTTCAGATTTGCTCCCCCTCAAGGGGTGCACTCCATTCTGTTCAAATCATTCTTAGAATGACCATCATCTTCAATTCCTTACAATTTTAGCACATGTAAATACCAATAGTATAAGGGAATAAGATGGAACATCCTTGGTTCATCAATGTGAACAACAAGGCTGAGAAGATTCTCTCAACCAAGATGTCCCATTTTCACCATTCTTCACACTTGCACATTTGATCTTCATTGATGTTTGTGCTTGTGTGGATCTCAACCCATCTTCATGTGAAATTTATTTTTTCCTTTTGCCTTAGAAATTTCCAGTACTTCTTCTTCAGCTCTTTGCAATTGTCTGGAATGTTGCAATTAATTCAGACATATGACTAACAAGTCATTTGGAAGTGAGGCCTCAGTTTTGGAAATTCCACATGGTTCTTTAGATGCGGTCAAGCAACCTTCCTTAGGCAACTTGTTTTCATTCAATCCCTTCTTCCTCTTCTGGATTGACAGTCTGTTTGAGTACAGTTGGCTTCTATTGTTTTCCATGGCTTTTTTGCAATGATACATGGTATGGACATTCATTCCACAGTAGAAGCACTTCTTCTTGGTGGTCCTTCTGGATGACTCACCCTTCTTGGACTTAGACTCCAATGTCTTCTCTTCCTTTTTCATAATCCTCTTGGGAGCATCTTCAACATTCATCTTGCTTCCCAAGGATTCCTTTTTAGCCAGGTTCTGTGATCTTCTCTTCTTTTGATCTCTGGATACAATTGGATATTGAAATGTATCTTTTTGACCACTTTTTCATTCATCCAAGATGTTATCATGTAATCCAAATCTGTTAGCAGTAAACAGATGTCTTTGGACCTGTGGATGTTTCTTCTTTTCCTCTGGCTTGTTCCCCCTTGGCATGGGCTTCATTTGTGCTTTCACATTTAGTGGATTGTACCAACAATCCTTTGCATAGTTACCATACTTATTACAACACCAACATTGACCCACAAATCTGGACCTCTTGAGTCCTTCTGATTGTAGGGTAATTTTCTTGACTAGTAGTTCAGTTTCAAGAGAGATCTCCTTCTTCATTGTCTTCATCCATAATTGTTTGGAATTATTCTTCCATCCTGCACTTTTTGTGAAAACACAATTAGAAGCATCAGGGCAAGATGGGATGGATGGTACCTTACTTTTAGAAGATGTTTCACTTTTATTAAAGGATGTCTTTCTCTTAGAATCATCCTGCTCAAAGCACACTTGAGTAGCAACATTTCTTCTTTCAGCTGACTGGGAAGTTTCAGCTTTGGGTGATTGCAAATTGGTCAATATCACCTATAATTCTAATCATTTCATGTTGAGGGAGTTCTTCTCATCCTCAACAGTTCTTAGCCTTCCTTCACATTTCTCTACCAGCTGATTCATCTGGTCATCATGCACTTTCTTCATTTCAAGCAATGAATTGTCCAGCTCCTTCACCCTTTTTACTTTTTCTTCAAGTTGAGCATTTCTGAAAATCATTGATACTCTGTGCAACTTTTCCAGTGCATGGAACACATCATTGACCATTACTTTAAAAAATTCATTCTCAGAAAGCATTCTTTGCAATTCTTCAGTAGTGTCTACATATCTTTAATTGCAAAGAGATATTGTTTAATATTTATCCTTCACCAGCTTTCTGAGAGTGTTGGTTATGCAAACCCTTTTAGCCAGCTGATCTTCCATAGCATTGGCTTCTTCTTCTAGGTGTGATTTTTCTTCTTGAAGATCATGGATGCCTGTAGCTAAACACTTTTCCACTTCCATGGGGACTGCCTTCTGAAGATATTTGAGTGCTTCTTGAAGATGATTCATTCTTCAAACTTCATCACAGCTAGGACATGATTTCTTCAACTTCTTGGCATGTTTCTTCTTCTTATTTTTCTGAGTCTTGGCAGATATCTCCATTTGAGGCTGGTTGCAAATTTCCTCAAATCTTCACTTCATAAAGACTCCTTGGATATTTTAGAGGTAACCTCCCTCTGATACCAAATGAAGTGCCCAGATCAGTGTGAATCACTTAGAGGGGGAGGGGTGAATCAGTGATCACTTAAAACTTTTTACTAATTGATTCTTTATTTTTCTCTTCATGCATATGCATGGAAACGTACGCATGCCTCTGTTTATCCCGATTCATGCAATCTATAAACCCTCAAGGCCTCAGCACTTCGTTTGCCTTCGGCCTCACACGAAATTCTCTTTTTGTTGAATGTACACCTATTTTTAAAAATGGATGTGTTCGGTAGGGCCAGATGAACATGATGGACACTTCGGCTTGATCATCGGTGGCTGGAATCTCAATCTTCATCTTCGGGGAGGCTCTGGTTCTGGCAGCAGCTTCACAGGTGGCACGAGCGAGCTCGAGGATGGAGACAACCTTTCAGCTGTCAGATCTCGCGTTTAATGAGGGTGGACAGCTGAGATTATATCACAGGCAGCACGATGAGATTTGCGGAGCCGATCGTCTGTGAGATCAGATGGACGGCCTTGATTCACTCCCGGTGAATTTTCCGCATCCCACATCGAAGCGGCCTCCGGTTTTTCCGTGGATTATCACCCAAGGGCTCCGATGATCACCTCAGTTGTATATTCTCCCTCCTTGGTGCCGCCCCGCACCGTGTTCTCTTAGCGGGTGCGCTTCTGCGCCCACCCCTGCCACACGGTCGCGCCATTGGCGCCCACTTTGCACCTGCGGGCGCGCTCCTGCGCCCACTCTGCGCTTCTCCGTGCGTGCCCCTGGCGCCCATGCTGCGCCTGCGGGTGCACCCCTGCCCCAGGGTGCGCCTTGTCCTGAGGGTTCCCCATGGGCGTGGTGACCTTGAGTCCCACATGTGGCTTGGGTGATGACCCTCACCTGGCCTCCTTGGTGGCCTATTTTTTGGCAATGGAAATGAATAAGGACTTTGTTAAGAAACAAAGTACTCCCAATATAAAATGCCAAATGCCACTTAAGCCATCTTCCTCTTCATTTCTTCTCATATTCTTCTTCATTTTAATTCATCCAATCTCCTCAACATATATTCATTACTTAGGAGGGAAATTCTTGAAGGTTATTTCTTCATCAACTGAAGCTCCAGAATCACATAATTCTCCAAATTTATTCAATGATCCAATCAGAGGTCGAGTTGGATCAAATTCACATTCTCTTGAACTAATAATTAGTACATGGTTTTCTTCAGCTCACTTCATCCACTTACAAGTTGTGGATGGATCTCTTCTAACTCCTCATGTATTGTCAAGACAATGCATGGTCTTCAGACATTGTTATGACATTGTATCCAGTTGATACAAGTTCTTTGAACTTAAAGAGCAGCTCAAAAATCGTCAGATGTTCTTGGAGAATGATTCAACCACAACATCCTATACCATTTAGTGAATCTCCTAAGTGACATGCATCTTAGTACCATGGCCATTCTCCATTCCTCACCAACACCAACACATCCTTTGTCATTCACATCTTGACATTCCTTGACATCCATTAATTCCATGACAACATCATGACTCATTGACAACAAATACAACACAATGCACTTCATTTCCTAATATAGTGTTCTTTTTATAATTATTGTTTTATTGATATGTTTTATCAATTTTAGTTTCATATTATTATCAATATGGTCTTTATTATTATTGTTTGAACTAAATTTGGAATGAGAGTCATAGAAGTGCGATCAATACCCTAATATTTTTCCTTCATAATTATATTAGGAGGAACTGATAAATATCAAGATGATATATATGATTTATTTTTAAGTTTTAAATCATTTTTGATTTTCATGTTCTGCATTAGGGGTATCTCCCCCATGATATTTTTTTAGATCATTTTAATGATGTTAGATTGAAATGTTGATTCTTTCTCAATTTTTTTTGATTGTGTTATATTGAATATTAGATAAATGGGAGGTATCTCATGTGTTGTTTAAACTGTGACACATTTATTCTCTCTCAATTTTTTTATTTTAAATACTAATGATTTGAATATGTTAATGTTATGTAATATAATGAGCTATAATATTCTTAGTCCATCATTTTTAATTATTGTTTTTTTAGTATTTCAAACCATATATTCTTATTTTAATATGAATAATTTAAATTTTTTAAATTACTAATGAAATTAAAAATATTTTAAATTTTATATTGGAATTAATTTTGATATATTCAAGATTAATTATATTATTTTAAGATGATTTTTTATATTTTGAAAATTATAATAAATCCATATTCTAATTATTTATCTATTTTGAAATTTGGAATTAAATTTAAATTTAATATTATTTTTACTCTTATACATGATCTTACCTCTATGTAATTGATACACATGTTTATAATAGTTTCAATATGGGTATCAAAACCTTTTAATGACTATATATGTGTATATTCAATTTTTCTAAATCTACATAATTGTATCAAAACTTCTAATCTATATATGAAATGTCATATCACAATTCTCATACACATATAATAGAAGATGAATATTTATAATGTTTACAAAAAGGTAGATCGATTTTTTAGAGATATGTATATGTGTATTTCTTTATCTTTATGTATCGAAAAGTATGTCTCAACATGGGTAAATATTCGAAGAGACTTCTAATTGAAACAATACTGAATGTCAATGAATCATTCACTATGAAATGGACCGAGCCAACATGGTTAAGGATCCAAACATGGTAACCATTATCATGTATGGGTAACACAATTTTCGTAATTATATAGCATAGTAGGTATTGTTTAGCTTCATTGAGTAATTTTAAAGATAATTTTTTTCATCTCATGTAAAGGTAGGTTTTTACTCACATATTATTAATTCATTATTCTAGTAAATTTCATTCAGTTGTTTTCAATGAAATGAAGGGTGGACATATATGTAACGGTGATACCCTATTACATTGAAACAATATATATTCCTTGCATATGGGTATAGATATTTCTATAGAAATCCATTTTTTTCTCACCTATTATTATAAAATTAATTATTAATATATTTTCATGAATTAAGTAGGTAAAATATATTTTTGTGAGTCTTTTTATGGAGTTTAATGTAATATTTGACCTTCCATAAATGTATAATTCTTAATATAAAATATTTCATATAAATAAATTGGAGACATTTTTAGAATGAATTTAATTTGAACTAAAAGATGTATTCAATAAACTTTTTTGAGATATTTATGAACCATTATTCATTTAAAAAACACTTGAATCATTATCCCACACTAGGGTTTCCATTATCTATTGATTCTAGGTGATTCCGAAATTTCTTCCATACTCGTAGATCTTATTAATTTTTTTCCATTACTTCTTATTTTTAGAAATATATATTTGAAGGCCATTTTTGGTTATTCTCTCCCTCTATCACTCCTATATTTATCTACTATTTGAGAATTATTTTTCTTTATATTTTGTGGATATGCGGCTTCTCTATGTTTTTATAGAAATAAGATTCAATCATTGTTTACATTCATTGATTAAATGATATTATCTTGCCATAAAAATCTAAATATTTTTTTATATCATATAAAGTATTGAAATTGAATAATATAAAAAAATTATAGGAAAAATAACATATTTAAATGTATATATACAAATATAATTATATTTCTTCAAATAATAAAATCAATTAATTCAGATATATATATATAACATATCTAAGGATTAAATATTCTTATCCAAAATCCATGAGTCATATGATTCAATAACATATAAAATAACCTATAAATAATCTCAAAAATGGTGAAAAATTTATTGAATAAGTTATTTACTAATTAAATAACATGAATTTATATTAAATGGTTGAAAATTATTTACATGATATTTAATATTATAATTAATTCATTAAAATAATTACATACTAATATATAAAAATTTATTACTATACGGGTAAATTATCTATGAATTATATCATATAATATAGCATGTCATGGACAATTTTTTATCCTAAATTTTTGTAAAGCCACGTGATGAATTATATATTTAATATTGCTTGTAATAATTTCAATAATTTAAATTTATTTATTTAAAAAATGAAAGAGGAAATATTATTTCATAATCTGTAAAATCAATAAAATCTAGATTAATTAAATAATACCATGTTGTAGAAAAAAATATAATGTTTAGATAATTACACAAATTATTGAAATTATTAATGAGATGTTAGTTTCTAATTAATTTTTGACAAAAAAATATTGATAGAATATCACAATGTTATACTAGTTAAAAAATATTTTTCATAACTATATTATAATTCTAGATATTATAAATATAAATTAAAAATATTCATATGTTAACCATGATTAATTTATCTTGTTTTGTGAAATGTATTAAATGTTGGTCTTATAGATGATTGTTTCTTCCAATCCATTGTGAGATTTACTAGATAGTTTTTTGCATACTAGTTAATTTCATGGTTTTTATTTGAATGGTTTGATTTTTAAAATGTTTAAACAATATTAGATAATATTTTATCATTAGTTAAAATAACATGGAATTAGAAAAATAATTACTCCATGCCATGGAATTTTTTAATTATGAAATTACATAATGAAGAGTTTTTTGTTAATTTTAACTACTTCTAGCTGTTGATATAGGATTATTGATGATGGAAACACATCCATAATAAAATAGTATATTCAATATGAAATTGAATTGGTTGTTTTTTAAAATTTATTTTTGAAGATGGAGAGTGATCATTATTAATTATGGAATTCTCCAATATAATGATGTTATGGTATTGTTTTCATTGAATTTATTTGTATTATAATAAATTTACTATATATTTATAGTACATGGAATCATATCCTTAATTTGATTTCTTATAATCCTAATATGTTTTTGGATTGGGTTATTAAATAGGGAGAATGTTATACTCATTGTAGTGGGCCATGGTTTCAGTTATAATGATGGTGGTGGCATAATGTTCTGATTATGATGTTGGAGAAAACATGGGGTGCTGTTTTTTATATTTATGTTTGTATGATTTCTCTGGTGTGATTATATTTTCTGTTTTTTGGATATTGGAATGGTTGAGTTTCATTATATATATATATTTCTCATTTATGATTATTCCAATATTCATTCATACATGATGACAAATGGTCAGATGTTATTCATTTGAACACTTCCAAATTATGTGACTCACTAATTTGTAATGATCTATGACCGAATTATTTATATTATATTGTATTCTCTATAATAAATTATTCAATTTTTAGTGATTTTCTAATGAATAGGGGACCCAAGGGTGTGTGTTTTTATTTCTTGAAGGTGTTGATTATAATAAAATAAATGTTAAAATAGGGCCATCAGTGATGGTTTTAGTATATGAAAATCTAAATAATGTTATTAAAAAGGTTTAATATTAATTAATAGCTAATAAACAAATAAATATTTAACATGATTATTGTATTCTTATTTGATATATTTACCTTAGTGGTGGATGTATAGACTTTGGTGAGAAATTTGTGGTAGTTTAGTATAATTATAGGTATTTACCCTTATATTAATTGTGAGATAAATCTATTCTATATGTTTTTTATTACATATGAATACCACCCATTTCAAAAGGATAACTAATAATGAGAGCTTATGAGGGTTCCATGACATCCCATTTTGTGTTGATATATCTTGATAACATCATCTCCTCGACATTAACATTGTTTATAATATTACATGTTGGTATTCACTATGGTGATTTATCATACATTTTTCTCACAAACATGTGATAGATTTTGATTATTAATTCTTTTATTATATATATTGTATTCAGTGAATTATTATAGGTTTGTGAAATTTTTATATTGATTGATTGATGTATAGTACATAAAGTGTAGGTTGTGGTAACTGATATAATTAATCCAAAATACAATATAGATTATTTGGATATGATGACTTGTTACACATGGAGTATGTTATGATATGATTTCCCCAGTTTGATTGGCAATAATTATTTACAAAGGGGATGAGATCTCAAGATGTGTGATGTTGGGATGTGATAGCTATAAAACAATATAGAATTTGTTTTCCAGATCAAAATTCAAAATTTAAATATTATCAATAGTTTGGTCATATTAATTTTAATTATATACTATGTGGGATATGGTTTGAATGTTAAAATAATATTATACATTTATAGGTGATGATTTAGTATTTTTTATTTACTCACTAGTATTTATTATTCTTATTTAATTTTATTCAAAATAGTATTTATGGTGGATCCAACATGTTAATTCGTTTATGCTCAAAATATTTGTATATATAAATTTTTTTAGTTCTAGAGTACATGGTTGTTTATCAAAAAAATATATTATTATTTCAATGACTTGGTTAAAAAAAATTCATTATGGTCACTGTTTATGATTAATATCCATTTGATTTTATTTTTAGTTGCATCAGGTTTTGTAAGATGTCATCTTTTTTTCAGATTTATTCCTTATTTATTATGATATGGAGAAGTTTGGTTTTTATTTTCATTGTAGATCATACTGTTCCATTCAATATGAACGTAATATCTCACATGTGTATGTTTATACAAAAATCATGTAGGGATATAACCCTTGTCTTCTTTGAGATAGTCATGATGGGTTATTATCTCTCATTCATCATTATTGTCCCAACAGGCATACCATTTTAGAGAGGTTTTCATAAACAATTGGGTTAAAAGGGTTGAGATAAAAGGACTAGGATTCAAGATAAAGAAAAATAGTTTTTAAATATCATTTGTTTAGTGAATTTTAATATCCCCAAAATTATACCTCAAAATAAATATTTATAGATCCACCTAAATATTTAGTGATATATATTATAATATAATTATTAATGTATTTAATTTTTTTACACGAAACCCCTCTTACAATTGGGAACAATATGTAATCACATTTCTACATCAATTCCTCACCTTATCTCTTACAATACCTTCTAAAATGAAATACCAACTCCCCACCCCATGACATATCAGACAAACTATCACCATTGTTCCATCATATATGGTATAATGTTTGTTAAAAGTCATGACAGTTTATGAAAAGGAAATTTGCATTACTAGTCACATTGGGGATTATTTCATTCATAGTAACATAAAAATAATCTTAACTATTTTTACATGAGGATATTCATATATTTTCTATAATAATATATTTTCTCATTTGAATAACCATCTACTATCTATGTTATATCAATTAGAAGGTAAAAATATCACTCATACGTACCTAATGACTCTAATCTCCATGAAACAATGAATTTTACTTTTCCTAAATATAAATTATTGATTGTTATATAGATCTATAAAATTTTATATGTTATTTTTGATATGTAATTATGTTGATATAATGAATCAATTATATGTTCCATATTACCCTCTCGTCTGTTAGATATTGGTAGAATCACTGTTTTGTATGTGTGGGATGTCACATCCATAACGAAATTTGAATAGTTTTTTATTTTCACATAAATATATGCTGATGTAATGGCCCGAACCCCTCCAATCCTTTCCTTTTTTGAAATTGATGTGGTCAACATGACACACGTTATGATGATAATTTTTAATACTGATGATAACATAAATATATGATAAATAATATTGATTATGACTTAAATTGTTTGATTAATTAAACTTAAAATATAATAATTATGAAAAAATGATTTAATGGGAGTAATTATTATTAATGACGTGAAGTGGGAAAGTGTGTGACCCATTAGACCTTGATAAATGAAACATGAAGTTTATTATTAATTGAGTAATTGTTGAAATTAATTTGAATAATAATAATGGGTGTTCTATAATTAATATTATTTATAATATTAATAATATTGAGAAATTAATGAAATAATTCATGGTATTTATTGAAAACAAATAAATAAAGATACATTGTGGAAGCATGGTGGTGCGTTAATAAAATTAAAGGTGAGTTCGTTATTATTATTATGTTAAATAATTATAATAATGGTGGCATAGAAATATATTGGGTTTATTAAATTCAATGGTTTCAATTTAATAAAAGTGGTGCCAATTTAATCAGTGTGAAATAAAAATAAAAATAATTAAATAATTAAATTGATGGATGTTATGCGACATCGACGTGGCATGGTCAGATTCAGATATCCAATGGAGTGGTTTAAAGTGGTCAATGTGCTGAGCATAAATATTATCATTATTAAATAAATAATAACTGTGATGAGTTAATAAAATAAGTTGATGAATTTTTTCTTTTATTAAAAACAATAAATAACAATGATGGCGTGAATATTTTTGCGAGAGGTTAATTAAATTAAATAAATTAAAAATGGGTTGAATATGTATGTTATATTAATTTTCTTTGTAATTTAATTTAATTAAATGGAATGGTTTTAATTTAATATAATAATAGCCATGATAAACTAATTTAATGGGATTAAATTAGAACATTAATGATGGATGATATTAATATTAATTTTTTTTAATAATGACATTGAAGTGAGAATAAACGTTTGGGTCGTGCCACATGGTGTCATGGAAAGGGGAGCCACCACTTTTGGTATAGTGGGAGAGAATCATATAAGAAATAGTTAGATTTAAGATAGGAAATGTTAAATGGAAACAAATGAAATAATAAACTAATAAAAAAAGAGAGAATACAATGAATGGGCTGATGCGCACTAAATTACAGTGATTTGTGCGTGATTCTCAAAGGATATTAGAAAGAGAAATTTTTCAATTAAATGAAATAATAATAATATAATAATATTATTATTATTTATGGTTTTCAAAACCATAATTCATCTATAACTTCTTTGTGCGACCATGGTTTTACAAACCATCAGTGGCAGAGTAAACCAGAAATAATGACGGTCATTTTAAGACCAATGATGAATCCCTTTTAATGACTCATGTCTTGGTTCAATAAAACAGCTATTATTAATTGAAGTTATTATTATAATTATACGCATGTAAACCGCCTGACATGTCGTGTGTTGACCAGTCAAACAACATAACAGTTGTACGGTCATGTCATGTATTCATTAATACATGTTGGATACCGTTTTATCTTTTCATTGCCTATATAAGAGGGTCGCGCGTTATTTACCGACCTCTCAACTTCTCTACATGGCGACGCTCCCGGATGACCAAGATGCCTTCCTCCTAACTTCTTCATCTGGACCCTGATCGTTGATCCATCAGTGACTGTGAGATCATGTCTGTGAGGGGAACATTGTACACCCTATTCCGTTCCCACTTCTTCAACTTCCCCTCTGCAGTTTCCAGTGGAGGAGAATATTGATAATTGACGAGAATGACGATGTTTAATGAATGACTCTATAATGGTATGTTAATCCTCTGTTTTTGTATTCTCTTTCCGATCCTACTTCTCCCATTTTATTTCCATGCTATGGCATATGATCTCCGTGTTGAGGGAGTTTCTTGTGTTGTTGATTCGGTGTTGTCATGATGTCCTTGGTCGGTGTAGTCATTCTAAGAGAAGACATGTGATCATGGTGGTCTTGTTAATAGATGGACAACATAACTTATTGAGATAGGGATGTAACCTTAGTCTCCCTAAATTTGTGCATCTTGCAGGGTGGGTCTCCTCTTGTTTACATGAAACACATTTGACACGGTTGAATAATGATAATAACTAGCTTATATAATAGGGTTGGGAAGTTTGTGAATGCAGTTACATTATATATATCCTGTGATATTATGTTGTGAATTGAAGGAGAATCTACCTACCAAAAAAAATCATGGTTGTTGGGGGCCATTGCTTACGTAATTAAATGTTGACCTCTCCTTATGGATTTTTTTATGGATGGAAATTTTATTAAATGTTGAAATTGGTTAATCACATAAAGTTGGCTGATTAAATACCTGGGACTCTTGTGTGATCACCATGGTTGAACAAATTTCAATAATAACAGTGTGGGTGGTAGTTAGGGTTTATTTATGTAAAGGGGGTTTTTTGTGGGTTGTTGTGGATTGGGTGGGCAGCGGGGCTGTAGTTGGCTTGGTTTTGGGTTGGTGTGAATGCTATGTTTTTGATTGGCAGTGGGGCTCTGATAAATGGTATCAAAGGGATGATGATGTATGAGTTGTGGTGTGATTGTGGTTATGGTGGATGGCAGTGAGGCTGCAGGGATGGGTTTGAATGTGAACGAACTCTGGGTTGTGAATAATAAATAAAAGTGGAAGAGGTAATGAATGGTGGGGCATCATAATGGAACAGGAATAATAATCAATGGGGTTAGTTGGTTAAAATATAACATAATTGTTCGTATTAAAACTAGCATACATAATCTCAATACATTTCTATAAACAATGAATGGTATAAAAATAACACATACACAGTCAAAAATATCACAAAAACGTAAATAAAATAAGGATTATTTGTATACTAATAAATCAACATCAATCAAATTTAAAATTTACCAATGGATGTTGACATAGATAAAATGATTTGTAAATTTCATGGAGAGAAATATAATTTTTCATGAAAACATTTAAATGTCCCAAAATATAGAATGGAAAACATTTATAAATGTTTTTTTAATCAATGTTTCCTATACCACATTGAAACTATTGAATGGAATTAACATTATAAAATATTCATGAACATATAAATAAATCCTTTATATAATTTTGAAAACATGGTCATTAATGAAAAATGATTATAAGAATAAATATGTAGAATATCTAAAATGATTTTTTAGTTTAATGTCTATTAAAAAGAGTCCCTTTGAACACACATTTATGAAACATTAACATGGATAATAAATATGTTTGAGTAGATACTGACGTAAAAACTACCTCTAAAAATAATGTGATTTTGAAATTAACCATTACCTTGCACTTTCCTTTGGTCGAGGGTACGTTTAACATATTGTATAATGATCATAGTATATTATTAAATTATAACAGAACAATATTAATATTTATTATATCATGCATGATTAATTTATGACATTATAATTCCCATTTAATAATGATTTTAATGCTAAATTAACATTTCAGGTAATAATTTCTTTCTTTATCATAAGTGTTTTAACTTGTTATTTTTGATCGTATCACTTAGGTCATGATTTCAATACATATAGAATACAAAACATTATTTATATATAATATATATTTAGAATATAAATATTTATAATAGATAGATATATGAAATGGAAAACACCATTTATGGAGATGGTAGTCCATATGTATGCATAAACGTTGGTTCCATTTTTATATAATATTGAGTGGAACTAAGTGAATAAGATATATGTAAATAGGGACACACAAACACACACACACACAAATATATATATATATATATATATATATTAATATTATTATGTCATATATTACAATATTATTAATAATATATATTTTTATAAACACAGTTGAATTGTGAATGTGGAAATGATTCTCATCATGTCGTGGAGACGGTACGTTGTACAGACACAAGAGCGATGATATCATTCCCTTAATGATTAAAAGGTGTGGAATTGGATAGAATAATAATTTTAAATAGACATTATCATGATATTTCAATTATTTATATACATATTACTCTTCATTATATCTTTCAAAATAACATAGTGTTGAATAACAAATTATACCACATCATGGAAATGGTAAGTTGTACGTATGCACACATGGTGACATTATCATTAATCGAATGGATAGAATGTTGAATATGGTTGTAACATTATTATAACACCATAAAACTATGTAGAAGGTACTGGATTTATTATTTTGGTTTGGGAACAACAATGAAAAAAGAAGTGGAATATGAAAAGAATGTGAAAGAGGTGATGACATATTTACCTCTTCTTCGGGTTCTTCCTTATGATTTGATCAAAAGGACCATATTGGTTGGCATTCTGACCAATGTATGGCCTCTAGGATGAATTTAGTATTGATGAAATGATATTTTTTTAGGTTTTTCCCAAGAAAAAATGCATTGGGGGTGTGATTTTGAGATAAGTGGAAGTGCCCTATTATTAGAGAGGTATGGGTCACTTTAAGAAAAGCTTGAAATATTATTTTATAATAATTAATTTACAGATTCTAATGGATCAAAATGGACTTATTTCGTTTCTTATATGGATATGGGTCGAAATTCTCTGATCCAATAGTTTTTATGAAGGTATAGGTTACAATTTTATCCTTATATTTTTTATTTAACTCTTAGTAAAATAATTTAACTTTTACTGTGTCTTCTTGTATTCTTATACTATATCGATAATAAACATACTCTAAACATCTAAGAGAACCAAAAGTGGTTCATTAATGACATATATAAAATTATTTAGGACTATTGGCCAAACCATATATTTTTTAGATTAATATACCCGCCCGTAATATAATATTTGTTTTAAAAACTATTTTATGTCAATTTTGACAATATTTGGTATTTTGATTCTGTGAAAGTCATAACATCAAGATTACTTCAAAATAAATTCATTGAATAGAAAATAACATGTCATATTCACCTATAAAATTCATGGATATCATCAAAAAATAAATTATATTTATTTTAATATTTGTAATATCATTAATTTGACTATTTCATTAATTGAAAAATATAACATCATTATTGTGTCATATATAAATATATTTATATAATATATAAAAATTATTAATAAAATATAATGATATAAAAATTATTGGAAGATTTCTAATTAATATTTTCATTGAATATATCAATTATATAACCTTATGTAAAATTGTTTTACTAAATGATATATGTTTATCTTATTTTTGTCTTTACAATAGATTATTTAATATAGAATGACTTTGTCACTCTCAAGTGGCTCCATGTTGTCCCAAAATAAACCCAAAGATTCCGATGGCCTGAAATTTATCAACCATTAGTAATAGGACAAATGATAGGATAATTTAATATTATTATAAAAAAAATTACCCTTATTTAGTGGGTTTTCCCATTAACCGTGGTAAATAAAATATTTACAAAAGTAATTATAAATAATGTATAAAAATTCAGGTTACCTGTCTACAAAAATTTGACATCCTGATTACATATATGGAATCCATTATTCCAAAACAAAAAAACGTGTTTTTATGAAATAATAAATATCAAAAGATTGACAAATATTTATGTTTTGCTTAAATGTGAATTTACATATAATGACCAACATTTTATTAAATGGTAGGAATATAATCATATTTTACTTTAAAACCACTCAAAAATAAAATATAACACTATTAATTATTTTGCTTAAAAATGTTGTTTTCAATTAAAATTTATTATGTGTCACTATTAATCAAAATATGAATGTTATCAGAAATGTACAAATATTAATCTAAACTGAATTATTTTTCCATTTTCAAAGTATTTATTTATTGTCACTAAATTAAATTTATAATATTTTCAACTATTGTATTTAAATAAGGTTCCTTATTTCGAAATCGGTGTTGGATGTAGCGCAAGTTATTGAAATGATTTTAAGAGATAACATACTATGAAATCTTAAGGTGATACATGATAGGTACTATGAATTTTAAAAATATGGACACATAAGACTTGATTTTCCAAAACATATAATAAAATACAAAAAGTAATAAATTCCTGATCGAAATGAAAAAAATGTATTACAATCCGAATGGAAATAAAATTATTTAGTCAAATGACTCATAGATTTCTAGTGTTGGATATTCTTCTGAGGAATCCTCAGAAAATGAAAATTTTAGACATAGAAATATTAGTGTCTAAGACTAAACACCTTGTATAAAAAACTGTATTATGGAAAAGGTACACACTTCTGATTCATTAATAAATTTTTATTTCGATGAAAATTATTCTGATGAAAATAATTCTATATATTATTGATAAATAATCAGCATCAGATATTAATATAAATACATGACCTTTATAGTATTAAGTCTCTAGTTTTTCTAATCGTCATGAAAATTATAATGATAATCTTAGCAGTAAAACCGAAAAACAAAATGTTTTGATAAATGTTATGTCAAAATAATTATTATATCTTTAAAAAGATCATGATAAGTAAATATATGAAATTGATTATATTTCTAAAAACTATAAAAAAATAATCTGATAAAGATATGATTGCTCAAAATTTTGTGTCATTAATTTCTATGAATAATATTTTAGAGAAAATAAACACTTGTGAAAGTAATAATAATGTCGATATAAACAAAGATATAAAAATATGATTGAAATTTTTTTCATTCAAGACACTTCTATCAAACTTTACAACAAGTATATAATGATTTGATAAAATGTATGAACAAGTTCATGCATAAGTAAGTTGTCCAGTAATGGTATATACTCATTAAAAACATGTGTTTAATAACAATTTCATTATTATTGAAAATAACACATTTTGAAAAAAATTGTCAAAGTGGAGGTCAAATGATCGAAAATTGTTCCATTAATAAATTGAAATCCTTGGGATTCATAAAATACCATTTGTCAAAACAAATTGGGATTCATAATTTATTTTTTTCTAACATATCAAGAACAATGAATATTTCCCTTCCAAAATTATAATTCTTTTGTTTTCAGAAAAATTAATAATGTTCAACAACAAAAACTAATGGTGAAAGGATGGTGTATTTTCAAGACATATGACTGGTAACAATGACTTCTTTGAAAATTTTATTAGAATAAAATGTGGAAGAGTAGGATTCAGAGACAATGCTCATAAAATGTGTGTTGGTATATGAAATAATGTTCTTATGAGAAACGAATTGATTTCAATTGTTTTATTTTAAAAATGTTTTATTCATAACCATATAAGGATAGCTCAGATATGTGATGATGGATACCTAGAGAATTATAGATATGATAAATGGGTAGTAAATTATTAAAAGGATGAATTCATTATTTATCCAATTCTATATTTTAATGTTCACAAAAATAACATTGATGATCGTAGAAGCCATGAATTACCTTCCAATAGTGTAATGGAAGACCAATCATGGTTATTACATTTAAGTTTAGACAATGTATCATTTGAAATATATAATAATTATCTAAAAAAATAATTTTTTAGGACATAAAATTTCATATGTTTGATTCATAAAAAGTTTTCATCCATTTTCTATATGGAAAGAAACACAATTCATGATTTAAATCAAACAGTGAATTCATAATTACTGATTAATTATAAATAGTGCACAAGGACTATTTTGGTACTACAATGACAACATGTATTTTATTTTGTTTCTTTTTTTCTTCATAGTTTATGATTACATAATATGTACATGGGTCAATTTTCATACAACAAAATATGAATACAATTTTTATTTTATAACATTTGTAGAAAAATTTATAAATGAGAATAAAATTCTATTAATAACAGTTTCTAGTGATCCTAGTGTACATTTTTTATATTCTATTTTTTAAATGTTTTGTAAAAAACAAAATTCATTAATAATAACTGTTCATCTCCTATAAATCCTCATAAAAATGTTTTTTTGAATGAATAAATAAAATAATTCATGAAATAATTAAAACCATATTGAGTGAATACCCAATAGATATTTTTTTTTTGTGTTGAAGTAATGATCAATTCATTCAATACTATAAATCACTTTTTAATTAGAAAATTTCATAATAAAACACCTAATAGGGTTTTGGATTGGTTGAAAAAATAAATTTTTAAACAAACATTTATTTGGATGAAATTTTTTCATTTTTAATACATAAGATAATATACATAAATTTTCTCCCAAATCTAATAAATATATATTTTATCCTATTCCACAAATTTTAAAGAATATAATTTTTTCAATAAATAATATTTTTTTATTAAAGAACTAGTAATATTTTAATTTGGTTAAATCAACCCTTTTATTTTTAAACAACCTATCAAACATCTATTGACGTGTTTTCAAAAACTAATTGTCAACCTCTGATAGAAGATTATTTTAATATGTAGAATACTCAATAAATTTATTTTTGTATATTCACACCCTTTGATTTTCTACCATATATTAATGAAAATGTTTTAAAAATTTGAAATCAAATTTATCATATGAATAGTCAATGTGATATTAGGATTGGTGATGTAAATCATCACTTAATGACTAGATGTTAATGGATAAATAATATAGTACATCTATAACTTCATTCTAAACTAGAACTCAGAAGTCCAAATGAAGATTAACTTGATGAATGTTGGATAAAGAAATGGATGATGAAATAAATAAATTTGAATGGATAAAATTATTGACCATGTTTGAAATACCAAAATAAACTTCTCTGATTATATTCAAATGAGTTTTCAGAAACAAATTAGAAAATTATGGAGTTATTTTACGAAATACAGAAAACCTAGTTCCTAATGGTTATAAAAAAAGTTGCCATAAATTATGAAGATCCAAAGGTTATGGTTTTTAGAAATGAATCTATTCATATTCTACTAGACTTTGCAGCATTCATTAATTTTTAGCTTTTTCAAATGGATGTATAGTGTAACTTTCACAACAGATATGTTCAATAAGTAGATAGTTTTGAGTTACTTACTAATTTTGATGATACAAAACATCTTGAAATTTCTTTCTATATTATTAATGATTTATATAGACTTAATCAAGATATTGATTCAGTGTATGATAGGTTAATAGGATTTTTTAGAGTAATTATTTTAGGGGAACTACTTATCCAACACTTTTCATAATGAATGATTTTTTTAATTGTTCCTATATCTGTTGATGAAATTATATTGGTATCATCTTATAAATCATTAATATATTATTTTCATAATCAAATGAAATATATGTTTTAAATGAATTTTATGGTCGTGTTAAAATTATTTCTTGTTTTTCAAATCTCTCAATACCTAGAAGAATTTTATATATCTCTAAAAAAATATATTATATATAATCCTATAATGTATAGATATAAGAATACATTAATTATTATTACTCTAATAGGTAGATAAAATGTAGTTTATCATGATGAAGATGGAAAACTATTGAATTAAACAACATTAATAGATATGATGTGATGTTTACAACACATAATAGCTTGTTATTGTGAATTATTTTTTTAAATATTCTCATGTGAAAGATATCGGTAAAACTCAGAAGAAACCCAATTATAATTTGTCAAAATATTATTTCAAATTTAAAATTTACTATGGATTTTGGAATATTCTATGTTTTTGGAAATTAATATGATTTAACTTTTTTTGGATGCTGAATTTTGTAGATGTATAATGGATACAAAAATATCATTTATCATATTTTGTTTCATAAGTGATTCGTTAGTTTCTTGGCCTCAATTAAGAATCTCTTAGTATCCTTTCCACTACTAAAGATGGAGATGTGGTAGATGGGATTTTTTGTGCTCATATATTGAGGGTGCAACACATACTATCTAATTATTTCATGTATTTTACTAAAATTCAAATACTATGTAACTATATTATTTCCATAAAATTACTTATAAACGATGGACAATTACCTTTGAATAAAAACATATATATTAGACATCACTTTCTAAGGTATCACACACATAAATAATATATCATTTTACAAATCATTGTAATGCAAGTACAACTTCATAATATTTATAAAGAACCATTACATTCGGATATATTTCAATATATTAAATATAACCTAAGAATAATCACGATAATGTAATTATTCATATCTAATTCTTTTTTAAATAATTGTGTAACATTAAATTATTTCATTTCATTGGGTGATACTTATGATTAAATTTTTTCCATTTTATTTTATGAAAAATTATCACTAAAAAATATTTATAATCAAAAAAATTAATACTCATAAATTTTTCTATATATACATTTTCATAAATATAATTTTTCATAATATATTATTTTTTTACTTATAAATATAGTTACATTGAAATTTTCAAATCTAGAAATATTCATACTAAAAAATATTCATATTTAGAAATTTTAACCTGAAAAAATAGTCATACCCAGAAATATTCATACTAAAAAATACTCATAGTCAGTTATTTTGATAATATTTAATTTTTATACATAGAAACTTTTGTGCTCTAAAAATTTTAATGAACAAAAAATTTTAGAATCAAAATTTGTTGTATTGAAATTTTTTTCATGTTCATATTTTTTTGTACTCATTTTTTACTTATCACAATATTATATTTTCATACATGTTATATACTCTTCGTATATATAATATTCTTTTCATAGTCAAAATTATATCATTTTCTAAATAATTTTCTCAAACATGGTAATTGTTTTTCATACTAATATTTTCCTAGAAAATATATATCAAAACCAATAGATCTACAATGAGACTCCAAACTATACAATTTCATAACATATCCCTTTTTTCAAATATAATAGTTTGTAAATAATTTTTTTTCCTTTTTTAAGATTTCATTATATTCATTATTTATAAGATAACTGTTTTTTAAAAAAACCTCAAGAGTGAATATTTTTTCATCCATTTTATTTTTTACATATTCAATAATTTAGAGTCTCAACTTATATACTTCTTCACTGATATAAAGTGACCAAAACCTTATCCCACTTCAAATTTCTTTTTATAACTCTACAGTCCTTCGTGTTTTTGACTAAAATAGTTTTTCCATCCCAAATTTATTTAATCGTTCTCATGTCAGAACTTTCAGCTACATCCCTAAAACCATTGACACTAAAATATTTCTCAATTCTGAAATTATTTAGAGAAATGTTAGTTACTAGGGATTATATGATATTTATGATTACTCCATGTATAGAATTAGTTAATTCCAAGGTTGGTAGTCTGTTTACACAGAAATCCGAAACACTTGTAAAAATTCAATTCTTCTCGATTATGTTTAATAGTTTCATAGTACTGTAAATATTTAGAAGTCAGATACATGCATGCTTGGACCGAAAATTTATTAATAAAATGAAAAGTGCAGAGACAAACAAGAGAAAGAGGACGAGATTACATTTCGGAATAGTCATAAGCATCACATTCATACATGGTTATATCATCCGCATCGGCTGATTCCCATTCTGATTGGGGCTCATATTGTTTGAGCAACTTGATATACTCCTTCCTTCACTCCAATTGCTCCATATATAGCTTCTTCTTGGCCTTCATGGAGGATGACCTGGTGGTCACCGTCCTCTGAACTGCAGAGTAATCTTTCCTTGGATTGCTTTTAACTGGGGTAGGCAATACAACCTCACTGCCAGATATTCTGGTCTTTTCTCCTCGAACAATATCACTGTATGAGGTTTTAAGAATATTCCTATAACTTTCCTTATCATCCTCATGAGTGTCCCCCCACTTGCAGGGGATGGAAACTCCATTTACTGGAGTGGAGACCTCGGCCCCTTCCTTCCCATCATCAGAGTTTTTCCTCCGTTCTGCAGAATATTGCTTCTGAATATTCAGCTGTGAAGAATCATTCACCACCAATGCTGATGCAGGACTCAAATTATCAGAAGTGATAACATCATGATCTCTAGAAGGGCCACTATAAGATCTTGTCGGAGTAGAATCAACAATCAACTATTTTCCCTTTGAAGGAGTCAGCACATCAGGGGCTGCCTTCATAGGAGGGTCGCTATCCTTGATGACATGCTTTGGTGAGGACGATTCCTTCAAATTATCCTTTTTTCGACAGAAATTGGAGGGGTGTCCTCGCATCCCACACTCCTTACATGTGATGTTTTTACGACATAACTCCAAAGAGTTCCCCACAGTCATGCATTTAGTGCAGAAAAGAGGTTTCTTTTCATATTCAACATCAATCAGAATTTGATCATACGGAATAGAAAATGTTATCGTATCAATGAGAGTGGATCTGAAATCAACTTCCAGCAGAATTCTAGCGATGTTCCCAAATCTGACATCAGTCGTTTTCTTTATCTAGGTAGATGGGAGTTCCAATTTCCGTTCCAATATCATGCAGGATGTCTGGATGCCAAAGAACACAATTAAGACCATGAAGACGCACCTATACCTGAGCGAAGACATTTTTTGCATTCAAGACATTAAATTCAAGTGACCATTGATGCAGATGAATCCATCCCGGTTTTAGAAACATGGAACCAGAACTCCATGCCCTAAGCTTGAGATCCACTGATGGAAACAAACAGTGAAAGAATTCCTTCCCAAGGGAGACACATTTCCAGTTAGCAAAGCTCCACAACATTGAAATTGTGATGACCCAGACCCCCCTTGGTCCCTTCCTTTGCCAAAAATCCGGTTTCCTTGCGGGGTACCGGTGAGACCGATCGGTGAGACCGACCGGTGACACCGATCGGTGAGACCGATCAGAGACACCGATCGGTGAGACCGACCGGAGACACCGATCGGTGAGACCGATCGGTGAGACCGATCGGTGAGGCCGATCGGTGAGACCGATCGGTGTGACCGATCGGTGAGACTGATCGGTGAGACCGGCCGACGTCGCCCGGCCTTGCCAAGTTGTTCCAGTAACGTTCCTTTTTCGCAAATAGGGTTTTAAACCCTATTCTGCCTTGTTAAAAATATCTTGGGAATCTGAAACGCGCACAAAGGTTTTAATTAAATGCTTCATTAATTCATGGGTCGGTTAAAACCACCCAGCGCCATTAATGATGAGTCAAGCCACGTGGTCAACCCACGACTCCCTCGTCTTCTGTGGTTTTGTGTTTTCATCTCAACCATCCCCAGCTCTTATAAATTAAGGGTTAGGCCGTGGCTTCCCCCCTTCTTCGATCGTGGCTCTTCTGGTGCATCGGGACCGCCGCGTCGTTATCCGTAAAGTTCCGCGCCCCCGGCCTAAACGTCGATCATCTATCAACAAGTAGGGAATTTCTCTCGTCTCTCACTTTTGTGTATCATGCGGGGTGGGCGTTACTTTTGTTCCTATGGAATTGGTTGAACCAAACCCTAATAAAGATAATAAACGAAGTTCTAAAGGAAGAAGGGGAAGGGGTTGTGATCGTTGTTATGCTTTATCTTGTGATCATCCCTTTTGTTGTACTGGTTTATGTTTTCTGAAAATTGAGGCCGTTGGTGGTCGTGTGTGTGCACTTGAATCCCCTCGTGATGTTTTAAATGGGTTGATGAAATTGTGAACTCCTGCCGTGAAATTGGTTAACCACGTATATCCGGCTGAATAATTGAAAGCACCGGGATCGGCCCTTCTATGATAACTCCCGGTTAGAACACACTGAATTTGAAATCATGGAGTGTGTTAAATCTTTTAAATCTGAAAATCCCTAACTTGTGTTGGTAGTGGTTGGTGGTTGTTTTCCCTTCGGGCCGTTTGCTGGAAATGTGGGAGGGGATGGGATCCCCTGTTCTTTTTATACTGTCGGTGGCTGTGTGAATTTGGGGGATGGGATCTCTTGTTGGTATGGTTTCAGTGGTTTTGAGTTTTTATCACAAATTGGGGAGAGATCCACTGTTGGAAAAACTGGGTGTGAGTGTTTTGGTTGATCTATTCTTTTGACGCTTTCCTTGGTTATTCTTATGGTAGTTGCCCAGTAGTGCTTAAAATTAATTGAACTTTTTGACTGAACGTGAAACAAGAATGGGACAAATGGTTTTGTGGGCAAGGGTCGTGAATTGTGACTCGGACGCTGTGGTATTGTGTTCTGTAGGTTGGCTAGGAAAACCTAAGTTTTGGGTGACTGTTTTTTACCTATATCTATACTTGTAGCTTTGTGTTTCTTATTCGCGCCCCACCCAAGTTGAGCACTTAGTACCGAACACCCCCATTTATGGGGGAAGGGTGTTTTCCCCAACACTATACTTAGTGGCTGGTTATTAGCTCCTTTTCTGCTCCCTTTCCCGGATAGCCCAAGTACCTTCGGGCAGGCCGTGATGGCCTAAAGTCCATTATTAGCCCAAGAATCATCGGGCAGGGTGTTGTGGTGGTTGGCCAGGTGTGTGCGGCAGGTGGTTTCCCAAGTGTCTTCGGGATGAGGCCCAGGTGTCTTCGGGCGTGGCAGTGGATCCTTTAGCCCAGGTGTCTTCGGGCGTAGCGGTGGTTGTTCTGGCCTAGGTGTTTGCAGGCATGGTTACATGTGACAGTTGAGGCCCAGGTGTGTGCGGGCGGGATTTGGCAGTGGGACTGCGTGTGAGAATGGCGGGATTGGTCCGATGCGTAGGATGTCTCAATAACCAGTGGGAAAGTGGTGCGGGGTACCCAAACGTCGATGTGCTCTTATTATATATATTACTTGACTTGCGTTATTTGGGGAGTGAGCCTTGGTGAGGCCTGGGATGGATAGTTGCCTTGTTAGGTGTTTGGTTTACTCTTTTCTCACGGGACTTTAGTACGTTCCCCCACTTGTGCACGAGAGTCTTGGTTTTTCCTACTGAGTGTACTTGTATGCTCACCCTACGTATATAAAACTGCTTTCAGGTTTCCAGGAGGACTTCGAGGATCACGCAGGACCTTACTAGCTCGGACTTTTGGAGCAGTTGCAGTTGTTTCTCTCTTCTTTTTGGTACTTACCTTGTAGTCATATTTTTGCACTTTGTGGCTTTCACTTTTGAAACATGCATGTGGGAATGGTTTACTTTGGGCCTTACTTTTCTTTCTACCTTGGTGTTGTTGGGTTTTCTCCTCCTTATCTTTCGATCCTATAAAATAAAAAAAAGGGTAATGCCTTCCATTTGCGAGAATTTCCTATACCCTTGGTGCGAGTCGCCACTCCGGGACCTATTGAAGGCGGGTTTCGGGGGTCATTATCTCTCCTTCAACTTAAAGAAGGGAGGGCCTGGCAATCTGCTGACCCTTCCCTCCTTTTGGTGAAGGCGGGTCGTGACAGAATGGTATTAGAGGTGAGGTTGAGAGATAGGACGGAGTCTGGAGTTAGGCACATTAAGGATTGCATGGGATGGTGAGGCAACAGCGTTGGGTGACCTTGGTGCGTGAATTAGGCCAGGGAGGACCGGCTAGGACACGGGATTTTAGGGCCCCCCGTGATCCGATGCAAGGACTCTGGACCTACCGAACGACCAAGTGAGGCGACACTGATTGCAGGGTAGAGACCCTAGGAAAGGTACATGCATCATAAATGACTTGTGTTTTTGTGTTTCTGGGATGTCTTGGGAAATTAAGAATAAATTAAATCTTAATAAGTTTTGAGAACGGTTTTCTTTGCACTACTGGGCTTAGGCATTCCTTGTTTACCTTGCAGCTATGGCACCTGGAAGGTGACCACGTGTGGTACAGGCGATCGAGACTCCTGAGACTACTTTGGCCAATCGGCAGAGAGCTGATCGGGAGGAAGAGGACGACCAGTGGAAGAAGACTCTTCGAGCCTTTCAGCGACAGGCCCTCGAGAAATACGAGGGCAGCACCTCCGACATGAAGACGAAAGGCTGGCTGGAGGAGCTAGTCATAGGCTTCGGCCTGATTCGGGCCCCGACGGAGTACTGGGTTCCTCTGGCTGTTAGCCAGATGCGAGGAGCGGCACGTCAGTGGTGGATGCTTCACCTGGGGAGTAGGAAAGAGTCTGAGGTTGCTTGGGCGGACTTCGAGAGGGAGTTCCGGGCGGAGTTTCTCTCCTCGACAATGAAGGCGGAGAAGAGGCAGGAGCTACTCTCCCTCCAGCAGGGGAGCATGTCCGTGAGGGAACTTGGAATCAAGTTCAAGGACCTCCTGCGTTTTTCTCCGGATCTCTTTCCCGATGAGGAGTCTTGGGAAAGACGTTTGGAGGAGGCGCTCCGACCCTCCCTCCAGTATGCTGTTACCCCCTTTACCCTTCCGACATACTTAGAGGTTCAGAAGAAGGCCGAAGTGGTGGAAAGGATGCACGCTCTAGGGGGACTATCACGAGAAGGGATCCAGCTGGGACCGTCGAAGGGGAAGGCCGTCAGCACCAGGCCTCCAGCATCGGGACCCTCCAGGTTCCGACCCGCAGGGAGCAGGCCGCAGCAGTTTCAGTTTCGATCCCCTGGCCCACGTTCTTTTTCTTCAGGTTCGGGACAACGGTGCTTCATCTGCGGGAGCCCTGGACATCTTCGGAGTCAGTGCCCCGATCGGGTGAAGTACAGCAGTGGCAGTCATCCCCAGCGTCCGCCGCAGCAGCAGTTCCCAGCCAGACCCTTCCAGCAGCAGCAGCAGGGACAACGAGCTCCCGCTCCTCCGCAGGCGGACATAGGAGGGGGAGGCCGACCTCAGGGCGCCCCCCAGGGACCTCGACCAGGGCGTGGTCGGGGAGGTGGCTGACAGCCGAGGGGCAGGGGAGCTGGGCGTGGACAGTTAAACGCCGCAGAAGCAACAGTTCCAGCAGGGCCAGAGGTTGTTCGAGGTACGATCAGTGTGTTTAGCACTCTTGCTTATGCTTTGTTCGATACCGGAGCTTCGCACTCCTTTGTTTCACCCAGTCTAGCCCGCGCCTTGGGTCTAGATGCTGAGAGACTTCCAGTGCCCCTGGTGTTGAGCACACTAGTTGGAGGTCAGACCGACTTGCTGTTCGTTTGTCGGGGATGTAGACTGATGTTGGGGCCACATCAGTCGGTTAAGGATCTCCTTATGCTACAGATTCGGCCGTACGATGTCATCCTAGGCATCGACTGGCTATTTTCTGTGTGCGTCTTCATCGACTGTTTCCAAGGGAGGGTGGTGTTCTCCGGTTTGGACGGCCAGCGTGTTACTTTCACCGGCGAGCGGAGCTGTCCGAAGGGAAACAGGAGGGAGGAACCTCTCCTCTCCTTGTTGACCGAACTGACGATAGAATCAACAGATGAGGAAATGGTGGAAGTACCAGAGATCGTTCGTGAATTCATGGACGTCTTTCCTGAGGAGGTGACGACTCTACCCCCTCGACGTGATATCGAGTTCGGGATAGACCTGCAGCCCGGCTCTCGACCAATCTCGATGGCTCCTTACCGGATGGCACCTTCGGAGCTACGGGAGTTGCGGATACAGATTGATGATCTGATGAAGAGGGGTTATGTTCGTCCAAGTGCATCACCGTGGGGTGCCCCAGTATTGTTCGCAAAGAAGGCAGATGGTGGCCTCAGGTTGTGCATCGATTACAGGAGGCTGAATCAAGTAATGATCAAGAACCGCTACCCTCTTCCGAGGATAGATGATCTTTTCGACCAGCTGAAGGGGGCAGGATGGTTCTCGAAGATCGACCTGCGATCCGGGTACCACCAGCTGAGGGTGAAGGATAGCGACGTCCCGAAGACGGCGTTCAGGTGCAGGTATGGGCACTTCAAGTTCGGGGTCATGCCCTTTGGTGTTACGAACGCCCCGGCCGTGATCATGGGGCTTATGAACTCCATCTTTCGGGAGTACCTGGATCGGTTTGTGGTGGTTTTCATCGACGATATCCTGATCTATTCAAAGTCAGAAGAGGACCATGAAGAGCACCTGAGGACAGTTTTGGAGGTCCTCCGACAGCACCAGCTCTATGGGAAGTTGTTAAAGTGCAAGTTCTGGGCACGAGAAGTGCACTTCCTCGGACATGTAGTGTCTGAGCAGGGAGTAGCAGTCGACCCATCAATGGTTGAGGCAATTGTTTCTTGGGCAGCACCCAAGAATGTGGCGGAAGTTCGGAGTTTCCTCGGACTGGCAGGCTACTATCGGAGATTCGTACCCAACTTCTCCCGGGTAGTAGCCCCTTTGACGGCTTTGACCAAGAAGGACCAGGTTTTCATGTGGAGCGAGCAATGTGAGTCGTCCTTCAGCTACCTAAAAGAAAAACTGGTTAGTGCCCCAGTGTTGAGATTGCCAGAAGGAGGGATGGCCTATGAGGTATTCTGTGATGCTTCAGGACAGGGCCTGGGGTGCGTATTGATGCAGTGACAAGGGGTGATCTCTTACGGGTCCAGGCAGCTACGCCCCCATGAGCGGAACTATGCCACCCATGACCTGGAGCTTGCAGCGGTAGTGTTCGCATTAATGCTGTGGCGACATTACCGCTTTGGGGAGCGCTTTGTGGTCTTCACCGATCACAAAAGCTTGCGCTATATCTTCTCCCAGCGTGACTTGAACTTGCGACAGCGGAGGTGGGTCGAGTTTCTCCAGGACTACGACTTTGAGATCTCCTACACTGAAGGTAAGGGAAACGTTGTGGCTGATGCCCTGAGCAGGAAGCCGCATCAAGAGGTGGTTCGGGAATCTGCTGATGCTTGGAAGGCGATGGGGGAGTTGGCTGCCTTGCACTTGGATGCAAGGGTGGAAGGTACTAGAGGCTATTTGTTTCAGATGACGGTACAGTCCTCTTTGTTGCAGCAAGTGGAAGAGTCTCAGTGGGGAGATCCTGAGGTGGAAGTGTTGCGGGATCGTGTCGATCAGGGGAACGCCCCGAAAGGATGGTCGAAGGACAGCCGACGTCGGATGCTCTTTCATCGGAGGTTGTTTGTTCCAGAGGTGATGCGTGATGAAGTCCTTCGTGAGTTCCATAGCTCAGCCTTGGCAGTACATCCGGGTGTTTCAAAAATGTACCAAGGCCTGAGGGGACAGTTTTGGTGGCCCGGGGTGAAACGGGTAGTGGCAGAGTTCGTGGCTAAATGCCTGGTGTGTCAGCAGGTGAAGGCTGAACACCGTGTTCCTGGTGGTCTGTTGCATCCTCTAGATGTTCCCGAGTGGAAGTGGGATGACGTCTCGATGGACTTCGTCACGGGACTACCCAGAGCTCAGGGCGGGCATGATACTATCTGGGTAGTGGTGGATCGATTGACAAAATCTGCTCACTTCTTGGCTATCAAGGAGTCAGGACCCGTGAGTACCTTAGCACAGAGGTACGTGGATGAGGTGGTGAGTTTGCATGGAGTTCCGAAAACGATCGTCTCGGATCGGGACACTCGATTCACCTCACGAGTCTGGAAGGGGTTACAGCATGCTTTTGGCACCCAACTACGCCTTAGCACTGCTTTTCACCCTCAGACTGATGGACAGACAGAGCGGACTATCCAGACCTTGGAGGACATGCTGCGAGCATGTGTTCTGGATTTCGGAGGATCATGGGTACGACACTTGCCTTTAGTAGAGTTTGCCTACAACAACAGTTTTCACTCTACAATCGGAATGGCTCCTTTTGAGGCTTTGTATGGAAGACCATGTCGTTCACCCTTATGCTGGGCAGAGGTTGGTGAGACTGGTACTCTTGGACCAGAAGTAGTGCAGAGCACCACGGAGAAAGTCCAGCTAGTGCGGGAGAGGATGAAATCAGCTCAGGATCGGCAGAAATCTTATGCTGATCGTCGGAGGAGGCCCCTGAAGTTCGAGGTGGGAGATCATGTGTTTTTGAAGGTTTCCCCTCGATGGGGGCAGCGGAGGTTCGGAAAGGTGAGTAAGCTCTCCCCTAGGTTCATCGGACCTTTCGAGGTGCTGAGGTGAGTTGGCGAGGTAGCATATCAGCTGGCCCTACCACCTCAGTTGGAGAGGGTCCATGACGTCTTCCATGTCTCCCAGCTTCGTCAGTACTTACATGATTACTCTCATGTCATCAACTGGGGAGAGCTAGTTATGGGAGGAGACGCGACCTTCGAGGAACGGCCAGTCAGAATCGAGGATCGCAAGGAGAAAGTGCTCCGTGGACGAACCGTCGGCCTGGTTCGTGTGTTGTGGAGACATGGCGGCCTCGAAGAGAGTACGTGGGAGAGGGAAGCACATATGCGTGCCCAATACCCCGAGTTGTTCTAAGCTTTGAACCTTTGGTGCCTGTTGTTACAGAACGTTTGACCTTTGTCTATGAAATGTGCTAGTTCCTTTCCTCTGTTATGTGTGGAAAGCCCCAGCTAAAGGGAAGGGGAAACCCGACCCCAAATCAGGACGCATTAAGGTGGATGCGATTAAACCCGTGCGGGCGAGTCAGTGTCGCCCAAAGCGGATAATATCTTGACATGGGGGAGGGGAACTCCCCAAACCCACATGACCGGGCGGTTTGGCGTGGTATGTTGCTTGGTTCTTGACAGGGAGTGTTTTCAATTAGCGGGGGTCCACTCCTAAGAGGTATCTTCGAAGATGGTTGTTCGGATCCTCTCTTTCCTTCTGGTTTGTTTTGATTCTCGGGGACGAGAATCTTTTAAGAGGTATCTGATGTGATGACCCAGACCCCCCTTGGTCCCTTCCTTTGCCAAAAATCCGGTTTCCTTGTGGGGTACCGATCGGTGAGACCGACCGGTGAGACCGATCGGTGAGACCGATCGGTGAGACCGCCCGGGGACACCGATCGGTCAGACCGATCGGTGAGACCGATCGGGGACACCGATCGGGGTGACCGATCGGTGAGGCCGATCGGTGAGGCCGATCGGGGAGACCGATCGGGGAGACCGATCGGTGAGACCGATCGGGGCGACCGATCGGTGAGGCCGATCGGTGAGACCGATCGGGGCGACCGATCGGTGAGACGGATCGGTGAGACCGGCCGACGTCGCCCGGCCTTGCCAAGTTGTTCCAGTAACGTTTCTTTTTCGCAAATAGGGTTTTAAACCCTATTCTGCCTTGTTAAAAATATCTTGGGAATCCGAAACGCGCACAAAGGTTTTAATTAAATTCTTCATTAATTCATGGGTCGGTTAAAACCACCCAGCGCCATTAATGATGAGTCAAGCCACGTGGTCAACCCACGACTCCCTCGTCTTCCGTGGTTTTGTGTTTTCATCTCAACCGTCCCTAGCTCTTATAAATTAAGGGTTAGGCTGTGGCTTCCCCCCTTCTTCGATCGTGGCTCTTCTGGTGCATCGGGACCGCCGCGTCGTTATCCGTAAAGTTCCGCGCCCCCGGCCTAAACGTCGATCATCTATCAACAAGTAGGGAATTTCTCTCGTCTCTCACTTTTGTGTATCATGCGGGGTGGGCGTTACTTTTGTTCCTATGGAATTGGTTGAACCAAACCCTAATGAAGATAATAAACGAAGTTCTAAAGGAAGAAGGGGAAGGGGTTGTGATTGTTGTTATGCTTTATCTTGTGATCATCCCTTTTGTTGTACTGGTTTATGTTTTCTGAAAATTGAGGCCGTTGGTGGTCGTGTGTGTGCACTTGAATCCCCTCGTGATGTTTTAAATGGGTTGCTGAAATTGTGAACTCCTGCTGTGAAATTGGTTAACCACGTATATCCGGCTGAATAATTGAAAGCACCGGGATCAGCCCTTCTGTGATAACTCCCGGTTAGAACACACGGAATTTGAAATCATGGAGTGTGTTAAATCTTTTAAATCTGAAAATCCCTGACTTGTGTTGGTAGTGGTTTGTGGTTGTTTTCCCTTCGGGCCGTTTGCTGGAAATGTGGGAGGGGATGAGATCCCATGTTCTTTTTATACTCTCGGTGGCTGTGTGAATTTGGGGGATGAGATCTCCTGTTGGTATGGTTTCAGTGGTTGTGAGTTTTTATCACAAATTGGGGAGAGATCCTCTGTTGGCAAAACCGGGTGTGAGTGTTTTGGTTGATCTATGCTTTTGACGCTTTCCTTGGTTATGCTTATGGTAGTTGCCCAGTAGTGCTTAAAATTAATTGAACTTTTTGACTGAATGTGAAACAAGAATGGGACAAATGGTTTTGTGGGCAAGGGTCGTGAATTGTGACTCGGACGCTGTGGTATTGTGTTCTGTAGGTTGGCTAGGAAAACCTAAGTTTTGGGTGAGTGTTTGTTACTTATATCTATACTTGTAGCTTTGTGTTTCTTATTCGCGCCCCACCCAAGTTGAGCACTTAGTGCCGAACACCCCCATTTATGGGGGAAGGGTGTTTTTCCCAACACTATACTTAGTGGCTGGTTATTAGCTCCTTTTCTGCTCCCTTTCCCGGATAGCCCAAGTACCTTCGGGCAGGCTGTGATGGCCTAAAGTCCATTATTAGCCCAAGAATCATCGGGCAGGGTGTTGTGGTGGTTGGCCAGGTGTGTGCGGAAGGTGGTTTCCCAAGTGTCTTCGGGATGAGGCCCAGGTGTCTTCGGGCGTGGCAGTGGATCCTTTAGCCCAGGTGTCTTCGGGTGTAGCGGTGGTTGTTCTGGCCTAGGTGTTTGCAGGCATGGTTACATGTGACAGTTGAGGCCCAGGTGTGTGCGGGCGGGATTTGGCAGTGGGACTGCATGTGGTTGTGGCCCAGGTGTGTGCGGGCGGGATTTGGCAGTGGGACTGCATGTGAGAATGGAGGGATTGGTCCGATGCGTAGGATGTCTCAATAACCAGTGGGAAAGTGGCGCGGGGTACCCAAACGTCGATGTGCTCTTATTATATATATTACTTGACTTGCGTTATTTGGGGAGTGAGCCTTGGTGAGGCCTGGGATGGATAGTTTCCTTGTTAGGTGTTTGGTTTACTCTTTTCTCACGGGACATTAGTACGTTCCCCCACTTGTGCACGAGAGTCTTGGTTTTTCCTACTGAGTGTACTTGTATGCTCACCCTACGTATATAAAACTGCTTTCAGGTTTCCAGGAGGACTTCGGGGATCACGCAGGACCTTACTAGCTCGGACTTTTGGAGCAGTTGCAGTTGTTTCTCTCTTCTTTTTGGTACTTACCTTGTAGTCATCTTTTTGCACTTTGTGGCTTTCACTTTTGAAACATGCATGTGGTAATGGTTTACTTTGGGCCTTACTTTTCTTTCTACCTTGGTGTTTTTGGGTTTTCTCCTCCTTATCTTTCAATCCTATAAAATAAAAAAAGGGTAATGCCTTCCATTTGCGAGAATTTCCTATACCCTTGGTGCTAGTCGCCACTCCGGGACCTATTGAAGGCGGGTTTCGGGGGTCATTATCTCTCCTTCAACTTAAAGAAGGGAGGGCCTGGCAATCTGCTGACCCTTCCCTCCTTTTGGTGAAGGCGGGTCGTGACAGAAATTCTACGTTATAAATCTTCACATTTCCAGGGTTGCACACCTTTAGGAAGAACAATGCGAGCAATCAATGAGTTCTCACCCAATGCCAACCTTTTAGCAATCACACCGGGGTTCGCCTCAACATGAGCCAAAGATCCCTTTCGGAGAATCCTTCGATAGCAGGAATCCTCAATCTTTTTCAATAAATGATAATGATATAATCATGTCTTAAAAATGAAGGGAATATGTTTTATGAGTAACATAATTGAAAATTCTTTATTTGTACTCAAAATCTACCAAAATAAAAGGGAACATTAAATATAATTATATGCAAACAATCACTTTTTGGAATTCTTGTGAATAAAATAAAAACTACTAATCTCTCATTAGTATATCACATTAAACCACTCTAGATGCAAGTATTTTAAATTACCAAGAATGATGAAAGAGAAACTCTAATTTTTTCAGATATGTTTATTCATGATAATATTTTAAATTTGAGAGAGTTAAATTTTTTGGGTCATATTTTCATAATCATCAACAATTTCAAATCTAGTGGTATCAAGTATCCACTGTTTATATTTCTTTTGATTTTGAAAATGTTCATTTATTAATGCTTGATGTTCTATAATATTCCACTCAAATTTGTACCAACATTTCTTAATGTACCATGGATTTGTAAAAATTTGATAAAGAGGATAAAATTTCTTTTAAATTAAGAATAATTAATTTTTTTAAATGATGATGAAGATAAATGTTCAAAAGAAAGAGTTGGAAGAAGTTAATGTGTCCAAAACAATCAATTGTGATTGTAATATGAGAAATAAAAGAAATATATTTATGGATATTATTTATAACCAAATAATAAATATAAGTAAACTTATGAAATAAAATCCAAATGGTATAAGAACCATATTAATATAAAATATTGATACATAAAATTTGGTCTAAATCTAGAAGAAGCCCTAGCTGAAAAATTTGTACTCATGAAACTCTTAAGGAAGAAGACAAGAAAATATATATTTAAAAAATAAAATATATCATCATATATATTTATTAATTATTTAAAATTATTTAAAATTAAGGTGTTTTAATTTCTATAGGGAATAAATTCATGAACAAAAAATAAATCTCACTGTCATGGACAAGAGAAGGATGAATAGAATAATTTGTATTGAATCACCTCTTCCAAAGGATGATCAAATAAATTTATAAGAAGAACAAGAAGATGGTGAAATTGGAGATATATATGTGTATCTCAGTGGAGAGGTAGAATGAAAAGATGTGGAAAAAATAATAAAAATAAATAGATGAACATGAAATGAATATGGATGAGATTGATAAGGATATTGTTTCAGAAGATATATCTAAATAAAATATTATACTAGTATGATCATATCACGAAAACTCATGAATGATACCATTCCCATAAGTACAATCATGAAATAATGTTACTCAGAAGAACCAATATTTTAAATTCATTCATATATTTGATAATTAGAAACAGATGGGAATTGAGGATTATCAAAATCATTATTTTAATGATGATGTAGTATAAATTCATTCTAGATATATTTCTAATGATGAGAAATATAATGATTCAGAATATACAATTTCAGTTAAATGAGATCATTACGTTGTTTAAGCCCTCATGGGAATTGAAATTGAAATTACATATCTCTTATGTATTGAATGAAAAATTTATATAGTTATGGATAAATAAAAATATATATTGAAATAAATCTGGATTTAAGATAATTACTGATAATAATTGAGGCTGATTTCAAGGTGATTGATGAAATTACCAATGAACATAGAATAACCTGAAATAATGTCATGAAGTGGACTCATAAATCTGATTAAATTATAAAACATCATGAATATTCAATCTTTATTAATGAATTATTTGTAATAATGTTACAATTTCAATCAATAAATCGTATATTATTACTAGTAAAAAAATTAATGACCATAGAAGCCCAAATGAGTCTCAATTTAAAGAATTTGATGAGATTGAAATGATGCTTAATTTTTTTAAATAAGAAGTCTCAAAGATGATGTTTTATAAATATGAGACAATAAATTCTAATAACACATAATTTCTTGGTGTAATATATAGTTGAATTTCTGGATCAGAAAAAATATCCCATGATGTCATGATTCGTACTTTGAAATAAAATTTTCTAACACATGAGGAAAATTGTTTTTAAGAAGGACTAGTTGTTTGAAGAAAATGAAAAAAATTGATATCAGAATGAATTTTTTGTTATGTTGTTGGATATAGCAATAAAATCTCTAAAATGATGATATTCATCATTTATCTCTTAAATAATTATAAGGAAATGTATAAGAAATAATTTTTTTGGAACTCTTGTTTCATCCCTTTTTGATACATTAATGAATTTCATTAAAATCTATAAACGTCTTGATTAAATTTTTTCTATTTTTTCATATATGATCATTCAGTTATTTTAGATGAAAATTTAATATATTTCTTCTTGTATTTTTCATTATATAACATTTTTACAGGGTTTAGAAGACCTACAATGATCTTTTTTAAAAATAAAAAATGGGAGAATTATTTAGACATGGGTGTGTTTTTTTTACGATGGAATGATTTACAATGGGGTATAAAATTTAGAGTATATGATCCTTTGGGAATTCATTTTCTTAAGGGGGAGTAATTCATATACTATATCATAGTTAGAAGAGTTTTATTACTAAGCAGTAAATCTATAATTATTTACTTATGAATATGATTGATCATTAAAATAACATATGAACATTAGTTTTATACGGAAATTTTCATTTTTAGTATTGTGGTTTGTGCTTTCAAAAAAGGCAGATATTGTTGATTAAAAATTATTATTTTGAAATATTCAATAATTTTGTTTTGGAAATAACATATTATTTTTTACAATACCAAATTAATAACTCTATTAAATCTAGTATATTAAAAAATAGATTTATATATCATTTTACAATACATTTATTATGACTTTAGAATAAATATTTCATCAATTAGATTTTTTATAATGTTTTTACTATAATGATTTTACTCAAATTTTTTTAAGAAATGATTCATTCCGTGATTATTGTAACTAGAATGGATATGACTTTTATCATACACAGTCTCTAGTATATGTACTGATGTTATTTTTGTACTGACATAAATCGTACAGACTATTGTATGGAAAATCATTTGAACCATTTAAATTTATTTTTCCATATCCAAATAAATATATTTTAATGAAAAGAAAAAAGTTTTATTGAAAATTACTTCATGTATTTAATTTTAAAATTCATTTAATGATATTTTTTAGAATAGGTTATAAAATTATTGTTGGGGTGACATTGGTCCATATGCATCTTATATTTTATGATAAAATTCAACTATTGTATATCACGATGACCATGGGGATGAATGAATAAAAAAAATTCACTTGATTGAGCAAGGGGATATTGTAGATTATTAAATAACCCATCATGAGAGCACATCCAAACGGTTGTTATATGTGAAAACTATGTAGTTTATAATTCGTTAACTATTTTTCTATATACTTATATCTCTAAAGAGTTTTCATTTTTTTGTGAAACAATGATAATTGTGGTTTTTATTGAGGGATTATCTGAATAATAGGACATTTGAGATGATCTTTTATTGATGCAGGGCATTTGATTATATGATTAAAGGGGTACCAGTCACCTTCTTGACCGAGGGCTTGAAGAGATATCAAGATAGATATAAATCTTCATATCGAGGGCTTACCCAAATGTATATAAGACGCACATTATTGAACATATAATTTAAGGGACCACAATCCAATGTTATTGGATACAAATATCTTTAGGTTCAAATGATTTTATTAATTTACATGTTTTACATTTTTTCTTTCTTCTAATATAAGATGAATCATTTTGTTTATTGATTTCATTATTCTCAATTATTTTAATAGGAACGTTGTAATTATGATTGTTGTGATTATGATCATTTGAATTATGATTTTTGAATTAGGGTAAATTAATTTACTCAGTATGATTCTATCCACTTTATTTTATAATCATTAAATCATTTAACTTTATTCATTATAACCATTGTGATTACGATCCATATTACACGAACTATGATTATATCATATCATAAAATGAATTAATTTTTTTTCAAATATGAACATTGGAATATTTATCATAACCTAATTATTAGAATACTTTTTTCAATTTACCCATCATCCTAGATGAAATTTATTTTAAATACAAAAGAAGTTTTTGAATAAAATTAGTTTATTTTTATTCAACAATGATTCCACTATAAATTGAAATAAGTGAATATAAAAATAAAATTTACCCCCATATAATTTTTATACATATAAAATTACATTTCATTCAAATAGGTTATAGTTAATGAAAATAAAATATAATTACTTTCCTTATATTCTACATGTAAAGATAGATAATGAATTCTTTAAAGCTTAAGAAGAGGGATGATGAATCTATTGGTTACTATAAAAATATATTTTTCAATACATTTAATGTAAACATATCTAATTATAATTCATCCTCAATATAAGATTAAAATATTCATCATTTGTGTTAAAACAACATCTACAACTTGATATATCCATATGGGCCTCTTAATGAAATGATGAAATCATTTGATCTACACTAAACGTGAAAATTTAATATTTAAATTTTCTTGGTTCTTATGTTCAAAATTAAAAATTGGGTTTAATGGAAAAAACAATGATATGCCAAATAAAGAGAATAAAATTATACAAAATAATACTTTTCAAAACTGTTTAAATGATCATGTGTGTGGGTCAATAAAAGGAACATGAAGGTGTTTAATGCGTGGAAGAACTTGTTCTCAAGAAAATAATGTATACGTTTTACAAATAGGAAATTCAATGAAACGAATTTAGAAAAATGACAATATAATGCCACACACAACCGTTAGTGCATTAATTATATAGATCATGTGAATTATTATTATCAAAGCTACAATGAAAGAATGAATATTGATGATAAGACCCAAAAACCTCTATGAAAAAAAAACAATAACGAGAAGACTTATGTAGTAACAATTGATGAATTGAATATCAATAATTAGGGAAAACTTATCCTTCCACTCACTCATTGGTGGGGGTGATGAGATTTGTTTTTCTATTAATAAATCATATGAAAATATTATTTTTTTGTCATTTAGTGGATTTTCATTCAATTATATATCTATATATGGATTTTTGAATAATAAAATCATATTTTATATTCTATCAGTGAAATGTTTAACCTAGGTGTCCAAAAAAATATTTTTGGTATGTGATTAGTACCTTTTAATGAATAAACCATTATTTATATGTTTTATGGGTTATAAGGATAACCATTTATGGAATGATATATGTTTAACATGAAATAAGGTTTTAGAGATTTATTATATTATCTAGCCATATGATGATTTATAAATTTTGGATAACTGGTTATAACATTATTGTATTCATAATAAAATATACAATGAAATATACCTCAATTTATGGTTATAATGATCTTTTAATTATTTAGGAATGAAAATTCACATTCATTTCATTGAAAAATAGATTATGTAAAAAAATTTAAATGTAAAACAAAGGGGGATGTTATCCTAACCTCATGAAAGTATATCCAATTTTAAATTAATCATTTTTTTAAAAAAATGGAAATAAAAATTATATGGTATCCTATATTCCTCATATTATATGATAATAATGAAAACATTTATTCATCATCAATAGATGGGATATGATTTTTAACATTATGAACATCAACTACATTCTTATGACCAATGATCATAATAAATCTCTATAATTATTTATCATTTTCCTCAATACCAAACTCTTAATATATTTTCCCATATGTAGAAACCTTTTTATGAGTTGCTTTTGATAAATATTATATTTAAAACATTATTTTTATTAAATAATGTTTTAGTATTAATTTTTTTACATTGTGATTTAATCTAATAGAACATTAACATATAATCCCTCTGATAACAAAGATGAATTTAGAGGAATAAATTATTTATTTTGTGATATAATATAACACAAAAATATATTGTAAATTAATTTTTCCCAATTAATTTATTCATAACGATATTTTTAATTTCACATTATACTAAATCTAGATTTTGATATTAAGAAAAACATATGTTTTTTAACCATTACCTGAAAAACTAAGTTATGCATTTATTACATGAACCAATTATATTATATTTTGGAGCATAAAACTAAATTTTTTTCTTTTATTACATGAAATCATGAGTTACCTAAATAGCTTGTGTTGCATGCAAGGATTAGTTTTTATAAATAGAAATTTAATATTCTTATTATAATAAAAATATTAGTATAGGTACCACATAGCCGATGGAATATAATTTATGTATAAGATAAAATATATTGTTGATGTATGACCTAAAAATTAATATAAAATAAATATTTTTTTCATAAATTAGTTAAAAACATGAAATAAGTACTATTTGATAATAAACAAATTACATTTCTAAGAAGTCTAATTTTTTATTTAAAAACATAATATTGTCACAAAAATCATAGTACAAAATTTTTCATGTAATTTTTAAAATAAAATTTATATATTATATATCCATTAAATATTTTTAATACTCATCATATATATTAAACAATTATAAGATATGAATAAATCAAATTTTATGAAATAAAGTCATATTTTTATAATAGGTAATTTTTTTTCCCTTTTAAAGGGGTGCCCATTTTGAATTTTAATTTAGACACTATTCTAATTTTTATTCTTCAAAATAAAGACCAATTTTTTTAAATAAGAATATAAAAAATTACTTTGGATAAAAAAATTCGTAGATGTTCCATATTTTTAAGAATAGTCAAATTCATGGAATTATAATTCCAATATAATTTTTTTGTATAAATTATTTAGACAGTTAAATTATAATTCACATTGGATAATATATATATTATATCAAATATACATAAATTAATAAAAAAAATTCATTTAAAAATGTCAAGTAGTAATTGGATATAAGAACATATCAACCATTGAAACATTTTTCCTTAAAAATGTGAATTGTTTTCCCAACTGCGGTATTATGATTAAATTAATTTCAACCACTTATGTGATTGAAATTTTGAGTGATGAATTCCTATTTTCATAATAATAATTTATAATGTCTAATATTTTTGAATTATACCTTGACAAAAATTTCTTGTGAATGAAGTTATAATTTATCACAATAATTAGGGTAAACTTAAACCAAATAAGGGACTAACCATTAATACAAATGGAAAACATAACATAAAAACATTTCCAAAATACATTAGGTGTACATATTTTTACAATTTATTATCTTTTATTTACATGGAATAATTTTTGGATGCACTTGAAATGGGAAAATATTGGTTTGAATTCTATTTTGAAAACGCATAAATAATGTCACTCCTTTACTATAAAATTCCTCCTCTCCTCCCCCTTTCCATACAACTATCAATACTTTTTTAATCATGGTACCCTAGAAAATACCTCCTCCCAAATTTTGTCATTCATCACTGAATCCTAAAATGGTGCATAATTCTAACCAAGGAATCCCTTTTTTTCAAACAAAAATGTGTTTCTCAATGAAGTGGTAACAAACTTATTCAAACTGATTTCTTTTGTTGTATTTTTCCACCACCTCAAATATTTTGAATCAATGCTCACATAATAAATTAATTTTCTTCAATAAAATATGATTATTTATATTAAGGGTTTTACCTACACTCTAAAACACTCCCATGTAATGGGTAACATATTTATCATTCTTGTGTACGGTGGACAACTACCTTAAGAAATGATGATTGATTATTTTTTCCTTTACCACCACTTATAGAGGTAATTATGATGAAGAATATTTTATTATATTTTAAATATAACATTATGATGTTATTATTATTTATTAATTATAATATAATTTATACCTTTATACATTCAGTATGGTGTAAATACGATAACATCGTTTGTGGATTTGTGGACTACTACCGGTTCAAAATGTTGTGATTCATTAACACATTACATGAAAATTATTAAGGATGTTTTTAAAGAAATTAATGGATATATATGACATAATAATTCAACATTTATTATATTATATGAATATATTTACATAGATTTTAGGTACATTAATTCATTCAATAGACCAGGAAAATCAAAACACCATTCAATCCTATACACAACCTATCATCTCAATGGTTGGTGCATTCTATTTCATATATATTTATTTTATATATTAATGTAAATTATTATATAATTAATATATATGTTATAAAATTTATTTTTCAAATTTATTTTATAATTAAATCATTATTTATCTAAGACGATCAAGAATAAAAAGTCAACACACATATAATAAAAAAAGCAGTTATTACCTAAATGGGAACATTAAAATGTAGTTGTTATAAATGGGAAATAAATAGTAAAATTAAAATAATATATGGTATTATATATTATAATATGGTTTCTATTTTAATTCATAATTAAATTATATTAAATATAAAGAATTTTTTGATGTGTACGACATGAGTCAGAACAAGAGGTAAGAGAATTTCAACTCACATTTTATTTTCATGAGATAAATTTCATTTTCAAAACATTATTTTATTGTTTCATCTATAATCTAACCTATTATTTTTTATGTCATTAATATAATTTATTGAATGATATTCAATTCTCTAAATTGTGTTATTCTTATTTAGGGATCTCGATAATAATGTTACTCAAGTATTTATTTTCTTGTCATCAAACATTTAATTTTTCTATGACACAAGAATTGATCACCACCCATTTACTATATATGGTGAATATAATTCCACTAACCATATTTTATGATTATTATAATAAAATTAATTGAAAATTTAATTTCCATTTTATTTTCATTTTTCCTGAGGTTTATGTTTCAAAATATATACAATCAGTAAACTAATTTTGTTTCTCAATACACCATCTTTAATACACATGAAATGTTGGTCACATATATTCTTCAAAGGGGTTTATAAAAACCCATTTAAATTTTATATCAAAAATCAACTAATTGTAATGATATTTTAATCTTTATTTATTTTTATTTTATTACATAGGGATTATAATTAAATCTCACTTGGTGGATAGGTTCTATTGAAACAATCCAATCATTTATCGGCACAATTTAGGATTATTCATTCATAAATTTAATATTGTTATTCATCATTAAATAACACAGGTAACTATTTTTATTCTCTAATTAGTCATGAAAAATTCAACTATTAGTCATATTTTAACACTAAGTTTTACATTACATAAGAAAAAGATAACATGTTCTTTAAAATTTTGAAATTATTTCTATTTTTTTGTTTGAAATTTTTTTTTCCTAAAAATGTTTTCAATTTCTTAATTATATGTTTTCAACATTATTTTCAAATAAATAGGTTTTAATTTTTTATCGAAATTTATTTATATATTTTATTTATGTTTTTTAATAAAAATGATTTCAAAATGTTCTTGTGCCTGTTTAAAAAATTTCTATGAGTTTTTAAGGAAAATGTCTTCAAAATAAATTACAATTCATTTTAATAAATTTTTAAGGGAAAAAATTTTCAATATGTTTTCATGATTTATTTATAAATTTTTATGTAAAATTATATTGATCATTAATTTATAAATTTTCAGCACAAATGGTTTTTAAAAGGTTACCATGGTTTTTTATATGAATTTAGGGAAAATAATTTTCAAAATGATTCAATCACTGTAAATATATTATCAGGAAAATAGATTTTAAAAATTTTTTCTAGACCCCTTAAATAAGATTTTAAAATTATTTTCATAAAAAATTGACTTCAAAATGATTTTTGTTTTATAAATAATTATACATAGAAGAAATGATACTTTCATCATCGAATGTTTTTAAAATATGCTTATAAATTAATTCCCATTTAATATGATAGTCATCAGTTTTACTCACACATTATTTGGTATATTATCCAATAATATCATTAATATTCATTATGAAATGGGTTATTTTGTGATGAAATAATTATAATTACACTCATTTCTCTTACATGAGTTCTTTGTTTTTGAAACATTTTTTTTCACAACTTTTGTTTTCTTGAAACTATTTTGAGACCAATAACTTTTCCAAAGGTTATAAAATGATGAAATGTTTATTTTCTCATTTAATTTCATGGGATATGATATGATAAATATAAATAATGTTTTGGAATATGAATGAGAAATTTACTTTTAGGATGTGTGGTAAATATATCTCTATATAATTCCTTATGTAATGATAGATGACCCATCAGTATATATGTTCTTATTCAACTTCATTAGACTCAATAAATTGTATTCATAAACATGACTACCTATTCACAATTTTCTGTCTAGATCTAGATTAATATACATAAAATTAATGGAGGGATTCATTTAATATCTATAACAGAATGAGCGAACAGAATCACAATTTTCGATATTTATGTCATATATAATTCAATGTATTTTACATCTATTATAATTTCCTGTCTTATTTACATAATTATATTATGATTCATGTCTTATGATCGTCTATTAATTATGAATTAATTTTTGGTTATAATATTTGATTTTTACTATATTATCTTCAATTTACATGATCATATTCCCATTTCTTTATGATATTAATTATTCTTATATATCTTCCCTCATTAACTTTACTATGAATCTCATCATATCCATTATTACTATTTATTTCCCCAGGATATGATGTTATGATATATATATATATATATATATTATTTGTTTAAGAAGGTTGATATTAATTAAGATCTTAGTGGGAGATAATGTAACCCACAAATTTACATATTTTTTATGTTTATATGCATGAATGGGCACTAAATGACATGGTATTTGGGAATCTGTTTGTCTGATGAACCAAGTATTCTGAAAATAATGAATTGTAAACATATGAAAAGTGAGGTTCTCTATAACATGATTACCAATTAGTGTTTTTTGGATTGATAATGTTCACATCGTTTTCATTTTCATACCATAGATAGGAGCAGAAATGGACACAATGGTGTTTTTTAGCTTTGGTATCATGGTAGTGGTCCAATAATTGTTTTGATATTGAGATTATCTTGTTTAAATTTTTATAATCGATAGATTATATATCATGACATAACCCAATGTGGATCAATACTTGACTCCCCAATCCTGTATCTAATTTTACATGGTATGTAGAATAGCGCCAAGTAGGTAATCACTTGCATAGAAGGCATTATAATATTATACATGTACACATGCACTCACATAAACCTCTATGATACAGGACAGATATATATTAAAATTGAAAACAAAAATGCATGCCTTACCATATCAAAAACTAGAGTTCATCAGAAGGAAAAAATAGGGATAATATAAGGCTGGCTAAAAGAAAACTTAAAAAGCATCCTAACTGCTCTGAAGGAGCGGATCACTGTCAAAGAACCTCTAGTATGCTCTTTTGCCAAGCTTCGGTGAAAAAACTAGTCTGTACATTTACTAAACTCTTCTCACCTTGTGTCTTACTGGGACTGTTTTGAAGGACCTATGGCCTACACAAGGAACAACACATGCAAGAAAATAACATTTAAGGTTGAGTATAAAAATAATCAGTAAGAACCTCGAAATCCCCAAAAGGATACACTAAAAGGCATTATCTAATTCAATCTGATCTATAGGGAACTCAATCATGAGAGGAACTCCAACTCGATAACATCATCATCTATACACGACTAGTATATGGGATGTCCCTTGAATGTTTATAAATGAGACATTCTATGTGGACTCTCTGAATATACCTAGATATACTCTCCTATGACTCGCAGTCTCATTGTCCCAACCATATACAATACGTATTATCCATCTCGAAGGTCTAACAAAATGCACACAATGGTCTTATGAGGTATATACCTCATATACAACAACATGATTAATGACATCCCTAATATCATATATAATTATAGGGGTAATGCTTCGACAAATCGAAGGTTTATGATCCAACCTCACAATCTCAGATGGAACTAAACAAATAGATGTCACTCAATCATTAAAAAAATAATCAGAAAAAGTAATCCTACCCTCATGGTACATATTCATGAGACTATACTCGACAGATAGTGCTATGGAATAAGTCACCCTTGGACTAAACAAAATCCAACTCCTTAGATAGGGGTAACCTGCTAAAACATAAATCTAGAAATACCCACCATTTAGAGGATAAAATCCCATAAAGAGTTGGACATGACGATTCTGACTGTGTTGTAGAAAATGTCACGATATAAGGACTAGGGGGAGTCACACTACCCTTCTAGTAGAAACATCATTATATATTGCAAGGGTAAGAAACACGTATTGATTCACAAATATATGGTTTCCAACCAAGGCTTTTTAGGGTCTCATTCTTATAATGGAATAATAACATTCTCGGTAAAGGATCAATGACCAAGTAAAAATGGGTAAAAATAATACCAACTTTACTATGAAAAATTTATGGACATAAGTATCATGTCGGGTCTCTCAAGAATATATGTGCTCAGAGTCCTCATAGTATTTAGTTAAAGAAAACATTGGTGACTCACTCTAGAAAGTTAATATACATCCACATTACACAACTATAAAGTAGCCAAATAGGGATCATAGTTGAATAATGAAGATGTGATAACAAAAATATATGTAGAGAAAGGAAAACAAGGACCCCCTTGACCTATCTAGTCATAATTTCATCACTAGAGAATAGTTGTACCACTTACGAGATTAAATAGAATCATCTCTAAAAATGAATAGGGGTCCCACTAAACCCAAATAGTCTACATCGTTAACCCATTTGACCCAAACTATTCACGCTGCACACAACAACTCATAAGCCCAAATTGAGGCCACCATCACATTCTACGTAGAAAATCACTCTAGATATTCAACTTAGAGGCTTATATATGAGTCTAAGAGAAGATGATATAGAAGTGAGAATGCATCATATAGATATTTAAGGAATACCTCCTTCTGCTCCATATTTCATTAAACACATTTTAAAAGATATTTATTATTCAAATTGATACCACCATTGTGATATATTTAGAAAACTCTAAAAATGGGCTACTGACACGCCAAAATATGACTTCTAGGGAACAAAATACACAAAACCACTAAGCTAAAAAAAATTCATGTAGTGTAAATTAGATTAAAAATTGTGTAATTTAATATCTCCACTTTCCCATGAAATTTTACATTTCTAGATCAGTGTGGTGTTTTCCTGTGTAAAACTACATAGTGAGTACATTGATGTATAGTGTGTATACTATTCAAAAACATCATTTCTAGGATCTTTATCACACAGAAACCGAACATGTGATACAACATGATATGTAATCTGAGTATAATGTGTGTACTTATAAGTAGACCTTATTCCATAAATAATATGAATTGAATGAGTGTGTCACTAGTTTACACGCCGTTTAGAAGGGAAAATCCATGGTAAATTCCTTGAAAATAGTAATGATCACCCTTGTTCACCCGAATAAATTTAGATCAACCCTAATAGATTCCTTAGAATGAATATAAGTGATCTAGAACCATAAATAAAATCATTAACAAGGGTATAGGATAAAAAAAATTTCCATCCCCATGGGGGAACTTTGAATATTCGGGTTCTGTTCAACACCCACGATTTTGTGTTTCATTATATGGCGACAATCATCATAATAATGGAAACCAGTGGCCCCTCCTCACATTTGTTCACCAAAAATCAAAAGGAGAGGAAGGAAAGGGTATTTCAGCCTCCCAATGTGTGAACCATGGGAGAATTTGGGGATATTTGTTTTAATTTTTCTAAAACAAACATCCTCCTAACACCCCAGCACGACTCACGTCCAACTTGATACCCTGAACCAAAAATGATAATATCACACCTAGGGTAAATGCTATATTCTAAACTCAACTGCTATATATGAAATCTGTTCCTAGACTCTTCCCAATATTAGACCATATTAGAAGTGAAACTACACACATGTGATAAACTATTTTTATTATTTTTGAAATCACCATGATGATGCTCAGCTGCCCTCAGATTATGGCGCCAAATCAATGTCTGGCCTAAGAAATATTTATAGGAATATTCATTTCTTATAGATTAATACCTTAATCTATACTTCCTAATGACATTACTTATTTTTCACTTATTAATAAAAATATTATGAACATTGGATAAGACAATATTTCTCCACTAGAATCCCTCACTAATGAGCACAACAATTGTTCATGTGCTATAAAAAAAGGCACCAATAAAAAACTCAACATAGAATGACCACCGCAAATGCCCCCAAGGATTCTAGTGGTAACCATCAGTAGACACTTCTGGTTACCATCAAGCACAACCACACACTGGAAAAGAAAATATTGGGTTATTGTAATTGAGAGATAGCCTAAAATCATAAAAATCACTCAGATACCTAAACATGATCATAATGAACACAAGACATCATCGTAAAACACCCACGACCATCTTTGTTAGTATATAATGACATTGAACAAGCCCCGATATACCCCAAAAACTATGAACAGTCTCTTCCAACACCAACAAGATTCCTAGGGAGAAATACCACAAAATCCCTATATCTCTCGATGTGACTGGTGCCAACCCCAAACCATTGTATGTTATTGCACTCCACAAGTTAAGGAAAATCCATCAAGAACATACCGAATGATATCCCATAATGTGTGACCTTGTAACACAATCTCAAAACCACAATAAGACTATATCCACCACCAAAATAAAAAATACGGTTCCTGAGAGTACCAATTGGATTACACATGCCCTAAAAAACCATATGCCAACCCAAAAAACAAACCCAAAACTTATTGGTCGAATTTTTTCATACAATTCACCATGAAAATATCCTCTTTAGGTTTCATTGACTTTCCTTCACATTTATTCATTGCTCATTATGGAAAAATCATAATGGGGGATGTGTTTGTCCTTCTTTCAAATTCAATGCCACTATAAGCCACACTACATCCACCTAGAGCATCCCGCAAACAATATGATTCTTGGAACATGGGGCTAATTAGAAAAAAGGCCTACCCAGATTCCCACACTAGGTCTTACGAGTCCCCACACTACAAACTCACTGCCAATACTCATGCACACAAGTCAAAGGGGCATAACCACTTCACCTAAAAAAAATTAACTTTGGGTGGAACTGACTCACACACATGGTTTACATCGCATCACAAAATTTCATCCCAATAAGGGGAGGATCCCTCTTACTCCTTTATTCAATGCTACATCGATATACACCAACATAGGGTTTTTCCTACACCTTGAACATCCCCGAATCCAGAAATATAATGAAACCAGCACCTCATTCCAGTATCTATCAATCCAACTACCAGATGTAGAAAGGTTATTGAGAGTTTCAATATTCATTTTCTGCATGTTGAATCGTATTGAAACTACTGCGATTGCAGAGACATTCCAGTGACTTACCCTCCATCAACACCCTGTCAGGATAGAAAACCTCTCTCAATATGTCATCAACCATCATAATCATAGTAGAGTCTCTCCAATTTTATCCAAAAAACATAGTGTGAATCTTCTAATTATTTCACCGTCGTAACATCCTAGAATCAATTCCATGATGCACCACAATCAAGGATTATATTTGGAGGGGGGTGACATTAGAAGGATAAAAAGACCCCAAAACCCAGTACTATATATGTAAATACTATTATATCCCTAAAACTAGAGCACTAGCTTTTGGTGTCAAAATGAAGTCTATCGACGTCCTAGTGAATGGATAAAATAATTTCCCATAAGAAATTGAGTTATTGGCCAAAATTCAGAATTAAAAACATCTCAAAACTAAAATAATGTAACCCAAACCAAGATCACAACAATTGTCACATTATGGGACCGACCACCTCTAATTTAACATTATCAAAATCCTACCAAATTGGTCTCAAGATGTGATCCCCAAGACCGCCTCCAATAGTCTAGTGGATAGAAACTATCACTGAGTTAGATATCATTGAAATGGGACGCATTATACTATCATATATATATATGATATCATCAAAATTTACCACCATGAAACTGAATAGAGATATATAAAAATGAAATCTAAAATTCATGAATGAACCTATCACAACCATGAGTGCATCCTATGTAATAAAACAAAATTATATGACCTACAAAAAATGATTAGTGTCCATCCTACCATGAAGGAGGGCATTATTGTCAACCCCAATCTGGTAATCTATATGGTCATGCTCTATTGAAAACCTTATTCATTCTAAAAACTATGCTTTGCCTACTCTCAGTCCTACAAATAATTTGATGAGGAACATGTGCTCTGTATAATACCCAAAATGTGTACAAAAGGCCCATGAAGGGTGTGTATAAAAATAATTAATACGTTTCCCAAAAACCCTACCCAAAAAATGAGAAATAGTAGGAATTAACTAACTCAACCTAGCTAGATAGATATCGAATGAGAGAGGAACTCTACCTCAAGAACATCCCCAACTATAGTCGACTAGTCAGCTCAATGTTCTCTACATGTCAAGAAAATAATGATACCATGAGGAATCTTATAAAATATCTATATATATTCATCTCTAGCTCCCAGTCTAATTGTGTTGACCATAGACTATCTTCATTGGCCAAAATGAATGTCAAGAAAAAAACTCGCAAAATATTATGAGGTAATATATTCTAATACAACAAAAAGACCCAATCCATCCCATATTGATCGCAGAACAAATCGGGGTACACATTGATATATCAAACTCATTGATCCAACCCCTCTATCATAGATGGAACCCAACTAACAGATTCCACTCAATTGGTAAAACAAACAATTGCGGCAACATGGACCAACCTAGTGGTGCCTATCTATAAGGGATCACTTAATGGATAGATCCACAAATGAATTCTTCTTGTGACTAAAAAAACCCCCACTCCTTAAATAGTTATATCAAGAATAAAATAAAATCTAGAAAGACCCTCTTAGTATTGAATCAATGCATGTGTAGTGATTTTCCATCCAATTCAGAAGTCTCTTTAGAAAATTATATGATAGAAGGACCATGGGGAATCTGCCAACCCTTCTAGTGGAAATGTAATGTTTGATCAGAGAAGTAAGAAACATGTCTCATTACTCAGATAGAGGATATAAACCCAGGTCTCACTGGGGACTCCATCACCTACTAGAACAACAACATCCAGTGTAGTGGATCAACTCACATGTAAATATTGGTCACGTTGATACCAACCCAACAAAGGAAAACATATGGACATGAGGATTATGCCAGTAATCTCAAGGATATATGTTCTCTATCTTCAAAATGTATGTAGTTGAAGAAAACTGAGGAGAATCACTCCAGAATATCTAATTGAATCAAGATTTCTTATACACAAAGCATTAGAAGAGGGGTTATAGTCCTACGTAAAGGACAAGATACATAAAACCATTTCAGTTAATGGACTAAGGGCACCTAATAAATCTATATAATTGTAACCCTATCATCGAGGAATAAGGGGACCCACTCATACTATCCAATCAAGAAATCATCAAAATTGATAAGGGGAGCCACTTAACCAAGTCGGTTGCCATCGGTAGCCCAATAAATCCACAAAACAATGCATGCACTCCATAAGTCCAATGCCAAAACTGAGGCAACCATCATGTTCTACATAAATAACACTCAAGAGGTGCTACTCAAATGCTTGAATCTAGGTCCAATAGAAGAAGTTGAGTAATGAAGAAGACCTTATGTAGATAATCATTGAAAAAAAATCCTTATGAACAAAATTCCATAAAACAGCATTTAATTGACAACTTTAAGTTAAAAGGATTCTAGAATTGTGATCTACTTGTATATTTCTCAGAATAGATTACTCAAATATCCTAATCTGACATCCAAGGAACAAAATACCTAAAACCTCTAAGCTCTAAAAAGTACATGTAGTGTAATTGACAGTACACAATTTGTATTTTAATACCTCCTCATTGGAATGTATTATAATTTATATGAGAATCATTGGTTCTTCATATATATAACATCATGGTGGGTAATTTAATATTCTTGTCGTGTACTATTAAAAACCATATTTCAATATCCTTTTTAACATTAACAGAAAACCTTGTACTACTATATGACATGTGATCTGAGTATAGATCATATACTTTTGAGTATTCCTTACTCCCCAATTGAGAATAACAGGTGGTGTCCATGACTATTTTTCACACCGTGTAGATGGAAAAATAAAAAATACATTCACTTGAAATTTCATTGATCACGCTTGTTCATATAAAAACATGTAGATTAATTTTGATTGTTTCCCAAGTAAGTATCTAAGGGATCCAAAACCTCAAAAAGATGCACATACAATGTTATTTTGATATAGAAATCAAACAACCTACCTCGATTGATAAACACTGAAGCCTCACGAAATATATGGTACATGTAGTTAACTTATTCATGATTTGTTGACGGTTATTGTCAGGAATGAAAACTAGTGGCACCTCATATCGTTGTTTTTCATGACAGTCAAGGGTAAGAGGGTGTGTCATCCACCCAATGTACAGACAAAGTGGGAGAAGAGAGGAGGAGATATTTTATAAAATTTAGTACAAAAAATATATGTCAAACATTCCAACCCAACTCACCTCTGAAATGAAACACATCACCAAAAATGTTTATTTAATGCCTAGTGTAAATAAGATGATATGAACTCCACCACTTTCACAAGAATATGGTCATAGAAACCACTCAAGAGTTAATCATGTTTCCAGAGAAACTACACACATTTATAAAATGTATTTAATATTTTAATAATTTCCATGCAGAGGATCATCAGACCTCATATTCCTATACTATCCAAGAACCTATGTTCCAAAATATTAATAATATTATTCCAAAGACTTAATGGTAAAAACATGGGATGCTACATTATCCATGAATTCTCTAATGTATAACAACTGGGGTCTGGGCTAACTATGAATGAAGTGATGTTTTTTTTCAGATTCTTATGAGAGATATTTTCAATAGTTGATTGGAAAACTGAAATATATATATACCCTTATGCTACCTATCCCAGGTAATGTTTATACCATGTATTGTGATGCATCCCAAGTTGGATGCATAGAAGTTCTGATCTTAGAGGATCGTGTGGTTGCAAATCAATATAAAAAACACAGCCTATATAAGGGTAATTACTTTAATCATGGTCTATTATTTTTGAAGTTCTACATTCCTTTATATTATGGATAAAATATATTATGGATTATGGATTGTTTTTTATAAATGGAAATCATGATCCTATGTTACATTTTTTCCAGAGGAACCAAAAAATTTGTAATGTAGGTGTGTCAAGTATATCTAATATTTCAAATTATAGTTTTATTATACTTTAGTAAATGTAGACATCATTTCCAACACATTTAGATGAATTATGTTGAATGGGGAAATCCAAGTTTCTTGGTATGAGTGGATAATTATTTCACAATTTGAATGCATGCATCTGGATTCCTCAAAATATCAGGTATGAGTAATTTTAACCTTAAGATCTGTTATACATATGATTTTGGACCCAATCAAGAAGGATATATTATCTAATCCTGATGTAATAGTTGAAATAGAAAAATTATAATGTGGGAGAAAATAATAGGATGGTATCTTCTAAGTATAAATTCTCTCAATATTTGTGAGTTATTATGGGTTCCTATTTTTTTCTCAAAATAGATGATGCGAGATTTTCATTATTTTATATGGGTGGTTCACAAGATTTTATCAAAATTTCATAATGATATAATTATTAAATAATGGTGATTATTAATGAATAAATCAGTATAATACATTATAGATAAATTTTACATCTATTGGTAGGTTAATGTCAAGAAATAGATACCACCTACGTTGTTGCATCCTCTTCCCATTCATGACTATAAATGGGATGATTTCACTACTAATGATGGGACACGATTACTAAGGATAACCTATAAGAGTGATGTTGTAAGGGTGATCGTGTATTGACTGATGAACGTATCATACATCATTCAAATTAGGGTGGCCATCATAGTTAATGATATAGGTAGTCTGTACATAAACCGGATAGCTTATTTGTGTGGTTTTCTTGGGAGTATCATTTATTATATAGACCATCATTTAACATCTCTATTTCTTAGTGTATTTAAAAGGCTCTAAAATCAGATTTTCTTTATATTTAACATATAATACACAAATTTATGGTCATTATATGTGGAATATTATATTTATTGAGGTTATGTTATATGAATTTGTAATATATTTCAATACTTCAAGGGAGAAACTTATGGAAGTCACTGAGTTTCAATATTTTAAAACATATAGGTATCAATTTAGATTGAAACTTTCATGATTATTAGGTACTTTCATTCCCTTTAACTTTTTTTTGAATGATGGTGAGTCCATGATTTTTTGGAAAACTATCATTGATGATTCTTGTAATATGGTTCAATTGATCAAGAGGAAGTTAGTGGATATGAATATCCAGATGAAATCATATATATATCCTTAGAGATGAACAATAGTGTTTTAGGTTGGTCATCATGTTTCATGTAGTGTATTTACATGGTTGGTGGAATTCTGTATCAGGAAAAAGTGATATCTAGAACCTAGTTTTGTTGGATCATTTGCAATAATGGATAGTGTTGGTCCAGTGGAATAATGATTAGCCTTTCCATTGTTATGCAGTTTCATTATTGATGTGTTTCACATGTCGCGACTTCATATATATTATCATAAACCTTCCCATGTGTTATATGTCAAGTACTTTGACAATTGTGATGATGTGTCTTTTGTGGAGCCTCATATATTGATTGTGGACTATTGAGATATGTCTATCTATTGAAGTACTACACATCTGGTTTGAGTGAAGAGGTGGGATGGGCATGTTTTGGGAGGAGGTTTCTAAAATGAATTCATATTTTCAATCACAACACACATACTTTTTTGGAGACCACATAGTGATGCTTTGAGCTTCTTGGTAATGATCTATTATTGGTTGGGGAGGCTGTAAGAACCCATCTTTTTTTGGTATGACCCTCATTAACTAATTTTTTTAATTAATGGTGGAAATGAATAATTTTGAGATAGATATCCTTGGATGGGTAAAATTTTCTAAATTTTAGGGATTTATGTTTATCTATGTTAATGATGTTCAGGTATAAATGTGTTTCACAGAAATAGTAGGGGTTACCATGGGTTTTCAAGACTTAAAAATTGAATTAGGAACATTCATACGAATATAGATTGAAACTATTGATTGGACATGAAAGAACTATATATATTTTATAGAACATATACCTACCACCTGACGCATGTTTTGAACTTTTTGATGAATTATATTTGTTAAACATCATCAATTTAATTCTCATCATTTAAATGTATATTATGATTAATATTCACATAAAGATATGTGTTTTTTGGATTCTCTCATTAACTGAAAAATAAACTCCTAAAATGGTTACATTATTTACATGTTTCAGCCCCATCTGTTTTGTTCTTACCATGAATTTTTTTCTAGCATTTATTGTGCACATCCTATCATTCTACTAAAACCTATGGAGAAAAAAAAATATTTCTGAGTCTCCACCACCTTTATATATTTGTGTTTTAATATTTTTTCATGGTCTGTTATTTTCTTAATTTTCACTTATCATTGCATCAATTTGTTATTTCTAGGGTAAATCTTTTGATCGTGGTTTTTCGGGTTTCGATTTTGACCCCTATTAATCAAGGTTATTCATGATATGTTTTTAGACTTAGTCCTCTGTGTATTACATTGAATTTTTTGAGTTGATATCCAAATACTGGTAGGGGGTCTAATGATTAAAGTACGGTTTATTTAAATTCCATGTCAACGAAAGTATATTTATTGCACCAATGAAAATACAAGGAAATTGATTTATTCATTAATTATAGTTAAATCATTAATTGGAATGTTGGCTGCATACCATTTTATTCAATTGGCATAAACATGGAATATGGATTCCCTTTGATTAGATAACCCTTGAATATATATATATATATATATATATATATTAAAATTATATTAATTGTGTTTTTCATAACATGAGGTCTTAGGTGATTTATTTATAATTAAACTCATTTTAGTATATAATATCAGATTGAAACAACTTTTGACCATTTTTTATATAATTAAAAGTGTATTTGGAAAACAAATTTTAATTTTTTTAATTTTCCATTACAATTATTTGTTGATATATTATGTTATCATTATAGTTATGAATTGTTGATTCCCATGATTTTATTATTTTAGTGAGTTGTCTCTGCTCAAAAATAGGATAAAATGCTTATATGGAGTTTGTTGTACCCAGTACCATCTTGAAATGCTTATAAAGAGCAGGTTGTACCTAGTCTAATACTATAATGATTATATTCAGTGAGATCTGACTAGTAACATCCAATAATGGTTATATTTGATGGGCTCTACCAAATCCCTTGCTAAAATGATTATATAGAGGGAAAAATCTAGCTATCTTCCATTTTATCTTAGGTATAAGATTATGGGTAGCATTATTTTTAATGGTCTCAACAAAATTATAGAATAGTCCAAATATGATTGATTTATGTATAATATTAACTGAATTCTTAATACACATTTTCATTAAATTATTTCATAAAATTTGTATTATAATGTTTTTCTTCCAAAATGTTGTTTTCTGCCTATAATGTTTTATTCACACCCTCTTCTGGTTTCCATTTATTTCTCAGGTTGATTAAATGGATATTGGTTTGGAATTAGGAAATAGACCATGTTTCCTATTTTTTATTAATTGTTGGATAAACTACGGTTTGTAAATTAACCCGACATGGGAATAGGAACGATTGTCATTTTAGATTATTATGTTTCCTATGATTTTTTTTTATTTTTTTATGTTATTAGATTGAAATTTAGTAACATATCATCTTCCCTTTAAATGATTTATCACGATCAGTTATTTTTTTCTCTATTTACATTCTAGATATCTGATATCTTTTTTCTTAAATTCATCAATACATTGATATTGGTTATTGCCTATTTATTTTCACTGTGCTATATTCAATACCAGGGGGCTTAGTATCTCTAGTATACATATCGCACTATGTAATATAGTCAGTATCGTAATACATCTTTGGAGGCATTGTTGGGGTCTGATAACAAACCCTCTTCAACGATTTGAGCGAGTGAAATAATGTATGATGTAACATTTAGGGTCTGCACTGCCCAACTCTAAAAAAATTCATATAAAACGCATCTACAAATGTATGAAGTGGCTTTACACATTGACCGCCCACCTGATAACTCTTCTCACCAATGAAATCCACACAAATTCCATCAACATCCTAGTTCACGAATCTCAAATTGATGTAATTTTCAAGAGAAAAGAAATAAAACTAATTGATGCCATGGAAAACATCGTATTACTACATTGAAAGTATGAAATGATTACCACTAAAATAGTGTTTCCATATCAGCAGTGTACACCCCCAATACACATCAATTAATTTATTTTGGCCTCTGACATGTCTAGATAACACAGCGGGAATGACAATACCCTCTACATAGAGTCTGATACTCTGAATTAATGATGTTGAAGGCTGATGTAAATGCACCAAAATTAAACAATCCATGAAATTTGGTTCATGATAACAATATATATCTTGAACGATCATGTATCCCTATTGAGCTAGTAACAATTCAACTAAAAACATTCCATGCTCAAATACTATACCTCTCTTCAAATAAACACCTACACCATTGTTCTTCGATCAAGATCCCTCAACATGAGGAATATATTGAGGTCAGAAATTACCCTCTTTATCTCCCCTCAGTAGTGCATAATCCTGCTTCCCCTACTACTGAAATAATGTAAATAGAAACTCCGGTTGAGGATGGCATTAAATCTATATTATCCAAAAAAACTAAGCTTAATAATCCACTAGTAACTAATTCTATGAATTAATAATAAACCCATATAGAAAACACATAATCAGGATATCTCTAATGAAAACAAGGAAACCAATTGCCTTATATCTCTAGAATGGATATTGCAATAGTTGAATCCCTAGAAGAAAAATCCTTCAAGGTCCTTGTGATAGGGACCTACCACTGAAAACAATTCTCATTTAAGTACAATTTTCATTCTCTTATCATGTTAAAACTCATTATAGGTTCATCCCCACTATCACCTATTCCTTATTATGAAGATCTAGATACATTCACAACCTAAGAGAGTAACTATATAATAGATTGATAGAAAAATATCCTCATTAATACATCAGCCTTGAGAATCCTCATATAGTAAAAGATTATATTAAATACATTGAATATCAATTAACTTGACTCTAAACACCCATATAGACATACTCCCATAAATATGAGAAATAATATCTTTTCATTTTATTCCTTCATAATTAATAAAATGAACTGTACTAGATACTCATTCTGAAAGATGAACCATGGTAAATAGACCTCATTCTTATCACATAGATAACAAATCCATCATTTATGAGAATATCCTATTATCTGACTAAATTTCTAGGGGACCCATCACTCAACTGATTCATTTTTAAAACTGAGGGAAATCACAATATCCTCTAATCGGTTCTCTATTTTCGAAACTAAATAACAAATATCGTACATACTAAAATCCTATCACTGGAGACATCATAATTCCCTCTTGAAACCCTCATCCTTTTATGTTATATCCATCCAATTGTGATCAAATTTATTATCCCGACAAACAACACCTGACAGAACCACTCATGGAAAATTTATAGGATTCATACATAAAAACACTAAATTATTTTCTTATTCCCATGTAGCTTTTAATTTTACTATATTTTATTTAAATCACATAATTTATATTAACATTTCCAAAATAACCTAACTAAAATAGGATCACATGTAATCCTTGTTCATGTACATCTCTGAGGACTCTTCCTTAGAAATAGGTATACCACACTTGTTGGTTCAATATGATTTGATTATATTAAATATATCATGGGGGGCCGGAATACCTTTTCTTATTAAGTCTCTCTATCCTATGTCACCCACCAAGGTCAACTAGAATAGTTTTCATACCAATCCAGGTATTATTATCAATTATATATTAAAAAAATCATGGTATCTCTCATCCATGACCTTTTATACCACTCGGTCATGACCCCTCCCAAAAAAGAGAATGAAATAATGGGAGAATGATATGGACCCTTTTGTTCTATGTCTAGTATGACCTAATTTGGATACTACCCCCAAGGGTATAAAAATATCCTAAAATTTGTAATTTTACCCATTATAAGAATATTAGAACGTTTGATAAGATGATTTATCAATAATAAACTCTATAAATATTATAAAAAATATCTAAACCTTACAGAAATTATTTATATAATAAAACTAAAAAAATAAAAAAATATAATAAATTATATTTCTTATAAAAAATGATAATGAGAAAACCTTGTAGCTATCCAAATGTTTGATCTCATAATGTCACATAAATTTTTGGTAATACTCTTATAGAATTTAAATTCATTAAATATATGCAGTATAGGAAATAGATTATACAAAGTGGGAAAAATAATCCTTATCATTCACCTGTGAAGGAATATTACTAACAAACCCATAAAAACGAGTTAAAACAATATAACCTAAATAGGTCAACTATCCATACCAAACACACCATCGCATTATCGGAAAATAATTTAATACTATTATAATAACATAAAATGAATAATACATATAGTGGCTTCTCAAATATAAATATCATATGTCTTAGAACAAATATCTCATTTTTATATTTGATATGTTTTCTAATAACATGGTCACATCAAATCAATTTATTAAACAATCAGGCCACCACCACGTAGTGTGTCCACATATAATCACACTTGAAAACGCGTTGATATTAGATCATAACAAATTCCATAACAAGAGTAGTATAGTGTAATTAACATGAATAAAATCATTCATGTTCAATCATCCTACCATGAATTACCCCCATAATAATTCTCCACATAGACCATTCATATCTCATAAATGAAAAAGATAATAGGGCCATCACCTTGTACAAAAATAGACATGGGACCATCAAATCGTGTTCTTGTATACATTAATGGAAGATATAAGGGGAAAGAGTGTGTATCCATTCATCCCTCTATGTCTCCATTATATTATAAAAACACCCCCTTGGGGAAATAAATGTTTTACCAAATAGGTATTGAAATTACTGGTGTGTTTATAGAAATAAAATAGAATATACAAATTTATATATATCTACACACAATTCCAACATATATGATCAAAAAAGAAACTAACTCATAATATCCACAATTTTGATGCCACTAATAAATTCATATCACCACAGATGAAAAAAAATCACATTTCATATTTCATAAAAATTCACAATCCATCTCATTGGTTTACTATAAATGATAAAAACATTTATCATCGAATACCATCCGTTAATTTTTCACTAATAATTTCAACCCCATTAACCCAACCAGTGAAATCCAATATTATTATTATTGACTACTATTTCTATCACAAACCATTTGTCTAGTATTACTCATCAAAAAATTACTAGGAGCTCATCATCACAATTATACCATCCTCTCACCACCTTTAATTTATGTCAAAACAATCATCCATCTCACTGCTAAAAAAGCATGTCGAAGAAAGAATTGACTTTCTTCCCTAAATGAATGTCCAAACAAACCACATATCATCCCACACTACATCACAACCACAAATTTATTCCCCAAAAATAATTTACATGAATCCAACAGATCACAAACAATTCTATATATTTAAAAATGTTTATTATGTAATATTTAACTATATTTTACTGTCATTATCTCATAACACCTAAATTCAATTGAAAATTTGTCATTAATAAAAAATAAGTGGTCAGCCAATTTCAATTTTTCGATGATCTTAGAACAATATAAAATTATGATTACATAACATAATAACTATAGTGCAAGAAATGGATGTTAACATCCATGATTATAAATGGTGAATAAATCCAAAAAAATAAAAAAAAATATTATCAAGGTTGTAAAATCATGTGAATCATACCCCATTTCCCATGGATATAAATTAATATATTAATTTATCGAAATTAAGAGATTTCTAACCATCTATAATATATTTACCAGATTAAAATAATATTATATGAAAAAAATCATTTTGAAATGTTGGATTTCCTACCAGAAATAAGCATTGACATTGCGATGTACATATTAGAGAGGGGTAAAAATTCAATAAAACAAAACTGCAAACAAAACCATTATATTAACCTACATCAAATAATGGGTTATAAAAACATATTCCCTTTTTACAACCCAAAATGATAATACACTAACATTATGTATCTCCTAATAAGAATAGAATGAAAACAAATAATATGAGAGGAAAACCCACCATGGATTGCAGACCGGGCTCCAACATAACAAATAGATAGAGGGAGAAGTAATGGGTCTATATATATTATTAGAGCCGCATATAAGTCACCCAAATTGATAGGTGAAATTTATTTGGCCAAATTTAGAGGTTTTCTACTAATATACCTATAGAAAACATGGAAATCAACACATTCACGTCATGAGATTCCATTCAAGAAGTGATTCCATGTGAATTCCTATAAAACCATTTTCAATAGATATTCACATCACACCAAACAATATTAAATTACATTTCATGACCAAATTTCATTGTGAGAATATTTTTTATGGGTTCCACATCATGCACATACTTTTAGTGAATCTATAAAGTAATAAAATCTACTAATGACCAATTTATGTCATATACCCTATTCAGGATGTGATGTTATAGTAGCCACATAACTCCACCAATGAACACAATCAAACTAATTCAATCCCCCTATAAAACACCTCCAAAACCCAAAAATGATAATAAAAATGATCGGGATGGACCCGACTATTATAATTATTATTTTATTAAAATGTTTTTATATAAATTTTCTATCCATTTCTTATCTTTTTAACATATAAATGTAAAAATAAACATCACACATTAGTATGTAAAAATATCATCTCTATGAAGTGATGTATATAAATTTAATCATTTCCACTAATTAATGATTATATATATGGATTTAATTATTAAAAATTATTTTTATGAAATAATAATTTATTCTTATTGATAAACTAGTTTATATATTCTTACCTTTTTATAACACCACATAATATTAGGACACTTTTAAAAAAAATTGAATTTCATTAATGGATTTCAATTCACACTACACTATGATTAGATTTAATTATACACTATACCATGGTAATATTATAGAAGAGAAAACATATTCATATCTTATGTTACACACATTACAATGTTTCTACCAAATGACATGTTATTATTTTAATAAATGTGAAAATTATCATATACTAATTAAAAATATAAAAATGAAATTGTATAAGTTATTTTTACATATAAATTATTCTTATTTTAAACATAATTTAAACATATAATAATAAAACAAATAGTTTTTAGTAATTTCATTGAATTATTGAAGATATTGGTTTCTAAAAAAAACATTATGTCTTTCTATGAATGTTATAAATAATAATGTTTGAAACATATAAATTTAATTTAAAAAACATAATTTTTTTTATTCAGAATTTAAGCGTTATCTTATGGTTTATTTTATGACTTCTTTTGAAATATTTCATTATTGTATTAATAGTTAAAATTATTTAATTATATTGAAAACTATTTTTCCATTTAATATAATAAAATTGAAAATTTTTATTTTTATTTTATTATAATTATATTTTGAATGATCATTCATATTTTAAGCAAATTTATATCTTTGGAATGAAGATCACATTCATAATAGATTAAAAAAGCATCAAATATTTTATAATTTTTCATTAAACCCACACATTCATAAAATATGTATAGGACTAATTTTATATTAATATTTCCAAATATTAGTTTATAAAATAAGAAAATTGAATCCAGAATGGGAATAATAATGATTTTTTTTGTGATGAAAAATATGTAGGTAACATTTACCAAATTTTTATTGAAATAAATTAAAAAATAATAATAGTTATTAAGGTAACTATAAGGTTTCAATGTGGTTAACATAGAAAATAAGGTGTACAAATTTACCCAAAACATCTAAAAACCTATTTAATCCAATTATTTTGATATTGCATTATCTTATGGTTGAATATGATCATTTTTCTATACATTTAATATAGAAACCCCTACTTTATGAATATAGGTATAGAATCCCATTTGTATAATACTTAAAAATGATCAAAACAAACACCAAAATGTGTATTAGTTTAGTTCAAATATATACATGAAATAGTAAAATATTGGATATCATTGAAATTAATAATCTCCAACATTCTTCTACATGAATATAACCCTTCTTGGATACAATATCAATAAACCTATCCTCATAACCATGGAAATGAAATCATACAAGTGGTGAGCTCAGATGCTTAGTAAGAGTAAACAAGGGAGATATGTAAGCATAATAATGTGCATAATGTTAATTGAACATGATCATGAAAATAGAATACCCAACACTGAATATCAAATATAATAAAACAAAATCATGAAATATAGATTGGATGTTTATATTTCATTAATCATCACAAAACCATGTTCTTAATGCAAGAGAACGTAACATATGAATAAAACATGGAAGCGTAACAAAGACATGGAATTATGGAATACAAAAATCTATTTCAAATGATTTTGATAGTAGTCAATCCATCACTTCTGAGGACATATTGGTACTGTGGGTTCACTCTCATACTATCAAGGTAGTCATGGTTCACCTCCACAACCATCTTATTAATCAAATTCCACTCCCAATATCATCCTACTAGACGAATTCTTCTAATAAAAAGTGTTCACTCCCAGTTCAGTCCATTTCAATATCATGAGATTTAAATGTTTAACCAATTCAGTAGAGGCAGATATAATCCCCACACATCTCATTATGTCATCATAAATATTTGTTCCATATGTTCATAAAAAAATCATAACATAAACCCTTTAATGAAATGGGAATTAAAAACATGAAATAAAATCATAATATATTAAAAAAAGATAGGTTTCATAAAAATTTTATCAAACCATAACCCATAAGAAGAAGCATGTTTCAAAAGAATATAACCCTTGAATAGTAATTGAGATGCATAAAAATATAGCCCATGAAAGTCATGCGAGATTAATAGACATAAGACTATCAAATATGACCATTAAAAGAATGAATTGAAATAGATCCTTGGAAAAATTTCCCTAAGATGTCATGAGAAACACATATTGACGTCATATTAGAAGGAAAATAATTTGAAATGTTTATTTTAAAAAAATTAGTGTAAATTATTTGTTGTTATTTGAAAAATGATTCCTTAAAAATAAAACATCTTCAAACAAATTTAAATTAAAATAACCCTGAAAAAATATAAATAAATCATGTAAATGAATTGATAACCTTTTCCTTGAAAACCAATTAGTAAATCATGAATAAGTTCTGAAAAACATTTTCTATGAAAAATTATAAAATAAGATTCAAAACATTTTGAAAACAATTCTTAGGTAAACATACAAAAACCCCATCATAGAACATTCAATAAATTTTACATTGAAAATACATTGAAAACATACAAAGGAATAATGAAAACATTACAGAAACAATTTCCCATTTAAGAATATAATAGAAGCTTGAAAAAAAATTTGATGCCCATTTTCATTGAAAATTAATTTTAGAACATAAATTATTATATTATAAATGTTTTGGTAACCACTTAGTTGAATTTTTTTTCTTAAATATATATTTCATTGGATGTAAATTAAAATTATTTTTTAAAAAAAAATTAAAAACCATTTTAACTATAAATAAAATTGATAATAAAATCAATTTCCAACCTATTCGAATGAAAATATTTGAAATAAATAAATCCTTATAACAGTAAATTATATAATCAAAATATAGACGATTATGATGGAATATAATTTTGTACATGCTGAATAATATTTTTCCACCATAAATATGTTAGAATATTTATTTTATTATTAAATGAAAAAATGATTTATTTTTTATAAATAATATTCATAAAATGAAAAAACTAGTGTAAAAATTTCTTTTAAAAAAATGTATAATATTAGAAAATTTTAATAATCATTTTTTCAACACACTGTATAGGGAGAACACAATTTTCAAAGAGAATAAAGAAAAAAGTCATATTTTATTAAAAAAATATTAATTATCATAACTACCATTGAGTGGAAAAATATAACTAATAAATGAATAAATTAGGAATAACTATGGAAGAATATATTTACTATATTTTCTTAAGATATTGATCATAATTTTTCATCAGTACAACCATAATCATAAACAATCTAAAAAAGTGGTGAGATTGATTTAATAATCTCTCAACACATATAAACATTAATTCAGACACCACATATAATTAAATAATTAAATTTATTATTAAAATTGTTGAAAATAGTTGAATTAATGATATATCATGTCAAAGGGACTTCTATACACCTTTTAGAATAACATAGGTTCATAACATGGCATGTTCTTTAATGATAGACAATTAAAAAAAATTATTTTACTGATTTGGTATCTTTTGAAACAAAATTAATAGGAACTAATGATCATAAAATGGATATTTAATATCTATAAATTTGATAATAATAACAATATAATACATTTATTGGTAGTATATACACTACAGAAAATAATATAGTTGTGCATGTGGCATGTATCTCACGGATATAAAACTTGAGATGAAATTCCATTACTATTTGTCTTAACTATCGCCGTAATCATTTAGACCCACTGTATAGTAAGTATAATTTAATTTTATGTTTTTCATATAAATATATTAATATATTTAATACCATATTTTCTTTTTTCAGGACAATATATTACCGATTTGTTATTAACATCATATAAAATGATTATTTCTGGTGATAATGCATTTGATTTTCACATGTATTTGGATTTGTTAATTTTTTATCCATATAATAATATTAAAACCTATATAATTTAAATCATGATATAAATATCATATATATTCATTATATATTTTAAGATAATAATTTACATTATATTGTTTTATGAAATAGAATACAATGTTTGTGGAAACGGTAGGTCTAACATATGTATTAAAAAAATTGGCTTCCATGTTTGTATATATATATATATAACAGTATAGTATCATAATTATTTTATATATATATCATATTTTTTTCACAAATCATACCCTCAATACATTCCATGAATTGTGTGAATGCATTGAATCACTTTGGGGAGGTGTAAGTCCACGCGTCCACAAACAAAGTTATCCAATTTACAAAAAACAAAAAATGAAGGAATGTGTTATATTATAATATTATTTTTATAAATAAATGATAATTATTATATAAAAAATATAAAAATTTAGTTCCTATCATAGTTACAACCACGATAGTTTTTCATACACAAGAATTGTATATTTGTTACTCAATTTATGTAAGTGTGTATAAGTGTATATAAAAACCCTTATTATAAAAAATATCAGTAAATTTATGATATTTATTTTATTATTTTATCATTTCATGATTTGATTTCATGTGGTAGAGAATGATACTAATAGATAAGAACGTGGGGATGGATGTTACATCTTCTTTGGGTTATAAATTTGTAATATCACTAAAGGGGTTCCATGAATGGATCAATACAAAAATATAGTCTGAATTTTTTTTAGGGAATATGGGTTCTTATTTTACAATTTTTTTATCCAATGTTCTCAAGATGTGTTATGAAGTGGAAGTTGTGAGTTCTTTTTTATATAGGTTTGGATTGGCAATATTGTTTATTTTTTAAAAATGTGTTCGACCAAAAAATATCATAAGGAATGTGGTTCGAATAATATAATAAATTATTTAAAATACAAAAATATGGGAAATTATTTAATTCTAAATGGTTTTTGATGTTATTATATGTTAGTTTTTCCAATAACAAAATTTATTTGTCCAATGTTATTATTAGTTTTATGCCAATTATTGTAAATAATATTAACATCATTCATTAATATTTTTTAAAAAATATAATATTTAAATAATTTGAAAATATTTATTATTATTTTAGACAATATTAAATCTATTTTACCAAATTAAAAACCCAATAGTTTTAGAAATTAATTTAATATTAATCCTATAAATGGGATGACAATTTTGGTTTTTAATGTTAAAATGGTCAAAAGTTTACTTTTTTTTATATCCAATTTCTATGTAAAATTGACTCCAATAACGTATGTTGGATTAATTAATATATACATTGTATAATTATACAATAAAAATAAATTAATTTATTATTTTACTATACAAATTATTTAGTTGAAATTTATGTTTTCAATTAAAATTTAGTGTTTTTCAATATTCATAAAAAAATAATCCTTTTCATATGAATACTAAACATGAATCCCGAAGTAAATATTCATATTATAATTTAAAAAATAGAGTTAAATATTTAATATAAGAAATATAATATTAATATGTCATATTTATAATGGTTTAACAGTCAAAATCCTTCAAAATTGTTTTTTTTGTGATATATATATTTTTATTCATATAATTGGATTTACTCTTATCTTATGCCAAAATTTATTGGATAAATGAGAGAATCATTTAATGAATTATAATATCAAAATATTAATAAAATACTTAATAAAAATAGGTTCTTTGTTTTAATATGATAAAAAATGTTTTTAAATATAAAAATAGTTAACTTAAGAAAATGAATTTCATTATTTTTTTTAATAGTTCTGACATTCATTTAAAACAAATGGACTACATAATAATTCATTTTCACATATTTTTAAATCCTATTTCCATAATTTTAAAAATTATATTAATATCCATTATTTTCAATGGGTATATGAAAGAAATAATAATATTATTAATATAACATTATAGTTTTGTAAAGCTCTCTTATGCGTGTACTACAAGATATTAAAGGGATCTGTAATGTGAGTAATTCAATCAAAACATACAGCAAGCTAATATAAGTGTAATGCGTGTAGATATCATAACAAGATGTTGTGTAAAATACTTGACACACTTATTTATTTTGTATAAAAAATCTATATTCAATGTTTTGTGAAAAGAAATATATAAAAATGATTAAATTTATTAAAAAATAATAATTCACAAAATATCGAGGTATTACATTCTACCCCAAATTAAATGAATATCTCCTTAAAGAAATTTATTGGTTATGAAAGTATTAATACATGATAGATCTTTTTTGAAAACCCTCATAGTAAAACTGAATATTGAATCATATTTGCAAAAGAATAGTTGGATACATAATGGCAGCATAGATTATAACATAGCTAGATTCCCAAATTGGAGATCATTTGTAGCAGGTGAGATTTTTGACATAGAAGAGAAATCTATCCAAAATATTAAAATGTGTAGTAACTGAGAACATTTTTTCAAAAAAATAACAATAATTAATTCTTAACCCAAATAGTCATGGAAATGGACATTCTGGTTCTAAAAATTCATGAATACATCAAAAATATTATTTCCAATAACTTACTCTCCCATGGCTGAGAACATTTCATGATAATTAATTCCTACATGAAATTAATATAATGTCACTTTTTGTCCCATGATAATTTTCTAATTATTAACTAATTGCAATAAATAAAGTGTTATTATTCATTCCAATGGAATTATCAGATCTTGTGATCCAAAAATAGAATGATAGATCTAATCATATTCCAGTGATTAATATCTTGAGAAAAGGGACAACACATCTTATAAACATTTATATACCAAAATTTTATGAGATAATATTTTAATCTCTAAAACCACATCTGACATTTTAAATAAACCATATTCTAAATGGATGAACTCATAACCATTATAGAAGATGAAAATTTAAAAAATTTATAAATAATATCACTCAATTAACTAAAAATTATCCCCCATATATCACAATATAGCTCCTAGCATGCATATAATGACCATGTGAACACCATCATCATGTATTATCTTGATACATGATGATAAAATGAACTACCTTAAATCCTTATTGAGAATAAGCATGTATAATTATTTCAATTATTATTGTACATATTCCTAAATCTATGATGTTTTAAACATAATCACTGATACATAGGAAACTTTTTCATCCAATATATATTTAGTTCTAAGGTTATCTGTACCATCCATCACCATTATCCTAACATCATGATTACATTAAGGGTTACATTACATTAATCAAGATATAATTTTATTTTTCATAAAATCCATTTTCTACAACACAATCAGAATTCAAAATAATCCTTCAAAATCTATAATGAATATCATATATTGAATATATTAATATATTTCAAGATTCATATAGCATAAATATTTATTTACGATAAATATAAACATCAATCGTCCCATGTATTTACTAAACTATTACTTAGGATTCATTATATTTTCACATAATAACCACTTCATAGAATATGGAATATTAATCATGTCCAATGGTTCATAAAACACGATCCAATCATACTTCATATGTCTAGTGTAAGTAATATTGGGAGATCATCCCCTCCATTTCACATCCTCTTGCAGTCTTTTTACCATCAGTAGTATAAATAATACTCATCGACCAACTATATTCTCATACGGATATTTCCACGTGGAAAATATATTTCCATCATTGCAATTCATTACCCATGTAAAATATTCAATTATTACCATTTTTATTCTATTTACTTTTATATAATAGGATTACCATGAATAGAATGAGAATCACTTATCAAAACATAAAACCTTATAATCATGAAAAATTACATATAAAAGGCCTAAAAAATTCTTCATACTTCGTTAAATTAGGATACCTTTATTTTATCCAAGGTTAGTATTATTAATATTATAAACAAATCCTTCAAAATGGTTTATAATGAGTTTCTGATATTCTAGTGTATATCACTCAGGAGTGTCAAACCAGGTTGGTAGCAAAGCTCATTATAATATTCCTCTATATGCTTTAGTTGGACCTGATGCACCCTATTAGACTTGTTACCACAAGGTACGACTCTCCTTGAGCCACATACACTCGTAATTTTAAAAAAGTGGTTCATTTTTTGGAAACAAAATTTTCTATCCTTGAAAGAATATCAAGGATATTTCATATGAATTTTCTCATCCATAGACATATCCTTCTACATTTCCATGGGCTTCTCATTATGGATTTTTCAATGTAGTTTTGAATCGTTAACTAAACCAATGAAATGATAAAAAATATAATGAATCATTCTTTATGTGTATAGAAATTACATCAAATTTTATTAATACATAAAACATTATAAAAAAATATGGCTGAATAATATATTATTTTATTGAATATGAATTCATAGACACATAAAAATTCATACATAAGTGATCAATATTTTATCCACAATGTTATTAATGAATATCACCCTTCTTAGATACATTATATATAATCATATCATTATAACCAAAGTAAGAAAATAAAGTCAAAAAGGGTGATATTAGGTTCTCAGTAAGAGTAAAATTAGATATATTTACATATGATAATGAGAATTTGGGAGTGATAACATGATCATGAAAATATAGGATCATACCCTACATATCAATGATCACAAATATGAATCGTGGAATAAATATTGGTAGTTCATAAGAAATGAATCATAAGTGAATAAATATCATAATAAATTAATGCATATCATATGAATATGACATGGAATCATAACATAGACATGGAATTGTGACTGGAAAAGAATCATATGAAAGGATTTTAAAAGTAGTCAATGAGAAACTACCAATGTAATTTTGGTAGTATGGGTTCAATCTTAATTCCAAATTGGTCTTCATGGTTCACTCCCATAAATATTATAGTAGTCAAGTTTCACTCCCATGACTATATAAATAGTCATGGTTCACTCCCAACACCATATTTGTGGATAAATTCTTATTACTGAACTGAGTTAACTCATTGTTCCATCCGAATATATCCCATGTGTTATAAAACATTTCTCAATGAATTTGAGGGTTATATAGGTCCCACCAATTTCATAATTAAATCATACACACGTATGCGAAATGTTCGTAAAAAATAATATCATATTCCATGATGTAAAATGGGTATTATAAACAAGTAAACATTTTATATTATATATAAAATAAATCGGTTTCATAATAAGGTATTCAATGATTATCATGTGGAATGAAGAGAGATTCAGAAGGATATAATCATTGGAATAAAAAGTTGATTTATAAACATATACACCATAAATGAGATATAGTATTCTTAATAAACCTTCCATAAAAACATAAATCATTCATCAAAATAATGTGAATGGTATCTTTGGAACATTTCCCTGGAAGGGCATGAGTAACACCAATGGTTGTAATGTTAGGTGGGAAATAATTTGAAAAGGCCATTTAAAAATATTTCATGAATAAACAATCCTTTCATATTTGAAAAAATCTCTTTAAATCTTAAATCCTTTTTAAAACCATTTTCATATATTAATGTTGTTATCATATAATGGATGTTGAAAAACACATCAAATGCCTTTTTCCTTGAACAAATAAAAATGAAGATTCAAAAAATTTTAAAACCCATTCTCATTTTAAAATAATAAAATAATATTGAAATACATTTCAAATCCATTTTCGTAGAATATAACTTTGAAAATATATAAAGAAAGCATGAAAATTGTTTCAAACCGATTTCTTTAAAAATCTATTAAAAATGGAATATATTAGTTGAAAATAATTTAAAACACCTTTTGAACGTATAACATTATTTTAAAAAAAACCATTTAAAATAACATCAAAAATAAAATTAATTTCATGATGAATGTGAAAAAATTGTTACATTAATGTATTATAAAACCTCGTATTGAGCTCCAATGAAATGATGATCATGATGGTTGACAAATCATTACATGTAGAATATATGTTTTTCACCATAAATGATTCAGAAAAGATCTTGAACTAGAAAAAAACAAGAAGGTTCCTTTTTAAAAAACCATTTTTAAAAAAATAAACCTTATGTAAAATTTTAATAACCACAAATATTAAATAATTTTATAAAATATAGTTAAATATTTAATGTTATCATTTTTCTGGGAGAATACATATTTCTGAACGTAATGAGAAGAAGATTATTATTCTCATTAAAACAATTTATAAATTATCATACATACCAATGTGTAGAAAATGGTACAAATACATGAATACATCATTAATAACATGGGGTATAGAATATTTTTAGATGTTCTTAAGATATGGATCAAAAGGAATCATCACTGGATTCATAAACATAAACAATACAGAAAAAGTGATGAGATGGTTTCAATAAACACCTACCTTTTGGAAACATTGAATCATACACCCCATGTAAAAAAAATTTATTTAAATAATTCATAACAAATTTCATGAAACAAAAGGCGATTCATGATTTAAGAACCCTTTTTTATATTATTAGCCTCATATAAGAACAAATTTGTATAATATGGAATCTGTATCAAAGAACGAAATTGGGTAAAAGTTGATTAACCAATATGGTATCATTTGAATCATAAAACCCATGAAATAAAGATCCTAAAATGTATATTTAAACATCCATATACATTTTTGAAATAATCAAATAATAAATTCATCGGTATTATATAAACCACAAAAAATAAGAGTTGTTCATATTGAATATATATCACGAAAATAAAAACTATGATAAAATTCTCTACATTATATATTCACTCTCATCACACACTTTAATATACACTGTATAATAAGTATAATTTTATTACAAATCATTCACAGAGACTTATTAATATCTATAATACCATATATGTTTTACATATGACATTATATTACAATTAATTTATAACACTAAGTTAATGTCTTATTTTTGGAAATAATCACATTTTCAGATGTATTTTTATTTTCTAAAATATTGTTTCATATACATATATCCTAATACTCAAATGTGAAAAATGATAGTAATATCATATATATTCAGTATATATTTATATATATTAATTTTATAAATATATATGTATTAAAATGGGTACAACATTCATGGAAATGGTAGGTCTTATGTACGCATTTATGTTATTCCCAATTTATTATCATATTGAATAAAATAATGTTGAATATGTATACTAAAATATATTTATAAAAATGATAAATTTTAAAAATTATGTCATATAAATAATTTCATTTTCTTAACACCATCCATAACACATCCAATTTAAATTGTAAATGAATCAAATATTTTTTAGGATACAATAGTCTACATGTCTTTAAATGATGTGATATTATTTACATAAAATTAATAGAATGAAGGAAATTATTATATTATAATTAGAAACGTATAAATACATAATTAAAATTAAATATAAAATATAAATTTATAGTTTCCACTGTAATTTCCATCATTATTGGTGGCAATGGGAAAATCAATAATCATTATTTTATGGTATGACAGTTCATTGTACACAAGAATGGTATATTCTTTACCCATTAAATAGAAGTGCGTGTACCAATAGGTTTAACACAGGTTATAAAAAAATCTCATTATAATGATGATAATAATTTTATTATGTGATCATGAAATGAGATCAATTGTGGTGGTGCCGAATGAAATTAATTGTGATGATCTTGAGGATGGATGATACTTCTTCTTTGGGAAACTCTATTTGATTTTTACTAAAGAGCTTCCTTGGTTGGATTTCTATAAAATTGAAGGCTTAAATTAGGCATGAAGGGATGTTGGAGACTATTTGAATATATTTTTTAGATAAAATGTTATTTATAGGTGTAATGAGGTGGTAGGGGTGATTGGTTATTTTCATTGGAGGAGTAATGACATTATGGTGAATTTTTAAAAAAGGTATTCTACCCAAGTTATACCATGATATGTGTGTTCTAAAATAGAATAATGAAGAAAACGACAGAGTATTGGTTTAGAATATTTCATGTAAATATATTTTTGACACGTTTTCAAGTTATTTTTAACCCTAAAATTATTGTAAATTCTCAAGTTATGATTAATTTTATCCATATCATTGTAAATAATTTTATCAGCATTCACTAATATTTTGGGTAAAAAAATTATTTTCTCTTTCCATAAAGTATGAATTATTGATATTATAAACATAGATTCCTTTTTATCAAAATCATGTCAATGAATTGGATGAAAATTTAATAAAATTAATCCCATAAATGGGATTATAATGGTTGTTTTTAATTTTAAAATATTTTAACAATTTTTAGGTTTTTATATACAATTTTAAAATGATTTATATTTAAATAAACAAAATTGGATTGATTTATATAAATTTTTATTATTATAATGTTAAAAAGAATAATATATAATTAAAATATATAAATAAATATTATGAAATATCTATTTTAATTTAAAATTCATGAATTTTTAGTATTCATAAATAAATGAAAATTCATAGGAAAATTTTAAAAAAGTAAATTTTTATATTTATATATAAAAAACTAAATTTTATTTTTCAAATTAAAAATTATAAATGAATTGAATATAATATAATATTTATACATGTTCCTCATTAAAAGGTAGTAAAATTACATCTTCTAAAACACAATTTCTGTAAAAATATTGGGATTTCGTATTATTTAATGCCTACTAAATCCAATGGATGTCTGTATGAATATTTATTGAATATATTATATATAAATATTATTACAAAAAATTGTCAAAAAATGGTCATTTTAATTTAATGTGTTATGATATGTTCTACATAGTAAGGTATTTTTCTTAGAAATGAATTACTTTTATTGTCAAATAGTTCCTACATTAATTTATAACTAATTTATAATAAAATTATTGAATTAAAATATATCTATGAAAAATATTTTCATAATTTGTTTAATCATATGCATTACCTCCATTCCAATGTATATGATACAACTATAATAATATTTTAATAATTTTACTAATAACATAATTTTGTTTTGTGAAACTTAGTTATATGTGTACAACAAGATATTGATGGGACTCAGTGTTGTTTGTGATACAATCCAAACATATGACAAGTTATTATAATTTATTGTATATATCAGAAATATAATATATTTGAATATAATTAATACAACAAATAGTGTGAGTAGAATAATATAGAGTGGCATACAAAGTATACCGAAACAAGTTAATTAATCCAAAAATATTATATTATTATATTAATTAATAAAATAATTCAACAAATCTTAGGTTAATGCATTTCAAATATTATAAATGTGTTTGGAATTCAATTATTCAACAATTTACATGTTTCCCACTCACATCCCTTATAAATTGACACCCACTCTCTCCCTCTCTTTACACATCTCAAGACCTTTTCCTCATCTATTACCTTTTCAAATATATTCCCAAATTCACTCATTTAAACCTAAAAATCACTATTTTGTAACAAATTCAAACCAGTATGTCTGTAGTGGAAAACAAAAAGGAGACACCTAAAGAAGAGGTAATGTTCATCAACAATCAATTCTGTTTTATTTATTCCTCAAAACCAATTAACTATTTTTATATTATTTTTATATGATAAAATAAACATATTTAATATACTAATATTTTATTATATTATATTTTTACCTATAAAATCATAAACATCCTTCATATGGTATATACATTCATCGTTCGAGTGTACATAGGACTACCACATGACAAATTGATGTCGTTATTTCTTCCATTACCACCATTAATGGTTGGTAATAATTATATATTGATATATTTATAAAATATATATATAATTTTTATTATTTAATTATGATTCAATTGTTTTTTATCACACATACTTTCATGGTTTCTCTTTAATGAAATTTCGATAATATTGTTCATTTGTACGGAAAAACACCACCTTGAGAAGACATGTGATTCAACCATGAAATATATAAAATTTATTTCTGTTGTTTTTAATAAAGATTTGTGATATATATAAGATAAAAAATATTCTATATTGATAATATATAATATATTTTTTGATTTGAAAATTAATTGAGTACATTATTTATGTGGAAAAACGACCAACTGTCTCCTTGAATGACATATTTCATTTACTAATTTTAATTTTAATAGATTATTATAACTATATATATGCTAAAAAATATTTTATATTTATTTTATATTTATAAATATTGTGATAATCAAATAATTGTCTAAGTATTATAATTGTGAATAATATGGGAAAACATCTATGTAAAACAAAGCTGTTATTAAAAAACTTAACAATAACATGGAATTGTTCATAAATAATAAATATGATGTCATAAGTTAATTAGTTATGGTATTATATATATTAAAATGGATATCATAATGAGTTAAAATTATATTATATTTAGTATATATCATATTCGAATTTCTATTAATAGAGTCAAGAGATGATATAAGGGATTTGTGTCTCAATTATTACATTCATGTGACCCATGATAAATTCAAAATCTATTCCATCTATGTACTGTATATAATTACAATGAATTGATTTTATAATTAATATCCTAAAATATATATTTATTTAAATATACAGTTCTTCTATTCTTAATCATGGGGATTATAGTACAAATGTTAAAAAATCAGTACGGGAATTTTTACCCGAATTTTCAATATTTGAGATATATGTGGTTTTATGTAGCAATATTCATTTATGAGGCGTATATACTAGCCCGTTTACATTTTATATAATTCATATTTTTCATTTAATTTTATTTTTTGATTTTTGATTTTATTTTATAATGGGAATTTGATATAAAATTACCAATGTATTAAATGTTTATTTCTATAATCCCATCATTTATCGGGATTATTTATGATTAAGATTCCATTAATTGAGTATCATGATCTATATCATTATAATTATATTGAATTTTAATATCATATATTTTTCATAATATATTCATCTAATGGTACAAAATTCGAAATATTTGTTACTGATAACAATAATTTATGTTTTTTATATTAATACGACTTTATTTCCCTCTTCGGTGGAATTTTTTTTATTCTACAACAATGTTTTCAAAAAAAAATCCAAAAACATATTCTATTATCATATGATTTTTAAAATAAATCATTACACATGTTTTATCTTTTAATAAAATGTTTTTAAAATCAATCTTCATGTCAATTTTTTGATCATGATTATTTTGAATTCTATTGAAAATATGTTTTTAATATCCCTTTCCATATTTGTGACATGGATGAAATTCTTTCTTGTGATGAAAAATATCATCATCCCATATTCCTTTATATTTTTTTAAACATATTTCAAATGTAAATTATTTTCAAATTTAATGAATTTTTAAAAATATTTTTTCAAATAACAATGCATATTTTTTATTAATTTTATATATAATATCATTATAAATTATTTTTCATTTTTTAAAAATAGGTTGATGTAACCTATTCATTATAGGGATATGGTGGAAGAATAACACTCATATTATTTTTTTGATTTTTTTTTATTTCTATGGTTTCATTTATATGACTCATGTAACTCTTTCAGGTGTTATAATATTATAATATGCTTTCAACACAAATATAATTTCACAGGTTATGCATCGATGGAATAACTATGAAAAGAGTATTGATTCTATATGGTATGTTATAATGAAATGATAATAATACCTAGTTGATTTCATTGTTTATTTTATAATTAATTATTATGATATTGGGGGTCTAATATGTACAATTTCATTATGATAAGGGTTGGATTTTTATCTTCCTATAATTGATTCAGTAATGATTTATATCCCACCTAATAAATAGGACTGAAATGATTAATGAACCTCATTTTCTAGTTAAAGGATTTCTCTATGATGGTCTTGTGGGATTTATATGACTAAAAATATGTTTTGGTATTAATACCATTACAATAAGATAATTTTGGAAGTTACCCTTCACTAATATACATTTTTTTGTATGTTTATTTATATTCAACATGTTTATGCCATGATGCAATGTTATTCCCTTATAGATCATTTTATTTTATTACATATGATACATGTATTATGAATTGAAAATATTTATTCAGTATATAATAATTTGTTATTTGTTGTTCATGGAATCATATTCTAATGTTATTATCATTTTCAGTACCCTAATTTTCTTGATTATTCTTATGTATCTCCAGTTTTTTTCTTATTAAAAATTTGAGATCACCCATTATCATGATTCATTTCCCCAGGAAATGATGATATGAATTATCAATGATGTGTATAAGAATATTTATAGTCATGTTTAATATAATGGTTGATAAATTAGTTAACTTATGGATTTATGTTTATATTTCAATGTTTCTAAAGGCACTAAACACATATTGTCTTTGGGAGTGTTTTTTTGTAATGTATAAAATATTCTGAAAAATTGATGTAATGTCTATTGATAAAGATATTATGTTTCTTTAGTTGGTATTAGAGATAAATTTTATTCTAAATTTGGAATATAGTTGGACAAAATCTTAGAGATATCTCAAAAAAGGCTTATGGATATACAAAAGGATGAGTCAATGAATAAGAAAATGCCCATGAATTTTTGTTGAGGACTATGGGAGTGGTTTCCAAGATATACATAGAAGTGAAGATAATTCAAGTGGATGTGACTCTAGAATAGATTCACCTAGTGGATGGAACCCTACATACATTTTATTAATGAATAATTAATTTATAATTGGTGAACAAGAACATGCCTTATATGACACCTAGTTTGATACACCATGCAGATATGGTTTGTAAATTCAAAAACACTTCATAAACAATCATGAATGATTTAAATCAGACATATTAATGAATGACCTATGATAAACAAAAGGTCACATATATTAAATAAGGGGTCTAAATTTATGTTCCCTATAAATAATTTTCCATGATTATGGGTTTTCCCATTTTTATTATCATTTATTTCTGTAGTATTTTTGGTTTTAATCAATTGATGAAACCATAAGAAACAACATGTATGATATGTTTTATTGAAAAAGATAAGATTGTAATCCTAAGAATGAAAATTTTATGGGATATTAAATTAAAAATCATAGAGCAATGATCAGACAATATTCTTTAGCTATGAATTATTATGGACTTCTAAATGATAAAAGGTAGAAACAATACACTATTGAGTCCCTCTTAGGGAAACATCCAAATTCTTTTAATGGTACTCCTTATCCAAAAATTTGGTATAAATTTATCTATACCACTAAATATATATATCTCTTCCATAAATTTTTTATTCATGTAAAATCTATTTTGGTTGTTTATCATTTAGTATGTGAATCAAACCAGTGGTGTACTATAATTAAGAACCTATGATACCCAGATGAAATTGAATCCTTGTTTTGTAATGTGTTTGAGAACATAATCAACATTAATTATTCCTCATGTGTTATTCGTACGAAGTTGTAGATTGAGTTTAATGAGTAGAATAAAGGGGTTGATTAATCTTTTTATACATTGAATGATAATTTTATATGACTTATAAAATATACTTATGGTATTATAATCTGACATGAATGTAAGTATGATATATTCATAAATGGATTAAAACCGCAGCAACAAAGGTAGTTAAATTAATAGACTTCAATTGATATTAATCTATTGTTTGTTTTTCTGTAATGTTGTAAATTTAGGATGGAGTTACGTATCAATTTCATGTTTTTGAGAAGAAAATAATATGAACAGAAAAATATGATATTTCTTTTATTAAAAATTTTTTATTAGAAAAATCTTGTAAATTGTCTTAATTGGTTTAATAAATGTTTAATTATGCAAAGGATGGTAATCAAATATATTATTTTCATAGTGATGGGATGATGTTAAATAAAATTATGAGTTGAGAGAAATATGTATAGAATTAAACCCCAACACATCAGTGGTTCAAGTGTGAGGATATAGTGAATTATGCTAACTAGTTCCCAAACATTATAGTAAATGATTATGATTCATAACAACAATATCATGAGATGAGGGACAAAAGAAAATATTATCTAATCCTTGTTTCTAATAGACTGTGATGTAAAATCATCGTAAATGGTAAAAATTACATCTATTATAGAATGATCATGTATTATTTGAATTTTTATATATACATAATTTGGTATATATTATATTTTAAAAAGAGTATCACGAATCCACCTAATTGATTATTTAAAAAATTAGTAGTAAATACCCCAAATGGTATGATAATCTCTTCTCATGTCTATGATTTCTCTCAAGTTGACACTGGTGGTAATGTGCATCCTGTAAATATTAACATTCTTTCTATTGTTGAAGTAAATATCATCTTAGGAATGGATTGTATTTTCCAACATAATTACCAAGTCAACATTCACCAAAGAGACGTTATTTTTGATATCCCGAAACAATAAATGATTATCTATCAATTAAATGATATGTTTGAGCATTCGAAAGAAATAATAACCAATTTATTAGATATAACTCAACTTTTTAAGGTGTTTATATCACAAATGTATGTGTATTAACTCCACATATAAGATATGCATATTGTATGGGAATTTGGGTTTGTACTTCTAGATTGGATTTATATCCTTCCACTAAAACATCATTTTGAGATATCAATAAAAATCATTCCCAGTACTTCACCATTTTTGAAGACTCCCTATATAATGGCAGTTATTGAGTAAGAGGAATTGAAGATGGAACCCAATCACAACATAGATAAGGGAGTCCATAATCTCTGAGTGTCACCTTTGTTTACACAAATTATTTTTTATGAAAATTAAAGAAGGATCAAGGTGAATTATCCTTGATTATATGAAGTTAATCAATAAGATAATTATGAAAATTATCAACTTCCTCATACTGATGAGTTATTATATAAACTATGTGGAGCTCAAAATTTTTCCATGATTGACATTTATTCTAGATATCATCAATTGATGGTTAATATGGAGAATTTTCTCAAGAAAACATTCTTTACATGTTATGAAATATATTAATATATAGTGATGCCTTTTGGTCTAACTAATTACACGACTCTCATCATGGATTTGATGAAAATGGTCTTTAGAATTACCTTGATCATTTTTTTGTAGACATTACAGATGTTATTCTTATTAACTCAAATGTTAAGGAAGATCATGAAGAAAAAATAATAATCTTACTGACGTCACTAAATAATAATAAAATGTGTAAAAATTCTAAAAAGTGTCCATAGTGTATGAATGATGTTTTATTTTAGGAGCATGAAATCTCAAGAGAGGGTTTATAAGAAAATACATTAAATAAATAGGATACTGAATGTTTTTATGGAAAAATTATTATGACTGAGATATGATGTTTCATGGCCTTTTATAGATATGACTTGAAAATTGTTGATATTTTCTAACAGATGTAATATCCAATCACCATGTTAAGATTGATGGGTGACAAGTTCCTCTTAAAAGTTGAATGTGTGGAAATTTTAAAGGAATTGAATAGAAGTATTGATAGTACACATGTTCGTACATTACCATGTTATGTATAATGGTTTTTACTCTATATTGAATCATTGAAAAATAGAATATGATGATTTAATATATATAATTACATGGTTATAGAAAATTCCTCAAGAAATTTGATGACTCATGATATAAATTATACAAATCGTGATATAGATTTATATGTATTATTTTTTTCATTAAATATATAAATTTATTATATTTGTAAATATAAATGTGATATATATATATATATACATGTAATTTCCCAGACACTCCTGGTCTATTACATGCCTAAACACGGCTCCATCGAAACGATGGCACCGGTCACGGGGTCACCGGTCACGGTGGCACTGTGACAACCGCAGTTCGTTCACGGTGGCGCCCTGATAGCGGCACCGATAACAGTGGCGCCGTGAGGGTGGCACCATGATGGGGACACCGTCAGGGGACACCATGAAATTGGCACCGTAAGGGCGACACTGTGACGATGGCACCGTGTCCTCATGAAGCGGTATTCATCCCGTTTTCAGGTTTCCAACTTTTTCCACTCCCATAACATATCTTTTGACGTAAAGATGATTTAATGTCCTTTTCAAATCCATTTAATGGCCTTAAATAATATAAAAAATCCACATTGAGTTGGGAAACCCTTAACTTACCAAAACGTGTGGGTTTTCCTCGGTGTCATACCCTTCCTCATACCTTCTTGTTAAGACCCTATTATGCATTTTAAAACTGTTAAATAAAACTATTTAACTCATAGCCATTATGACCACTCCTCCGAGTCGAATCGTTAAATGAAAATTAATTCCATCATGCATAATTGCCCAACCCCGTGGGGAACCACGATATGACTTTAAAGCCGTTCAAATTTCCATATCCCGTCATAACGGGATCTCATCCTTATATTGAACAATAATTCCTTCTTCTCCTTTCTCTTGTATAGTATCCTTTTTTCTTCTTAGTGCACATGGAGTCCCTCCTTCCTGAGGCATGTGGTGTGCCTGTAATGAAGTTTTTCTACTTGTCCTTTGAGTCCTTAGAGTCCCACCTCTGCAATTCGTGCATCCCCAGTTCTTGTCTCATGGAGAAGAATTTCGACCCATGATCAACCACATAAGATTTTCCTTCGTCTCTCTTTACCATGTATCATGCTAGTAGTGTATTTTATTGTTTCTATAGGATGGATGAAACCAAACGTTAATCAAGATAACAAACAGACTTTTAAATAATCAAGGGGGGAGTGTGATTGATGTTCTGCTATACTCTTTTATATTTTCATTATGTTGTAAACTCTATGGTCTTATGATCACTGAAAATCAAGGGTGTTGGTGGTCCTTCTTTGCGTACTAATGAACCCTTGTATTCTGTGATAATTGAATGGTTCCAACATGGGAATTTGGTTAATTACATAACACAGCCGATTAAATGAATCTCAAGTGAACAAAAATACTTGTGTGATCACCCTTGTTAACTAAACAAGAAGAAGAAAACATAGTGAATGATGTACTTGAGTATGGAAACTACTTTGTTCTGTCTTGGTGACATGTCTATTTATTCTAATCGATGCTTATGGGGGGACGTGGGTGATGATGGGATCCTCTGTTGAGGCACGATTGTTGGGTGTGATTCTGAAGCTGTGTGGGGATGCATCTCAAGGCTTGGATTGGTTCCAGTACTTTTTAGGGATCTCACTGATCCCTTTGTTGTTGTGACATTTCAAGAGAACCAGGTGTGAATGCTTAAATTGATGTTTGGGTGTTTCTCTTTCTCTGGTTTGTGGTAATGCCTGTTAGTTTCCATGTAGTGTATAATTCACCTAAAATGGGATTACATTAACATGAAAAATGTGTTAAATGTGGAATTGGTTTTGGGAATGAGTTTTGACTTGGTCGTGATTGATGTTTTCACTCTTTTATGAATAAATAGAAACGATGGTGTTATTGCTTAGGTTGGATTCGGAAACCATCAGTTCGGTTGAGTGCTTGTACCTATACCTATATTAAATGTTTTTATGTTTCTTATTCTTGCCCCACCCAAGTTGATCACTTAGTGCCAAACACCGACATTTCATGGTGGAGGGTGTATTTTTCAACACTGCTATGAGTGGCTGGTTATTAGCTGCTTTTCTGATCCCTTTCATGAAAATCCCAAAACTCTTCGGGCAGGTTGTGATAGCCTGTGGTCCATTATATCCCATGATTCTTCGGGTGGGTTAGTATTGGTGGTTGGACCAGGTGTGTTAGGGCAGGTTGTTTCCCTAGAATCATTGGGATGAGGCACTAGTTTCTTCAAGAGTGGCAGTTGTTGATCTAGGCCACGTGTTTGTGGGAAGGATATGTGGTTGTGGCTCAGGTATGTGCGGGTGGGGACTGGCGCTAGGACTATGGTGAGAATTGTAGGATTAGATCGATGCGTAGGATGGATTCAATAACAAGTGGGAAGGTGGCGTAGGGTACTAAAATATTTATGTGCTAATATTGTACATTACATGGTTTTCATTATTTGGGGAGTGTTCCTTGGTGAGGCTTTAGTGGATAGTTTTCTTTGCTAGGTGTTTTGGTTATCTCTTTTTCCACGTGGCATTAGAATTCCTCCCCACTTTTTCATGAGAGTCTTCGGTTTCCATACTCAGTATACTTGAATTCCCACCATATATATTTAAAACTGCTTTTAGGATTCCAGGATAACTTCAGGGATCTTGAAGGGTTGTATAGCTCGGATGTTGGGACAGTTGAATTTTCTATTTTTCATTTATTTGGTACTTTACCTTTATAGTCTCCTTGTACGTTGTTGTATTTACTTTTGTAACATGCATATGAGAATCGTTTTATTTGGCATTAGTCTAACCCCTAGTTTTGGTGTTGTTGGGATTTACTAGATTATCTCTCGATCCAATTAATGAAAAAGGGTATTTACTTCCATATTTTGAGAGATTCTATACCCTTGGTGCTAGTCTCCACTCTAGGACCTATTGAAGGCAGGTCTCAGGGGACATTATTTCTTCTTCAACTTGATGAAACATGGGTCTGGAAATCATTTGTCCCTCCTCTCATCTTTTTGAAGGTGGGTCGTGACATAATAGTTTCAAAAGTGGGTTGAGAGATAAGATGGAGTCGGGAGATCGGCACTGGGAGGATTGCATGGTATGGTAGGGAAACGGTGTTGGGCGATCTTGGTGTTTGAAATAGGATAGGGAATACCAGCTAGGACACAGGATTTTAGGGCCACCAGTGTTCTAATACAAGGTCTCTAGACCTACTGAATGACCAATTAAGGCTACACTGATTGAAGGGTAGAGACCCAAGGGAAGGTACATGAATCATAATGACTTTTGTTCTTGTGTTTAATGAGTATTTGAGGATATAAAATGAATAAAAAGTATATGAAAATTTAATAATGATATTCTACACTACTCGGGTTTAGGAATTCCTTTTTCACCTTTCAGATATGGAACCTGGGAGACATCCACGAGTAGTGCGGGAATCCGAGGACTAAGAGGTCGACTTGGTTGATCAATAGAGGGCTGACCGAGAAGAGAAAGATGATCAGTGGTAGAGGAATTTTCACACCTTTCAGTAGTAGACCCTCAGGATGTACGAGGGTGGCCTCTCAGACATGGAGACAGAGAGCTGACTAGAATAGCTTGTGATAGTTTTCAACTTGATCTGGGCTCCGACGTAGTACTGGGTTCCTCTGGCTATAAGCCAAATGCGTGGTGAAGCGCGTTAGTGCTGGACTCTTTATCTTGGGGAGAAGAGGGAGACTGAGGTTACTTGGGCAGACATCGAAAAGGAGTTCCAAGAGGAAATCAGATCTTCCACAATGAAGGATGAGAAGATGTAGGAGATACTCTCCCTCCAGCAAGAGAGCATGTTAGTGAAAGAATTGGGGATCAAGTTCAAGGATCTTCTCCGCTTTTCTCAGGACCTCTTTCCAATTGAGGAGTCATGAGAGAGACGCTTGGATGAGGTAATTCAGCCTTCTCTTCGGTATGTTGTTACTCCCTTCACCCTAATGATGTACTTGGAGGTCTAGAAGAATGCAGAAGTGGTGGAGATAATACACGTCATAAGTGGTGTACACGAGAGGTAATCCAGTTGGGCTCGTCGAAGGGGAAAGTTTTCAGAATTAGTCCTTCAGTGTCATGGACCTCTATGTTTCGACCAGCAGGAAGTAGGCCTTAGTAGTTCCCATTATTATCTCCCTTCCCTCACCATATCCTTTTGGGAACTAGGCTGAGATGATACATATGTTGAAGCCACGAGAACTTTAGTAATAGGTGCTCGGAAAGAGTATAGTACAGTGGGGGTGGGCTGGTTCAACACCCACCACAGCAGTAGCAGTTTTCAGCTAGGCCCTTTCAGCCATAGAATAAGGGGAAGCAAACTCCCATTCCCCTGAGGGTATGCATTGCAGGAGGAGGCCGACCTCAGGGTGCTCTTCAAGGACCTCGACCATGGTGTGGTCGGGGAGGTGGCCGACAACCGAGAAGCAGAGAAGTTGGGAATGGGTAGTTTCACACTGCGGATGCAGCATTTCTAGTGAGGCCATAAGTCGTCTAAGGTACAATCAACATGTTTAGTACTCTTGCCTATGACTTGTTCGATACCTGAGCTTCACACTCATTTTTTGCACCCAGTCTAGCCTGTGCTCTGGGATTAGACGTTGAGAGACTTCTAGTTCCCCAGGTGCTGATCACACTAGTCAGAGGTCAGACCGACTTGCTTTATGTTTTCTGAGCGTGTAAACTGATGATAGGGCCACAATAGTCTATCAAAGATCCTATAATGTTGCAGATACATTCATACAATGTCATCCAAGACATTGAATGGTTTTTCATTGTATGTGTCATCATTGACTGCTTCTGAGGAAGGGTCGTGTTTTCAGAATTTGGCGGCCGACGTGTAACATTCATCATCAAGGAGGTTTGCCAGAAAAGTAACTGGTGAGAGGATTCAATTCTTTTTCTTTTTAGATGAACTATCTTTGGAGTTAGTGGATGCAGAAATGGTGGAAGTCCCAGGGATCGTCAGTGATTTTATAGACGCCTTCCCTGAGGAGGTGGCGACTCTATCCCCTCGACTTGATATTGAGTTAGGGATAGACTTGCAACTTGGTGCTCATATGAATTTGATGGCTCCCTACCTTATGGAACCTTCTGAGTTGTGGGAGTTGCGGGTTTAGATTGATGATCTGATAAAGAAGGGTTTTGTTCCACCATGTGTGTCACCAAGGGTGCTCTAGTCTTATTCACAAAGAAGGGAGATGGTGGTCTCAGTCTGTGTATAGACTACCAACGACTGAATCAGGTAAAGGTAAAGAACCTTTACCCTCTCCAAAGGATAGATGACCTTTTCAACTAGTTAAAAGGGGCAAGGGGGTTCTCCAAGATTGACCAGCAGTCAGGATATCACTAGCTGAGGGTAAAAGAGGATGACATCTCGATGACTGCCTTCAGATGCAAATATGGGAACTTTATGTTTGTGGTCATGTCGTTCATCATTATGAACACGCCATCTGTGTTAATTAGGATCGTGAACTCTGTCTTTGGGGAATACCTGGATCGGTTCGTAGTTTTTTTATTTACGATATCTTGATCTACTCAATATCAGAGTTGGATTATGATGAGCACATGATAATGGTTTTGGAAGATCTTTGATGGCACCAACTCAATGGGAAGCTGTCCAAGTGAATATTCTAGACATGAGAAGTGCACTTCCTTGGGAACGTAGTGTCCGAGCATGGAATAGGGGTGAACAAATAGATGGTCGAGGCGGTTGTTTCTTCAGAAGCACCCAAGAACGTGTCAGATGTTTATAGTTTCCTTGGAATGGCATATTACTACTGGAGGTTCATATCCAATTTCTCATGAGTTGTAGCACCATTGACTGATTCCACAAAGAAGTGCCAAGCATTTGTGTGGAATGGGCAGAGCGAGGCAGCCTTCAGCTATCTAAATAATAAGTTGGTAAGTTCCCCAGTGTTGAGATTTCAAGAATAAGGGGTGGCGTGTGATGTGTTATGTGATGCTTCTGGACAAGGCCCCAGGTGTGGGGTGATGCAATGATAATGGGTGATCTCGTATGGGTCTAGGCAGTTATTTCCTCATGAGTGTAATTATTCCACCCATGATCTAGAGCATGCAGTGGTCGTGTTCGCACAAAATTTGTGGGGACACTACCTCATTGGGGAGCTCTTCATAGTCTTCACGGATCACAAGAGCTTTAAGTATATTTGCTCCCAGCGGGACCTGAAATCACAAACGTGAAGGTGGATGGTGTTCCTTCAGGACTCTGACTTTGATATTTTCTAAACCTTTAGAAAAGGGAATGTGGTGGCTGATTCCATGAGCAGGAAGATGCAGAAAGATGCAGTTTGGGAGTCAGCAGATGCTTGGAAGGTGATGGAGGAGTTGGCTGTCGTGCCCCTGGATGCGAGGATGGATGGTGGTAGAGGTTTCCTATATCAGATGACAGTGTAGTCTTCTCTACCGCGGTAGGAGGAAGAGTATCAATGGGGAGACAGAGAGTAAAGTGATGCCCGATCGGGCTAACCAAGGAAATGCTCCAGAATGATGGTCAGAGGATGGTCAGAATCAAATTCTTTACCGAGGAATGGTATTTTTCCCAGTGGCAATGTGTGAGAAGGTTGTTGGTGTGTTCCAAAACTCACCCCAAGCAGTGCACCCGAGAGTTTCTAAGATGTACCAAGGATTGAAGAGTCAGTTTTGTTGGATTGGGGTTTTGTGGGCGTTGGAAGTGTTCTTGGCTAGGTACGAAGTGTGTCACCAGGTGAAGGATGAACACCATGTTCAGGGCAGTTTGTTGTAGCCTCTAGACGTCCCTGAGTAGAAGTTGGATGACATCTCAATTGATTTGGTCACCGGGCTAACCATGGTCCATGGAGGCTGCGACGCTATCTGGGTAGTGGTGGACCGATTGATGAAATTGTCTCAGATTCTGGCGATCAAGGAGTTGGTTGTTGTGGAAGCCTCATCACGGTGGTACACGGATTAGGTGGTGCGGTTGCATGGAGTTCAGAGGTCAATAGTCTAAGATAGGGATGCACTATTACATCGTGAATCTAGAGAGGATTGCAACATGCTTTTGGCACCCAGCTGCGTTATAGCACTTCTTTCCATCCCCATACAGATGGACAGACATAGCACACCATGCAGATGTTGGAGGATATGCTACAAGCATGTATTCTAGATTTTTGGTGATTGTGGGTGTGACACATGCCTCTGGTAATGTTTTCCTACAATAATAGCTATCATTATACCATTGGCATGGATATATTCGAATCCTTGTACGAAAAGCCATGTCGCTCACCCATGTGCTAGATCAAGGTTGGGGAAACAACTGTTCTTGGCCTGAAAATGGTGCAGAGCCTGAAAAAAAAGGTTCAGCTCATACGGGAGAGGATAACGGTGGCCGAGTACCAGCATAAGTCATATGCTGATAATAGGAGGAGACCCTTGGAGTTCGATGTCAGGGACCACGAATTCTTGAAGTCCTCCCCTCGATATGGAAAATGGTGGTTCAGCAGGAAGAGTAACCTTTCTCTGAGGTTCATCAGACCATTCGAAGTGTTGCAACGGTTTAGAGATGGGGTGTATCAGCTAGTGATACCACCTCCGCTATAGATAACACATAGCGTCTTCCATCTTTCAGAACTCTGACAGTATCTACATGATGATTCACACATCCTCAACTAGGGAAAGCTAGACATCGAAGCCGATGCGACTTTTTTGGAATGGCTAGTGAGGATTGAGGGATGTGAGGATAAGGTTCTCTGTGGAAGGGACATTCTATTGGTTCATGTGTTGTAAGGCATGGTGGGATCGAGGAAAGTACCTGGGAATGAAGGACACAGATGCGTGCCAAAAACCCTGAGCTATTTTGAGTTTTTCTCTATTTTTCTTATACTTGTTTGTGATGGAACTCTTTACATTGATAACCATGGAATGTGTGGTTTTCCTTGTCATGTGTGTAAAGAAACCTGACTATGGGGCAGGGAGGACATGATCCCTAATCAAGACGCATTAAGGTAGATGTGATTAAACCTGTGTGGGTGAGTCAATGCTGCCTAAAGAGAATAGTATCTTGTCGTGGAGGAAGAAACTCCCTAACCCATATAACTAGATATTTTGACCCTCGAATAATGCCTGGTTACTGGAGGGAGATGATTTCCTAGATTTCAATGAGTTTCAGTCTTGATAGGTATCTTTCGAGCTGGTTGATCAAAAACCCCTCTTTATTCGGGTCTATTTTTGATTCTCGAGGGCGAGAATAGTTTGAGAGGTTTCTAATGTAACGGTTTGGACCCTCCTAGTCCATTACTTACCGTAAACATGGCTCCACTGAAATGGTGGCACCAATAACGGGGTCATGGGTCATGGTGGAACTATGAGGTTGGCACTATGAGTGTGGAACCATGACTATGGCATCATAAGGGTGACAATGTGATGATGGCATCATGTCCTCACAAAGCGGTATTCATCCCATTTTCTAGTTTCTGACTTTTTCTTCTCCAAAAACATATCTTTTGACATAAATGTTATTTAAGGATCTTTTCAATGCCATTTAGTGCCCACAAATAATATATAAAATTCCTCAAGTGTCGGGCAACCGTTAACGTACCAAAACGTGTGGTTTTTTCTTCGGGGTCACACCCTTCCCCGTACCATCTAGTTTTTCCCCTATTATGTGTTTCCTTACTATTAAAGAAAATTGTTTAATGCATAGTCATTATGACCACCCCCTCTGAGGAGAATTTTTAATTGACAATTAATTCCATCGTGCGTAACTACCCAACCTTGGGGGGACCACGATCCGACTTTAAAGCCATTCAAATTTTCATATGGTTATAGGTGAGTTTTTTTCATGGGATTAATATAATATTTTGATGTTAATGATATATGAAATAACTATTTTCCTGAAGTGGAATTATACATGTTTATTCAATAATAATTCAAGACATGTATGTCTCACACAGAACTCATATGACTATGTGTGATTATTATTTTGTGTCTAGAACAGGTTAATAGATTTAATGTGTCAATAGTATTTAATATGGCCATCTCACATATTATATCATGGATAGATTAGTATGAAGTAAATGAGAAGGTTTTTCATAGTGATATTTGTTTTGATGATCCTTTGTGTGTGTGGGGGGTGTGTTGTACCTAAACCAGACATAAGATGGTAGGGTATTATGTAAATATGATTTGAGACAAGGTTATATATAGATATATCTATAAGAAGATATGTTTTTGTGGTTGTAGATTTCCCTATTTTTGATGTGTCAAATTTGATATATGTATTAAGTAATTTTTTATTATTTTTTCAATGTGAATTTCTACCTCGGTGTCACGCCCTTCCTCGTACCATCCAGTTTTCCCCTGTTATGTGTTTCCTTTCTATTAAAGAAATTTTTTTAATGCATAGCCATTATGACCACCCCTCTGAGGAGAATTTTTAATTGACAATTAATTCCATCGTGCGTAACTGCCCAACCATGGGGGGTACCAATATCTGAATTCATATACATTCAAATTTTCATATGGTTATAGGTGAGTTTTTTCATTGGATTAATATAATATTTTGATGTTAATGATATATGGAATAATTATTTTCCTGAAGGGTAATGATACATGTTTATTCAATATTAATTCTAGACATTTAGGTCTCACATAGAAATCATATGACTTTGTGTGATTTCTATTTTGTGTCTAGAACCAGTTAATATATTTAATTTTACAATAGTATTCAATATGGTCATCTCCTATATTATATCATGGGTGGATTATTATCATGTAAATGGGATAGTTTTTCATAGTGATATTTGTTTTGATGATCCTTTGTGTGTGGGGGGGGGGTGCATTGTACCTAAACCAGACATAGGATGGTAGCGTCTTATGTAAATATGATGTGATACAAGGTTATATATAGATATATCTATAAGAAGATATGTTTTTGTGGTTTTAGATTTCCCTATTTTTGATGTGTCAAATTTGATATATGTATTCAGTAATTTTTTATTATTTTTCATAGTGAATTTCTACCTCGATGTACTATATTAGATAATTAGGAGGGTGTGCATATTTTTTAACCAGATGTTGATATGAAGAAAATTTATTGAAGCTGTGTCATCTGTAAATACTATATGATTTAGGGATATAGTTTTACGAGTTTCTTAAATACATTGTTTTAAATGTTATATTTAATATTGAATATGTATATTTGTTAATTAAGGTAATGATGACATACATAATAACTCATTTATTGAATGTATATCTCTTTGATTCATGGAGTTGTAATAGCCCAGTAAAAGAAATAATTGGTTAATTCTACTTAGAAAAACATTGATCAGATGAGGATGACACAATTGTTTTGGATAAGTGGGGGATTATGTATTCATCTAGAACCAATGAAGAACTAAATGGATGTATAGGAAAGGGTTGTTATACGAGAGGATATGACTTATTAAGACGATGAGGAAAGGTTTATTAAACCCTTTTCAATAAGTCATTGATGGAAGAATCGGTCCATGAGAATAGAAACTTCATTATGGGAGAAGCATCAGTGAAGGAAAATGATACTAGATTTATATACTTGAAATTCATTCCACAAACTCAACATGTATTTCAAATAATTAATGTGTAGTTATTGAAGTTCATTTTAAAATATGATATTAGGGTACATGAATTTTTTTTAGACTAAACATATTTCTTATTGTAGTGAATCTATATTAGATTTGGGAGAAGAACTAGATTAACAGTAGAATACAAATTTGGGAATTAGTAGCATATAAATATAGTATTCAGTTTAAAATTATGAAAAACTAACTAGTTTACTATAACTATAATGGTAGTCAGTAACGAGGATTGCAATTAGGGTCAAATTAGAAGTCACCATCGAGGTGTTATAGGTGAAGGAGTATGTGGAATTTTTGGGCACAAGGTGAATAAACATTGAAAGAGTGTTATGGATGTATTTATAAGGTTAATTTGAATTAGTTTTTATGGATTATGTCATAATAACCTAGAGGTTGGGTATAAAATTAATCTTAGTAATTTTATATAGTTCTCATATCCATCTGATGTGGTAAAATATTTATTTCCCAAACAGACATAAGATATAATTCTATATAGGATAGCGAGTAGTATGTGGAGTTACTGATAATTAGTATGTCTCTATAGGAATACTTGTGATTTATAATTAAGGGATTAGTAAAATTGAAAATATTTAATGTGGTATTTACAAAGTATGTGGTGTACATAATTATTTTTAAGGGTATCCCCTTAGGATTTTTTTTGTTTTTTAAATTGTGGATTCTAGTATGCAATGTGAAATATAATATCATCTTTTATCATATAATGATTATGGATTTTGTATTTTGTTTTATTCATGATCACTATATTCTATGATGATAAGAGACGACTTTAGGTTGGTGGTCAGGTATAATACAATTTGTATTACACATAGATTGGTTGTCATGTGATTGAAGTAAGTGACTCTTATGATGAGAAATTATATTTTATGAAAATGAAATAATAGTGAGTATTTTTTTATTTAATGGGATTGCATATACTTTTTTATGTTCATACCTTTATTTAATGATTATAGTCTCCAGGATGGTTGAGTTTTGGTTGTGTTTGGTATGTTGTATTGTTAGAGACATGTCAATATTGTGTTTCCATAATATGAGGAGGATATAATGGGAAAAGGGTTTTACTATGGTGAATTTATCCTATGACTGTACTAATAAAAAATATTATTTAACTTCATGTATAGAGTACCAAAATGATGATAGTATTGGAGTTTCTTGATGCTAGTCCATTCTCAAATATGAAATCATGTAGTAGGTAGATGGCCATGCTGTATCAAAGTAAAATATTATGTGATTGGTATTTTTATATAAAAATATTTTTAGGGATATTGTAGGACCATTTTATATTCAATTTTATTTCATCACTATGGGTTTTTTATTATAATACATAGTTTTTGTGTAAGGATTATTTTTTGGAGAAGTTGTGGATTAAATTGCATCCAATAATCTTGCATCTTGATTTCAACCCAATGAGATATTTTTACACAATAAATGATAGAGCAGCACAAAAACATGACCCATGGTAGAGGATTTGGGTGACATGAGAAGTGACTAGGTATCCATAAATTAGGTTTGGGAATGATATACAGGAGTATGAAATCATTAAATGTTAAATACAATCAGTAATATGAATTTGAATTTTTCATGCGAAAACAAGACATAACAGAATCCATATCAGGATACATGGTTTTAAATTATGTAAAATTGGTAAAAACATAAATTTAAATATCATACAATCTTCCACAAATACTCCATGTGATAAGGGTTATCAACCCTTAGCCATCTCCACAACAACGCATCATATGAAGGGACTAACAACCCGAACCACCTTTATGTGAGTTATTTTTATTACCTGTGTCAAACATAATCATGTGTACTTATACACAAGGGGTGTATGTACAGTGTGATCCTAAGACCAATAGTATTCCACCCATTGATTCCAATGAGTATGCTAAATAAGGTGAAAGGCCTGCAGTATTAATATGTAATGAAAATCAGTGATAAATTCCAAGAATTGAAACCTTCCAATGTGAACAGTTTAAAAAATAAAAATATCATAATGATAACACCATTAAATAATAAATCTTATATACGGTAATTTAAAAACAAACACACTTTACTACAATGTTAAATACCACAAATCCAATGATCACCAAATATGGGAACACCACTAGGCACTAGATAGTCTTTCCCTCTATGTACCTCCTACAACAGTGTAAAATTTTCTTGTCACAATCCTTTCCCATGCACGAGATGATCGTAAGGAATGTACACATAACCTAGTGGTCCCAAAACATCATCCATATAGTTTAGTTACAGTTGTCATTATCAAAAATTCTATGTGAAATAGGGACAAAACCCCTCCTGATCCCTACTGTATTAGTACGTATCTTCCATCATAGGTACTCGGGCATACCCCATTGCACATAAAAAATTTCAATAAGAAACATAAATAACTCTTCATATAAAAACGCCACTAATTGTTTCATAAAAAATTAAATATCTAAACACTCTTTATACAAAATAAAACACCAAACAAAACATTTTTTATTTTTAATAAAACAACTTCTCAAATTTTTCATTGTTTTGTACCCAAAACCCCATTAAATACCCTCATTTCACCCCATGTGATCACATATAAGTCACCCAAAAATATACATCCTAATAATATTATATTTAAAAAAATATTTATTGGGAATCCTCATACATACCGATAAAATATTTCTATGAAAAAACCCCAATTTCACACAAACATGACATTTAATGGTCATTTTCTTCCCAAACTCCATTAAAACAAAATTTTATAGAAGAAAACAAATGAGTTAAATATTCAAAACATCATTTTCAGACCCAATAAATTTCATAAAAATAAACTAATTAGTAATGAGAGAACATTAAATAAAAAAATAAGATATTTCTATAAAAACACCAAATTTCACATAAAAATGGAACTTGAACCTCACTGTCAATAAAAATACAACTAAAACCAATTTTAATAAAAATAATCAATTGATATAATCCTGAAAACATTATAAACACAAAAATATAAGCCACAATGATTGGATATTCATGTATTCACATACAAAAATTGTTAAACATTTGATTCATTTTTGTGAACATTCAATCTCACCACCACCGCACCTCAAGGAAGTTTGATCGACACCAAAATAATAATATTGGACTAGTAAAACAAAAAGGTAAACCCTAGGTTTGAAACCCTACTCTCATATGAATATTTAATTCATATAAATTTGAAGAATGTTCATGAGAAGGGGTGGAACTAAGGGGGAGAAACACTTACATGAGATTATTTGATGTTCTTCCCCAAAATCCCTCATAAAAATTAATTTCCAAGGATATTTTGAAGTTCATTTGAGGATTCAATGGCTCAAATTGTTGAATTGGGGAAGAAAGGGGAGAGTTTTGATAAATTTTCGGAGTTCAAATTTGGAAATTAGTAACGTTTTTAATGATATTGAAATGGGAACACGGTTTTTGTGCCCGGTTTGGGAAACTGTGCACCGTCCATTATCTGCACAAAACATCTCCAAATGAAATAAAAATATGTGTGGGTTTAGTGGGTAATTCGGGTGGATGCTAGGATAAAAATTTAAGAAATTTAAGTACCATTAATGATGAAATTTGGAGTGATAAATATCCCCACCATTAAATCATTCTGTTTCGGAGAGTCGATTGGAGGCATGACTGGAAATCCAGAATGGGTACTCAACCTCAACCCATGACTTCTGCTCCTAGATCTCATGTGTGTCACTAACTTGCTACAAAAGAACCCAAATCAACAGAATAGACTTACCTTAATATACCATCTCTTGGGAGTCCACTATTTTCACTCGCCGCTCAAAAACCAACATGTCAGTTTATATCTCTAGTTCTTCTTAACTCAACACATTGGACAATTACGAGTTGTATGTATTCAACAGGAATACTTGGAAGTATTTAACAATGGATGTCAACTGAGATGGTAATCCCAACCTATATTTCACCATTACAATACACTCATTGATCTCAGATGTTCCAACATATCACATTGTCAGCTTACCCTGCTTCCCCAATCTACGATGGCCCATAAAAGGGGCCAAAATCAAGAATATCATATCACCCACCGATAACCCTAGGTCTTGATTCCTCTTCTAAACATAATAATGGTGATGAATATGAGATGTCAATAAGTGCGGTATGATAAACATGACTTTCTTAGACGTCACATCCTCCAGACTTAGACCTAGTAGTGAGGTCTCACCTAGGTCAGCCAAAATCAGGCTGTCCGAAATGGCCGACCATGGAGCACCTCAAAAGGATCCATTCGAATTAAAAATAATAAACTATTGTTATAATAAAACTCATGCAATTCCAAATGGATGTCCCATGAATATCCAAATTCTATAACACATGCACGGAGCATGTCCCCAAAATCTGGTTTGCATGTTCCATCTGAACATCTTTTTGAGGATGGTACACCATGATCATGATGATCAATGACCTCAAGGACATTTGTATGCCTTAAATAAATGGAGAATATAAATGAGGGTCTATGCCTAAGGCTACTACTGATGGAACACCAAGGAGTCGTACTACATCTTGACGATAAAAACGGCCCAACTCATCAACTTTTGATATATCTATGATCGAAATGAATTGGGATAATTTGGTTCGATGATCAAGAACCCCCAAAATGAAATTATTACCCCATGGTGTATTAGGTATTCCAATAATTACGTCTAGGGATACCTCATCCCACTTCCTGGTAAGAATGGGTAATGACCGGATCATACTATAGTACCTTTGATTCTATACATTCAACTGTCGACATGTGTTGCATATCCACACAATGTCTGTGATGTCTCATCTCATATCAGTCCAATAGAATGACTGAAGAACTTCATAATACATCCTAGAGTCACTTGGATTGAAAAACCACTATGAGTGGTGGATATCCTCCATCACCGCCTTTCGTAGGGAGAACAACACTACTAAATGGTTCATGAAGCTCAAGATTCCCTCAGGAGATGATGACCAATAAGAGGATGACTTACCACCATAAAAAAACCACCTCTACCACTAACAAAGCTCATCACTAGGATGTTCTTGGGGATTCAACTCCAACAAAGATTGATTCCACTGAAAGCTCACCAAAAATGCTCTTTCACTGCACTCCATGTTCCCCACATTCATCTCACCACAGAGACCCATCAAAGTCCACTAATCACTGGACATCCTTAAAGCCTACATTGAACTCTTCTGCTCAAGGGATTAGCCACCACATTACACATTCCTAGGGTATAATCAATGTCAAAGTCAAACCGATTCATGTATTATACCTAATGGAAATGCCTTAGATTGAGGTCCATCTGCAAGAATATATATTCAATGTTTTTTTGATCATAGTAGAAAACAATATTATCCCCAAATAGGAAGTGACTATAATGTCATTCGTGAACACCACCTAGAATGAATTGAGATACCAGTGGAAGACATTGATCATGAGTTCCACAAGGACCACTGGAGCTTTGTTCAATCCGATGGGAATGGAAAAATACATAATTTGGACCTTACCTACATCAGATAGTTATCTTAGGGATATCTTAATCATTCTAGTTGGGTTGATGGTATCCCAAATGCAAGTCTATTTTTGAAAACCATCTTCCCCCATTCAACTTTTCAAAAAAATATTTTACTATGGGAAATGGTTATTTGTTCTTAATTGTTACCTTATTCAAATTCTGAAAGTCAATGCACAACTGAAGGGACGTTTTAGCCTTTTTAACGAAGAACATAGAAGAACCCTAAAGAGGGATGATTAGGCGAATAAATCAATTGGATTCTTTGTCATCTAGTTGTTTCATTAATTCCCTTAGCTCGGTGGGGTCTATATGATATGAGGGAAGAGATACTGGTTTTGTTCCTAATTCCATATCAATCACGTACTCCACATCGTGATTTGGGGGAAAATATGAAAAATTATTTGGGAATACCTCTAGAAATGCATTCACCACATGAGGTAGTGCTTAATTAGGGGAAATACCATCATTATCCAGCATGAGTTTTGATAAATATAAGATAATAATTCCCAACTCTAGGAGTGGAAGTCCTGTGAGACCCGACCGAGGATATCATTCTCCATAAAAAAACCCAACGACTCCCATCAAGTGCTGTAAAACTCTCTCACCGCCTATAACAATTGACATGTATATTGATGTCTACTAGCCAATCCATTACAAGTATTTTGTTAAACAGTTACATATATAATTTAAAGAGTTCCCACCTCATCACATCCCATGACATTGAAAGAGACCATGAAAGGAAAAAGAGACCACGCCCCTTATTCTTTCCCATTGGCGTTACTAACTCCATCACAAAAGACCAAACATCGGTTGTCAAATTCATTGTGTCCACAAACTAGGAAAAAATGAATGATATAGAGTCACTTGTATCCAAAAGAACATTAGCTATAGAAGATGAGATCAAAACTGAACATCGAACTGTCGACGATCCCATATCTGATCCTATAGATGCTTGATCCTTTTCTTGTAGATGTCTGGTATATACCTAAGGACGCACGTTATTCATTTGATATGCCCAAAACAAACTCTCCCCAGAAGATTTTCTAGCCCTACCACCATGACCATTGAATCGATATCCCCCCAACCATAGCAGCCCTAACTGTGTTGGCACTCCTCTTGATGTCATTGGCCTTGCCGCACTCTTAAGTGGGTGTGCCACATTGAAAAAGTGATGCAAGTTACACTTACCTCAAAATTGGTAACATGGCTTCAGAATTAGTGGACATGCTGGTCGGATACTCCCTATCATCCCACACTTGTGGAACATGACCGATCTCACATTAAAAGTCACTGATGAAAAATTCCTATAAGAGTTACCTAAACTAAAACCTTTCTACTTCACCTATTCATCCTGCTTCCTTTTCTTCTATAAATAGCTTCCACTGGAAACTATTGATACTATCACATATAATCCATCCCTCAATTTCTGTTCAATCTCCACCATGAACGCTCGATCAACCACATTAGCATAGGTCCTCACCTGAAATTAGAAAACATGGGAGAATATCTCTTGTCGCAAGACATTCTCAAACATATTGGTTTTCATGTGTTCCTTCAAGATGATTTTAAGAGAATAAAAAACCTGAACAGTGATTCAATTGTTCTAATCCATTATAGAATGATTTCCCTAAACAAGATCCATGAACACTCAAGACCTGGCAGATGCCAAGACCTTGGGCAATGCTATTCATTATAGACAACCTTGAAATCTCCATAGTGCATATTCTCATTCTTCTTAGTCAGATGTACTTACTCCCACCAATTCAGCTAGGACCCTCTATCAAAAGTGAGGTGTATTCGCCCTAAGCTCCTCAATTGTATCCAAGAACTCAAAAATGTGCTCGATCTTCTAGATCAATTCCACTACTTCTTGGGGTTCTATAGTTCCTCAAAATGTTGGAGGCTTGTTTTTCAGAAACATCAAAGCTTTATCATTTATTGAAAATTTCTCTTATTCACTAACATGTATGGGAACAAGAGCTGGTCCCTATCTGAGATCTTGGACTGCCTGGACTACCTCCTTGACTAGCTTATGATCAATCGGTTTGAAGATATCTATATGGAATTTTCTCGTGGGCTCATGAGAGATTTCGATGGTGGCATGTTGATACAACATGTAACAGTCATAAAAAAATATTAAATAACAAAATTAGGAAAAATTGAATCAAATACATCAAGAAAATAATTTAATCACATTATGAAATTAAAAGAATCAAATACTCCACCCTCGACCGATGTCCACGTGTGGTCTACATTCCAGACGCCTCTCCTGGATGTGAGCTCAATCACACAATTCCAATATCCCCTAATGACTCAAGGTCTTCTATAAGAGCCGAGGTTCTGAAACCCTAATCAGGACTGAAACCCAGATCCCCAATATTCTTATCTTTTATCAATCATTACTCACCCCAAGATAGTAATATAATCTAAAACATTGGCCTCCACAAATACCATTTTGTCACTAACCAAATCTGGTCTCCAAAAATACCAGCACCAAAGCAAGCCCCCAAACACTCTCAAAGGTCATTCCATATCCCCATAGGCTAGAACAAGTTCCCGATTATCAAAAAAAAATTGGGAATGATTTACCCGAGTATGAAAGCATAAATCATTAAAAACAATCAATAATATGAATATGAAATTTTTAATTCAAACAAGCCTTAACAGAATCATAATCTGAATACATGGATTTATATAAAGTACAATAGGTACAAAAATAAATATAAAAAATATCCAATTATCCAAAATGACTCTACACATCAAAGGGTTCATCATCCCTGAGCTATCTTCACAACACCGCCCCATATGAGGGGACTAACAATTTGAATCACCTTCAATAGAGATTTTTCCTATAGTTATATCAAACATAATCAAGTTTACATACACCCATGTTGTGTATGTTGGGAGTTATACTGATCCCAATATGATACGGCCCATTATTTCCATGAGTTTTCAATACAATGTAAAGATAAGGGTGTTCTAATATCTAAGGGAAAGTTGCGATAAATTCTACGAAATTTAACTTTTGATAATAAACAGTTTTCAAAAAAAAATTAGAATGTTAACGCATTAAAATAAGTCATGTTAAATACTATAATGTTAATACTAGAACACTCTAATATAATTTTAAATTCGTAAAATCCAATGAGAATGAAAATTGGGATCACATTTTGGCACTAGATATTATCAGGCCCTATATAACTCATATCTCGGTGTAAAATATCCATGGCACAATCCTTTCTAGTGTGTGAGCCACTACTATAGAACATACAAATAAACTATTGGCCTCCCAAACATCATCCATGTATTTTATTTAGAGTTTTTTATCTAAATTATTTTTTGAAACATTGAATAAACCCATCTGGATCACTAGCGTACTTGTACATGTCTATCATCCTAGGTACCCAGGCTTCCCCCATTGTGCTCAAACAATTTCAGCATGCTTAATAAATCCATTTTCATATAAAATCAAATATTATGGTCACATAAAAATAATATATAATCTATACACTAAATATATCACTTAAAACACATAAAGAACTTTTGGATGTTCAGTAAAACTACTTCTAAAATCTTGTATTGCTTTCTACCTAAAACTCATAGATATCCTTACATTACACACCATGTGAAAACTTATATGTCACCCAAACAGAAATTGAAGGACAATATCATTCAAATTAACCATAAAATATGTTATCGATAATCCCCATTTGGCCAATAAAATATTTCTAATAAAAAGCACCAATTTCTCATAAACATGGAACTTAAAGATCAAATAATTCAAAAAAAAAACAATTAATCAGATTCTATAAGAAATAAACGAAGATGATAAAAATTAAAAGAATTATTTAATTCCCTAATTCATTTAATCAAAATCAACTATTTAGTTATATTGCAGCCCCAAATGAACCAATAAAATATTTCTCTGAATAAACTCTAATTTCATATAAAAATTTCACTTAAACATTATTCTCCTTAGAGATACCACTAAAACCAATATTTTCACCTACAATCAAATAAGATAAAAATGAAAATTTTATAAACACAACATTACAAGCCATAAATATTTCATACATATGAAATTACCTTAAAAAATTATCAAACATTTGAAACCATTGTGCGAATATTAAATTGCATCATCAATACACCTCAAGGATGGTAGATCGAGCCTAAAATTAAAATATTGGACACTCAAAACCGAATTTTATAACCTAGGTTCAAAAAAATAAGCTTTGGAAAGTTTTTAATTAATTTAAATTATAATAAACTTCATTAAAAGTGAGGAACTAAGAGTGAAAAACACTTACTTGAGATTGTGTGATGTTCCTCTACCAAACCCCCTTCAAAATGGAGTTCCAAGTAGGCTTTGAAGTGCTTGGGAGGCTGGAATGGCAACAAGGGAAAAATTGTGGAGGAAAGGGTCGAGTATGGATAAATATCAAGATGGAAAAATTGAAAAATAAAATCATTTTTAATGATCTAGAAATGGGTGAATGATTTGTGTTCATAGTGTTGAAAATCATGTACCAAAATTGTGCACCCTCATTTATCCCCTAAAAAAATCTCCAAATTCAACCAAAATTTGTCAGGGAATAGGAGAGATTAGGGGGTAATGTTAGGATAAAAATATATGAAATAAAAGTAACAAAACAAAAAAAACTATTTTGTGATGGGAATTATTCTATGAGCTCCATCGTTCATTCCACAATATATATTCGACCAAATTTTACAAAATAATTAAAATTAAAAATAAATAATTATATAAATGATGATTTAATCAAATATTCTATGTTTAAAATTTTGATTATGAATTTAACTTTTCCATCATTACCTTTTTCAAGATAAGTGGTATTATCATGGTTTAGTGTTATATTAGACTATCATCAATCATAAGTACTATCTACTGGTAAGGATCAATGTCCTATTTTTATTTATTGATATATTCTCACATTTTTATGAGTTCTTACTAAATCATATATTTTAGGTTTTTTTCTTTTTTTCTATTATATTTTCCTCTTCTACGTGAATTTTTCTAAAAAATCTAATGTGTATGATTATGGTGTTGTCATGGAGATATTAACTATATTAATCGTATGATTTACCAGATAGTATGCATCATGTTATATCAAATCACGTTAATGGTAATGTGAGTGGATCAAGACATGGATAATAGTGGATTTTTATTTATTTGAGATGTATATGGGTCTTCATAGTTTGGTAATAAATGTGTTGTCCTATTATTTCTTAATATTCATTTCTACTTGTCTTTGTGTGATTTTTAAGAATATGTTTTTTTCCAGGTGGTGATATGTGCTGTGTTATTCTTAATATATTTCTTAGTGAATTCAATCATCAAAACCAATGTTACAATAATAATATTTTGGCATCTTATAAATATGAGTGTGATATCTCATTCCATGATTTAATTATGTGTGATAATTTCAATTTTGTCATTGTTTAATTGTGAATTTCAGTCCCCCTGTGTCCATGGTGGTTATAGTCATTTCCAAATAATTATAAACAATTTGGTTTTATTGGAAACTATTTCTCAACATAACCCTTCATAGATTAAGGACATTGTATGATGGAGTAACACCTCAATTCAGATTTGGAATATTTCATAACCGACCATGGCAACATGGGGTAATTGACATCATCATTGTTGTATAAGGAATCTCTATTATTTTTATTAATTATTATGTTTATAAAATAATTATAATGATAATTTGTTTTACGGTTGATACTATTTAGTATTTTGACATTCCAATGGAGTATTAGATCAATTATCATAGAATATTTTTCTAACCTATGATCTGGAGATTTATTTTTTAAGGAAAGGAAGTAGTTTTAAATCTAAGGTCATATTTCAGAGGATATAAATGGTTATATCACTGCTAACTAATACTGGTAAAATCAAGAAATGCTTACTTGATGTAATTTAGTGTATTGAGGGGTTTGTTAATCAATATTTTATTGGTTTACACTTTTTTTAGTATCTATACAATTGTATGCATAAACATATTATCTGGGGACAAAATTGGTGGTGGGATGTGGTGCTAATACTAACACACATTATAGGTCCTATTATATGGATGTAGAATATATGGTTCATGTATTATTCAAGGATAATGTTTTGAAATTATGATCTTAGTAACTGGGGGTGAAGTGGTTTTTCAAAAAGGATTTCATTTGTGTTTTGAGCATGGTTAAGTGGATTTTTTGCAGACCATGGTTGGATTTTGTATTTTTCATTATCTCTATACATGGATATCTTTTGTGAATAATAATTATCTTCTATATGGGTAGAATTACATGTTATATAAATTTTTTTACTACCATGCTTTGTATTTTTTACATGCATTATATAATTACCCTGATGTTTATATTTATCTATTTATGTTATGGGTTTTTATGGATATATTTTCTGTGGGTATAGTCCCCCCACAAACACCCCGTAGTCCCTAATTTTTATTCGATATCTTTTATCATTCATCTAGTATCTCTTTTTTTTAGAGGATCTATTCTTCCCATTCGATTTTGTAAATCTAGGTAATGAATTCTCGAATAAAAACATAATCATTAAAAATAAATACGTAATTATTATAGATAATTATTCAATACAAATTAAATCTTGAATTTATTTAGCACAAAAAAATGTTCATATTTACATTATCCACAATAAATCTCTCACCCATTTTAATACCCCATGATTTCATAGTATGTTATCTCATTAAAGAAATTTAATAGATTGCACTACACGCAACACCGTGTTCGAGAACACCACAGCTTACCAAACTAGTCCTTCAAAATGTGGTTATGAATAGTAGTAACTAAAATTCAATTATTATATAATATATATAATTTTAACATCCATATTATTTGTTTCTTAGACATAATATAAGAACAAGTTAATTTTTTAGATAAAAAAGTAATTTTTAAAAAATGGAATTTTAATGCCTTTTAATGGAAAACCATTTATAAATAAATGTTTGAAACTTTTATAAATAAAATTTTATGAAATTAATTTATTATTCAGAATGAGGTCATAATAATTTATTTTTGGTATATTTTTGGTACTTTTCTGATAACTTTCATTTTTTGACAAATAGTGAAAAATACTATTTATTAATAGAATATATATATTTTAATCAAAATAATAAATACTGATAAATTTTGTATTTTAAAGGTTTTTAAGTTTAATTATATTAAATTTTTATCAATTAATACAATGTAGGTCATTAAAACTAATTTCACAATTATAATTGACATAAAAACATGTCAATCATTTGATAGTTTTTATTTTATAAAAACTCGTCGTTTGGTCTTGACAGCTGGAATTAATATTAAATTCATGAATACAACATATATGTTTTGAATTTGGTAAAATATATTTCATTTTTGAATTCAGAATATCAAAAATATATTTGGGTGATTTTTTTGGCATTTTACTGAAAACATTCAGTTTTTGACGAATAGTGAAAAACACTGTTATTATTTAAAACTGACATTTCAATTAAATAATTATTTAATTTATTTAAATTTATTTTAAGTCATTATAGATATATAATACTTATTTATGTTCAATGTAATTAATTGGATTCATTTTATAATAAAATTAGATGTATAAAATGTTATTGATGTTTTTAACCTTTTTTTACCCACCTTCTAGAAGCATTTGCAAATTTGCATAAAACATAATTTTAACACTTCTGTGAGTTAAATATCCATGATATAAGATACACGTTTGATTTCATTAAGTAAAATGTGGTTTAATTAGATTAAAATAATTATTGCTGAATTGTAACTTTTGACTTTTATTTACCATTGTTAAAATTAAATAAGGTTATTAATGGTAAAAATGATATTATAATTACCATAATACATGTTTTCATTCTATTAGATAAGTTAATTTCTTTATAAAAACCTTAGTATTATAATATGATCCTATAGGTCCACTAAAATTAGATTAAGACATTTATTATTATTTTATTTAACGAATAGTTGAAAGTGTTAAATTCAATGATTAATAACTAAACCATTTTTAATATAGGGTTACACACAATATAAAATCAACTATAAAAATAATTATAAAGCCAAAAAAATTTCTTAGAAATATTATTTTATTTATTATTTATATACATTATATAAATGAAATTATTTATGACATAATTATGATGGGGTAATTACCTTATTAATGAAACAATCAAATAAATGGTATAATAAATAATAAATAATTTTAATTTTGGTGTTTTTTTACATACACGAATTTTATTAGTTAATATGAAATATTAGTGTTTATTTATTCTATATTTTTAAAATTAATCATGTTGTGATGATTTTCAAAAAAACCAAATGCAAAATATTATCAAAATAGACATAAATTATTTTTTTAAAACAAATAATATATTATTGGTTAGTATAATATTCTTTAAAATATAAGGATCATAAAATGGGATAAAATAGTATTATATATGTCATTAGTGAACCACTTGAGGTTCTATTAGATTTTTAGATTATGTTTATTCACCATATAGGGTAAGAATTCAAGAAGACACAATAAAAGATAAAATATTTATCTATGAGTTAAATCTTAAAGATAAGGATAATATGGTAACCAAAACCTATCTAAAACCTATATGTTGAGTTTTTTTCAATGCAAAACCACATTATAAAAGAAATAAATTACTTTTGGAGCCACAATAAATTGAAAATTATTTTTATTATAAAGCAATATTTCAATCTTTTTCTAAAGTGACCCTCACCTCTCTTCTATTAGAATACTTTCCCTTCTCTCAAAATCATACCTCAAAAGCCATTTGGCTAGGCCACACCCCTCCAAATTATCCTCCCAACATCCCTCACATCAACCTATAGTCCATACATTGATCAGAAATCAAACATATGGATCCTTTTTGATCAATTCAAAAGGATACACTTAAAGAAGAGGTAATAATTTCAACACCCACTTTCAGGTTATTTTCATCTTCCACTTCCTCTTTCTATGTTGTATCCATACCTAAATAATACATAAATTACCTCCTTCATAATTTTACATTATTATAAATATTATATATCTATATTTGTTATTCTACCCTTCCTCTAAATGACAATGTCACCATACGTTCGTACGTACGGCCTACCTGCTCCATGTCGTGGTGTAGTTTGTTATTCAGACACATCATAATTTGGATGGGTATAATAATGAGTAAAAATGATGTAAATAATAAATATTTAATGTTATTGATTCTTCATATATAATATATATCCAATTAGATACTATTTATCCATCAAAATAATGTTATTTGCATTTTTGCATTTGTACGTATTACCGTCTACGCGACACGATGAGATTCATTCCCACGTTCACCATTCAAATATGACAATAAAAATATATATTATTAATAAGTATGTAATATATGAGATAATAATTCATATATATATAAATATATATGTATGTATGTACTTTCATATATCTTATTTACTTAATTCTGTTCAATATGATTTGAAAACGGGAACAATGTCTATGCGTACGTACGACATACCATCTCCATAAACAGTGCATTCCATTAAATATATCTATCTATTATAAATATTTATATTCTAAACATCTATGATATATAAATCTAATATTATATTCTGGATGTATTTAAATCATGATCTAAATTATATGATCCAGAATAACATGTTAAAACTTGTACGATAAAGAAAAAGATTATTACCCAAAATGTTAATTTAACATGGAAATTATTATTAATTGTGTAGAATAAAATCATAAATTAATCACGAATGATATAATTAATATGAATATGGTTCTGGTATAATTTAATAACATACAATGGTCATTATACAAGAGGTTAAATGTACTCTCGACCAATGGAATGTGTAAGGTAAGTGTTATTTTCTCAATCTCATTATTATCTTAGATTGTTCATGTGTGAGTATTTACTAGGAAATATTTATCATTTTTCCCTATATTTAATAAAAAAAATTCCGAAGGAATATTTTAATGTTCTATGGGAGGATATATTTTACTATATCATCATCTTAAAAGTTTTACAGATTTATCTTTCTAAACTCTTTTTACTAATGACCATCATTTCAATATGATTTTAAGGATTTATTTATTTGGACAGGAATATTTTGAAATGATAATTATTTTTAAAAGTTTGAAAGTGGTATGGGACACTTTGGTTCAAAAATCTCTTCTAAATGGCTTCCTTTATAAATTGTGATAATTTTAAATGATTTCATGAAAAATGTGTATTTCTCCCAAAGCATTTTACTGACCATTTTAATCTATGCCAACATAATTTGAATGAAATTAAACTTTTTTGAAGTTGAATTATTATGATACAAATTTTCTTTATTGTATTGATGTTTTTGTAATATGTTTAATCGTGGTTGTTTTATTTGTATACCATTCATGGTTTATGAATAAATTATTGACATTTCGGTTTCTATTTTTAATATAAATGTTTATGTTATGTTTAATCCATTTCATATAAAGAATTCATTGGACTTAATAAGTGAAGGGTGGAGCCCACTATAGCTCAAAGATATATCAGTAGGTATCAGGAGACAAACTAGTGTCTTTTAACAATGCCTTCAAAAAATATTATTTGTAGACTTGGCACCAGGCCTTGAATATGTGGTTATGAAATCTGGAATTATGATTTCCATCATTATGTAATTAGTTATTGATATTACATGTGATTATTTGACTAGTAGAATATCCACGTGAATAAATAAATGGAATTATTTGATTTATCATTTCCATATTATGCAGAAATTTAAGTTAAAAAGTCATTTGTTTTAGTTTTATACATGAACTTAATTATTTATTCTTATTTATAAAAGTTTTTAATATATTTTTATCTTTACTGAGCATCTAAGCTCACCTTTCTCTATGTATTGTTTTACAGAGGATGCGAAGTTGTATATTATGACTGACCTGCAATGATAGACTAAGGGATATGAATGCGGTCAAATGAAAAAATGTTATTGTTTTTTTATTTTCATAATAAGATGTAACGTTCATGTATTTAATCTATTTTCTATGACAGCTATACTGATCGGTCCTTCAGGACTTGATTCCTTCTAATCATGCCAATGTATTAAAATAATGCACCGTCTCTGGGTAAATGGGGTTAGGGCATTACAGTTGGTATTAGAGAATGTTTAGCAACATACTTGGAAATAGAATTAGATAAACTCTTATTAGATAACATTACCCTAAGATTGACTTTGAATATTATTTTTGAATAATATCCTTGAATTTTCTTAATATAGAGATTTTGTGTATTTTCTATGAAATATGTTTCTGTCTAGATACAAGTATGTAGAGGCGACTCTGGAATAGATGTACGTAGGATTAAAACTCCGATAGTGTGGATAGGGCTTGACCTGAGGTATCCTAATACACAATAATGGGCCTCACTGCACTCTTGGTTACGACACTCCTCGGGGACATGATTAGGATAATTCACATTATCTTTCCATTTCATTAAGAAGTATTTTTTGAGTAAATACTTTCAAAATGAAAACATTTAATGAATATAGATTATATGATTAATCTTTCCAATTTATGTTATGCATTTTAAAATTTTGGAATTAAGCATTGTGATTCATAATCTAACCTAGTGTATTCCATTGTATAGAAATGGAATCTAGTTGATAGAATGATAATTTCAGCAATATGCACTATCGAAAATTATTAAGGATCATATCTTTCAAGGTATTAATCCAATATTTAAAAGGGAAATAGTCACCCATGAATTCACAACATAGGAAGAAATTATATCATTTTTTAATAAGTTATGCAATTAATTCTATGATTCTGATGGGGTTGAAGGGAAGAAAGAGAAGGAAAGAAAAGAAGAGAGAAATATGGACAATGTGAATAGGGGAGAGAAGAATTTTCCCATATGTGATAACTGTGGAAAGAATACCCTTGGTAAATGATTGAAGGAAATGAAAGTATGTTGAAAGTGAGGAGAAAAAGGACACCATGTATGTTATTTCATGGGTATGAAAAAGTTTCCAAATGTACAATGCTTCATCTTCAAATAGTGTGGACACTACTCAATGCATTGTCCAAATCCTCAGAGTATACCCCAAATGTTGTTGTTGGATAATAATTAAGTTATAATACTACCACAGATTAAGCATAATGATTATATTTCTTATGTTGTTATTAAATTATTGTGTCATTTATGTATTTTATTCATGATGTAACTGTTATAATAATTATAGAGTATAAAAAGATTGTACTAATTTACTATTTCATTAAACACTTGAGATTGTGTGGATCCAAAAAAAGAGACTCAATATTAGGTAAAATATTTTGGAAAATATATGGCTAAGGGAAAGATAAACCATAATATTGTTCTGATACTGTGGTAGTGATATTAGAATATCATATGATTTATTTGGATAAATTATATTGGATATTCATGACTTACTTGAATTTGATTAATGATTTGAATATTCAATCATTGATGAAGATTACAATATTTTTTTGAATAAAAGGATTATATATAGTATTCTATATGGAACAATGGAGAATGAATGTAATCAAGATGGTTTAATGGTAATTCAGGGTGTGATAATATTTTAAGAGAATACATGATGATTGTATTCACATGTTATTATGTGGAAAAAAGATCATTATTGTGTTTACCTTCCTAATATATTTTGGGCTGTGAGTTTGCATAGAAGAATTTTGGATAATTCTAAAGTTTGGAATAGTTTAGGATTGACATTGGATACTATTGTAAGGTTAAATGATTTTTGGATATTATTTTGGGATTTTCAGAAAAGGGACAAACTGGAGGTCCTGTGGCAAACGGTCGCATCCGGCAAGACCGCAGACTAGAACCCGCAACTGAAGGGTTAAAAGGGTGTGTCACCTACAACTAGCCTTTGTAATGTCTAGGATTGTTTAATGAAGTTTTTTAAAATTTCTATTATATGAATTATAAATTCATTTTTTGGGAATCATATAATATTTGGATAAGTATTATATGTTTATGTTCTATTATCTTTTTGAGTGAATGATGAGTTTGTGGAATAAATTAGATAATGGATGGAACTCTACCTGTCAAGTACATTTTTTTCTCTTGTAATATAAATAAATAAATTATGCAACTTTAGATATGTGATCTTAAAAATAAAATTATGTTATCCAAATACATTTTCTCTTATTGAACCAATGATATTTTAAACCATATTTTATGGATGGTTATGAGGCCATCAATTTTAAACAGGACTGGGATTGATGTCTTTAGTCACTCCATATAAATATTAACCTTTTCCCTCCAATTATTTGTCTCTAATTTCCATAAAATGTTTTATTAATCGAGTTGATAATTTGATGGTGACATTTTCATTTCCCTTTACCTTTTATTAAGAATAAATTTTATTAACCCAATTTCCGATATGGGTTTTCCACAAATGAATTTTTCTATGTTAGACATTCATTTTCAATTATCTATTTCAAATTTCGATGATTAAATTTATTGAAAGAGGGGAGAATGTAACAACCCATGATTTCATAGTACGTTATTCCATTAATGAAATTCAATAACATGCGCTACATGCAACATCCAGTTCGTGCGCACCACAACTTAAAAAACTAGTCGTTAAAAATGAATTTATGAATAATATTAACAGCATTTTGAAACATATATAATCTATATAAATTTAACATTCATATTATGTGTTTCTTAGACATAATATAAGAATAAAATCATTTTTTCAGATAAAAAAATATTTTTCAAAAAATGCAATTGTATCACCTTTTAAAAGCAATCCATTTTTAAAACCAATATTTGAAAATTTTACATATAGAATTTAATGAAATTAAATTCATATTTAGAATAGGGACATATAAATTTAGTTTGGATAAGTTTTGGTACTTTTCTGATAACATTCATATTTTGACAAATTTTTAATAAAAAAATGTTTCAATTGAAGACAAAATTTTAAATAGAAATAAGTTACAGTGTTAAATTATGAATTCGAAAGTTTTTTAAGTGTAATTAGATTATATTTATATCATTTAATATAATTTAGGTCATTATATATAATTTGACATTTAAATTTTATATAAACACGTGTCAATCTTTTGATAGTTTTTAATTTTTAAAAACTCACTTTTTGGATTTGATAATAAGAAATAATTTTTAAAAAATAAATGGAATAACTTTGTTTTTAATTTGGTAAAATTGAATTAATTTTTGAATTTTGAATATCAAAATTACCTTTTAGTGATTTTTTTTTCATGAAAACATTTAATTTTAGATGGATAGTGAAAAACATCGTGTTATTATTTAAAGCTAGATTTTTATTTAAATAAATATTTATTTTATTAAAATTTATTTTAAGTCTAAATATATATATATAATAAAAATATATTTTCAATTCAATTCATTCGAGTCATTTTATAATAAAAATAGATGTATAAAATCTTATTGAAATTTTAATCATTTTTACCCTCTTTCTATGAGCATTTTCAAATTTGCATAAAACATAATTTTACCTCTTTTGTGAGTTGAATTTAAAAAATCCAAGATACATGTTAGATATAAATATGTAACATTTGATTCAATAATATAAAAATTATTTTTGGTGAATAGTAAATTCTGACTTTTTTTACCACGTTTAAAAGTAAATAACGTAATTAATGTTAAACATGTTATTATAATTACCCTAACACATGTACTAATTTTATTTAATAAGAATATTTCTACCAAAATAAACCTTATGAATAAAAAATGACCCTTTAGGTCCATTTAAATTAGATTAGACAATTTATTATTATTTTTTTTAAAGTAGAGTTAAAAGTTGTAAATTCAATGTTTAGTAACTAATCCATTTTTAATAAAGTGTTACACAAAATATAAATTTGACTATATAAATTTATTATAATTCTAAAAATATTTCATAAGTAATCGTATTTTATTTATAATTTTTAGACATTAAATAATTTAATTTATTTATGACACAAGATGATGTAGTAATTACCTTATTAATGAAACAATAAAATAAATAGTATTATAAATATCAAAATAAATATACTTTCATAGTTTTTATGACATCCACGAAATTTATAGGTTAGTTTTACATGTTAGGGGTCATTCAATGTATTTTTTTCGATGTAATCATGTTGTGATGACTTTCACAACAACCATATTCCAAATAATGTCAAAATATAAATAAATAAAATTTTAAAACAATTACTATATTATTGGTTGATATAAAATTCCTAAAAATATAAGATTAATCCAATAGTCTTAAATAATATTATATATGTCATTAATGAACACCTTTAGGTTTTATTGGATGTTTAGAGTAATTTTACTAACCATATATTGTAAGAATAAATGAAGTTAGGGTAAACGGTAAAATCTTTAATTAAGAGTTAAATCTAAAAGATAAGGTTATTACGGTGACATAAACATTTCAAAAACCTATTGTTTGAGTGGTTTTATACCCATACCCACCTTATAATATAAATAAATCATTTTTCAGCCAATATAAAATGATGATGGATTTATTATTAAAAAATATATTTCAATTTTTTCATAAATTGAACCTCACCTCTCTTATAAAATGGTACTTCCCCTTCGCTCATAATCACACTTCCAATTCCATTTGTATCATACAAACCATAATTGAATATCCACCAAAAGTCTCAAAAATCATCTTAGAGTCTTCAGTTTGATATGAAATCCAACGAATGGGGCCCCTTTTTTCAACTCAAAAGTAAACAGCCGAAAAAAGAGGTAATAATTTCACCACCCTGTTCCAAGTTCATTTCATCTTTCACATCCTCTTTCTTTGTTGTTCCCATAACAAAATAATAAATCCATTACCTACTATATAACATGATGTTATTATGAATATCGTACAACCATATTCTTTATTCTATCCATCCTGTAAATGGAAAACTTTCCATACATGTGCACGTACGACTTACCGTCTACATGTCGTGGTGTAGTTTTTTATTCAAACAAATAATTATTTGGATGGGTATAAGAACAAGTATAACAGATGTAAATAATAAATATAAAATTTTAATTATTCTTCACATATGATATACTATCCATTTACAAACTATTTAACCATCAATATATTTATATTTTCGCTTGTGCATACGTACGGATTACCGCCTCTGTGACGTGATGAGATTCATTCTGACATTCACAATTGAATGATGATTATAAAAATATATATTATTTATTAGAATTTAATATATGTAATAATAATTCTAATAAAGATATACATATATATAAACTTTCATATATCTTATTCACATATATCCATTCAGTACAATATGAATATGGAAACAATGTTTATTCATACGTACGGCCTACCATCTCCATAAACGTTTTCTTCAATTTCATATATATCTCTATTATAAATTTTTATATTCTAAATATATATGATATATAAAACAAGTTTTATATTCTTTTATGAATTTAAATATTGATCTAAATGATATGATCAGGAATAACAAGTTAAAACTCGTACAATTAAAAATTTGATTATTACCAAAAATGGGAATTTACCCTAGAAATCATTATTAAATGGGTACAATAATGTAATTAATGAATCATTTATTATATAATAAAGAAGAATATGGTTGTGGCCTAATTTAAAAAAAATACTATGGTCGTTATACAAGTGGTTAAACGTACCCTCAACCAAAGGAAGATACAAGGTAAGGGTTATTTCCTAAATCTCATTTTTATTTGAGGTTGTTCTTGTGTGAGTATTTACTACGAAATATTTATATTTGATACCCATATTTCCCAAAAAAATACAAAGTAATAATTTAAGGTTTTATGTAATTTTCTATTTAATTATATCATCATTTTAAATGTTTTAATGTTATATCATTTTAAACACTTTTAATAAATGTCCATGTTTTCAAAATGATTTTAATGAATTTTTTTTATAGACATGAATGATTAGAAATGAAAATTGTCTCAAAAAATTTCAATGTTTTATGGGACACATTGATTAAATAATATATTTTATATGAACTCCTTTATAAATTGTGAGACATTAAAATGATTTCATGAATAATGAGTATTTCTCTCAAAGCATTTTACTGACCATTTTCTTCTATGTCCACTTCCTATGATGGATTTTAAACTTGTTTGACGTTGATTTATTATGATACAAATATTCCATATTGTAATGAAGGTTTTGTGATATGTTTGAATGTGGATGTTTTATTTTTATACCGTTCATGGTTTATGGATAAATTATTGACATTTCATATACTAGTTTTAATACAAATGTATATGTTTTGTTTAAAAATTTTAATTTGAGGAATGCATTGGACTTACTATGTAATGAGTGGATCTTGCTAAATATTCTCAATGAATTGATATGTATCATGAGACAAACTAATTTCTTGGAATGAAGCATTGATAAAATCTTATTCGTAGTCTTGGCACAACTCCTTGAATACGTGGTTATAAATTCTGGCATTAAGCATTCCATCATTATAAAATAAGCTATTCATACCACATTTGATTATTAGACTAGTATAATATCTATGTGAATATGTAAATGGAATTATTTTATCTATATTTTCTATATAATGCCTAATTTTATGTCTAAAAGGCTTTTGTTTTTATTTTATACATTGCCATAAATATTTATGCTTATTTATGAATGTTTTCACTATATTGTTGTTCATACTAAGCATCTGACCTATTCCCTTTCTATGATTTTTCATTCCTAGGATGTGATAAAATATATTATGAATGACTTAGAGGGATAATTTATTGGATTTTAATGTGGTCAAGGAGAAAATGTTTTTTTTTCTTTTTATAATGTAATGTAACGTTCATGTATGTAATCTATTTTTCAAGACTTCTAAACTAATCAGTATTTCAAGAATTTATTCCATGTTATCATGTCAATTTATTAAAATAATGCACTGACTCTGAGTAATTTTGTTCTAGGCATTACATCCATAGTCATACCAAACATAATTTGGCATCATTTTGTGAATTGAAATAATCTATTATAGCCTCAATAACTCCTTATTTCTGGCCTTCAAAAAAAGTTACTGATATAAGAAGTAAAAATGATGTCTCAAAAACAATTAATTCTATTAATAATAATCTCAAAATAAATATCATGGATAAGAGCATACAATAACTATAAATTCATATTTTGAAAAAAAAATTAATGATTCAATCTTAACTATTATAAAAATATTATAATATATAAATATATAAATGTTAACATATAAATCCAATCAATTTTAGACAATTAAATTGATTAAATGATTTATGTTAACTCTATAAATATCCATAATATCATTAAAACCATGAAATGATGTATTATTTAATATTATAATTTAAAAAAGATATAATACTAGTTTATATGTTAATCCAATAAAAATAAGATAGAGTGAATTTGTTTTATAATAAAAAACATATTCTGAAATATATATGTATTAGTCAGCATATCATGAACAAGGGAAAATAATGAAAAAACATATATGAAATATTCCATCAAATAAAATATGACAATAAATTCATAAATGGTGAGGTTTCATAGCACCTCAATGTTTTTTTTCAAATGTTTTACGCCACAATATTATTTTATAATGGTTAAATAACTTCATTTCCTACCAAATCATCATAAAAATTGATATATCATAAACAAATTGATCATTTATAATATAAAAAAACAAATTTTCTCATGATGAAATACATTGAACTAAATGTATATATCCAAAAATAGTAACTCAATCTATAATCACTCTTTTATTCATCCATTCATTACCGAAGAAATTTATTCTTTCCCAAAAAAACAAACTATAAATTCATTCAATGAATTGTGAAATATATAAAGAGTTCCATACATCAACACGGGTAAATAAATCTAAATATATTATATATTTAACTAAAATTACATGTATTGTAATTATAAAATCATGCGGAGGAGTTATTGGTGATATGCATATAACCCAATGAAAATATAGGGATGGAAAATTAATATATTATCATAAATTATTTTAATATTTACAAAAAAATAGTGATGAGATTAAACATATATATTATTATTTTTATTTATAAATTTAATAAAATTAATTAATCAATAAAGATAGGCTTAAACCATCCTATCATATATATGTTCAATATACCTACATTCCATTATTCCTTTATATCAATATCTTCAACTAGATATATATCGACGGACTCATCTACAACACCATTCAATTAATATTTCTTTGGGAGAACCATTATGTTTCTAAACATTCAAAAGAAATTATTTACATAGAAAATTTAAAATATAATAATATATAAGATTTGTATCTTTATCATGGGTCCCCAAGATTTATACCTAGGAATACGCATGATTACCTCTGTAATAATGGCCAATGGATTCACATCAGTGTCAAATAATACTTTTCAGACACCAATTTCACTGACTGCCTTGGACATTAATTACATATACAACTAAATGATTTTTTGAAATTATATTTATGAAAAATAAAATAAAATCCCCATCTCTTATAGTTCCCCTACTAATGTTTTTAGGACTAAACTATATATTAATAATTTCATTATATTTTTATTTTTAAAATATGTTTTTTATTTTTATGTTTCAATACATGATTTTTAATATCAAATTTTAAATATTTATGGAATTATCATTATTCAAATAGGATAATGACACAATATGTAAATCTAATACCACATTTTAATGTTTTATTCATGTAGGTTAAAATATATTTATAAGATAGAAGAATTTGATAATTTAATTTTTAAATTTAGGAATCCATGGATTGCGTTGAATTTTGGATACTCATATTATTAGATATTATTGTAAGATCTCGGTATTGTTCGAATAGTTTTGAGTATTACAATTATAATTTTTCTAGAAATAGATCATATGATAGATATTTTTTTTTCTATTTTAAATGATTATTTACTAAATAAATTATGTTTTATTTATTGGGTATTGTATTTTGAAATCCATTGTCTATTTCAAGTCTATGTGAAAATGATTTTTCCATTTAGTTATTATAGGAATCTATCCTTAAATATCACAATATATAGTGCTATGGACTATAATTACCTATTTACATTCTCAATGAAATTTTTTTGTTGTATTATCGAGTTATAACATTACTCATTCATTAAACCCATATTATACAAAGTAGAAACTTCTAATCAATATTCATTTTTATTATAATGTAATGGCCTTAAAATTAATTTTTTTTTAATAATCATCTTTACATCCAACTTTATTTTTTCTTTTATAATAACCTTCCTTAAAATAATTGAAAACATTACAAAAATAGGGTATGAGAAAATATATTTCAATATGGGATATAAAAACGTTGTAACAAATTCTGAGTCCATAAAAATATCGAATAATTTACATTTCTCAAAATAATAATGATCCCAACTTGAAATAATTTATATATTAACAAATCACTTTCTCTTACCATATATAATTATTAAAACATTTATTATGAAATATTAAATGAAATATAAACCTCATGATGGCTTCTTTGAAAACATTAAAAACCCATCATATCATTTCTGCAACGTTAAAATTTTCAACAATTAAAGTATAATATAATGTCCTAAAAAACATGAGATCATTATATTACAATGATGAGTTCATTGATTTTAGTAAAAAACCATAAAAATAAAATAAAAAGCTTGTATTCTTCTTTTTAATTCATTTACTTATCAATCATAAAATCATTTACATAAATAAAACAACCAAACTATCTAATTTTATACCCAATGAATTTGTGGGATATAATGGACCCACACATTTTTGGATTATCACTAAACCATGTATAATATTTTAATATTGTTACTAGGAATCATTGGATAATAAATGGAAAACCCATAATAATTACAATTCCAATGAATCATGACATATTTATTAAAACAAAACATTATTCATTATCATTATAAAACTTCTAAAATATTCTTGTTGAAAAAATCTTTTCTATTTTAAAATCTGATATTTTAAAAAAAACTAGGAAATTATAATCAAAAAATGTTTAATTGAAATTATGATTATATAATTTAATATTAGATTTAATTTAATGACTTTTTATGTGAGTTTGAAAAATTGATCATGGATTATTAAATTAAAACATTTGATTAATTATTATATAAGAATATTCATAATGAATATCATTTGGATAATTAAAAAATATATATTCAAACAATTTTTAAAAAGAAAAAAATAAATAAAAATGATTTTAAAATATTATACTAATATTAAAAACCATATTTTAAAATTTTTATAACATATTGAGATGGTTTAAAAATAATTTTTCATTAGAATCATTAAAAGTAGATTTTTATAATAAAATCCACAACCTTGATTTTGACACATCAAGTATGTTCTTTCTCATCCTTAAGAACATCTATTTTGATGATTTCATATAATATTAATAACATTTTACTAGTTTAGTATTCCATAAATTAATTTAATACCTTGTTATATAGCATTACATAATCAATTAAATTCATGTCATGTGTTTTTATTATATTCAACTCATATGTCAAAAAGACTTATGTTGGATCACTATGGTTAATGCAGCCATTGTAAAATAATTTCTAAAATAATAATCATGAAATAATTATAATTTTATATGAAATATATTTTAAAATCAGACACTGGTTTATTGTTATGATAAATGTACTATGTTACAATCATTGTGATGGTAGGTCCTATGTACACATGAATATCAGTTCCAATATTCAATGATCATTATAGAAAGAAAAAATTTATTATTTTGTTTGAACACACGCTTAATAATATCATAAATATCATATTAATTGATTAAATTTACTTATATATGTATATACATATAATTCATTTTATTTGATGATGAAAAATGGATAACAACATTTCATTGAAGTTGTAGTAAAAACGTACTCATGAACAATGTAGTCATTTTCTATTATATTGGAATTTATGAAAATATGGGTTATATTATCTTTATATAGGGATTAATAAATTTGGAATATCATAAATAAAAATTAATTCCATAATTAAATTCATTCTTGAGAGATAGGTTTGGGAAAATAATTATAGTAGTTTGCTAGGAGGTATTCTGACATACACTTGATTGTTGAATTCCTCTCTCGTATGATGGATATAGTAGAAGTAATTAGGTTATTTCACTATCATAACATAATATTTTTCTATATAGTATAATAGATTTCTTATTTTACCAATGTTGTAAAATATTGGAATGATGACAAAAAATAAATGAAAACTAATAATGATTAAAACATTACCTCTTCATTTGAATGCATCAATTGAATAATACCTTAATTCCTCTATAGATGGTGTTATTCCAAAAAAGAATATAAATAATTATGTTATTGTTCTATTAAGGAATTTAGGATTATATTTTTCTCTTATATGTGTTTTTTAAGTGTGAATGATTGAGAATAACATTTTCTCTTCTATTAATAGGGGAATTATAAGTATTATTCAAAATATTAAATTAATAAATAGTATTAATCAATTATTATTTTTGGAAAACTATTTTATTTAGAATATATGATTATTGTCGATTTAAAAAAAATCAAAAAATTTGATATTTTTTCTCTATTTATACCCTTCCTTTTTGGTTTTAACCCCTTGTTATCCCATTTTACACTTATATGAAATCATGATTTTTACCCTTTTAGGCACAATTTTGTTACTTTAAATGGATCAAAATCTCAAAAGAAAATTATTATTATATATTATAATCCTTATAATATTAATTTTCAAAAATATAATATACTTATTAAATTAAAATCCTTTAAAGATATATTATTTATTATAAAATATAAATAAATTCAATTTATATAACTTCACATTTCAGGTATTTTAATAAGATATATAAGATAAGATTAATCTGAAAAAATATTATATAATATCCCTAACATTTTAGGTTCATCTAGAAAATTTCTGTATCAAATTATTTAACTCTAATATTATTAAATTTTATATTTTTGATATTAGTAATTTGAATTTTACATTAAATGGATAATCCCTACTTTATGGTATGAAAGAGGGATCCTCGTGATGCTCTCTTCCCTCTGGTGATGAAGGTGGCCACGGTGCCGGCTCCTCCCCCCTTGATGCGGGAGGGGGATTCGTTGTCTCATGTGAGAGATCGGTCCTTTCGACCTTTTTCCAACCCGGAGTATCAACCAACTTTTCCTAAAGCATCGATTAACCCAAAGGTGCATGACCTAATTAATGGACCACAAAATCTTCTTCTCTCACAATCTGTGTTCACAGTGTTTTTGTCCTTGCTGAATCTCACCCTGGTGGCTCTTTTAAAGAACAGAAGACCTTCAGTGGATAATTTCGATCATTTTTTATTTGGATTGTGTAATCTTTGCGAATGAGTGGCTGGGTGTTTACTTGATAGCAAGAAAATTATGATTCGATTCAAGTTAGAGACAATCCTCATTCAAGCATGGGCTAGGGCACATCATATATTCAAAGGCAATCGATTAATTCTTCTTCGATGGTTGTTTGATCTTCATATGAACCGAGATTCTCCCACCATCGTGGTTTGGTTATGATTCCATAAACTACCATTACCTTTTAAAAAACCTTCTGATATTTGTTTATTGGGCAACATGGTAGGATGATATCTTTGTTCTTATTGCCGCACAGAAGTGGTTTTCCCTCCTGTAAATCCTAGGGTGTGTGTTGAGATGGATGCATCGCGCGTCCCTTTTTAGTATATTTGGATTACAATCGGGGAGGAATATAGATGTAAATAGAGGGTTGTATGTGAAAGTTGGACAGATTTGTGTGGTTGTTGCAAGAGGCTGGGGAATCCGATTGAATTATTTCGTGTGAGGAGGGCCTGTTGCAGTGGAAAAAAGGCTAGGATAATCTCTGAGGAGGGTATAAGACAAAATGAACTGGGCAATGATTCGAGGATGGGTCTTGATTCGAAGTTGAAAGGGGTAGCTAAAGGAGCGTGGGCTCCTAAGATGAATCCTTCAGTTGGGGAAAACATCGACTCTGGTTCTCATGTTATTGCTTTGGAGGAAGATCAAACAATTGGAAATACCAACAATGGGATGATCCTGGATGAGGAGAGAGCTTTTCAGTCTCCTAATACTACGGGTCCTGAATAGGTTGGAAAGGAACGAAGAGGTTTATTTGTGGAGGTGGTTAACACGACCAAACTGAATTAAGGTCTGGAACCTTTGTCCAAGCCTTTTTTGGATTTGAATAACAGGTTTGATGTCCTAACAGAGGGTAATGTGGCTGAGGGTCTAGAGGAGGAGGCCCTTTCAGGGGGTGAGGGTGATGTTATGTTGGTGGAGAATAGCCTGGATGATCGCTTGGGGCAGGAACTGGTGATAGGCACTGTGGAAATTGTTGATCAGGATCATTCTGTGAAATGTTTTGATGGGGATAAGACCCCTGAGGACCATCTGGATGAGAGTAAGGAGAAGGAGGCAACAATTATGGATGGTGAAGAACATCCCATCCAGGAGGGGAGATAACACTTGATGGAATGTCATCTTGCTGAGTAGAGTCTGGCCGACTCTGGTGGAGGTCATGAATCTGGGTTGAATGAACAATTCGGGGTGAAGAAGGATAGCTCCATGGGAGGAATGGAGAACTGGAGTCCCCATGATGGCCACTCCTTTAGATATATTGTGCAAGATGGAATTCAGAAGTGGTCTACAATTAGATGGCCATATTCAACCTCAACAAGGAGGCAAAAAAGAGACTACTCATATCTCTTGAGCCCAATGCAGAAAAGGTCTGATTCTAAAAGGAATAGCCAAGTGGTCCTTGCAGTCAAAAAGGGAAGTGGGGTTAAGAAGGCCGCATCTGTTATGATTAATTTGGAAATTCTTGGAAATCAGGATCAAAGTGCCAATTTTTGGAGAAATTCAGAATGGGAATCAGCCACAGGAGAATATGAATCTTGTAGGGGATACAGGGATGATGGGGGTTATTATGATGTTTACCTCTATGTTGGTTTTGGTCATATGTTGTTTTGGTTATTGTTGTACTGGTTTGGGGTTGTATTTTGGGCACCGACCACCCTTAATCCAGCTTTTATAAAATTTAAAAATGATTGGGGGGATAATCCTTACATCAGAATTGTGTACAAATTTATGGTAATAATTTATTTAAAAAAATTAAAAAATTAATATAGTGAATAGAAGTCATTTATATTTAAAATAAAAATTTATTTTTTTAATACACTATCTGTTTTTCCCACGTAATTTGTTTTTGATAAAATAGAGCGTATCATTTTTGACATTTCTTAAAATAAAATATATAAGAATACATATTCATATAGAAATTGAAAAAGGCCACATATATAAACTTGGGTTAATTTTAAATGATGTTTGATAATAAATTGAAATTTAAGAATGTGTTGTAGTAATTTTAATGTAAATATAACAACAATTTTATCATTAATTATATAATTTATCGTTTACTGTGCTAAAAAATTTAGTAATAATACTATAAATATTGATAAAAAATAAAAGATTCGTATTTACAAAATTTAAGCACAATAATTGAAAATATATATCCTTTTTCAAAATTAATAATAAATATTTGATGAATATATTTTTACATTTAACTAATTTAATGAAAAGAAAATCACTTTTTCTTAAAAAATCCCTTTTTATGTATGAAATTCCATTTTAATAAATTCAATTATACATTTAATTTAATAATCTAGAAATTGGATAATTAAAATTAAATTGATCAAATTATTATTTTAGACTATTTAAATACATATTTTAAAATTTTAAATACATTAATAGTAAATAAATAATTCAAAATAAATATAAAAATTATTCAAAAGTCCTTGGAAAATACTTTTATTTAGAAAAATATAAAAAAATTTAATAAAAATATTTTATAATGATAAATTAAAAAGTGAAATTCAATTCATTATTTAAAATTATATAATTTTAAATTTAATCATTAAATAAAACATACAAGTGGTGTGTTTTAAAAAATATATTTTTATTTTAATAGTTACAAGATATGTCTATAATGATTATGATTACCCATTTGGTGAATAATAATAAATATGATCATGATTTGTTCTGTCATTTCCAAGGTTGTTATATTCACATACCAGCACATTTTTTTAACATAATACTTCCAATTTCATTCTCTTATTAGAAAAGTGAGGATATATTTGCCTCATAACATTTTCAAATTCAAATTTTGCATCTTCAACCATATTTTTTTAAACAAAATTATATCCAAGTAAATTCACTTTTTCCACTATACATAATCACTATGGTAAATATTATGAATATGTGTATCCTAATAATAGTGGTTATCTCCCAAATAAACTACATTAGGGATAAAAACATGAGATGAACTGGAGTGTAATTTCTTATGAAAACATGAAAAACCATGGGTACATGAGATAAACTGAAAGGAAAAGCTACATTGTATGAAAATGATCCAAAATTGTCAAAGATTTCTGAAGATCCAATGATCTACAAACCCAGTTTCCCATTTAAAAAACACAAATCATTCTTTTCTATAGAAATAATTATACAAAAACATGATCACTTTTTTAAGAAAGAGATATCCTTCATCCAATAATGTCCATTGCTGTTCTTCTTATTATAAGTTGTCCTCCTGTACTGTTGGTTCATTCATTCCTTCTCTGATATGTCCACCTCAATTTCTATGAAACCTACCTCCATTAGAATACTTCATCCCATAAATATATATTCTTACATCGCATTACATAAAATACATAAAAAGGTGGATGTTCTATATGAAATTATAGATTATAATTATTAGAAAACCATACCAATGAAATATGATGATACCATTTTACCTAGTAATCCATAAAAATTGCAGGCATATATTCAATGGTCTCATTTTTTTTACAATATATTTAATAATATTTGGGTTTAAATTTCATATATAAATATATTTCAGTAAACAATGAATTTTTAATCATGTCACAAAATTGGAAGTGAATTTATAGTAACTGTTAGATAAAATAGAAATATTAAATCCAAGTAACATTACAATATCTTTTAGTTACAGGTTGGAAAAATGATCCAAATACATTTTATATTAAATTGGAAAAAAATTATAAAAATTATTTAATCTATAAATAGTAATAAAAATTTTATTATCACCCTTACAAGTCATATAAATCTCACAACAATATCAATGAATATATTTAACCATTTTCACTATTCCATTTGAAGGGGATAAATCATCCTTATCAATATTTATTTTCTATTTTATCTAGTTGAAAAGTGATACATTTAAAATAAATTTAGAAATATATATATTTATATCATCCCTCTAGTGAAAATCCTAATGAACATTGTATATCATATTTTATATATGTTTAATATAATATATTTAACTATGTGTATCAGTGAATAATTTTCTCTTAAATAAGGAATGATATTGCTTAGATAGTCACTTTCAAAATATCAACTCATAATATTTATCATTTCCAAATTTATGAATATTACTCTTAATAAAACATTCATCCTTTTCCTATAACACATGATCTTCTATTTAAGGAAAAATATAATTATTTTAAAATTTCAATAACACAGAAAATTACAATAATACAATAGGAGTTCCTACAATGAAAATATCTGGGAAAAAATTAATCATACCAAAAATAAATGATCATAATGTAAATTTATCATGGTTAATGATGAAATATTTTTTCGATTCATAGTATAATATATTATCTTTTGTTTTCTAGTGTTTTAATAAATAATGTAATCAAGCTCGTTAATCAGTTACACCCTTCATCTCTAAATCATTCTCAAATATTTTTTAGTGAATAAATACATAAAAATTTAATTATCAGTATTTATTTCTATTTTTTTCTAATTAAATATTTTCTTAAAAAGTTTCATAGATAATGACCTCATTGGAAATTTCCAATTCATGTCTAGGATAATTCTATTCATGGGGTTATAGTAGTGATGATATTTAAGAAATTTCATGATCATTCTGCATCATATAATAGCCAATTCCCTCTAAATAAGAGTCACTAAATATTAAAAAATCTCCATTTACGTATGATAATTATAAAAATGGATCATTAACAAATTATATTTTAACACCATTATAATAATCATCAAATCATTTTATCCAAATTAATTTTACTTATTTTTAAGATAACTTATTCATTAGAATTGATAAATGATAAAAAATTTCAGTAAACCATCATTATTAACTAACTAATCCATGAAAACATTGAGTTTCTATTACATTTTATGGCCTTGTTCATTCCCAATTATTATTAATTTTATTCAAGATCATTAATTATTCAATACAGTGAAATATAATTATATAAAAAAGAAATCCATTTATAAAAATACCCATTAAAAAATACTTCAATCATGTTTTTATATTTGACATTTTTCAATATAATTCATATGTAAGTTTCATGATACTAGTGAATTTTAGAATACACTATTATTTTATCAATATCAAAATATCAAAATTATAAAGGTACTGATGACAAAAAGTTTTTTTTATTTCATCCATAAAATATTGCTGCTGCATTTGAAAACACAAAGGGAAAAATAAAATTGTATAGTTCTCATATATAATCTTAGGCATATCCATCATAATTATAACCTCATTAAATTATATTGACGGTAACCAAGACAATTATTAATGATTCAAAATTGTAGTGATCTTACGAATTGATTATACAAATCATATATATGATTAAAATGATAATTTTTTTCACAGTAATTATATTCTATATCTATAATCATTAAGTGTCTCATTTTATCATCTATCAATTTTAAAAAAAAATATAGGATCACAATATACATATATGATTATGTGAATGAAACCATTATTTAGAAAATATTGTAATTAATTTTCAAATCCAAAATATATACTTTGGATAAAAATAAATTTACCGTTCATAAGAAAATATTGTCCCTTCAAAAATATTTTCATGAATATTTTAGTAAAAAATATTATTTTATAAAATAATAATCAAAATGTATTCCATGGTATACAATAAAAAGATACTAATTATTCAACAAAGATATACATTTCTCTCTTTAAATTTATCTTATTCTTTCTACTGTCATATGAACAATATCAATCCTTAAAAATCATAATATTCTTGTATAAACCAATATAGAGTTTTGATTAATCAATATCATTAAAAGGGAAATAAAATACATATCACTCTTATAATAACTCATAAATATGTAATTACCATATGGTATACATTCATAACCAATGATTTTGAGGGATATCATGAAACCACATAATTTTTTTCCTAGATTTATATTATACTTTCAATATGTGATTTTCTAAATTTACATTTTAATTAATCATATATTAATTATTTCAATTATTTATAGTCAAAATGCACATTGGAATATATGAAAAAATATTAACATACATGTCACTAATTCATTTGATATCACGAAATCATTTTTAACTGTAACAACAATTCTACAGAGTACTATTTTTTACCTTGATTATTTTAATCCTATGTTAATAATTAGGAACACATCTTAGTATATAATCCCAAATAGATGAAATTTCATCAATATACTATTGGTGTTTCATTATTTTTACTACTATTTTATTTATAATAAATTTCTATGTTCTTAAACATTCCTCATCAGAATAACTTCCCAATTTTCATAAGATAGTCCGTAGAGACTTTAGATAAACCTGATCAAAATTTTATAACATTATTTTATTCTAACTACTGTATTTTATGAATGATATCCCATTTTCATCCATTTAGGTCTTTTATAAGTATTTTTATCTAAAAATACATGATCTTCTATAAAAACCCATTTTAACCCTCTTATAACATCATTCGATTTTCTCATATGTTTTAAACTGATGAGATCCCAACTCCCTTAGATACCATCAATTAATTATTTAGTAAAACAAATTAATTATCCAATATTTTCCTTAATAACATTAGTTGTTGTACTTTCTAAACAACCAATTTCTTCACCATAAGAATCCATGAAGACTTCATTTATTTTCCTCAATTAAAATAATTTATTATCGATCCTAATTAAAAATTCCATAGTAAAAAAATTAAACAATATATAATTATTAATTTCAACCCCTTACAAGAAATAAATTTACCCACATTGATTAGTATTCTCAAATATTGTGTTAACTGGATGATCTTCTTCCTTAACAAGGATTATCAAATACCATTTTATAAACTGTTTATTAAGAATGACGACCTCATTCTCTTTAATATGTATGAAGAAACGCTTCAAATTATTCTTGAAAGCCTATAACATATAATTTATTTTCTTGTTGATATTTATTTTGTTCATTTTATTTATTTATTTTGATCTTCAAATGTTATTTTGTATATATATATTCAAATACATTCATTCATTTATATTCTTAATCAGTCACTTACCTAATATTTTTTCTCACTATTGCAAAAAAAAATATATTTTTTAGATTATATGCATGAGTGTCATGAATGTACACTTCTCTCTATTCATGATGTTGAGGGGATCGTGATCATGAAAATGTTATAATTATACCCCCTATTATCAACATGTAATTTTTTCATATAGATAACAAGGAACCGTTTCAAATTCACGGGGCATTGTACTTATTTCTCACATGAAACCAAAATGGTTCATGAGAAACACCATTACTTGTACATTCTAAAATGAGTTATACGTAAACATTAGGATGCATAGGGATGTATAGAGGGTATTTATTTTCTTCAACATATGTATAGTTCTTGTTATTTATCTTTTATTTATTCAATAAATGATAAGATTAGGTGGTTCCCCTAATGAATTTTTTTTGGATGACCTATTTCCAATAACTATATCTATGGATTATATTTAATTATTTAAATTATATAAACTCTCAGGATTTAATCTTATAAAATAGGAATTTTTTAACTTTATCATCATAGTTTTATGATATATGAAAGAATCAATATAAACCCCAAAAATCTATATTTCATTGAAAAAAATTCAATACCAAGGGTTTTTTTAATATTAATGAGAAACAAGAATGATCACTTATTCAGGTGATCACTTCATCATGTGATGCCTTAGTGTTGTCTCAAAATATTCTTTCAAAGATGAATTAAAACCTCTAATAATTAATATGAAGTCATATATAATTTTCATTGAGTATTATTCTGTTTTTAGGTTAATATTTAATCCCTTATATCAAGGGTTCTCATTCATTATGACATTGAGAATCATGGTTTCAAAATTAGCCTTTCATATCAACTTCAACTGTTTTTTCGAGGAAGAAAACATTGATAAACAATATCATGAAAACTTTTATCATCAATAGATTTATTTGGTTAATGGAAATTAACTAGATGATGATTTACATGAAATTATATGTTTTCATTCATATCATTTCACAGTTTCTTCATCGTGAATTTTGAAAGAGCTTCTGATATTTCCATAACATTAATCATCGTTTGTTGGTGATTTTGATCTCAGGAAATTATGGATATATATGATTTGGAAGATGATTATTAGTGGGTTTTCATATATGTAATAATTATTTTTAATAGAAATCATGGTAGATTGATGGACTATAGATATTTGTAGATTATAAGGCTATTCATATTCTACATTTTTTTAAAATGTGTGAACAGTACTCAGGACATCACTGTCACACTATGATTCCTCAAATTGGCTTCACTAAAATATGAAAATAAATTACCATCGTTGCCTGTTTTAGCATCTATTGGTGATCAACACCTATACTCCACCTTCACACATGAAAAATTGGGATTTAGCACACCTGTATATCTATTATAACAATGTACCGAATAAAATACTATAAATTAGGATTATAAACAGGACTAAATTCAATTTTTTCAACACTATACATTTAGGATTGGGATATTTATGCTGAATCTTGTGTCTTCGTCAGCAATGGTTTCAACTGATTCCCGCTTTTTCCTTTAATATTTACATTATTTTTAATAACAAATCATATATTTTCTACCATGTATCAAAAAATTCCAAAAAATCATTATGTATGACTCTAAAACACTTTATCAGGGAAAGTATATATTCTTTATCTAATTCAAAATTTAATTTCATTCCATTTTATTTTTTACACAATATTCAAATTCCATATTAAATAATGTATTTTATGTCCTTTAAATCATTCTCTATGAAAAATTTATTCCAAAAAAATCATATTTTCATGGTGTTTATCTGTTAGAACCTTCTCATAAAATAATTAAATGTTTTTTGGAAATCCTAAAATCTATTCAAGCATCATTTAGATGTTCTAAAGTGATTCCATAAAAATTATCAGATCATAGAACACCCCAAAAATAGACACACATTATCATCATTGATAAAAAATGAAAACTGAATGAAACTTTAGATCAATGCTCTCCCATATTCTTTTGTGTTCTTAATATAAAAACAATTCTTATGTTAATATGTTTTGTTTCCTCCCCCCATATTTTAAATTTAATTAAATGAAATTTATAATTTGCATCTTATAAATAAATTCAACTCTACTTTTATTTAATTTCAAGAAAATTTCGAGAGTGGAATGAAATCGAGTTGATATTCATAATAATATAACCATTATCTAGTCTAATCAAATTCAACACTGGATAACCCAGTGTTGAAAATAATAGAGAATCAACCTAGGTCAACTATTTTGGCTATTAAAAACCATTATGTGATATAATGTATATACCATATCTATTTCTCAAATAGGGGTTGTATAAAACAAATTAATCATGAGAAATATTCTTCTACAAACATCTTAAGATATATTAGAAATTGAAAATATTAGAATATTTTCCCCCATTTTTTATGTTATTACCCATCAACCAATACTCACTTTAATTTAAATATTTCATTAAATGGTAATATGGGACTTATGTTTAATTACATTACCCTTATTTTCATCGTCAAAATATATTACATGATCTTTCAAATATTCAATCAAAAAGTTTTGATAACCTCTTCTTCAATATTTACCTATATCAAGAGGGGAACACCATTTTTTTACTAGGAGGACAATTTCATCATATATACCTCAAGACGATTATTTTGATGATATAATATAGTTGTACTATACATTTTTATCATAAAATCATAAAAAAAATCATTATCTTTTTTTACTCATTTATCATCATGAGAATATATTACACCTCTAATTCTGTATAATACAACCATAAACATTATATATCAAAATAATATAATAATATAGCCCACTTATGAGGTTCATTAATGTAATAAGGCTGAGAATTTTCTCCCATCCTAGAGGCTCATTTTCTTATTCATCTGAAGTGACTGATACTCGTCATTATTATGCCACCTTTAGATATCATATTTTTATATTTATTAAGTATCATGAATAATTATCATTCATTATATTTAATATTGTGTTGAATATTTATCTTCATGTTTTCCAATAGTGTACTGGGTTCTCATGATTCTTGTTTTTCTAAGATCAAAATATTATATTGAGAATTTATAATAATCATACATTTATTTTTTTATATCCTATATGATTTCACCATCAACACAATTACAATGAGATAGAAGAATTTTTATTTTTTGAAAACCCATCATGAATTTTGATTTCATATTAGTGTGAAACAATATGTTTTCACATTTATTTGAATTTTTTAATTATTAATCTTCATTATTTTTCAATTTTCTTGAAACATTAATTTGATGAAGATAAATAATGAGGCATTATATCAAAAGATTTTATTTTTTACAATATCCAAATGCATTTTTCAATGAATTTAATTATCCATTATTTTGTGACTTATCATATTCTTCTTTTGGAAAGTTTTTATCTATAAAATATTATTTTTAATTTCATGGATTTATTTATTTCATAATTTCATATCATAGCTAATAAGTTCCATTACATAGTTGTAGTGGAACATGGTAAGACCATTATTTCCAAAATTTAAGCATCCTTTGTTTAAAGGTCATTAATGTATTTAATATTTTCATTCTATGTTTGTGCATCTTGATTTATATATATTGAATAAATTTTTTGTTTATTCCCCAAGGAAATATTTTCAATTTTCCCATTTTCATCTTTTATTTTTGAGGTCTTTTATTAAAATACCAGTTTAATTAATATGGGAATACCAAAAATATTCTACTATGTGTCCTCATATGTTTATGTAATTATATATTTATTCACGGAAATTTTATTAGTTTATTGTGTATAGTTTCATTCACTTCTATAGATTTTTCTTAAATATCTTTCTTTAAATTTTCACCACAACACCCCCTAAATGATATACATTATTAGTATTCAAACATTATCATGTTGTGAATACATTCAATATCTAAATACATAAACATGTTATATAACAAAAAGTTGAAAAAAATATCTAAAATTTTATGTTGTATTAGTCTGACATGTATTGTGCTTTTCTATTTCATTATATGTAATTTCTTATTTGGAGAATAATTTTGGGAGTTATATTTCGTTAAATTTATAGTGTAAACCCTTGGGGTTTTTGTGGTTTTAGTATCACTTCTATCTTCACAAATTTTAAAAAAATATGGATTCGAAACTCTACTAGAAAATGATATTTCATTATTAAAATTATAATTAAATAGGTTTTGGGTTTTGATCATCCATGATTAATTATAAGTTTAATAGAAATATATTTTGGGACTTTTTATTCAATCATCATGATTGTCTTTATATATATTACTTATATATAACATTTATATATAAATATACTTTCTTTCTTGTAAAACCTATTCATTTATTTAGGTGTACAATTTGTCATTTCCATTTCATGTGAAGTTCCATCACGTGTCTCCTTAAGATTTCTAGATTTTTCATCATGTTCAATACATTTCATGTTGAGGAAAAAAATTCATTTTTCATCAATTTCTTTTAGACCATTAACTAATCATTACATTAATCTAATCATCATGCTATATATTTCCATCAATAACATTATTTTCATGGTCTTTAGTTCTCCTATATTTAACATCAAATTGGCATTCCATGACACATAAATTAGATGGATTAGATTCTACAAAATAATTTATGTTTTGAATATATTCATCATGATTCGTGTTTGGTCTTCTAAAAAACTGGTAGCACCTAACCATTTCATGATATTTCATCATGACTTGAATATATGAAATTCATGTAAACATTGAAAAATATATTTAATTCATTTCTTACATCAATAAAATCATCTTTATTCATTAATCTCATTTAAAAAATACATTGTAAATCTTCATAAATATATGAACAACTTTCATTATAAGGTGTCATATACTTTTCATTTTCATCAATTATGTTTTTGAATGAATTACACAATTCAAATTATTAACATGTTCATCACCCAGTATATTAATATCCTCTTCTATATATTTTCTATTATCAAAAATATCCATTTAATAAAAAATCGATTATAAAGTCATAACATCTAAAACAATCTGCAAATATGTTTTATAATATGAGTAAACATATATAATAATTCTCATAGATTAATATTATCCATTATCTAAAAATCATGAGATAGTTTTTTAAAATTGATTTGATATTTTTAATCATTATCTGTTTTTTTAAATATTAACTTCCATTTTCAACTGATTTTTTAGATACATGACACATAATTTCATGTATTTTTTAACAGGAGTAGAGACTTTGTATTCCACATGAGATATATCTTAATAATATTTAGATATTTTATATTTATAATCCTTCTAAAATGTAATCAGGATAAAATATTTGATTATATCAAAGTAAGACCAATCCATTGGTACCACATGTAGATCCCTTATTGATCACGTATGGACATTGAAGGGGGGATCAGTTAAAAATTTTAACTAATAATACATATGTTTAATTAAACATTATTTCTCTCAAACTATTAAGTATGTTAATTTGAATATTTTTTTACATTTGTAATGACCACAATGACGATAATAAATGAGGTAGTACCATATAAATATTTTTATAAGGATTGATACAAAAGTATACTCTTTATCATTATCAAAATGTACTTGTTTCACAGGTTCATATAACATTGATAATTAACATGATTACATATTAATATAACTAATGATACATTATATGGATGTTAAATACACACTATAAAGGATATATGGAATTATTTATAGTAGATGGATTATCTTTTAATGGTGTCATTTGTAATAGACACACTAGTTATTCATGTGTTAAACAATAAAAACTATGATCATTATGTATCTTCTACACATGATGGATTTTCAACAACTAGATGGTCATTTTCCATAACTATGGTTTTATAAAAAAATTTTATAAAAAATTATTTTTCACATCATAATTGTTATGTTAAATTAGGGGAGGAATATAATCTTCATCTTATTAAACCCATTGCACATGTATTTTTTATGATTTAATCTGATTTAATTTAGTTGTGTTATATTTTTTTGTTGAAATTGAAGGGTTCATGATTATGTATAGATTAAATGTATTTAATTAATAATTATAAACACAAAACCAATTAATTATTATTTTCATTATGGTTTCACAAACAAACACAGACAAACAATCACTTTAGATTATATAAATGATTGTCATAAATGTGTAATATATTCTTTGAATCCAGATGAGGGGATATAGATCATAGAAAAAATAGAATAAAAATCATGTTATACTCATTTAAAATCATCACATAGACATAAATTAATCTTTCCATTTACATGGGGTGTTCTTTTATTTATCTCATTAAACCACAATTTTTTACTAGAATCACTTTTACATGAATAGGTCCATGCTTGTTATCTATCAACATCACATAACATAGTGATGGAGACTATGTTTTTTCATCTCTATCTCATGAACAGTTCATTTTGGTTGTTATTCAAATTTATTTATACGAGTATATCATGCATACACTCTATTTTATTTTCAATCAATTCATTCATTTCATTAAACTTGATCTCATAATAATTTTCAATGAAAGGTTTTGGTTAACTATTCGTATTTTTAATATTTTATTAGTAACTATTTAACAACATATATGATTTTAAGAAGGATTTAATGTACATAATAGTAGCATGAATAATAATTAAATTTTTGATTTATAATGAATACAAATTCTTTAAAAATATTCATGAGGTGATGGAATGTTCACAGGATTGCATGATCTCTTCTCCATGTGATTTCTAATTGTGCTCTGACAATTACCTGTCACGGTGGCCTTCAATACAATGATATTTAATTTTCTTTAATGTATCCTAATCACCATGTATTATTTTTCATTTAAGATTTTATTCAAACTCATTCAATCAAAAGTTCCGATTTATTTTGACGTCTACAATCAGTGAATCACAAACAACCTTCAATAATATCATATTTTCTTGTCCATGTGTAGATGATGTAATGTATCAAAACTCTCTGGAGAATTCTATTTATAAACATTTTCATTTAGATACTATAAGATACATGTATATTCATATTAATTGAAATATTGTCTATAATTCATGTAGGTAAAATTTATCTTCATTAAGAAATCATGCCTCAATACGATTATACGACATGGCCAAAATTATGATCATCGAGTACTAAAGATTTATAGATCATGAATATAATCCTAGACCTATTCATGTTGAAAAATGGATTGTTTTTTGATTATTCATTCTTTTTTTCGAATAGTGTTTTCCATAGATCAATATATTTTTGATATCTAAAGACCATTCATATATGATTTTACCAAAATTTATTTTCAATCATGGTTGAATTCTAACCAGGACATCTTGTCCCACATCGATTAATCAAATTGTCTTCATTACACATTATCAGACAACTAACATCAATATCTCATCATGCATTCATGGTGGGATAACAACTGCCCTCCACCAGCAAATGAAACTATTGGGAATTTATCCACTTGAATATAATCCCAAACCATGCGATGATCGGTTCACTCTCTCTGTGGATTATTCATTGGACTACAAGCAAATTGAGTTCCCCTAATCTCCATTTTTATTGATTAATGGTATTTACATTAGTTCCCACCTCAGTAATGGTTGCATCTTAGTACCTCGGGATTTATATTAGTTGGGAACATTTTTAAACCAATTTATATATTTTCATCTATATATGATCAAATTCCCAAACATCATTACAAAATTTTATGAAACCATAATTAATGATATATATATTTTTCGTGGACTACAATTTTTCTATTCATGTTTTCTATGGGTTCCATTATCATAAAATGCCTCATGTAATAGGGTATTTCATGGTTATTAAATCAATCACTTTAAAACATATATTCATGAAAATATATTTTTCTCATGGCATAATTATTTTAGATTATCCATGTATAATAATGATACATTTTATGGAATTTATTTAATGTAATCAATGATATTCTAATTTAAATATTTTAAGTTCATAAAAAATCTGAAAAAAATAACACCTCACAAAAAAACACCATATTAACTTCATTGATAAAAAATGTCACCAAAATGAAACATTAGTTCAACACCTTCGAGACATTAAATATAATGACTTACCTATTGATTCTATAAATAGAAAATTATATAAAATATAATTTTCAATGATTTATTCCATTCATGTAGAATAATAAGATAAAATGATCCATTAAATGACAGAGTATTTTATCTAATAATATTCACATCTATTGAATTTTTGTGTACGGTAGATATTGATTCTTGATCACAAGGATACCACTGATATTTATCTAATATGAAAATTGATACATTATAGAAACAAAATACTTCATTAAAATTCAATCCAATTTTGGATTCTTATCCAAAAAGATATTATAATATTTGGGCCTTCTAACACCATCAACCATATTCAATCCATAAAAACCCATTTTGAACTAAATAGGTTAGAGTAAGTGACATAGTAATCATAAAATTCTCTCTCATTGGATCATGAGAAAAATGTAAAATATTTAACTAGAAATCAATTAAATCTATATTAACCCCTTAATTTATATAAACATTTCAATAATATAAATTTTAATGACCCATCCTCAAATTGTACATAATATATGTATTTATACATTAAATATCTTTCATAAATTCCCAAATATCTTTTAGGATCAGGGTTTTACCATGTTTGGACATGAATATCTCATAACAAAAACATATAATTCAAATTGGATACTTCAAATCAATAACAATTTTTCAAATAATATAACAAATTGAAAATAAAACATGATTTAATTTTATGACAATTCATAAAAACATTCAAATTGACATCATTTTTCCCAGACCCATCCTTAATCACTTTTATTTTTTTAAATGTGGGATAAGCACAGAAAACATAGTATGGGGCATTAAAATAAACAAATAAACTTTTATTCAATAAATACATATAAAAATTTTCATTTACAAAAAATAATCATTGGGCGCAAAATTAGAATTTTATTACAAATGAAATCCATGTATCTTTAATAATATTTTCATAAAACATTCCACAAGAAGAATTAATGAAACTATTAGAATTATTCAGTTTTCATGGAACCCATGAATATATGATAATAATATTTTCACAATTTTATACACTTGATTCATAAAAAATATTATATAACTTACTATAAATAACGCATCATTCTTATACATTGAGTAATCATAATATTTCAATAAAAATAATATATTAAATCTATAGGCGAAAAGTTATGTCATTTCCATATACAAATAAAAATATTCATTAAAAATAGAATAATAATATCATTTAGTCCATACATAATGAATTGGTGGGATATCACAGACACACCCATACTTATATTATCATGGAACCACAAATCATTGGGTAATAATAAAAAATTCATACCTGGTTTATAATGGAACTACCCATAATTGTAAATATTCTCAATAACATAATATTTATTATAAAATATGAAATAATTCATTTTCATCCTTATGCACGTAAAATATTTTTGTGAAAAACAAATTTCCCATTTTGAAATTTGTTATTTGAATAAATAAATGAACAACACAAATGAAAAACTTCTATTTGAAATGGAATTTTTGAATAAGTATTGTAATATTTCAAATATTATTTATTTAAGATTTTGGAAAAATCCAATCATGCTATCTATGAAAAAAACATTCCTTTATTACATATTTAATAAATGTCTGAAATTGTCATATTTAAAAAATAACGAAAAATTTCATTTCAAACCATTTTATTAAAATTAAAATATTGAAAATATTTAATTTAAAATATATAATTTGAATATTCAAAACATTATTTAATATTTTATCTAATATATGGATGTGTAAGAGAAATATATTTTTAAGGGAAATATTTATACATGATTTTTAATGTAATATCTTTTACCTTATATGTGACACATCTTGTGTATTTTTTTCTTCTTGAATAAAAAACTGATGTTAATTTTAATTTTTCATATGAATCACATTATGGTTACATGGTGAATTGTTTTATTTTATTACATGTTAGATACAATAAATTAATAATTTATATTCTGGTTGGTTGATTTGGTGATATTCAGATCATCAATAAAAATTTATTTTTTTATGTTCGTTATGGAAATGAGTAAATTCATCCATTATCAATTGAATAATAATAAAATAATAATTTTTATTTTTATACATTAATTATACATTTATATCCCCCCATTATGTATTATTATCAAAAATTAACTATGATACAATCAATGATATGATACATTATATGTACGAATGGGAAATGTTTCCATTTTTCAATGATCTTTTTAGAAAAAGTGGAAGAAGTATTTTATTTTCCTATGATAATAATGAAATCTGAAATATCATATTAAACATTTAAAAATATCTATTTATATCAGCAAGTTTATGTTATGATGATAAACGAGTCACATCACTTCATTAAGGTGGTTGCCCCAAAAAAATGCACGAATGACGTTATCATTTTCTAGAATAAGGATATAAATAAAAAGATGTGTTATATTAACATTTGTAAGGGTTAATAGTTCCATTAATATATTATATAATCATTAATTACATAATTTTATTCATTCATGATATATTGTGATGGGAAACTATTCAAATTAGTTTGTGTGATGGTAGACCTTCGGAAAATGAATGATGATGTCCCAACACATTTGATGGAAATTGGGGATCCATATATGATATTCAAACATCATTATAATATAAAATTATATAGATGGGACATTTTGTATTATTGTATAATAATTTAGTAATATTTTCCTGATGTTAGAGTATAAATAAATTTAAACATATGGGGAAAAACAATACCTCCTCTTAAGAAATTTTCCTACAAATAACACCTTAATAAATTAAACGTTTTTTTATAACCTAAGTAAAATCATTATAATGACAGTATCCATTTAAAAAGTGTATTTGTGTTAGTTTTAGTTAAATTAAATGTGTTTTCAAGATTGAATAAATTTGAATATGATGTTATGTTTTTTAATATAGGGGAAAGAACTCTTAGGATTCCTCAAATTATTAATTTATTATAATTTAATATTTAAATAAATATATATAAAAGTTTATTTATTTTTAATTTTTGATGAGTTTGGGTTAAAATAGTCTCATATCAAAAAATTTAGAAATTTTGTCTTATATATGAATCATAATCTTTTGGTTTTAAACCGTAGTTAACCCCCATTCACTCTTACTATGACTTCCAGGATTCATAATCCTTAAGGGACAATATAATTATAGTAAATGAAATATTGGAGTAGAAATAGACTGTTATTGTTATATAATGAATAAACCATTCACTTGGATGAGTGTCCAATTTTAATAATTTTTATATCATTTACGGAAATATTTTTCATTATAAAATATCAATAATTTCATTGGGTAAAACCATTAATTAAATAGATTTTAATAAAATCAAGAAAAAAAAATTATCTATATATTTTATTATATAAATAATATTTCATGACCATAATTTTATAGATGAAATTAATTATTTAAATTTTATTTTTATCTTATATTTTTAATATAATTTATTTTTTTTACATTAATTGGATAATAAATGTGTCAGCTTTGTGTAAACATTTATGTTTATAATTTTATCACTAAATATTAATTATAAATTAATATTATGATTTAAAATCAACTAAATTTAAAACTAATATTCATAAAAAAATATATCTTATGGTGGTATCCATGATAAATATATTTTATTTATAAATTAACAAGAGTGTGACATTGTTTCATTAAATAAATTATTAAAAAGTTCTAATTAACATGATAAAGCATAATAAGGAAATATATTTTACATTTGGATAATTATATAATAAATATTATCATAAAAAAGTATTCATTTGTGAGGGAAATATTATTGTCGTTACCATTTCATTTTATCATTAATTACTATCTTTAACCATTACTATTGTAGAAAAATTTCAAAAAGTATATAATTCTATTGAACAAAAATAAAATTAATATATTAACTAATGATGAACTAACTAATAAAATATATGGAGTTATTTTTTTCAAAATTGAGAACCAATTTTTTTAGAATTTAATTTAATATTTAAATGAAAATATTCAACAAAAATAATTTCCTAAAATGTTTCCATTATATATATATAATGTAATTTTTATAAAATAAACTATAAAATTATTTTCAAATTCTATTTTTGGAAAATTTTAAATAAAAAATTTATTAGTATAGTTAAAAAACTCTATATATAATTCTTAATTGTAGATAGATAAAATAAAAATTCAATTCTAAAAAAATCAAAATATTTTTAGTATTCATCAAAAAATAAATATTTTCCAAAAAACATCACTAAATAATATTAAGATAAATTTTTAACAATAAAATATAAATGTCAATTAGTGTTTTCAAATTAATATATTATAATGAAAAATTTTAAATTTTAAAAAATACTTTATGAAAATATTGTTTAGTAAAATAATTTTATTTCGATTTTATAATTACATGATATATTTATAATTAGCGTGACTATTAAATTTGTGAGTACTAATATATAAAAAAATTATGTTTATATCATGATCTGGGATAATACTATTATAGATATGTGTATTAGTATTCTTTAGAATCTGATTACATTTTATAACATTTATCGTTGAAATTGGATGTTTTCTTTAACAATCAAAACATATTTTTGTACGTATTTCGCGTTTTTACAAAACATGTCAATTTAATTTATTATAATTATAAGTCCCTAGCCATAAAACATTACATAATAATGAAATAAATTAATAATTATAATTTAGGGTCTTTTCAGTTTTAGTTTTTTAGAGAATTAGGACATAACTATTACATCTCAGTGATTACAAAGTAGACACATCTACTCAGTTTCCATTATTTTCACAAAATAAAAACTCTTGAAAAAAAGTGTCATCTCTAGTTCCATGTTTTAGACAACATGACATTTCCTTGATCCCATCCTTGACCCCATTCCAATTTATGTCCGGTGAAAAATATTTCAAAATCATGGGATGACTATAAAAAGCTCAGTAAGGGGTATAAAAATACGGAAAGAAAACATTAGTCCATATATACATAAGAATCAATGATATCATAATTTACTCATAAAACATAATCACGTTATCATACCTCATGAAATAATAATATTTATATATATCACATATAAATCATAAGTCATAAATTAAACCTGAGGCATTCATAATATTCTTACCTGGGGAGTAACCCCCATGGTTACGTTTTGAATACCCATTACAGAATATTCATTAAATATCTCCAAAAAAACCATATAATTTAACTCCTTCATGTTACACAATGAATTGTAGATCTATCATGGGCTCACCTACCCATTGTATATCACAGAACCACCTGTTTTCATAAACAATGCCCAATAATCGTATCACATAAAACATGCATAATTGAAACATAACATTTCCACATTTCAATCAAGAAAATATCAATAAAACACATTGATATAATAGAAACATTATTAAATACATTTTAAATACCAAAATAAATGAAAAGTAAAACATGGTATTTATTTTTTATTAAAAAATGTTATGGCTTGTAGAGGAAGTTGAAACACAAATAATGGTCACAGCCATGGAAAGGTCATTGTCGCCCCATACATAAGGAAAAAAACATTCCATTTGTAATTTAATAAAATGATTCATGTAAAAAAGAATATTTTTTATGAAATGAAAAGTTAAAAAGCATTTTATAAACTGTATAGAATAATGTCGTGTAGAAATCAAAAGATGCCTTAATGAAAGGAGATTGAGGCGAAGTCCCGTACAATGACGGTATCCTTAGATTAAGGATAAATCAATTACATTATTATGTGTGAAAAATATAAATACTCCAAATATAATTTGATATTAAGTGTAAAACAATCATAGTTCATCCACAAATACTCATAATACGGCATAATCATGAAGTAGATGTTTTACCCAAAAGAATTAAAATTGGTTTAAAACTTTCCATTACTAAAATTTGATAGGCTAATAGTGTCACTTTAAAATTCAAAAAATTAGTTGATGAGAGATAAAAAGGGTATCTCATCACTTTGAAATAACGTTTATAGAAATAAGGATATATAAGAACACATCACAACATTAAGAATATGTAAATTAAAAGACCTAACAAAATGATGTTTTTTAAAAAGAGGAGAGTGAAAGGGTCCCTTACCGATTTGGGTATCTTTAGAAACTGCTACCCCATGAAAGAAGGAATATAAAATGTTGATGTAAATACCTATTACTAAAATTATATTACACAAAGTGTAGAATAATGGGCCGTACATACACTACTCAATGGAGACAATGACAAATTTAGCATGAATCTCAAGGGAATAAAAAGTGAGATAAAAACACCTTACCTCGTTGTAATAAATCCAGTAATATGACTAAAAGATAATAAACACCAAATGAATATCATAATAACATGAATATAAATAGAATCATGGTAATATATATAAAATATATGTACACAATACACCACATGCAATAAATATGTGGTGAACAATGGATATCTCACGGAATTAAAAGCGAGATAAGAAATCCCCTTAACTCGAGTCCGACTTGTCTGGTATGTTTCTTCATATTCCTGAATAATAAACATATGTAAATTTATAATTTATTAATTACATCCATTAAATTTTATTATTCAATTAATATCACATATTATCATGTTATAATAATTAGTTAAATATTTGAGTTCATATCATAAGTTTTGTCGATGTTCGGTACATGAGTCAACAATGAACTTGTTTGAAAAGAATTGTCCATGTAGTTAAATGTAAATCATCTCTGTAATGTTATTAATGATTTAAATATTTTATATATCCAGTATATATGTATTTATTAATATTCCATAATGTTTGGAGATAATAAATGAAATGTACTGTTCATTTATACGGTGGACAGTACGTACGCGTGAACGTTACTTTCATTTTTTTGTTATATTGATGGACATTAAAAGTAAATGAGTCATAGATATATAATAAATCCCGTATAATATATATGTTATATAGGTAACATAAGTTCATTAATTATATTATTTATAAATTGAATGTTTGGCGTGAACAAGTCAAATCACCTGAGGGGGCGGTTGTCCGCACTTCCTCATATGAAATTATTGTATTTTCAAAACATGTAAAGAATACATATATTTTTTAAATATAAAATACAGAATAATATAGTGGACATAAAAATAATATATATAGTATATAAATATAGTTCCATCATAATATCCACCATGAGTTGTGTTAAAAAATGATTGAACAATCATCATTTCGTGAGGTAGTAATTCGCCCCACAGAAACAGTATGTTTTTAAAAATTAGATGGAGGAGTGTGTAAGTGAAGATAGAATCTTTTTAAAAACAAAATACTAGTATATTGAGGATAATTTGGTTTTTATGTGATAAATTAATAATAAGATAGTGGTTAGTGATGATGGAAAATAAATGAAAGAATCTCGAGAGAAGACATTACCTCTAAATCAGGTAACTTTTTTTGATTTGAGCCTATGGCTTCCTTGAAAAGACTTCAGCCAAAATTGAGGCTTCTATGAGTAAGAGAGGGATGTGGAGAGATAATATGAGAAGAGGTTAGACGATCCAAGGCCTTGAGATGTGTGGGTAAGGGGTTAGACGAGGGGTCCTTTTATAAGTTGGAGGAGGGTAACTTTTTGAATGCCTTGAAATGTTACATTATTATAAAGTTATATTCTGATTTCAAAGGTCCCACAAAGATAAATTTTAAGTATAAGGTTATAATGGTTCTAAATCCAACCATTCAATCAGTTTTAGACAAGTGTATGTTTTAGATTTTACCATATCTTTTCATTTTATTTAAATATTTTTTATTGAGGTAATCACTGCATCCTCATGGTGACATAAATAAATTTATTTAATTAATGTATAAAAATTATTAAAAAAATACCATGATGTAGTAAATTTTTTAAAATTATAATAAATATTTATAGTCAAAATTATAATTTATATAACACCATGTAAAAATTGTTCTAGTAAAACAATACATGTTTCTGAGATTTTTATTTTGATTTTAAATAAAAATTTATTATTGTCATTATCATATCGCAGTGGCACAATGGAGCCCCCAAATTGACCCATGAATTGTCTTCATTGGACATGACTCATCCAATAAGGGTGGGACATGTGTGAATGTGTTTTTATATTTTTATAATATTATTTTTACCTTAAATTACCATAATTACCTTTAATCGCGTTTAAAAAAACTCAAATGTTATATTCCCCAAAAATTATTTTTATCAAATTGAACCACATTTTACTCTCTAATGACACCCATATATGGAATATTTTTTTAAATTCAATTCACATAAGTGGTAAAATTTCATTTAAACGTAAAAATCATTTTTTAACTACTAGTTAGTGGTTTCACTATTCATCAAAAATTGATGTTTTTCAGAAGAAATACCAAAAATTAACCCTAAGATATATTTGATATTTAAAATTCAAAAATTATATCCATTTTACCAAATTCAAAACATAGAAGATACAATAATTAATTATATAATTAATTCTTGCAGTCAAAACAAATAGCGTGTTTTTAAGAAGTAATATTTATCCAAAGATTGACAATTGTTTATATCCTATTTCAAAGTAAAATAAATTCCAATGACCACCATTGGATTAAATGGTAAAATTATATTTTAATTACACTTTAACCCAAATTAAAAAATAATCTAACCATATAAATAAATTATATTAGAATGTGGTTTTGAAATAAAATACATTATTTTTCACTATTCATTAAAAAATGAACTTTATAGGAATAATCCAAAATTTTGCACAAAGTAAATTTAGATGTCTTGATTTTAAAGAATGATTTTATTTTTTTCAAATATAACATATTAAAGTGAAAAAAATTATAATTAAAAAGGGTTCTCCATCAATAGGCGGTTAATCAACCTTTTAAAGAATATTATAATATTTATGCTTAAAATTGGATTCATTCACATTTTAAGGCTATAACATTTATTGGATAAATGAAAACAATAATTAACAAACATATATAATCATTTTATAGTTAGTTCTATAAATTCCCGCCATTACAACGGTTATTAATTAACTGCCATTTAAAATAATATTATTATATTATTTGTGTGCAACGTAAGATTTCAAAGAAACTCGTTGTTGTGTATGAGGTATGCCATTGAACATAGAAACCCTTTTATAGTAAAATTAATATTTAATTCAAAATTTTTAATATGTATGAAAATTTATTATTCTTTATTTACCCGGGATGTTACATCCTTCCCCTATTGGGAATTGTGTCCTCGCAAATTTAATATTGGGCATTGAAACTTCCTTGAAAGTCCCATATTGGAGAAGGGGTAAATAAAACTATCACATTAAAAGAAAGAAAGAGAAGTATAAAGGTCACCCGAGACGACAGATACTAGGATACCATAAAAACATGGTTATGGAAGAGAAAGGAAAGGGTCATGTTCTGATGTAGAGTGATATAAAACATGCTTAGAAGAAAGTTAACCACATGAAAATCACAAACTAGTGATGGGTAAAACAGTATTTGATTACCCAGTAAGAAAAGTTATAAGTCAACGTTTTTGTTTTATGTTAGTTTTTATTGAGTAATTTATTTATGATCTTACCTAAAACATAGGTAAACCTACTTATCTTTCATGTATACTTTCGTCTTTGAAAATATTTCTAGACTAAACTCACATTTTCTCCAAATAATGTGTATTCAGGATGACTTGTTCACATTTTGAGGGTTATAATCAACTTCGAGAGAATCACATAATCTACAAAAGATAATCTATATATTTTGATTGTCATTATACCTTAAGAGAAACCAAAATTGTTAGTACCATATCAGATAATCCCTAAAAGGATAATTCTTTATAAAAATAAATACTATTCTTAATCTCCAAAATTCATCAAAAAGAACCCAAGTTTCAAGAAAGACTATTAAATAAGCATTTATCCATAAAATTCTTCAATGTAATCCAAACTATTATTGAAACCTAAATCTCTAAAGGATTTAATCACACAGTATACCGAGCTAAATATTATCATTTATCTCCAAATAACATCTGTTACTCTTAATGTCTCAAACTATAATTTAATTAACCTAATCAATTTCCTTCCGAAAATGTATTAACTTGTAATTGCCTCAAATTCAAGGATCATATAAACCCAAATGGTTTTTTATAACTGTATCTACAAAAGAAATGATAATTATTCCTTGAATAAAATTTTCATATATCAATCATCATGGATACACATAAAATAAAAATTCATCTAATGTAATCCCATCATTAGAAGAGCCTTAATAATTTTAAGAATTTCACCATCCTAAAATCTACCATAAATCATGAATCCCTTATCTGTTTACTTATTACTCATTCATCATTCTTCATAATAAATTAACCATTTCTATCCAACATATTCTAAAATACTTCTTTCCTACAAACAATATCATATATCATATCCTATGATTTCAATAATACGAATACATATGTTTTGAAATAATACATAACTTTTATTTGTCATTGACAATTTCCCTTTCCTCAATAGGGATGGAATTAGGTATTGGTAAACAAATATTTGTATGATCTTGGTGATCCCATTCTCAAAACTTCTTCATAGGACATGTGTTTGCATGATGACCATGCACACCATATTTAAAACATTAAATTAATCCTTCAGAATGAACTTCTTTCCCTTTCCTAGTGTCAACTAGATGATTCCATTTACCATGGAATGTTCTTGCTTTATGACCTTAATTTCCACATCTATAGAATATTTCTTTCCCTTTGAATAATTTTCTTAGGTGTTTCTTTCCACATATTTCACTCATAGGTTTTTGAACATAGTTACCTTTATGATTATTACATGAACTTTCGTAGGGATTTGTTTCTCGAATATATGATTCATTATAAAAATTAATAAGGTTCAGGTGGTCAATCATGACTCTAGATAGTTGGTTGAGACTAACCACAAGAGTTCTCTTTATAGCCCCCATATCATTCAGTTTCTCATTTGGAAAACCATCACAGTTTTCTTTACATCCATTATTACTTTTCTTCCTACTAGATCCATCCATTTAATAAAACCATAATGTTTAGTGTGAGTATATCTATAAAATCATCATATAATAGTAATATATAATTATTCATGTTATATTAAACTCATTCACTTTATCAATAAAAATATGACTCTTTTCGAAATCATATCCATTATGGAAGTGTCACTTTTGCTTAATGAATACCCTAACCTCTAAAGATATCTAAATTGACCACTAACACCAACTATAAATCCACAGCCTTAAAACATTAAACAATATTGAATTAAATGAAAAATTGAAATTTGGGATCTTTTCAGGTTTAGAGATTTAGATAATTAGGACATAACTATTACATCTAAATGATTACAAAGTAGACTCATCTACTTAGTTTACATTTTTTCACAAAATATAAAATCTTGAACAAAAGGGTCATGTATAGTTCCATGTTTTAGACATCATAAAATTTCCATGATCCCATCCTCGACCCTATTCCATATTATTTCCAGATAAAAACATTTCAAAAACATGGGATGAGCACAAAAAGCTCAGTAAGTGATATAAAAATACGGAATGAAAACAATATTCCACGTACACATAAGAATCAAGGAAATCATACTTTAATCATAAAACATAATCATGTTAACATACCTCTTGAAATCATAATATTTATGAATATCCCATAGAAATAATATGACATAAATGTAACTTGAGGCATTCATAACATTCTTACGTAGGGAGTAACCCTCATGGTTATGTTTTGAATAACCATCACATTATATTGCCTAAATCTCTTCGAGAAAACCATAGCGTTTAGTTCCTTCAAGTTACCCAATGTATTGGAGAGCTATTTAGGCTCAACTACACTTATTTTATTATGGAACCCCCAATATTCATAAAAAATGTCCAATAATCATATCACATTAAACATACATAAAGGAAAAAATAAAATTTCCACATTTCAGTCCCAAGATATAAATACGACACATTGATATAATCAAAACATTATCACAACCATTTTTAATACCAAAAAAGAAAAGAAAAGTAAAACATGTTATTTATTTTTCATTTAAAAAAGTTATTTATTATAGAAGAAGTTGAAACTAAAATGATGGTCATAGCGGTAGAGAAGTCATTGTCGCCGCATACATAAGACAAAAAAACATTCCTTTTGTCCTATAGTAAAACACATTGTGTAAAACGATTCCTTTTGAATGAAATGAAAAGTCAAAATCCTTTTATACAATGTATAAAATAATCTCGTGTATTATTCAAATGATTCCATAATGAAAGGAGATTGAGACGAAGTCTTGTACAATGATGATATTCTTAGATTAAAGAAAAATAAATTACATAATTATGTGTGACAAATATAAATACACCCAATATAAGTTGATATTACGCGTAATACAATCATATGTCATCCAAACATATTCATATTATGACAAAATAATGATGTAGAAATTTAACCCAATGAATTGAAATTTGGTTAAGAAGTTCCCTTACAGAAATTCGACAGTCTAACAGTGTCACTTTAAAATTTAAAAAATGAGTTGATGAGAGATAAAAAGGGTATCTCATCACTTGGACATAAAATTTACAGCAATAAGGATATATAAGAATATATCCCAATATTATGAAGATGTAAATTAAAATTCCTAACAAAAATAAGTCTTTTAAAAAGAGAAGGTTGAAAGGTTCCCTCACCGATTTTGGTAACTTTCGAAACATACACCCCATGAAAGAAGGTCTATAAAATGTTGATGTAAAAAACCATGATCAGAAGTATATTTCAAAAGGAGTAGAATAATGGGTAGTACATACACCACTAAAAAGAGATAGTGACAAATATAACATCAATCTCACGGGAATAAAAAGTGAGATAAAAACCCCTTACCCTGTTGTAATAAATCGAGTCATATGACCAAAAGATAATAATCACTAAATGAATGTCAGAATACCATGAATATAAATAGTATCAAGATGATATATATCAAATTTCAATAAAAAATACACCACATGAAATAAATAAGTGGCGAAAAATGGAAATCTCACAGAATTAAAAGTGAGATATGAAATCCCCTTACCTCAAGCCTGACTTGTCTTGTTCGTTTCTTTATATTCCTGAATAATAAACATTGGTCAATTTATAATTTCTTAAGGAATTCCTTTAAAGTTTATTATTAAATTCATATCAAATATTATCATGATATAATAATTATTTAATTATGTGAGATCATATCATACTTTTTGTCGATGTTCGGTAGATGAGTCAACAATAAACTTGTTTGAAGAGAATTGTCCTTGTAGTTAGATGTACATCATCCCTGGAATGGTATTCATGATTTAAATATCATATATATCTATTATATATGTTTTAATAATATTACATAATGTTTGGATATATGAAATGAAATGAACCGTTCATGGAGATGGTACGCATAACATACGCATGAACTCCACTTTCATTTTTTGTCATTTTCATAGACTATAAAACTAAATGAGACATTGATATATTACAATTATAGTATAATATATATGTTATATAGGTAAAATAAGTTTATTAATTACATTATTTTTAAATTCCATGCTTTCCATGAACGAGTCACATCACTTGAGGTGGTGGTTGCCTGAACTTCCTCATATGAAATTATCGCATTTGCACAACATGAAAAGCATAAAGGTATGTTTTAAATATAAAATACAGAAGCTTAGAGGGGACATAAATATAATATATGTGATACATAAATAAAGATCCATTATAATGGCCACCATGAGAGGTGTTAAAAGAATATTGAACAATCATCGTTTTGTGATGTTGTCATTCGCCACCCACATAAAGAGTTTGTTCGTTAACCATTAGACAGAGGTGTGTGTAAGTGTAGGTAAGATACTTTTAATAAAAACATCCTAGTATAATGATAATACTGGTGTAATTATGGGATCAAATAATAAGAATATATTGGTGAGTGAAGAAGGAAAATAAAATAAAGAAACTCGAGAGAAGACATGACCTCTAAATCAGGCAACACATTTTTTGATTTGAGCCAAAGGCTTCTTTGGAAGTACTTATGCCCATAGTGAGTATTATAAGTGAAATATAGGGATGTGGAGAGATAATATTAGTAGTTTTTGGACGAGCCAATGGCTAGAGAGGTGTGGGTAAGGGGTTGAGTTGGGGGCATTTTATAAGAGGGATGAGGGTCTCTTTTGGAATATCTTGAAATGATACTTTATTATAAAATGATTTTAGGATTTTAGAGGACCCACAATTATTAATTTTGAGTATAAGGTGATAGGGGTTCGAAATCCAGTCATCCAATAGTTTTTAGACAAGTTAATGTCTTAGATTTTACATTATCATTTCATTTTATTTACATCATTCATTAATGAGGTAATCACTGCATCATCATGGTGATATAGATAAATTTATTTATATAATTTCTAAAAATTATAAAAAAATATCATGATATAGAAAATATTTTTATATTTATAATGAATATTTATATTCAAAAAGATAATTTATATAACCCCATGTGAAAATTGTTTATGTAAAACAATACATGTTTGTGACATTATTATTTTTAATTTAAATAAAAAGTTATTAATGACATTATGAAACCCAAGTGGATCCATGGGCCCCCCAAAATGACCCAAGATTGTCTTTGTCAGCCATGAATCATCCAATAAGGTTATAAAATGTTTCATGGTAATTTTATATTTTTACAATATTATTTTTATGTTAACATAACCTAATTATCTTTAATCGCGGTAAAAAACTCAACAGTTACAATTCTCCAAAAATTATTTTCATCCCGTTGAACCACATTTTACTTAAAAATGACTGTCATGTAAGTTGGTTTTTTGAAATTAAATTCAGAGAAGTGGTAATTTTTCATTTAAACAAAAAAATGAGTTTTAAACTACTACTTAGTGGTTTCACTATTAATCAAAAATTGATGTTATTCAGAAAATATACCAAAAATTCATCCTAAGAAATATTTGATATTACATATTCAAAAATGATGTTCTTTTAAAAAATTAAAAACATAGAAGTTGCATTAATTATTCTTATAATTAATTCCCACTTTCAAAACAGATAGCGTGTTTTAAGGAAATAATATCTTTCAAAAGACTAACAATTGTTTATGTCCAATTTCAATGTGAAATTAATTCTAATGACCACCATTGGATTAAATGGTAATAATATAATTTAATTAAACATTAAACCAAATTAATAATATAATATTACCATATAAATATATTATATTAAATCTATTTTTTGAAATAATATACAACATTACTCACTATTCATTTAAAAATGAACTTTATTATAAAGATTCTAAATTTTACAAAAAGTTAATTTTGATGTCTTGATTCTATAGAAGGATTTTATTTTGTCAAATATAACATATAAATGAGACAAAAAGTAAATTTAAAAAGGGTTCTTCATCAAAAGGCGGTTAATCGACCTTTTAATGTATATTAGAATATTTATGCTTTAATTGAATTTATTCTAATTTTAAGTATCTAATTTTTTTTGGATAAATTTAAAAAATATTTAACAAAATTATATAATATTTTTGTTTTAGTTCTGTTAATTATGGCCATTACAACGGCTAGGAATTAACTACCATTTAAAATACTATTATTATATTATTATTATGCAAATAATGATTTCAACGAAACCCATTGTGGCGTATCAGGTATGCCATTAAACATAGAATCCCTTTTAATGTAAAATTAAAATTTAATTACAATTTTTTATTAAATATGAAAATTTCATATTCTTTATTTACCTTTGATGTTTAAGTAAATTTTCATTTGGATATTTAAATATATTATGTTATATATTTATTTTCTAATGATGATTTAATAATTTTTAATAGGGTTTTTTAGTTGATAAATGTGTTATTTTGTTTATGCAGTGGAAGTATTTGTTCAATTTTTTTACTAGGTGATTTTATTAGACATTTCGAAAAATTGATCCAAGTAATGAATCTAATATAATTTTGCTCTATAAATTCCCATTAATTTTTACAATATAATTCATCACTTTAATATAGTGAAAACATATAGCTAATGATTACCGATAAATTTTAACATAGGTTTTGTAATATTACACTTGAATTATCAACCTAATTTTTTAAAATGATAATAACCTAGATTTTTTAGAATAAAATAAAAGAGATATACAGATATTTGAAGGAAAAACTTATATTTAATATATGACATTATAAATGAGATGATATTTCAGGTAATAATCTATTATTTTTTTTAAAAACTTCATTAAAAATTTATTTATAATAAATATTCGAAAAAAATAAAAAAAATATGATTGTGAATGTAGAAATAAAAGCTAAAATTTATTTGTAGTCATGAAGTATAATTTTTAATTTTAATAGTCTATGTTAATTTATAACTATATAAAGAATATTATCATAGATGATGTTAGGGAAATTATTTTAAATACAAAATAATTTATGGGGAGGAATTTTGAATAGTAATTGAAGCATAATATTTTTATGTTCTGTATAATCACCTAAATGGATTTGTTGTATGCTAACAATAATCAAATATTAACTGAAAAATATATATCAATTTTCACATAAAACATTCATTAATGAACAATACCTGATTATATATTGTTAAAAAATAAGGGAACATGATGAAATTTCATCACCCTATAAAAAGGTATTGGTTATCCATTATAAATGGGAGCATGTATTTGTCCCTCCATGGTATTAACCAGTTTATTATTTAATTATAGAGCATAATCATTAAAGAAATATTTATAAATATACACGTATAATGAGGTCATATAGAAATATAACAAAATAATTAGTATAATAGTTGGATGTGAATGTTATATCATGTGTTAAACCATGTGACTTCCTCTGAATGGTGTAAAAGGTTTTTATTTCATAGTGTTTAAAAATGATAATCTATTAATTTTATTGAGGTAAATTCATTAAATTGAATTTTTCATTTTTATTAAAGTATCTTATTTTAGTACATGGAAATACAATTTTACGAAAATATTTGATTCATCAACAAAAAGTTATTTAATATAATAAAATATATTACATATATATATAATCTTCATCTAATGATGATTCATGATTTCTATTTATTTTGAGATATTATATTATACAAGTCAAATTTTGGATCTAATCAAAAATAGGAACCCCTTAGATGTTTTTTGGGATACAATCTCTATAATTAGATTATAAATCATTGTTCACATTGTTAAATGATGTTAATTTAAGTTCTATAAATTTTTTTTGTCTAGATATTTTTATTGGTACATCAAATCTATGTAAGATAAAATTTATTTACTCATGAAAATATCAAAATGAAAAAATATATTTCTTATATTTTACACAAAATAATGGAAATTAAATTTCACATCTAATTCCTAAAAATTTGTATCAAACCATTAGTGATTTAGTTAAATCAATGATCTGGATTTTTTAGTAAATTATTTGCTATATATTAAAAAACATGATATAAACAATGTGAAAATGGGTTGGCACATTAAGGTGTAGAATATGATAATGATAAATAATTGGATTTTTATCATTTATATGTATCATATTATAGTTCTAATTAAATAATATTATGATCATGTAAATTTTTTAATTCTAATGTCTATATATTTTTTCCCTGATTTAAATTTTATTTATAAAAAAAGATATATATTTTATAAATAATATATATTATGGAGGGAAACTTGAAACAAATTTGGTTTTATTGAGTATATAAACTTATATATAGTGAAAAAATAGTTTTTCTATAACATCAAATTTATTTATCGTGAAAGAAAATAAAATTTATATCTTTCAGTTGTGTGTCATAAGAGGCAAATGACATTTCATTTTATAATTATAATAATATTATAAATGAAATGAACTATTTAATGCCTCATTTTATAATAATATTGTTGTTTAATTATTCTAAATAGTTATAGGATAGGCTTCTTTAAAAATAATGAAATAGAAATCTGGAGACATATTCGAATTATTTTGAGAACCTCGAAGACCAAATATGAAAAAAGTTAATAAAATGAAAAACACACCACTATTTTATAAATATGATAATAATTTATGAAAAAAATAATTTATAAAGTTTCATATAATAAATTAATCATCAATATTATATAAGTTTCCATTATTATTGAGATTTACACATCATGAATCAACTGATTGGGCTATTATAGTTGGTGAAATACTTCAAAATAAATTTTTTTTATAGCATAAACCCCATGTATTTTTACAATAATTAATTTAGTTTTTTCAATGTTTTATGAAGTGAAATAAACTAATATATAATATATATTTTGGATAAAATCATAAATAGTATCATATATAAGGAAATGTCACCGACATTGAATTGTACTTAATTTTTTCATTGTAATTCTTCTGGTGAAATTTTTATATTCTGTCTTGATTTTTTATATCTACATCAAACATTTACTAAAATTTAGAAATATAGTTATTTTAATAACTATTTAAATCTATTTTTAAATAATGGAAGAAACATTTAATGGATATTTTCTTACTATGTACTTAAGAATCATTAAAATGATTTTTTACTATAATGCATCAAGAACTATTTTAATGATAACTAAATTGTATTTGATCAACCAAATTTATTTTTAAATAATATTTTTTTGAATTTATTTCATCATTTATATATGGTTCTCTAGTTTCACTAATATTAATGATGTATAATGATAAAATATATGTTATCATATTTTAATATTATGATTTTAAGATAACATACCACTCACTTGTCATGTATATCATTATTAATGAACACATAACATAATAATATAGAACATAATTATTGATTTTTCATCATAAACAACAATAATGAAAATATAATAAACATTATATATTAATTCAATGCAATTTTATTTTTTTATGTTAAAAGAATAACACAATATATAGAAAAAAATCATATGTTTTTGTTTTGAATGAAAATAATTATAAATAAATTTTGAACACTTCTCATGTTTTCATAAACTGTGGAAAATAAAAAATAACATAAAATAAATTTTATAAAATAAATTTTAGTTCCTAGAAAAAAATCATGTTATAGTCAAGATAATCGTCATATAATGTGAAATATATTAGGACATTTTATAATAAGATTGTTAAAAAAGGACTCACACACACATGAAAAATTAATATTATATTCAAAATGAGCCTCACTATATTGTTTAATGAAGTTAAAAAATAACATAAAATATTGAAAAAAAATATTGAAAATTCATTCACTAATTTTGATTTAAATGAAAGATGAATGTCCAAAAATATCAATATAGTGCATCCTAAAAAGAGTCATATTTCATAACTCATAAATCAATCAATATTCAATACTAAACAATTTTGGTAGCACCCATGAAAACTCTTTAATAAGTTGTTCTCAAGATATTGAATCCATTATCTTTATGGTAAATATCGTTATCCAATAATGGCCAATATATTATATTTTAATAAAATTATACATACATTAAATGAGATACCAATGAATTAATAAATAAAATACTAATTTTACCACCTAATGTTATTATTAGAATATTTTATTATATACATCTTATGTATGGAGTCATTTTTAGTAGAAAGATCATACACAATAGTATTGGGATTTATCAACCTATATATTCATTTATATACATGTTTATAATCTCATTCTGGTCATAGGATATGTCTTGGTTTATTATTATTTCCCTTAATATCATGATAATAAATTAGAATACATTCATATTAAAACCAAATTTATACCAAAATTTCAAAAAATAAAATAGAAATGTTTAAATGAATAAGAATTTACATAACCTAATATATCAATAAGGATTATACAAAATAGATTCAATTTACATGGTTCATAATGATTATTATTAAAACAATGATAAACATTCTGAGGGAGTAATTATCAATTTTTTCAAGTGTCAAATGATCTTTAATCAAATTATTCTATTTCACATCCAAACAGCACCACTTTTTGTGGTAAAATTGATCCCCAAAGAAAATATGAGAAATACATGCATTTATAATAATTCAATATTAATTTTTGATAATTATATTATAATATTTAAATTTAGAAAGGATCTATTATACAGACAGTCTTGTATATTGACTTCACCTTGATATCCTCAACCTTAAAAAATGAATTCCAAAAGTAAAAAACTATATTATCACTAATATCTCTTAAAATAGAAGAAAAAATATCCATGCCATGCCCCTTTAAAGGAAATATATTCCATAAAAAGGAAAAAATAAATATCTCTACTATTATAAATTGACAATGAATTTTTTTTAAAAAATCTTATGACGGCATAATACATGCAATAACACACCTCTCTAATTTTAACGAAACATTCATAATAAAATTTATAAAATTTTGTACATGGTTTAATATAAAATAATATTAAAATAAATATTTAATACCAATTAAATGAATTCACTTAGCCAAATAAAATTTTGTATTTTATCTCTATATAAATATATTTTATAAATGAGACCATTAACCAATGTCACCTTTTTTATGACTAGGTAAATATGTTTCTTCATTGGTTTCATTGTTATTCTAAAAAAAGATAAAATAAAATGTTATGTATCAAGTGAAAATAATTGGTTTTAACATTTTAATGTATTAGAAAATAAATCTTAAAATGGTAAAAATAAAAACTATACTCAAAAAAACTATTCTATCAAGGATAATGTGATAATAAAAACAGAAGGGGGAGGTACCTTGGAACCATGTAATCTGGTGTTGAGGGTTTTCCAATATTACTGTTCCTAAGAGTGTTTGTGATTTTATTTCATACACATAATTATATTAAAATGGATCAATAAAATAAAAATTAAATATCACCAACACAAATGTTTCATTGATCACATGATAAAATACATAGATATATAATTTAAATTGTTTTCTAAAAAGGGATCACATTAAAATAATTCATTATTAATATCAGTAATCATTATCTGATAAATTTTAATTCTATAATTAAATAAAAAACTAATATATTAACGGAATGTACCAATTGATATATACATATATATATAATAGTGAATCTACCTATAAAAGTATTTATACTGACTAACATATATACTCCTATTATAGCTTTTATTTAAAATCAAATGATTAATATGAGTAATTTGTGAGGAGAGGAAAACCAACAATCATGATATGGAGAGATCAAAATCATATTTGTTAAATTCAATGATTATTTTAAAATAACTCTCCTTTTATTTATAATTAAAAAATTTATGATAATAATTTATTTTATTTTTGAAATATAGAAAATTTATAAAGATTTGATTCAACCTATTAACATCTACCTATATGATGTGTATGTACTAAGATACCCTTACATCTATAACTTGTAAAAAATCAAGTATATTTTCGGTACACACGACTTCTATTCCTACTAACCTAATATCAAATATAATAACATGATAATGGGATAGGGCTAATTTTATCATAGATATATGATAAGAAATTATTACATTCAATCCATGGGAAACCTGTTTGTAGTTCCTGGAGTTTTATAAACCATAATATGGTAGAATAAAAATAAATATGAATTCTTCCATCTAATTAAAAGTATAATATTTCCCAAAGGGATTCTTTCAATAATAAATTATGGTTTTAAGAACCATCATCCATGAATAAATATTTTTTTACTCATTGATGTAACTGCATTATTTTAGTTTTTGTACCATTCAATCAAATTATTTACCTTCCATTATATTGTTTTATATGTTATGTTACTCTATAAATGGTATGATTACTATTCTAAGGGTAAGGATGAAATTTATAATGGATAGGTTATTATTAAATTTGATATTTATACTATTCCAATGGATATATTGGTATCATACTTCCTCATATTATCATACGTTTTATTTAAAATGAATTCATATTAATTCCAATAAAGAAACATAGTTATTTTTTAAATATTTTATTTACATTATTAATATTTTGTTTTTTTACACTGTTTTTCGTGAGTGTGAAAATTCTAGGAGACCAAAAAGATTTAATTTTTTTTTCCAATTCTAGTATTTAAACTATTTTTCCTCTAATTTAATTATTTTTATTTTAATGGATAATATTTTTAGTTAAAATTTAGCATTACATATTGATGAAATAAAATATTTTTGGACATTATTGGAATGTTTATGTTGCTTCACAATTTTATATATTTATATTCTAATTTTAAAATAAAATTATTTATTTATTCCTATCATAAAAAATGTGTATAAAATATACTTTCCTTACATGTTGTATCATATCATTATGATATTAAATTAAATTATACATATATATAAATTAAAGGATGAAATATTTAAAATATATATATTTAAAATATACGATTCCATAAAAATCCACCACTAATGAAATTATGCCCTTGACTTTATTCTCAATCATAATGATCTTTTAATGTTAACTATATGTCTGATAAAATTGGTTAATCTAAAATAATTTATATATCTATGTATTATAACGAAAATAGTTATACTAAATTATTTATCAGTTTGTTATATTACACAAACTTAATGGTGTGGATATTCATAATGAATTTTCTCATAAAATTTATAATTAAACTAGTTCTCTAGAAAAATAAATGATATCTACATGGTATTTTTTTACATAAATCCATTATATCATAATCACAAGAAATTACTAAACTCTTCAATATTATTATATGAGACACCCCCATTCACATACATCAATATATGATTCAATTATTTTATATTTATATATTAATAAAATAATATTTTAATTATAAAAACTATTATTATAATAATATATTTAGTTTATTTTGAAAAAAGCTTCATATTACTGTATTATTTTATATGATTCCACTAAAATATTAATCAGTAATTCACCTATGATATCATATTTTTTTATTGAATCCATCCTAACAAAGTTATCCATTTGGGGTAATATATCAAAGAATTGGTGAGTTAAAACTCAATATAAAAGAATAAAATATAAACACATGTATCAAAATCAATTTGAAATACTAATATGTTAATGAGTAATAGTGAAATTATTACATGAAATAAACACAATTCATTATATGATATATAAATGAAGAATACCCAATATATGTAAAGGGAATCATATTCTCATAATAGAAAAATAAGATCGATAAGTTCAACATTAAATAATGGTATTTCAATCAACAAAATGTAGAATATTTTTAATAATGAAATATTATAGCATAAATAGATAAATGAAACCCATTTAATGTGAATAAATATATACAAATGTCTACAAAAAAACATATTTTTTTAGATAATACTACATAGTATTGTGGGAAATGATCCCGTTTTTTCTTATATATTATAAGTAAACTGATGGGATATATCACATTACCCAATACTGTGGATGATAAGTAAATTTTTCCCACCAGTCACATTATAAATAGATTCAAATCTTGAATTCCACATTGAAAAAAAAATACTTTTCTTAATCATAAACATGAAATAAACCCATTAGAAAAGAATGAGTTTATTAATTATTTCATGATGGATATATTGAGGAATAAAACTCTCATTATACTGTAAATAAAATTCAATTACATAATTTATTATGTTTTTATCTATCCATAGTAAATAAAAGATCATATTTCATAGTGATGATTATATTATTTATTATAAAAATTAAAGGGTGATATTGAGAAATAAATATTATTTAAAATAAATATGGTGTCATTGGAATAATACCAATAATATATGGTCATGTATAACTAACAATAGAAAAAACCAGATGAAATTAAAAGGTATTGATGAATGAAATTAGATGAATAAATTTAAAAAAAAGCTAGAAGATTTGATAAGTAAATAATAATTGAGTGTGTATTGAAATTGTACATATATTAGGTCCCCTTATTATCAAAAATATTAATCTTTTTGAATAAAAAACATATAATTATTAATGAACAAGTTCCATCATGTTATAAATTTATTTCTATAACTATATATAATTTAAATACATTAGAATTTATTTGTGAATATTATTATTAATGAAGAAATTTTTCTCTAAACTAGATTCATTAATTTTTCACATTTTGTTTTTTTATTATTTTTATTTCATTTTTATTTAAAAATTAGTTATATTACACATAATAAAATATAAGTAAAACAATTACTATTTGAATAATTTTAAATAATTTAATGTAATCCCCTCAGAATATATGAATATTTAAAAAGATTCAATATCTTCATAAATGGATCAAACTAACCATTAATGGGTTGTTTCAAAAAAATAGTGGGGACAAATTATATATGTTTAAAATGGTTTAAAATCAAAATACAATATCATAACCAAATTATTTTGTTATTCACTTATGCATTAATATGTTAATACTAGTAGAAAAAAACTTAATGTTAGAGTTTAAAGAATAATTAGAAAAAAAATGAAAAAAATGATTTTTTGGGATACCGCATCACTAGATATTCTTCATGTTGATATTTTAAAATGGCCAGGAAATTTGGGGTTGGATGACACAAATACCACCCTTCAGATATAAAAATAATTAAGTGAGCATAATTTTGAATATATTATTATTTGAGAAGTATATGAGATGGGGTTTTCCAAGAGAATGAAAAGGGGATAGTTATACTTGTGGGATGGGTAATTTTGAATTACTATTTTTCATAAATTTTTAAATGAAAAAATGAAATTTTTACCATCATTGAATTTTGATTTATATTTTCTTTAAATTATTATTGTTTATGTCTTTATATTCTCTCTAATGAAAAATTTATTAGTTTATAAAAAGGAAATGCTCAATTACTTTAAATATAAATTATTATATATAAATTTGAAAATTAATTTTTTGGTAATTTATTTTATTTTATTATTTTAAAATTTATATTTTATATTATTGAATATTTTTTATTCCAAAAAAAAATTATTTTTGGATTACATAAAAAATTTTGATCAATAATACAATGTAAAAAATATTTATTATAAATAAGATTATATTTTCTAATTTGATTAAATTAAATTGATAATTCTTCAAAAACACACATGTATAATTAATATTTTCAGATTGAAAAATAAATTCCGCTTCAATAAATAATAATTATTATTATAATTAATTTTAAAAATTTAAATAAAATATAATATAATAAAAATTAAGTAAAATTCAATATAAAAAATTATAATATATTTTATTTTGGGGTTTCTTATTTGTGTATATATTTTACATAATTATTATATTTTTATTTAATAAATTTATTCCATTTTTATTTTATTATTTCTATTTTTAACATTTTGTTTCACATGTTACATTTATGAAGATTAGTTATATGTTGTTAATGACATGAATATTATTCCTATGAGCCAAATTATTATCCCTAAGATTATATTTAATATTCCAATCATCATATTAAAATTTAATTTCTAATAAATACCAGTTATTTCTTTTATTGATCAATAACTTCAACTTCAATAAATGTTTTATATGATTCATTTTGAAATTTAAATTACATTACTAATTGTTTAATTCTTTTTTCAATTGTTTTCAAGGCTGATATATTTCTAGGAGATGAAAATGGTCCATGTTTTTTAATTCATGTAATATTATTTTCATAATTTTATACAATTAATGAATTTTTCTATTTTATAGAATATATTTTTCCTCTTCATATAGAAATCAGAACAGTTGAAATGAAATATATATGGTCTTTTTTGCATTATATATGTTAATCACTCAACTTATATACTTATACTCTATTTACATAATGAATTTATATATTTTATCAATTCTATAAATAAATACAAGGTGAACATATATTTTCTTTATATATTATATTGTATCCTAAAAATATTATATTAAATTTCATAAAAAAATTAATTAAAATTTGAAATACATAAATATTATGTATTGATATTATAGAATTTCAATGGACTTGTGGGATGTGGTAGCTTTTATATTTTTTCAATGAAGAATTATTTACAACCAATAACTATAAGAGTTTTGGATGAATGCTTTATTTTTGATCAAGTAATTTATTATAGAAATTATGAAAAGAGTTTGGTTGGTGATCAGAAATAGGTAGACGAGTTGGAGAATATGATTGATAAGATGCCCTAGGATAGACCCCAACAAGTTATATAAGAAATTGTCAATGTGTATTGGAGAATTGAGTCATTAATGGAATTACATTCCAAGGTGTTTTAGTCGATGTGTCATACCATTATTCTGGGGGAAGGAAAACATGAGAAAATTAAATAGTATTTCAGGTATTTTCAAATAATATTTGTTAAAATAAATATTCTACAAGGTATACAGACATAAATGTAATTATATATTCTTTGATAACTACGGAAACACAAATTGTATGTATTAGAAATATATTATAGGTATGAGGGGATGACTGGTATTGACATTGTGGAAAGTTTCTTCAGTTAATTTTTCCAATAGACATGAATGGAATAACCAGCCCATGAGTTCATGCACATGGCTATTGGGGGAGGAATCACTCATGGAATATGTAACAAAATTTATATTTATTATGTCCTTGGAATTAATACAAAGTGTAGATGAAATAAATAATTTTATTCAATTCATGGATGGCCTTTAGGATTTAATTAGAGTATATTTGGGTATTTTTAAATTCACCTTGTTTTATATGGTGGTCTACTAAGAGTTTATTGACGGGTGGAACATAAATATTGTTTGTATAAATATATTGATATTTTCATCACTTAAATATAGTATTATGGTAACAAATATTAAAAAAATGTGAAAAAAAGTAAAACTAGAAATGTAGTCAAAGACAAGGATTGATATTTTTGACAATGTGGAGGTCATTAGTGTGGTGTTACATATAAGGGTGTATGTGGCCCATCTATTCCATGTGATAGAAGCCCTCGAAGGTGTTTCATTAATGTATCTATATGGGTCATTGAATGTGGTTGTTAGATGTTATCATAGTTAGATAGAGGTTTTGTTCGGATTATACTAATCTATTTTATGTAAGATGGTGATCGAGGTGATGACTTGGTATCAAAAATTAATAAACACAAATAATTAATTATAGATGACATGATACCACATATTGATGGGAAGTGGATGATATGAGTAAGCCTCTATGGGATGATTAATATTCTAGATTTCAAGGATAGTGAAATTTGTAAATGTTTATGGTGACATTAAATGAGTACGCAAGAAATATATTGATTCTTAAGGGTAGTCCTTGAGCATGTTTGTATTGATTATCACATAATGAATTTAAATTACTATTATCAATAATAATAATATTATTATTATTAATTTTTTTTATATTATGGTTATTAAAATTTCTATTATAATATATTTTATTTTAGGTTTCATTTTATTTTTTCCATCCTGTCCCTTTTCCCTTCTCCCCCACATTACCCTCCCCTTACACTACACTATTCAGCCCACCCTTCACATGGGAATCCCCACCTCTAGTGACCAACCCTATTGGCATGACCTCCTCTAGTGAACTTCCATCCCAACATGACCCCCAACCGCCATGACCCCTAGTGGTATAACCCTATGTGGGCATGTCCTCCCTGCCAATGCATGTGGCCCCCCCATCCACCTCCCTTCAGGAATGAATAGTACCTCTATTTCCCTTGAATTTGGTGGCAGCACCCTATACCATAGTTCCCTCTCTTATCTCCTCTCATTTCTTCTTTGTTTAATATTCTACCATTGTCATATTTACCTAGTTTTTTTATTTCTCTTCTATTAAATTTTCCTTTTAACTCATTAAGGGTTTATCATCCTAGATATATGGTTTTTGAAAACTCGTGGAGTTGTTCCAATTGTGTGTTGTTGAGGTTAAATAGATCCGAGGAAGTTTTCCCAATGAATATTCCTTTTAATTTTATGGAACATTGATTTCATATTTTTACACCAATTATACCTGATAAATAATCTTTTGAAACCATTTGATCTTTTTTTATGTGGGATAATTATACATTAACTCTGGAATTTTGATAATTAGAATTCATTACTAAATTAGTGCACACTATGTGATTGATGAAATTTTTAAATAGGGTTTGGGAGTATATTTTGGTTTCAAATCTGTGTTTTTGATTTCATTAATAAATACGCCGCATGTGAATTTATTATTGATAGTTTCATGGAAGTGTATAAAATGGTTTTGATGTTAAAAGAATTGTCTATTTTGATTTTGAAATCATTTTGTCATGTAATCATGAATTCTGGAATGGTTTTAATTTAGAGAATTATTTTCTTAGGATTTAACGTGCGATAATAATTTTTTGAATGAGATTTATAAATTTTTTGATATAATTGTTGTTTTTTTGGAATCTTTTTAAAAAACATGACGGCATGTTTGATAAAAGTAATTGTTTGGGAGAAATTTTTATAGTAAAATTTAGGTAATTTGAGAAAATGACAAAAAATGTTTATTATAAAAAAATTAAATAGATGTTTCTTATACATTTGCTCGATTAATGTAAGGGATTTCCTTATTATGGAATCATAATGATCCATTATCATTGTACATCATATGGAACTATTTTTTCTCTTTATTTTATGGTATGGGACTAGTCCATGAGGATACTTGATGTGAGTAATATTGTGTACTATTATTATTATATATTTGTTATTGGATGCATGGTTGTAATCATATGGTAAACCCCCATTATATACATGAGACATGGGAACCTGTAATATTGTGGCAGTTACACAACAACCTTTTCCACACTGGTAGTTCATGTACTGGCTAGTGTCCCATAGTATGTGGTATTTGGGTTTAATGTTATGGTATTGGGCCCCTCAGTCATTCCTATGTTAGGGAGGATAGGTATTTTGGTGTTTTGATTTAATATTTTGTGGAATGATATATTAAATTGGGTCTCAGTTATAGATATGTTTTGTTTTTTCCCTCATATTTTGGGTTCACCTATATCTATTAGCTCATTATTTCTATCAGTAATAAATTTGATACATTTATGTATATTTTAATTACCTGTGTTATATGAATATTATGGTTTTTTTTTGTGTAGTGTTTACAAGGAAGTGATGCCTTGTTTTCTAGAATGTTGTGAAAATGGTTATAAATTCAATGTGATTATACTCTTTCATGTCATAAAAAAATAAAATTATCACTTACCTCCAAAAAATGATAACAACACAAAAATATGGTGTAGATAGTTTTGGAAATGAGAAAGGGAAATGAGAACTATTTTTAAGAAACATGGATGTGGATGATAAGGAGGACCCAGTAGATAAATACGTATGAACAACCTGGGATAAAGAAGAGGTTGTGAAGTAAACCCTTACCTTGTAATTTTCGTTAGTCAATGGTATCTTATCCTCCTGTATAATAGTTAAAACATTGTTATTAAATTATACAATAATCATATATATTAATATGATATCATATATGGTCTTTTAATATTTCTTTATTAATAATATCTTAGAGTATATTACTTAGTAAAATTTTACTTACCTGGTGAGGGATGAGCCCGTAAAGGGCTCTGCGGCGCTAGGTTTTCCCCTCGCCGCCACCTTCTTCTCCCCGGTCCCCGGTAGGCTTGTCTTCCCATCTGCATTCCTCTCAGCGCGCTTGAGATGCGGTTTCTTCCAGTGGTGTCGCATGAGCTCGTTATCATCCTCGGTATTTTACATCGTCGCTTGGCCTCCTTCCCACTCTAGCCTGTGGTTTTGGCTAGGGTTTCTCAAGGCAGCATGATGCGGACCACGATGCGGGTTTCTGTTGTAGCGATTTGGGGGCGTCGTTGCTTTTAGCGGTGTCTGAGAGTGCTTGTGGTCGATCTGTCCTTCGGGGCGGTTCCGAAAGCGGCGGCGGGGCCTGTTTCTTGGCTTCTGAAGGTTTCTTCTCGAGGTGGTGATGGTTTCTCTCTGGTTTGTGTTTCTTTTTGGTGGTTTGGGAACGGATTGGGGCCTTCTTCAGGCGCCATTGCTGTTTTTGGTCTCTTTTTCGTTGTTAATTTCTTGGTGCGCGGTGATGAAGACGATGGTTTTAAGGTTTGGTTCTTTGGGTTGCTCTCTTGGAGGTTCCAACAAGGATGAAGGGTTTTCTTTTCTGTTTCATGTTTTCAATTTTTCCTGCGACGGTTTCAACTGGTGCTTTGTTTGGTCCTGGTTGTATCCGTGTGGTTATTTATTTTCTGGTGTTCTTCTACGGGAGGTCGGGTGAGGACACTTCGTTCGTCGCCGGCGATGTGGGTGGTCGACGACGATGGTGGTCTTTCTTATCGGAGATGACGGTTTCTGATTTTGACGTCGATGACAAGATGTTGATGTGGTTCGGGATTTGTTTTCGGTAAGATCTCTGGAATGAAGTCGCGGCTGCAGTAATTGCATTGATGATATGCTGTTGAAAGCTGGAAGTTTTGATGTTTTTGTTTGATGAAGATGATGAACTGCTGGTTAAAGTGTTGAATCAGCAGTATGGGTCTTTGGTTTTGGGTGTTATGGTTTGACTTGTAATTGTCGATGCTTGGTGGAGACTCTTTATTGGGTTTGGGCAAGATGTTCGCCCTCATCCATCTCCTTATTTACTGTACTTTTTATTTCTTTTAATAAATGGTCAGAGGTTATTCCTCTGACTGAACTTTCATGGTAATAATATCTTAGTATTATCGTCGTTTCGGGTGATAACCGATTCATTATCCTTAAATTTTTGGTTATATAAGATTAGCTTGTAATGGATAGGTTGTATCTTATTCATATTAAGAATGATATTAAGTATATAAACATTATTTTTAACCATCAAATGAAAATTAGTCTGTAATGGATACGATGGGGAATGAATCTTATCGCTTTCGTGGAGACGGTATTCCGTACGTACATATGAGCAAAAATATCATTCTTTTGATATTATAATAATATATAATCGGATTGTATATCATATATACAGAATAATTATAATGTCATATTAATTATTTACATCATTTATACTCATTATTATACCCATACAAATAATAATGTATTGAATAAAAATTACACCACGACGTGGAGACGGTAAGTCGTACGTACGCACGTATGGTGACATGTCATTCAAATGATGGGTAGAATACTGAATATGGTTGTTCCATATTTATAATAACATCATAGTACACAGAAGATTCTAGTGTTATTAATTTATAATTGAAATAATAAACAAAGAGGAAGTGGATGAAGAAAGGATCTTGAAAGAGGGTGGTGAAAACGTTAACTCTTCTTCGGATTCCTCATTTTGATTTGATCAAAAGGTTTCTTTAGGATGGATTTATGATTAAAGGAGAGATTATAGGATTATGAGAGAGTTGTTTAGAGAGTATTTGGTCAGGTTTTGGCCGAACCAAATGGCAGTGAAGGTGTGAGATTGAGAGAAGGGTGAGTTCCCTTTTATAAGAGGGGTGAGGGGCACCTTAGGAAAAGCTAGAAATATTATTTTCTAATAAATTCATATTCGGTTTCTAATGTCTCCAAAGTGATTTATTTCGTGTCTAAGGTGGTTATGAGTCGAAAACAACTCAACCAATAGGATTTATACAGGTTTGGGTCACTAAATTATACTTATCTTTAAATATTAAATCTTAGTTAATTAGTTTCACTTTTACTATGTCTCTTTGTATTTTTATATTATATGGTTAATAAACTTACTATAAACATCCAAAAGAACCCCAAGTGGTTCATTATTAATATATATATCCTTATCTAAGTCATTTAGATGAACCTTATATTTTAAGAATAGAACATCAATTAATAATATAATATTTGTTAAAAAAACTATTTTATGTCAATTTTGACACTAGTTGGTAATTGATTTTTGTGAAAATTATAACATAATGATAATTTCAATCAAAGTTAATTAAATCAATAATAAAATGTCATATTAACCTATAAAATTATTGTAATTCATAAAAAGTCGCAAATTATATTTTTTTGGTTATTTATAATGTCAATTATCTTAATTTTTCACTATTATGGTAATTACTACATCACCATTGTGTCATTAATAAATTTAATTATTTAATGTCTAAAAATTATAAATAAAAGATCATTATGTAGGAAATCATTATATCATTCTAATTAAAATTTATAATCGAATTTATCTTATGTGTAACCCTATATTAAAAATGTATTAGTAATTAAACATTGATTTTAACTCTTTTAACTCTTCTTTGAATTAAATAATAATAAATGTCCTAATCTAATCCAAGTGGACCAAAATGATAATATTTTATTCCTAATGTTTTTTTTGGTCAAGATACACTTGTCCAATAGAATTTGGACATATGTTAGGGTAATATTAATATCATTTTTTACCCTTAATTAACATATTAACTTTTAACAGTGGTAAATAAAATTAAAAAGCTACTATTCACCAAAAATTATTTTCATCTCATTGAACCACATTTTACATACTGATATCAACTGTGTCTCTCAGATTTTCGAAATTACATTCACAGAAGCGGTAAAATTATGTTTTATGAAAAATTTAGTTTTTTAACTACCACTTAGTTGTTTCACTATTCATCAAAAAATGGTGTTTTTCAGAAAAATACCAAAAAATTCACCTTAGGCTAATTTCGATATTCCAAATCCAAAAATCAAATCCATTTTGAATGATAAGATTTATAAAATTTCAAAAATTATGTATTACTATTCATAACGGCTAGTTTAATTATTTGTGGTGTGTTTAGAACTCAAGGTTGTGTACAACACACTCTATTACATTATTCGAAGGGAAACGTATCGTGGAAGGTTGGGGTGTTACAATGTATGTTTTGAAATGTTAAAAATTGAATAAAAATGGAAATGAATTTGTTTTGGAATCTGATAGATGTATCCTCTTAAATTATATTAATAAAATCCTGTAATTTTTTTTAATATAATGGTAGGTGTTTTTTGAATAAAAAATTACTGACCTTTAGGGTTTTCTGTGGGTGACAACATGCATTGGTATGAATGTGAATGTAAATGGGAACCTAGTGATGACTGATTATATACTAGGTTGAGACACATTGGATACCATTTGTGGGAATTAAATATATTAATTGTGTTTCATTTATTGAAAAATTGTTATAAAATAAAATTTATGGTTTTCGTAGCTTGTAATGGTGTGGTATTTATCATTTTTTTTGGATTGATGTTTCTATTATAGTGTTTATGATAAATAAATAATGTTGATAGTTTAGGGTTTACCGGTTTATTTTAATCTAATTTTTTACCCACACAATGGCTCTATGGATCCCTAGGGATAATCTTTGGGTGGTTCTGGATCATTGATAGAGACTTTAGTTTCCGAGTTATTTGTGAGACATGAAAGTTAAGGTTAGCCAATTTATGCTCAAAGGCTCATCCGAGACATAGTGGATGTGTGTGTCCCAAAACAAGATCCAGTATTATTTAACAAGGGATTTCATCAAGACTTCATTAATCCAACTGTATTTTTCTATGATGGATAATTTTATAAATAAGATGATGTTTTTCAGTCTTTAGAAAGGTAATGGTTCTCTTTTGGATCCTTATCCTCTCTTCATAGACATAGTTTCATATGATCTAGGCTATGTTGAAAATGATCGAGCAAAGGTATGACATTTTGAGTTTGCACACCATTCTAAAATGCAGTTGATGGTGGCATAAATTATTCATACCACTTTTTTTTGTGGTGAGGATATCCTTTTAGTGTGAAGATTTTCTATAATGATGGAATCATATGACTAATCTTCCTATGGTTCCTATAACTGGTGAAGTGGATGATATTAAGAGTAATGATATATGTCATGATACTGGTGGTTCTAGTAGAGGAATTAAGATTCCATTAGACCGCCAATCAACTTTTGTAGTGCACAATTTCAAAATCTGTCATCAGTTTGGAATTCTTGTTCATAAGAGGAATTCATTCCCGAGTTCCCTGGAAACCTCCCACAACTGTGGATTACTTGGGACACTTGAAGTGATTTTTAGGGTGTTTCTAAGAATCCTTGTAAATCCATACCCATCCATTATATGAACCATAATCATTTTGGTTAGAGTAAGGAAATTTTTGGGAATTAGTTCAAGGTCTATCTTGTTCTAATGTTTATCAGTGTAATAGGCATGTCTGGTGGTAGTTTGTAGTGTTTCATCACATTTAAATTTATAATATTGTAGATGTATAAACCTTTAGCACATCTATTTTAAATAAAGTGTTTTTTGTGATATTTTGATCCACTTGTTTGGATTGGTGATTTCAAATGATTTACTATGAGTTAGGAGATTCTTCAAAAATCAGTGTTATATCCATAGGACCTGGAGGGAAGTAGGTATGTAATCTGTAGAAACACATCAGTGTAAAATGTTTTTGGTGTAGTTTTTGTCCATTGTGTCTATAGTAAAGGATATTAAAGATTATAGTGTATATATTCTCTTCATTTTGGTTCTATTTGGTTGAAAGAGGTGTGGGAACCCCATTTTAATGTTACGATACATTTGGGTTTATGTTTTTTTACTTGGTTATGAGCATGTGTAGTTTTTTCGTCTTTACAAAATCCTTGTTGATGTATCTCACTAGGTACAGGACATTACTAAATAGACCATATATATCTTGTCATACTGAATTTGGTGTTTATTGTTTTGTGTTATTCCGATGGTGTTAGGTTTTTGTGATGTGTTAGTGTTGGTTTTATGCTCTTTAAGTTGGGCTCATCCATCCCCTTCTATTGTGGTTGTGATTTTTTGACAGTTCCAAGAAATTTTTTAGTTCATTTAATTTCATTAGTTATTTTTATTGGAGACCCATCATGTGTCTCACAGGATTTAGGGTTTCCCTTTTTGTTTTGGTGTGGAGTCTATTATGGGAACCCTGTTTTGGTAGTCTAGTTTCATCTAAGGGGATTTGTTGTTTCTAAATGCGTGGATTGAGTTTGGGCCTCCCCACATCAGTATCAATGTTTTATTCCTAGATTTTGTTTTGTGGTTGATGGTATCATGAAAAAAAAACCTTATTCTAAGTTCCTCTTTGAGTAAATGTTAGAATGGGTGTGTTCCCAGTGCGTGTTATTTAGTATGGTTACAAACATTTTTTCTATATTTGGTTTGAATTGGTTTAGTTGTTTTCAGTTAATGGTTGAGTTATGTTTGATGATTTTTAAGGAGTTTGTATTTTAAAGTTGTATTTAGCTTCGTGAATGGTATGTTCCATTCTCAATGGATGAATAGAGTTTTCTAAACATGTGGGATTGAAAATAGTAGGGAGTCTGTTCTAGTCTCATGAGTTCATCTTATTATCCAATCTCTCATTTGTAGTGTTTTTTTATCTTTTCATTTATCATTATTTTAGAATCTTCTTGAGATGTAAATGATTATTGGTTCTTTTTTGGCAGTTAAACATTGTTTTGGATTTCCGAGGGTGTAAAGTGTTATGTTTTGGAGAATTGTCACACCCAAAAAATTGTAATTACATTTTCTTAATTATTTTCGTTTCATTGGATAATTTTTTTAGTGTTTGGCTTGGTCCTCGATTGATTTTTTTTTCATTTAATGTTATGTGTTTCGGGTTTGGAGGAATATATCATAGTGGAAATTTATGGTTTCAATACTGTACAGCTACACACTACTCACCATATGGCCTTCGCAGTATTCAACTTATATTTTATATTTAGAATAATATTGATATGAATTTATATTAAAGGTAATATAAAATAATAAAAAGTAAAATAAAATCAACAATATTGTTTTAATAATAATGATGATGATATAATTATTATTGGGAATATTATGATTATTATGGTTATGATTATTATTAATATTTTAATTATTACTCTTTTTGGGAATATTATTAATTACCCTTGTTTTGTTTATTTTTTATTAGGTTTTAAAGGTGGGTTTTAGGATGGTGTGAGGGCACCGTAGTGTTTTATGAAACTATGAGGTCTACCCAATTATGCATGTGACTGCTTCATGACCAGGAAGAGGCTACAAAATAGTTATTCCATAGATAGATTATCCCTATTGTGTAGCCGTGTGGTTTCCCAGTGTAGAAAAATAATTAAAAATTAAGGTGAAAAAAAGACAAAATGATGATTAATAACAATAATATATTTATATTATAATTATTCTGAGTAATTTATTTTTAATTATTATGAGTTCTTATAATAATTATGAATGTTTATTATTATTAATATCAAAAAAATTATTATTATTATTAGATTTTCATAATTTTTTATACTATAACATTTATTTTAATAATACTTTGTGGGGTTATTCTTATTTTATTTTCTTCTACCTCTCACTTTCTTCTTCTCCTCTATCGTACCCTCTTCTTCACCCTAACTTGTTCCACACACCCTTCCCCTACTCACCCCTACTCCGGTGACATTCCCTATATGAATTACTGCCACTGGAAACCTAAACTCCTCGTGAATCATTCTATCCAATGTGGGCGGCCCCACTAGCCACTCCCATTCCTGCATGTTCGACCCCTCCGGTGTCATCCAATCTGGCAGTGTCTCTCCCTAGGGTAGTATCCTTCTCCAAAATCCACTAACTACGTCCCATTTTTCTTTTCTTCAATGATCATTTTTACCATAGGTTTGATTTTTTATTATATTATGTTGGGGGTTTTCACACATTAATTTTTTACCCTCATATATTATGTTGTTTAAAACCGTCTTGGAGTGGTTTCACTGACATGATGTCGTTGCGCCACAAATACGAAGTAGGGTTTCCAAAAAACATACCTTATTAATTTAGTGATCCTTTATTTCATGTTTTATAATCCTTAAATACATGCTAAATATCCTTTACATCTTTTTGGTTAGTTTTTTAGGGTGATAATAATGCTTTATAACTTATTTATTGATAAGTTGACATGTTTTACTAAATTAGAAAACACTATCTGATCGATGAAATAGGTTTTCTATGTGGTAACCCCCATACGGTAACTAGGTACTTCTACACATAGAGTTGGTAGGTTCTGACCCCCACAGGGTCGTTAGGTGCTGAGCCACATTGTGTATCTAGGTGCTTCTCCAAACTAGGTCTCTAGATACTGATCCACACATGGTCACTTTTGTATGATCCACACCAAGTCACTGGTTTCTAATCAATACAAGGTCCCTAGATGCTGATCCCCCTAGGGTCTGTAGATTTTTATCCACATAAGGTCTTTAGATGTTGATCCACACATGGTCTCTGGATGCTGATCCACATAGGGTTGTTATTATGCTTCACATCACATCTAGCCACTGGATTTATGTTCTTACCGTGATTAATTTCTAGAGGATATTTATTTCAGGCCATCAGTCATAGATAAATAGACACAAAGTCTCACATAAGGTAAACCCATGGATCCTCTCAACGTAAGGGTCTTAGTGTCGTAAATGACCCATCTAACAGATGCTAGGTTTGTAAGATATAGCCATTTTTGTAAAAATAAAACGGGTTGGATTCGAGTATGATCCCACTTGGCCATATTAAAACCTCCACCAAGACACCAGTAGAGTATCTCAGAAGAACTTCTTTGTCCCAATGGGTCCCAACATAATTGACGGTGACTCAATCTGACCCCCGATTTGGGTGATATGGAAGTTTTTGTGAAACAAGGGCTTGTCGGGATCTGGAACAGTACCACATAGTTAGACTGACCCAACCTGGATCCGGTCTTTCCTATGCCCTGCCCTTTGGGACAGGGGTCCATCTTGGCCGAGTTGGGTGGGTCTGACCTGGGGGGAGGCTCTCTCCCTGCAATGTCTGCCATGGGTGGTCCAGTTTGTCCAACATTCAGGGATGTGGCTGGATACCCTTTCCTGGCACTGACTGCCTTGTGGTTCACCACAATGACTCCCCTCCCTCATGGTTAAGTGATCGTAGCATGTCCCGTGTTTCGTAGCATGCAGCCTCCGATGCGACTAACCGTCTGCCTCTTTCAATGTCATCAGAATACTAAGTCTGCAAGTTTACTCGATCAAAACAGCTCTAGCAAGGCATCTTGGTTCTCCCATGGCATGAACTCCTATATTGTTTTATGGGATCCTGAGGCATACAACTTTACTTCAACAACCTATAACTCACATTCTATTTTAAGAATTAATTCACGAAAAACTCACATTTGGAGGGGCTATGTCCTTATTAGATTCAGCATGCTCCCTATGCTTTATATGCTTAAAAAATGGTGAGGTTCAAGTATTATAGTTAAGTCAATACAAGTTATAATTTAATCCTAGATAGAGAAATCCAAAACAAAATACACCCTCCCTCAATAACGCATGATCATATTATTAACCTGTTTGTAAGTTTATCTACATTAATCTTTGGGAAAAAGAACATTGAATCATTAAATATTTCAAACCCCTATATTGTTTTTCATTCGTTTTTGTATAGTGGCCCATCCTTGAGGGTTCTATAGGTTTTTGGTGTTCGTCCCTTCCAGATATTGTTCTTTGAGACATGTGGTAGTCGATGATGTTCCTCTAATATTCATCATTCTTTGTTGTAGACAATACTCATTGGGGGATCCTCACAGAATTTTCCATGAATTAATTCCCAACCATCCATCATGTTACTTTAATAAAAAGAAACAAGTCTCATAGTTTCTATTGGGCTGCAACGTTTCATCCTTATGCTATGTAATTTACGAAACTACATATCTATTATGATGAGACATAATAATTCATTAATGGGATTCCTTTAATGCGCCTTGTTTTTTACACTTCACTACACCACAACACCACCATCTTCTAGTCAATAGTAGAGAAATAAAATAAAGAAAAATTTAATATTATTTTATTATTTTACAAAATGTCTAAATGGTAAATTTTCTATCTGACCCATGTCGGTCAATGTTACATCATTTCTAGGTGAATCCCAACATTCCATGTTCTATAGTTCCCTCATTTATTTGATCTGATATAAAGTTCAAATGTTAAAAAATCTCTTTTATATGTTTACTAAATGTAGCTTAAAATGTTCAAAATTAAATTTTTATCACTCCAGGCCTCGGAATGATAGTACGCGAAATCATGCATTATCAAAATAATTCTATATAATTTTAAAAAGAATCACTGAATTTTTGGGACATTACAGGATATAAGTTTATTTCTTTGTATACATCAAACATTATTTTTTTCCAATAATGTTCAATATATAAAATTATTCATAGATTAACATGGACAAATAAATTGAATGTAATTGTAAAACTGACAACCATATCATGGATTTTTATTAATGGTAATAGGATGATTATGATTGAATATTGAAATAAATAAATCCATATAAGAGGATAAAGGATGCAAGATATTTATATGTCAAAATTAATTGTATTATTTACTAAAAATTGACAGAATGATGAGATTAGTTTTATAGATTTAGTTTTCTATTTTTTTTAAATATAAGAAAATCAATAAAAAATATAGGCCTTATCATTTCCACCTTCTATTAGTACCATAAACGGAAATACCATTACAATCTTATATCCACATATCCCACAAGCTATATATCAAATAACTCATCTCCAAAACCTTCCATTTCATACTTTTAATTTCCACATCAATGTTCCTATACTATATAACATATATCCTTACATCCCAAATATTAAAAAAAAATTATATAGAAAATACATAGATAAATATATTATTACCATATGATCTATATGTTTTAGACTAGTGCCATATATAACCTTTATGTGATATGAGGTAGTATCTATATATATTTTAGTTTTCCTTTAGAGTAATACTCCGACGTCAGCATGATTACTTGTATGACAATGTACTATGGGTTTACATTGGTGTTAAATCATGGTTCTCATACACAGGTTCCTAAAAGGCTAGTTTAATGAATAATAGAAAAATTAATTTATTTTTTCAGATTTTTATTTTACTATTTACATAGTTACTCTTCCAATACTTTACATAACTAAAACATTCATTAATTTTTGTAACATCTCATTACATTATTTTTGGTATTCTATGACCCATGTTTGGATCCCCTTTTGGGTTTTCATCTATTTGGGTATTCATGTTAAAATTTATTATCTTTTTAAATCCCAAGTGGTTGTTTAGGGTTTCTGCATTGTTTGGGGAAGCCATATTGTGTGGACCAAAAAACCATTCACCACGGTGTGATTTACATGAAGGGGGTAATTTTTTTTAAAATTTTCATGCATCCCCTCATAATCATGAAGCATTAGAAAATGTGTTTTTTCACAATTAGATAACTGTTTAAAAAATAATTCTCCCTCATTGGAAAAATTTGGCACCATACCAGTTTGGATGCATGGTTTGGGCACAAGATTTTTTTAACTATGAGGCACTTCCAATAAAACCATGGTTTTAGTTTTACATTCCGAAAAAATTTTAAATAATGAAACCATTTAATTTGAACCCTAATCACCATATTTCAATCCTAACAGATATTCATTAATATTAAAGTCTCTCGGGGGGGGGGCAATTTTAACTCATCGAATCCCTTTTCTTGTGGAATCAGATCTCTGATGATTTATTATGAATTCCATTGTATAAATTTATTTCATATCATGCATTATCTTCGGATATATCATTCTCTCATACTTATAGATTAATTGATCAATCTATTATTGATTGATATAATCTCCTTTTTAATCAATAATAATTTTATTTTATGTTTCTTAATCTCCATCACTTAGTTCTTCATTAGAAATCTAGTTACGAGTGCTGCATTTGACTATATGAATATAAGAAATTGGTTCCATGTTTTTTATCCATTGATTGAAAACATAAATTTCAATAAATAATTTAAATGATTTTAAAATTGTCATAAAATAACTAATTCCAAATGATTTTTGGTTTTATTAAAAATGTAATGGAAATAGTTAAAACACCTATATTTAATAGAATTAATATTTGGTCATGATTTCTAAAAAATCATATCATGAATTTTATATTATAGTTAATAATTATTAAATATTGATCCGACATAAAAATACATTAAAAGAAGATATTATTTGATAATTCATAAACTCGTTATTTTTTGTAATGGTAAATAAATATTAAAAACTAAAAACTGTGAAATGTTAATTTTAATTGATTTTGAATGCTTTATTTTTTATGATTGATTGAATTATTTTTTGAAAAACATTAATTGTAGGTACTCATTGGTTAATGGGAAAATCATTTTATGACCGTAACTTCCTAGAAATAGATTAATCATGAAAACAGAAACTAATAAATTTCCTGCTAAATGCTCAAGGGGGTTCCACGTTGTTGGTGTAGATGAACCATTTTAGTTACCCATTTACATTGTATATTGATTTCAGTGTGCACAACTAGCATGAATTGAGATTATTAAATATTTGTGTCAGAATCCTATTACATAATCTAACATATCATGAGGATTCCATTTTTGTATATTATAACTTCTAACATAATAATACATGTAAATGAATATTGAACTATTTTTTTATGTCTATCCACATTGTGTAATTGTTTTACATTACATTTTTATCTATGATATTGTTGATATATCATCCATATCTTCCATTGAGAATATTTTTAGTTTGAACAATGTGAACAATATTCTATTAATTTCTTAAATAAAAATAATAAAATTTGGTTTAATTATTATTTTATTTATTAATGAACAATTGGTTAGACCCTAATATTATTTATATATCACAACCATTATTTTATCATTGGAAGTTATCAAATTTCATATAACATCTATGAGAAATGGAAAAGGGAAACTTTGTGGGGGTTTATGTTCCTGATCCTTGGGACTGTGGAGTGGTGATGGTGAATGGTGGATATAGTCTTTACTTTTTACAAAGTATATTTTATGACCTTAATCGATTTTTCAAATTCATTTCATTTGTATTGTTTATCTGTTAATATTTATTGTTTTTTCTTTTTGGATATAATATATTCTCCCGTTTTAGTGTTGAGAAAAATAATATGTATCATTAATCTTTCTCTATTTTGTGAAGAAAAATTAAATTGTTTGTTCCTTCGTATAAAACTCTAAACCATGAAAATTTGGAAATACCTTTATTCTATATCGGAGCCAGAATGGTTATTAGTGTACTTGGGTGTCCAATATGTTTTTATCAATTCTACCTTGATCTGAATATTTTGTAATATATTCCTTTTGAATTATTTAATATTTGTTTTCCATGTATAATTTATAATATGAAATTATATATATCTATACATTTTTAATTATTGGAATTCGATGAGGTTTCTAAAATATTTTATATATAATAATTTAAAGATAATTTTCATATTGATTCAAAATATTTCAATGGATAAGGGATGTAAATATAATTTCTTATGAATTTTTTCATCATTAAAATGAATTTAATTTTCAATTGCTCATATTATTTGACACTATATAAATTTCATATATATGTCCAAATGTTTTACATTTTCATCTCAATAAATAAATTTCTATAGTGTTCATGATATATGGAATCATGTATAGTTTAATCCACCATTGATTTTAATGAATGTGGTATTTATAGTTTTATAGATTTGAAAAAACATATTTTAATCTATATCTTTGTGAATAACATGTTTTTCTTTTAGTTGCAAATATTTTTGTATACCTTATTTATAATATGATTATATGTCATTAAATTGATCATTACATGTAGATGATATCCTTAAATTATGAATGAAAATTTAAAATGGTATTTCTAGTTTTATAATTGAACTTATTATTTAAAATCATTATAATTCTATGGTATATGTTTTTAATATATGAACATTGAATTTTTATCCTATATTTAATTGAATTTTTGTCTCATTTTTTAGTAGATAAATCAAGTTACAATTTTCAATTTGTGGTATATGTATATAGTTGAATTTTTAAAATATATATCTCATTAGATACTTCCATATAGTACTCAAACTTAATATTCCATAAGAAATGACGATTTACAGGTCCCACTAATATTTCCACTAAAAATACACTATATACTAGAAGAAATTTACACTATATATTAACATGATGTTTTAAAATAATTCTCACAAAATTTAATATGAAATTTTCATATTATGTTTTCATATGAATTTTTCCAAATATATTTTATCCATATATTGAATATATATTTATATAGTCGAATATTGAAGATAATGTTATTGTGGAACTCTACATTAGAGTTGATGTTTCAACTAATATAGTAATATAAATTTTTAGTTAAATGTATATAAAATAATTTAAATATTAAAATACAATGGAAATTCATTGTATATGAATACATAATATATTTTAGGTTTAATTTATATTATGAATTTATATTCAGTATAGCAATGTAATACACTATTTAAATGTTGAATGTTTTCTTGTAATGATTCCTAGATTCATATCATAGAATTTGTTAATATTGTATTATCAAATATTAAAATATTTTTGGGTATTGATTTTAAATAAATTTTCTGATTAACGTTTTAATGTTCTGTATGGTGGAATAGATGCCTTCACAATATGCTGATTGTACTAAAATAACTAAAGAAATGATGTAAAAATTTTCAAATAATTATTTTAAAATGTTGCTAATAAGGTTGTAAAAATCCTAACAAAAAATTTATTTAATTTCCTCACACAAATACATCAACAGGATATCCAACATTAAATAGACTGTTTTTGTCATGTTGGAAATAACCATTCAATATATTTATGAAGAATCATTATCATCCCTTGAAATTTCCAATATAAACACATATAATGAGGTCTAAGATAATGATAGAAGAATATTATGTTTTATAGTTTGATGTCAATTTTATATAATGAATTAAACCAAATGTTTCCTTTTAACTTTTGTAAACATTTATAGTATTTTAATATATTTTAGTGTTCCAAAATGTTAATCCGATAAATTTTTTGATGTAAAATAATTAAATTTATTTTTCTGGGTTAGGTAAATAAATTTTCTGACTATATTGAAATATATTGTTTGGAAAATCTATCCTTTTTCTTCACTATAAATTTTGATAAGAATAAAAAATTTATATAATTTATAAGTTGAAACAATGATGATGATGATTTTTTATTTTTTTAATAATATTTGATAAATACCTGAGAACACTTCTATCAAAAACGTAATCTTCATATATCTAATATGATTAATCCTCGATATATTATACACCTGAACACGCCACATATTCTCAAAATATTTATATAATGATATTCAAAATTTACATTTTAAATTAATATATAAATATAGATATAACTATAATCTAATTCCTTTAATATTTGATAAATTAATTTATGAATTACATATACAAAGGTATTTCCATATTTTGTGAAAAATGTAAGGACTTATTTTTTTATTGTGATGAAATTGTCTATAAATTAAATATGTTTTACCTATATGTGAGGTTCCACTAAAAATTTCAAATTTAATTTACAGAAGAAATTATCATTCTTGTAATATAAAATGATAAGAAAAACCATAAAATCTCATGATGGTGATTAAATAACACAAAACACTTAGGGGATGATGATATTTCATTACTACTAAAAGTTTTCATGATAGATATTCATAACACCTAGTTTTGTTAAATTTATTGTAATTAATCTTAATGAATATTATCAGTACATGTTTTTTGTTATATATATATTTTTTTAAATTATTTATGACAAAAATATTGGTATGGAAATTAAAAAATTTATACTGATGAAAAAATCCTCCAAGATCATTTCCCTTATCTTGCATTGATTTATAGGTATATAATTTGTATAAAATAGAAATATTATATTTTTTTGAACATGAATATGATTTTTTTGGTATTTATTATAATACAAATTAATTTTTGTATGGATTCATATCATATGTAATTTTGATGGTTCTATATGATGATCATTTCTAGGTTTCATATTAGAGTTCAAATAAAATATATTAATATGCATGTTAATGATTTAATTTGGTTGATTTACATTTTATCATGTTTCATGTTTTTTTATCGACATGATGTAAGATAATTTCAGGAAGAATTTATATTATTTGGGATAAAATTATAAAAATAACAATAAATATGATTAATAGAGGATGTACCCATATATATGTTGAAGAATATTATTATCGTGACACATTATAACAATTTATTAGGCTTAGGAATGATGATTATAAATATTGGTTGTGATACATTAGTGGGTAATGACATTTCCATTAATAATTCACAATATTTTCAAAAATAGTTGTGCATCCTAAATAAATCATGTTATCAAAATAATGGTTGATAATTTTTTTATATAATTATATGATAAGCTACATTCAAAAAACAAACATAGGAATGTTGTGACAGAATTATATGATTTTGTGAAACTCGATTTCAAGAGAGGAAATAACTTAATAAAATAAAAAATCCATTATTATGATATCATTATTTTTATACTTTCTAAGACATTTCATTTTTTATATGAGTTTTAATAATGTAATTAGTAATATTATAAAATTTATAATAATGTTTGGTGTTATACATCTATGAAAAAATGAATTTTATGTTACATGAGAAGAAATACAAAAAAAATTAATTCTAGTGACAACATCATCCCTATGGATTTCTAGTGTAAATAATTTTATTGATTCAATGTTTTAGGAATAACACTAAACTAATTTTTAACATCAATTTCTAAGATTCAGATCTATATTTTTAGATATATTGAATGAATATTGAAAAATAAAATATATATTATTTTTTTAATTATAATTATTCAAGAAAACATTTCATATTATTATTGAATTATAATACCTCCAAAAACAATTTAATTTATTTATAGATATGAATGAATAAAAAATTATTTAAAAAATTATTTAATTATAATTCCTCAAAAAAAATTAAATTTCTCTTTGGATTTTAATTCATCTTAAAAATATCTTGATGCTTTTTAAATTTTAATACATCCAAGACTCTTTTGATGATGTATAAATCATATTTGATAATCAAAATTTTGTTCCAATATAAATTGAATTTTTTTTTCATTGTTAATAAATGTTTCTCTTACTATATTAATATTAATGAGGGGAAAATATAAAATAAATTTTATGTGATATTAATAAAATGATATCATTGTAACATACCATGAATGTAAATATTATGTCATTACAAATGAATACATAATATAATAAAAAATAATATATATATTTTTTAAAAATATGCAATATAATATAATATTAAATAACATGGGTAATATTTTTGGATTTATGTAAAACTGATAATATATATAACATAATAATATGTTTTTTATTTATAATTAATAAATAACAATAATATAAATAAGTGCATTATCTTAGTATTACTGTAATTTTCATATATAAATAATTATAAAAAATAATTATTAAGATTCAATGCAATTTTATTAATTTTATGATAAAAATATAAAAAAAACTTATAAAAAAAATAAATTTTCCCATTTTGAATTAAAAAAATTAAATAAGGGCTATATACTACACATCTATCAATAAAATTTATGTTAAAAATAGTTAACATTATATAAGAAAAATAGATAATCTTATTATCTTATATAAAATATATATATATACAATTTTTTTCAATATAATTGAGAATGAATGTGATATATGAATATATATTTACAGAAATATGATAATGATATAGTTGAAAATGACCAATAATACAAATTAATGATGAAAATAAGATTCTAAATTAGATTAACTAAATTTTTTAATGAAGGAAAAATAAATTCTACAGATATTAAAAAAATAAAATATCAATCACAAATATTGATTATGAACTAGAATAAAAAAAATTCATAATAGTTCCACTCACGATGACTTAAAATTTTGATAATAAATTAAAACATTATTCAAGAAAAACAATTTCAGCATCACCTGTTACCAATTTTTAATTATATTTTCTACCAATATTGACACAAATATCAGTAATGTAATTCTTATTCACTAACATAATGATATATTCTAATGTTTGATAAAATAATTCATGCATTTTCGTATAAGAACCACAATCAACAAAAAAATAGTTCATTTACTTTCTAATGTTAATCTATGAGTATCTTAATATGTACAGTTTTTATATAAAAATATTATCATAAGATAGATGAAAAAAATTACTTTTTGATCTATATTAAGCTAGATTCATTTATAAACATGTTCAAAAGTTCATTATGGGGATATATGTGGCTACATTTATTAGAACTTCCCTTATCATATTTATAATATATCAGAAGAGATCCTTGTCAAAATTACATGCATACAATAATATAAATCAACAATAAATAAAAAATTTCTAGGAATAATATTATATAGGAACTGAAATATCAAGAAGGATTATAATTATTATCTCTTCCTGGCTTAGTTCATGAACTTCATCATAAATTCAATTCAAAACAATATAATGGAATAATTAACTAATTTTTTCACATTCACATGAACTTTTATAATTTTATTCTATTTTACATATATCGCAAAGAATTTATGAGCGGTAAAATTCATTCCCTATGATAAAATCAAGAAACAAAATAATTAAATATAATACAATAATTATTTAAGATTATTATAATATAATAATTAGATTTTTAATGGAAGAAGTATATCTAAAATCTTTTGTATATATATTTTCCCAGTATATCCTCAAACCCTAACAATATATTCCATGAAGTCTCAACTTCCTCAACAAAAAGATGAATTCAACTAGAAAAAATAACTATATGAATTATCCCATTGAATTAAATCAATAACATAAAAATAAATTAGAACATATCACTATTATAGATTGTTGAAAGAGAAATTTTTTGAATTTATATAAAGCAATAACACATTTATTAACTCTCATTTAAAATTTATATGAAATATTAATTATAGAACTATATATTGTTTTACATATTGTAATTTATTAAAATGATTAGAAATCATTATAATCATTTAAATGGGGTACCAAACAAAAAAATTGTTGTTAGATCTACCAAAATAAAATAATAATTTAGAATATTAATAAATGCTATAAATTTGTCTATTTTGGTAAAAAAATATCATATTTTCTATTTTAAACCATATAAATTCATGAAATAAATATTATATATTAATTTATTGTAATTGGTTCTAACATATTAATGTATTATTCAATATATCATAACTGATTATTAAAATCAACTGATCTCAAAAAATATAATTTATAAAGGATATAGTGACCACATAAACATAAAGGAAGAGGTCCCTGGGAACTATGGGATACATTTATGAGGGAGTTTCTAATAGATATATTATAGAAAGATGTATGTTTGTTGATTTTGTTGTAAGCCATTCTTGTAAATGGACAAGTTCACGAAAATATAATCAACAACAAGAAGACAAATAACTCATGCATTAATAAAAATATACAATAGTATTTGTTTGAAAATAATAGATAACATTATAGTCACAAAATATTCATTCCACACAATGTTATCTGATAATTTTTATTTATTACTATTTGAAATTAAAATATATTTAATTAATGGGCCATGATATAAAAATAATAATGAATCCATCGTAAGAATGTGGTAAAAATTAATTTAGTTCATGATATCCACAGTGAGGGTTTTTATGTAATATAAAAGGATAATTCGGAGTTATCAATGTGGATAAAAAACATTATAAAAACATATATAAATATAAAATATCTTATAATAAAAATTTCATGTTTATTTATAATCAATATCCACTGATTTATGAATAATTTTTTAAAAATTCATTTAATTATTTTTTGAAATAATAAAAATTCATATGGTTAGGACCCATTATATTTTTCATTCTAGATTTGTGATTTGAGTGTACAAAGACTGTCTTATATCTATCGATTTTTCTAAATCAATTAAATCATAGATAGAACCATTGATGTTTTCTTCAAACATTCCACCATTTAATTAAAAAAAACTATAATTTCATTCCCACTAACCTAATATGAAACTGAATAACATGCTAATAAAATAAATCCATTGTGGTCACAGAAACATGACAAAATATTCTCAAATAAATTATATTATAGGAATATATGAAATGTGGGTATGCTTCCAAAACATCATAATGTTAACATATTATAATTAATCATGTCTTCATTTGATTTCTAGTATAGTAGGTTCAAATAGTTTTTTTTACTGGTAACTATCTGTTGTGAAAACCATCATCCTTGAATAAATATTTTAAAAAATGATTTAGTTGTATTCTTATTTCTACACTATATTTCAGTCAATCAATTTTTTTTTATTTTCTAACCAATAAGGATATCATGTTAAAATTTAAAATACTCATTAAAATGTAAACAATTTATTTATGAATATTTTTAGATGATGTTTTCTTATGTCTTATATTACGAAATGTCCTTTATTTTCTATAATTACATAGATTACTAAGATATTAAATTACAGAATTGAATTATGATACATTTTATTTTTCACATGATATAACATAATTATTATATTCAAATTGGATCAAGATATTTCATGGGAGAAGGTAATTGAAAAAAAAATTGTGTTGAATTATTGATTTATTCAATAATATGGGTTATTAGAATCCTTAAATTTCCAATGATTAGGAAAGTATTATTGGCCTTTCTCGATTTTTCTGATCAATCTATTTGAAATTTATAGTCCCAATATCAACAAATGGTCGTGTCTTATCAGTTTTCATTGATAATTTAATTAATTAATCTTTTGATATTTTAGGTTACTTGAATTGGATAATTGTATTGGAATACTAATTTGGGTGAAGAGTATATATTAAAGTTGTTAAGTATGTGTCTTAACATGATGAATGATTGGATTATGATACATTATCTTTATCATAACTGATAGTCAAATTAATTTTTAATTAAAGGAAAACATTAAGATATTTTTCAGTTTTAGTAAAATTAATATATGTAGATTATATAAAAATTATATATTTTTTCATACTAAAAATAAATAAAGAGAATATATTTTCATGCAGATGAAAAATTTAATTATGATTTGGGTTATTGTAATTTTAAAAAATGTTTTAATTTGTTCAATGGAAATTTTTAATTCAAATTCAGACAATATGATTAAAATAGATGTTCAAATAGATACTTCAACTAATGTTTAAATTTTATTTCCTCTTTTGGAGTACATAATAATGATATTATTTTACATACCCATTTATATGATATAAATATTTGAAATGTATATTTTCGAATTTCTGACAAGATATATCATCTTTATGTTTTCAAATTATGGTTCGACTATACATTTCAATTGATATTTCCCTAGTTATTTTGACTGTGGAAATTATTAGTTAAATTTTTAGTGGAAGGTATTATAGGAGTGTATTTTTTTACATTCCATTTTATAATTTCAATCAATATTTCATAATATAATATAAAAGGAAAATAAAATGGTAATTCATCTTTATGAATTTCACTATACAGTTCATGTGTAAGTAGAAGTGGAAATTAATATTAACTCATGAATGGAAGTTTTTTACATAAAAATTTTAGTAAATTTTCTCTAATTAATATATGGATAATATTGTACATCGAGATGATAATTCATTATCAAATTCTAAACAATTCATTTTGGGTGATTTTTAAATGAGATGATGATGAACATTCTTTTTACATTATGTATGGATAATGGTTTTATGTATACCAGTAATAGTAAAATGAGTGCAGATATGACATATTACATTAATATTGTTCTTTTATGCATATACCATGAAATTTAATTTTTATTATTAAAACTATAATAAGATTGATAAATTTCTTCATGTTGATACATGAAAATGGTTTATTGCGGGAATGGGGGTCTATTTCTTTCTCTTGAGAAATATGGATATAATTTATATTAATAATGAGGATTAGAATACATTTGATTTTCTAAAAAACTCATATGATGATGTTCAAAAGAAGGATAACCCAATTTATATTGATTATGTTTGATGTTAATAAATTATATTTAATTAAACCAAAGTAATTTTTTTTATAGGCCAAAAATCATGTAGGAGGTCATTATTTTATTTAGTAAATGTTTGTGGATTAGTTTAATTTTATAATTTATATGAGTTAAAATTAATAAATTTATGTAAATGAATATTACATGTATTTTTACTTGGAAATATGATATCAATTTAATTCATCATTTCTCTACAAAATGAAACTTGATAAAAAATAATTTGTTATCAATATATTATATTCTTATGAAAGAAATAATTTATATAATGTCTTATTGAGGTATTGTTTTACACAAAATTTGACACTAATATATGATCATTGGGCCTTTTTTGGGGGGCTTCAAATAAAATAATAAGGTTGTTTTTTAAAAACCTTATTTTATTATTAAAAAAAGTGGTTCCTTATAATTTTAATTGATTTTTAATGGTGAATCAATTAATATATAATCAATATGCATACACTGATCAATATCAACTATGGAAAAATAAAATTTTAATGTTTTTCAAAAAAACCGTGACACAGTTCCTTCTTAAAAATACATTTGATGAAAGATGGATTTAAAATTTATGTGATTACATAAAATATTGATCTTTTTTATAGATAATATAAGATGTTTATGATCAGATTCCATTTTGAAAATCATTTTTTAGGAGTGGGAAACATTGTGAGATGTATATAGGGATGATTAATTACATTAATGAGTTTATGTTTTTCTTTTCAATAAATTTTTTAATTAGTATATATTTCATGAATATTTAAAATTAGTTACTCATTGCATTATGTTACATTTATATATTAACACACTTATTAAGGATTATATTCAAATGAAGTCGATTATTGTATATTTAATAATTAAATTTGAGTTGTTTTTTAAAATAATCAATTTGAAGAAAAATTATAAATATTACATGGGGGTTTTCTTGGAAATATTTAATCTTTTACATATTGTTCATTCATATACACACTAATTATAACACAATTATATTCAACTTATTTCAACAAGAATATTAGTTTAAAAATTCATGAATGATTCTATATAATAGCGATAGAATAGATTATTATTTTTGTAATAAAATAATAATAATATATAAAAATAATTTCTATTTTCATATGTTTATTTGAATGGAATAATTCAGTGTTCCTAAGAAAAATTTGATTCATTCTATTAAGAAAAGTTCATCTTGGAAGTATATTACTGAATGAAGAATGTTTGAAAATCATATGTCATTTAGTGAATCAAATGACATAAAATTTGTATTATTATTTGTGTTATGAATGTAATGATGCTAGTAAATTGTTAATATGGAATCTATTTAACTATGTTATATGATGTGAAATTAAAATCATTAGTGTGGAAGATTGTTCTAGATTTTTGGGGAAGGTAATGTAATAGTAATGTTAGAAGATGATGGTCCTAGGTATATATGTTATGATTGTTATAATGGATGATTATTATTATAATTTCATGTAAACACTTTGTTTGGATTATGTGTGACTATATATATCTTGAATGTTCTCAAATTTTATATCCACCCCACTAATGTCAGGTAACCTGAGTTGTTCATATATAAAGACATTTTATCTTTGATTATTCCCCATCACCCATGTTATATAGGGAACAGATGGATACCATCCCTAATTATCCCCAATCACTCTTAATATATACCTTTTTTGTGAAGGATCAAGGACGTATGTATTATATAAATATATATATTATGAAATGGTTAGTTTTTTTATAAATATATACTAATAGGAAACATTGTGGTTTTCATGGGGTTATGTAGTGGGTCTATGTAATTGTATGATGGGTGAAAGAGGTTTATTTCATATATGTTCATGATAAAAATGGTAATATGAAATGTGGTTATGATATTGTGATGTTGAATGTGATTCTAGATATATAATTATCATTGTGATTATGTATTTAGATGTCTGTACATATGCATATGGAGATGATTGAATAATAGGAAACACGTCATTGGATTTTGAAATAGATTAGTGATTGGATAATTTAAAGTGGGAAACCTTCTTTAAATTTACATAATTTCAATTAATTTTTTTTACAACATATAGATTTTAAAAAAACCTAATCGTGGTGAGGCATGCTGATACCTAATTTCCCTAGGTGATTATTGGTTCTATTTTTTCTTCCCCATCTATGTATTATTCACTTTATATATATAATTCATAATTTATTTGGGTGACCAATGTATTTATACTTTTATATTTATTCCTAAATATATAATCTACAATTTTAGTTTCAGTGATAATTTTATGATTGATATAGATATTACTAGATCATTAATTGGAGTTTTTAACAATGTTATTGTGGGAATTTTTTTTGGTAATTTATTTTTAAATCCTTATTTATGTATCACATTTAAATATATTTTTTAATGTATATGGATTTAATTTTATATATTTAATTAGTTGTTTATAATATGTTTTTAGGATTAAAATTAAAATACCATCTATTTTTTATTCTACTATTACTTATCATTAACCCATGGACCAATAAATTATGTATTTTGGTATCAATTATGCCTTCATTACTATCCCAAAAAAACCTATGTGGGGGTTGGTTTTAATAGAGTTGTATCAATAATATAGATATGAGATAGGGTAGATATTAAATATAGTCAATACTGATAGCATCATGGATTTGGTAAGGAAGCATGGGTAGTCGAGCATAGGATGTTATATTTAAGGGAGACTGGATATGAAACAGGTGATTATGGAACATTATTATATGTTTTTTTTATCATGAGATTATAGAATATACTTGGTATAATGCTTATGATTTATGGATATAAATTATAAATATGTAAACACATCATTATGGATTATTGTTTTTCAATAATTATAGCTATTCTTTGGAGATAAAATGAATTTTAATAAATGATTTCAATATTTTTGGGATTTTGGGTTTTAATTTTTACCTTATATAGATGTTTGGTGATAGTAATTTGTGTGTGGTTTAAATGGGAGAGGATTGGTGTATTTTATTTTAGGATATTAGGAGTGTTTAACTAAAGTGGAAGGATGGGTCTTAGAAGATGTCATTTTGTGAGATTCATACTTATAATGTTCTTTAATAATATTAGAGGGTAAATAATTATGAGATGAAGCTCATAATAATTTAGTTCTATACCTATTTTATAGTAATATATGATACATATGTGAATTAGATTTTATTTGATGTTATTTAGTTGTGAGTGATATGTTTTAGTTGATGATTCGGTTTTTTTGAATTGAGATGAGACATATGATTAATGAAAAGATTTCTGAATGTTATCTCATAAACATTTTTATTACATGATGATTCTTATGATGTAAATGATATATTCTTTATTTTCCCTAAGAAATCATGGTATTGGAATACATAATAATTTTTTACATATAACATTATTTTCTATAGATCCATTCTATAATGATATGGATAGAGAATTATTTTTGGATGTTGAACTGTATACAATAATTTTAAAGTCTATATAACTTATTTTTATTCCATACATATATATAGTTATTTTATAATGTAGTGTATCTTGGAGGATTAATTTTAATTATAGATCATCTTAATATAAAAATAATTATATATTTTATATAGTGAAAAACTGGATATAGGATCATGGATGATGGAATAGTTTAGGTTTTGTCCAATGGAGTGTTCATCTCAAATGTTCTAATAATATTTTTCATTTTATTGTTGTACCCATTCATATATTGAAAGATACAATCAAGTTTTAATTTTCTATAGAGGTCATGGAGGATGTAATTTCTTGAACTCAACCATCCTCTAGATAAATCATGGATTATATTGGAAACATCTTATTTAACTATTAGTGCAGTTTCATATGAGGCATCATCAGTACCTATGTCAAAATTCTTCCAGAAATTAGGTGATATATGTAAATATTAATGGGATACCTCATCACTCCCCTCATCCTTGGGGTAATAAATTGTTATTTATTAATTGATTTGATCATCAGTATGTCTAGTACTGTATAGGTATATTATATAATTTGTATGATTTTTTACTAGATTTCCTTGTTCTCATGGTTATTAGGTTTATTCCATGTTCATTATGTTTTATAATGGTTATTATATATTTGTCACAGTTTTCATAGTTTTTCATTGTTTTTATTATTTTTCCATATATTTTTTTAGTTTTCTTGTAATATGGGATTTTGTTCAGGATTTTCTAGTGTTTTTATCTCTTTTTATAAATTTAATAGGATTTATGATTTTTTAGAATAGAACATTTATTCACAATTCTTTTTTTATATATGGGAGGAATTTTTAAGACTAGAAAATGTATATTTGTATTGATTAGACCCTAAAACAATATTTTTGCACCTTATTTTGTTAGATTAACAATAATAATTTTTTTATCAAAATAAAGATGATATTCATTAGAAAATCTATAAAAGGGTCCAATGGAAGTCATATAAATATATTTATCTATGAAACTGAACAAGAAAAATATTAATGAAAAATTATAGGTATTGATTTCAATGTTAATATTGGGTGTTGTATAACTAGTAGGGGGAAATTATTAAGGAACCAAATTCTAGACCATGTGAGGAATCTAGTTTTTTTTAATGATTTAATTATTTTGTATATTTTTTTCTTGTGTTGTAATAATTCAAAAGTAAATTTACAAATAAAATTTTTAAATGTCTGGTCCAAGGTTGTACATTTTTAGAAATCATTTCAAATTTGAGATATGTCTGTGGTTTCATTTTAGGAATGCTTTGATAATATAAATTTTTTAATTTTTTTTACTAATATTATTACCCAACATGGTGCAATTAATGTGGTTTAAAATTGTATAGGGTCTATGTTAATGAATATGGTATGGAAACATTAAACTATATCACTAGACATTAGTATATAAAACTTATCAAATAATCCGTTAGAGTCATCCCTATATATCTATAATTATTTTAACCAAGTAATATGATGAACTCAACATTTGTTTGTTGATTACTTATATATATATATGATAATAATATCCTTTGATTCCAATACATCTTAGTGTTATTTTTTGTTCACAATTTATTTTTTATTTTACAATATTTATATATATGCCCATAAATTTTGATTTGATTATACTAAAATCTGGTTTTGGATAAGTTATTAAATGCATGGTTAAAATTTAAACAATTTTCCTTCCCAGATAAAAATTCAACCTTATATTCTTCTGATACATCATAACATTGTTGATGGATAGTATGCACTATAGTTGCCTATCAGAGGGAAATATCTATAATAGAAATCATTATACTATAATTACTTCTAGTTAATTTTCAATTATGATATCGCTGTGAGTTTTTTAGAAGTGTTTCTAGGGTTTAATAAGGGGTTAATGAATTTTTCTTCATCTATTAAGTTACTAGGATATAAACATTAACAAAATATATGTCCCTTATACGAGTACTAATTCTTATAGTAAATAGAGCATTAATTTTTAAAGAAATTATATGAATTTAATTATAAATAATACAAATATTTTTATGGTTTTAATGAAATGGTTTTCCTGTTACATGAAGAATAGAAAAAAATCATCAAATTATCCTTTTCTATGGTAATTCATTTTATATAATTTTTTACTAAGTTGCAATTTTGAAACTCTATCGTTTATATCATTCTAGCAAATAAATAATCAATATTTTTCAAAAGGGGTGTTGTTTCCAATGGTTGATGTAATCATTTACCCATAGTAGATAATCATGTATTTATGACATATTTCTCTATCCATTCACACTCTAAATATTCACCTCTATATGGATTTATAAGATGATGGTCTATATATATTTCATATGATATCCCATATCATCCATGAAATTATGTTCTTGAGGAAAATTTAGATTAAAATAATTATGTATCTAGGATAACATTAATGAGTGAGTATAGAGAACATTGACATAAAAATTAATGTTTATCTCTTCTATCATAGTATATAAATACTCATTCTTCTAATCTGAGGCCCCTATCACTCTATCACAATGATTTGTGATCCTCCTAATCTATGGTGTATATATTTTAGTATTCCATATTGAAGACACTTTTTATTATGAATCATTAGTTATATATATTGATTAAATATCAACTCAATAAGGAATATAAAATCCAATAGCTGATGAATAAGGAAAGGTTTTTGGAAAAAGACTTCTTATTCTCTCAACAATATCCTAATAATGGAATAAATTATGATCCCCAGTCTTAAAGAAAATTTTATAATTATATCACTCATAGTAATTCATCTTAAATAAAACAAAAGAATTATCCTAAACTAGAATTTTATAGTAAATATATGTGAATTTAAAGGTTTACATGGAATCTAATATTTAAAAATTAATATAACTCTTAAATAGTATCATAATAAAATTTTGAAGATAATTGATTTAATATAATTCTTATAAAAAGTAAAAAAATATTGATTTTTCATTTGAAGAAGTTATAATTACTATTCTTACATAATATCTACCATAAAAAGTCCAAATGAATGATGCATAAAGGATTTAAAAATTCAATATCATAACAAATCAGAATGATGTGAAGATTTCAAAAGTTGAAAACCACAAAGGTATGGGAAGGGTTAGTTAAGATTCCCTTATTTGGATTACTATTGTCCAGTCTAATAAAGAAATTACCAAAAAAATTTATGTAAATAGTGATTTGGAATTATATCATTTACCTCTAAATAATATTTATTTTTATCCCGCCGCATGTTACAATTCTATTTTATAGGTGGATTTCTTTAAAATGGTGGTTTAATCATCAATAATAAATCCCAATATTCCCCCAAGTATCATTTATAAATAATGTTATATACTATTCCAATTAGAAATTATGGAATTATTTAATAATAAAAAGGTTAGTAAACTCATTAGAATCATGATTTTTCCTTGATTCATTACTAATTAACATATATTTGGATATAGATTTCAAGATAAGAACCTTCAATTTGGAATTGAAATTATTTTCACATTGAAGAGGATTTGAAGAACCAAAAAGGATCATATCAATGGAATAATATATTTCAGGGGGTGAAATTTCCAAAACATTATATTCTTTACATTATTGGTTTAATAATGGATAACTTTTTTATGATAACTTTTTTATAAATCACACATGTTTTTCAACAAAGTAAGTTATATTCAATTATGGGTAAAATATAATTTCATTATTACACATTATTTTAAAAAAATATGTTAGCTAAAAAATAGGACAACCAAAAGGGTATGAATTCAAATATCTATTTGCACACATTTAAATAAGTTTCTAAGCTTCAAGAGTGAGATTTTATCATAATATGTATGTCCCTTGTGTAATATAAAAATTCTATATTAATAAGAATCCAGTTATATTTGGACTAAACCTCGGATGATTGATTAATTACTAGCTGCTTAATCCTTTTATCGAGGATGAAAAGTTTCCTCTTTATAGAAATGAATAATTTTTTACTACTATTTTTTTGGATAGTCTCAATATTTTTATAAGTATAACATTCTGAAAACTAATATTTATAGTGGAAGATAGACATAAAACATTATATTATATTCCATTATATTGATTCCATCAGAATGTTTCTCTATTTATCAAAAAACCACCACATAATTAATTTTTAAGGATATTCCAATGATATTCGATCAAAACATAGAGAATAGTATATTATATGTTGTGAATACACATTTTTTCATTACATATATACATATAATATATATTAGTAATAAAATTCTAGAATATTTTCTTATATTATAGTGTCAATTATTTTATGAGAAATATATAATTTTAAAATAGTATATTCCTTCCATTTGATTGATCATCTCACAAATTTGATATTAATTAATACCTCATATTTCTTAACAACATGATAATTTCCTTATTCATGATTTATCTTTTAAAAAAACACTGAAATTTATCAGAAATGGAAATTAAATGGTGGAGTTTATCTGTGATGTATCCAGGTATCATATCATTCAATCTACAAAGATATTTAAAATTTTTACCCCATTGTGTTTGTGGAATACTGAGGGTGTGAGATATCTAAAACTATTTTCAAATTATATAGCATTTGAAGATTCTAGGATCTAGTTTATGTATCACACATATAGATTAAAGTGATCTATATATGATAATGGTCTATTCATATAAAGATGAGAAATAGAAATTTTGTTTCTATTACTATAATAATACTTCATTTATAGGTAAGGTTTTTAATTAACATTTAGAATGAAAAAATTGGTAATGAATATTTGTGTCATGAAATTTTATATTCAATATATTATAAATGAGTTATATAATGATGCTGACATGACTGATATCCCAAAAATGGTTCATTTTAAGAATAAATCATTAAACCAATCGAAAATCCGTTGGATGTATAATTGGTTCTCTCAGATGAAATATAAAGTATGAAATATAAATGGGAAAATAAATTTCATATCTTTATTCTTTTCAAGAAGTAAAAATAACATCACTGATACTTTTGTATTATCATAAACTCTTGAAGTGATATTATGTCTATATTATTCTCAAGAATATATCTTCCATGATGTTTATAAAATTAACCATGCCAACATCATTTGCCATTTTAAAAAATATTCATCAATACGTACTATCATATATATAGACTAATTATTGGAAAACCATGTCATAATATAATTTTTCAATGACTCAATATTTTTTGTTTCTAGAGATTTTATTATTATCTTCTGTTTATAATATTTTATTGGGAAAAATATTTATTTATAAGTTTTTCTCTGAATCCAATGGTTTTCAATGGTAATGTGGGATTGAAAGAATATTTTAGAGTTTTGAATGGTTATAATAGTTTTTTATAGTGTACTATGATTTAAACAAATTTTATATGTATTTTCAAGGCATTATAACATTTTTATTGTGTTTTTATGGTATTGTAATGTTTTCCCAGATTATTTATGGTATCATTCTATTTTTAATTTTACTAGTGTGTTTTTAAGTTTTTTTTAAATTTTTTGGATTTTATGTATTTTCCTCATTATTTTATGTGTATTATATATATTTTATTGTTTTTCTTAATTTTCATGGTTTTTCCATGATATTTCAATAATTTTCTATATTTTTATTATGTTTTCAGGTTTTTGTTGGATATTGGAGATGTTTTGCGATTCAATGGTTTTAGAATTGTCTAGTGTTTTTTAGTATTTTTTTTTCATTGACATGATTTTTATTCTTTATTAAATATTTTCTAATGGTTTTCTACTTTTTTAGAATTTTTAAATTTTTTTACAGTTTTCTGTGATTATTTATAATTTTCAATAATTCTGAAATATTTATCATGGTTTGTAAATATTTTCTATTATATTCAATGGTTTTCATTCTTTTATATAATTTTTCATCATATTTAGGCACCTTCATATACATACTATAATTTATAGGGGTTTCAAAAATATTTATGATGTTAAGGGTTGTTATAAATTGAAGAGGATTTCTAATTTTTTATAAAATTACAATGTACTTTATGTTTTTAGGGATTTCTACATTTTTGCAATATTGTTAAGGATTTTTCGATATTTTTTAATTTTTTAATACTCTTATCATGGGAATTAAAGACTATTCATTGTGTTTTTTTGTTTTATAATGTTTTATATAGATACATTGGGTTTAGATATTTTCACATTATTTTATACAGTTTTTATATATTATATAAACGTTTTCATTATTTTATAGGTTTTTACAAAGATTTTTATGATTATTTAATGATGTTATAGAATAATTCATTTTTTAAGTATTTGTATATTTTTATTGGATTTTTTGGTTCACTATGGTATCTTCTCATATTATAGTGCTTTTCTGGATCATTTATTTTTAGTTCATTTTTTAATTTTCTGTGGTTATTAAGAGTTTTCTAATACTTTCTTATTAATTTAAATAGTATTATAGAATTTTTATTAATATATATGATTTTTAATATTTCATTGATATTATTAGGATTTTTGAAGCCTTTTCATATTTTTCTTAAGTTTATTGATATTTTCATTATTTTTTAAGCATCTAGGGTAATTATACTTTTTATGATTTTCTATTGTTATTAAATATTTTAATGGAACATTTAATGATTATTGGATATTTCATTACTTCAATGTGTTTAATATAACATCCCTTGTTTTTTCATTACTGTGTAGGGTTTTCTAGTGTTTTATAATGTTTTTAATATGGTTTCCTTGGTTTTTGGGTATGAAATAGTATTTCTTGTTTTTCTAGTGGTTTTTTCTTTTCTCAGGTGTTTTCAATATTTTCTATATTTTTTATGTTTTATAGAATATTACTATATTCCATGTTTTTTATGAGTTTTTTAGTATTTTAATTGGTATTTCATATTTTGGAGGGGTTTTTTGTTTTTTTAGGATTCTAAATATATCTCCAAGTTAGTTTTTCTATTTTTATTATTCTATGGGATTTTTAGTGCTTTGAAGATATTTTATATTTTTCAATGTTTTTTTGTATTGTTTTTAGATTTTTATGTTTTAGGGTTTTTAATGTTTTTATTTGGTTTTTTTGGGTTTTATAATTTTCTATATTTTTTGCAATGGATATTAAAGTGTTTTATTGATTTCATGATTTTTTTGGTTTTTAGAATTTCTAGGGATTTTCTAGAATTTAAATATTTTTTAATATTTTTCATAAGATTTCAAAGTTTTCATAGTTTTCCATGTTTATTCATTATATCCATAAATTTCAAGGATTTTAAAGGTTACCATGGTTTTATAGGGGCTTTCATAGGTTTTCATGATTTTTTGATGATGTTCAATGTTTTCATGGTTTGATTATTTTTCTTATGACTTTCATGGTTTTGTAATATCTTTAATATATATCAATTTTTTAATGTTGTTAAAAGATTTTTTGTAGGGTTTATATGTGTATTATAAGAACTATAGGGATATTTATGTTTTTTGTCTTTATAAATCAGGGTTTTCATGAGTTTCTATTTGTTTTTATAATCGTTTATGTTTTTCATTATATTATTTTTTTATGAATACTCTAAATGATTTAAAAGTGTTCCCTAAGGGTATTTAATGTTTTTAGGAATTTAATGTTGTTTTTATGATTTTAAAGGTATCATAAGGTTTCTTAGGTGTGTTTATGGTTTTCAAGTGGTTTTCATGTTTTTTCAATTTTTTTCTAAAATTTATGAATAATAAATAGTTTTTTCATATTTTTTTCATTTCTAAAACACAATTAATGTATTTATCAAACTTTTAAATGAATATATGATATAATTATATCACATTATAAGTGAAAATATATTTTAAAAATTATATATAATGTGTTTGTATTTCTTTGAAAAAGAATTTTGTTTAATATATTAAGAATAATATAATTTTTTAAAAGAAAATTTATTTTCCTAAAATATATTCATTAATTAATAAATTGTTTTCTTATGATTATAAGATAATTCAATAATACATTAGTTAGTATATGAATGTGTTATATAAATAATTAGATTTTATAATAGGAAGTTCCTAGAAAAAATGCATCATTTATTTAAAAAGTAAATTTAAAAAATTTAGAAGATTATTCACATAAAATGGGTATCATTTTGTAGTTATATATGTAAAAAAATTGTCAATGTTGTTTTTTTCTAAAATAGTTGTATTTTGATGAAGAGTGAAATATGTTAATTTACAATATACGCAATTCAATGAATTATTTACTCATGTATATTGTGTAGAAAATGTAGGAACCCATTGGATTGAACTCATATTGTCTCATTACATTAATAAGACATATGAATCATAATTATTAATAGTATTTAGAAAAAATAAAAATGTAATGAATTAAATAATCAAAAACCACTCATCCCTAATAATATAAATACCATCCCTCACCAACCCTTCTCTACACACCTAAAAATACCTGAATGTTTCTTATTTCAATCCTAATAACAATTTAATAATGCCTTTTTCTCAATAAAAATCCAAACTCATGACCTTTAAGGATGCTTTCATGATGAATAATTCAATATGTAATACCCTTAATCCAACTATTTAATTTTATTTAATTTATATTATTCTCTTATTTATCCCTCACCGATCCATTCATAATAAACATCATAACACCAATAAAATTCTTGTAAAATAATTTTATTAATTTAGTATTATGTCAACACACAATTTTCTTTTATTTTCATTTCTTCTATAAAAATTACAAAATCAAGCATGAGGTGCTAATTTACCACCTTCATGGATGATTTTTTTTTTGAATTACTCATTCAAGGCTGGTCATAAATCCATTTTTTGGGTTAATAAGATTAATATATATGAATTAAAACATTAATAATGCATGAGAACCAATATACATATATATAATATTATTTCATAAGACAAAACTATTACATGATTTTTAAAAAAACTACAATATAATCTAAATGGTGTTCATAAACACTTTTTATAATGAAACATCATGGAATCTTGATTACGAAAAATTCTAGATGAATATTCCAGTTTTACGTGTTCCTTCATACATGTAAATAGGTGAACCAATCATGTAAACTCGAAAAACAAACAATTTGGAATGAAAAAAATGAATTATATAACTCCTCAAAAAATCCTTAAATAAAATCAATTGAATTATACTAAGCCGAATAATACAATATTTGGTTATTAATTAATCTATTTATTAATCTATTTTTAATATCAAAGAGATTATGTACAAGTGAAGAATTTTTTTGCATATATTATATGATATTCTCTTTAAACATACTTTTTTCCTTATGGTTAATCTTTCTTTGTATTTACCCAAATTTAATTGATAATTATTTTTATATACTCCTCAAAAATAATATTTTATGTACGATATATATGTACCTTTCATGAATATTCTTTCATTGATAGAGAAATACATGATTTATGAGGTTCCAATCTCAATTCATTATTATATACAAGCCCTATTAAATGGAACATCCCAAATTCATACACATTTTCATGAGAAAACTATATTTCATCATAACTAATAATTAGATAATAATAAATTTTTTCCCTTAACCACATTTATTGAATCATATTTTTATGATTTAATTAAAGACACTTTATTATTGTTTTCTTTTTTTGGACATAATTTATCATGATGTATGCCTATTTTCTGTTATGAAATAAAATGTTTGATTTTAATCCAATATTTTGTGGACATCATTATGTTATTCAAATTATTTACAACTTATTCACTCTTATTCCATTTTTCAAGGGTATGTATACTTCTGTATTATTTTTTAACATTATTCATTAATGATTTAATTAAAAATATATACTTTTTATAACAAGAATGTTGTCCTTATTTTAATGGTATAACTTTTTTATGTATACTGGTTTTTTGAATTTTTTATTATCTAGTAAAATACTATTAAATTTATATTTTACACCAAATATATATATATATATATATATATAAATATTTTAATGTCATATTGTTTATGAATTAAGCCTATGATTGATGAGTTATTTGAAATTGTAGTGATAAGTGGTGTCCATTTATAGATTATACCTCGATGTATCAATGAGTCACATGATAAAAATAATTATTAAAAAACCCTTCATATTTTTTTGAAGAATAATCATTATGGTATATACAAAAAAAATTGTATTGAGAGTATAATTTATCATGTGTAATTTACACAACATAAAATTTTTAATATTTTTTTTAGGGTTTTATAAACACATTCCATGAAAATTTCAAATATTAAAATTATATGGATTTATTTTAATTTAATAAATATTAATGGATTTTTTTCTTTTTCTCACCTATACATAATTAATATTCATTATTGTCATTGATTCATTTGTTACTAATTAATATATCACCTACAGATCATTTAAGATCGCCAATTTTTTTCCATCTCCATGTTATGAAGATGAAATAATTAAATAAGTTTCAATGAATTTTTTTATTTTCCTTGTTAGGTTTTTTTATTATTTTTTAATTTATGGTGGTATTCATATTTTTATTCAGTAATTTGATGATATTATTATGATATATTATTGGTAATTTCATACCATTTATTTAATTCAAAATAGTAAAAACCACTTACTCAGTGCTACTTGGGTTAGGGTTGTTATATATGGTATTATAGAATATTAGTAAAACCCATGGGAACTGGATTCATTATAAAATATAGATTAAAAATAATTAATTATAATTAAATTTAGGTACAATAATCACGATGAATATGACCTAACATAGTGTGTTCCATTATTTAGTGATGACACCTAATGGAAGAAATTATATCATTACATAATGAAAATGAATTAATTTACCCATTAAGAATGTCAAGAGAGTTATTGTTGGAGATAATGAGGTTATTTATATATTATAATAGCTTACATTGGTTTTTATTAATAACATGTTACACCATATTTGGATTGATTCATGAAACAAACCCTTAGTGGGAAATCTAATCGACCCGTAGTTGAGCAGTGGATCAAGCGCCTAGAAGTGATATTTCTAGAGTTTGGATGAATGAAAATATTAATACAGTATTTTAATAATAATGTATCAAGGGATATTTTTATCAATTGTGGTAATAAATCTAGAATAATAAGGGTAAAGATAAAATAAATGACGTGGAATAGTGAACTTTAGATGAAATATACAATGATAGATAATTCCATCATGAGAAATGAATATAAATGAATATAAAATTCCATAACATGTTTATTAGGGAATAATGGAGTGTTCCAAATTATGAGGCCACCATCACAAGACTATCCATGTATGATATAGATTATATATGTGATTTAGATGATAAAATTTACCATTTATTTGAATGTATTAACACTAGTCAACAAAATCGAATAGCTTCTAAAACATTTTCATCATATTGTGAAATTGTGTTAAGTTCCATCAAAATGAAAGAGGAATTTTCTAGATCTATTATGATTAATAAAAATCAATAGACAAAGAATAAATTTTTGATTTTTAAGGAAGTTATAGAATCCCTTATCCTTAAAGAATGAACATAATCACAAGAATGATTCCATGATCAACCCCAACATCCCTAATGCATGAAATAATATTTGTGAAAGGATACAAAAATCTGGGATGGAATTATTCATTAAATTGAGGATTTGCAATTATGAAGGATGAAATTGATGCATTTCCTATGGAAGTACTAGAACATCTCCAAGAGCATGAAGATGAATTTACTATTTAACTAATCCATGATTCAATAATAATATCAACAATTAATTATAGAATAGAAATTGTATAACTTTTGGAGTTAAATATACAACAAGATGATTTGATTAATAATTGTTTTATACTCCCTAATGTTCCTTTATGGGTAGCCCATATTCTTGGTGTTAAGAAGAATGATAGATCCTTCAATCTGTGGATTAAAAATAGAGAAATCAATGATATCAAAATAATTAAAAAAATTTCATCCTCTCATTGATTAATTATTTTATTAACTTCAAGGAGCTCTATATTTTTCAAATATTTACCTTCACTCTTGATATAATTTATTATGAGTACTAATGAAAGGTATTCTAAAAATATTATATTAAACATGGTATAGACATTATGAGTTTACATAAATGAAATTTGTACAGAATAATTCACTATTTATTTATATGTAGTTAATGATTAAAGTATTTAGGGAATATCTTTATAATAGTTTGTGGAATTTTTTTATTATACAATCATGTTCACTATAATATACTTGGACAATTAGAACCACTTATGGTCTTTTATAATCACCCATTGAAGAAAATTGTTATATTCGATTTCTTGTATGTGTAAATTATAGCTTCAAATAGAATTTATTGATAGCTATATTTTATCTAACAATGGAATCTTAGTTAATCCTCTGAAGAAAAGTGAAATACATGATTGAGCGACACTAATGAACAAAAATGAGGTATGTAGATTCATATGATTAAAAAAATACTATTAGTGTTTTAGAATATAATATTATATGATTTCCTATCCCTTTGACATTGTTCATTGGTATAGGGTTTATGTTAAAATTGAAAATATATTATATATAATTTTTTGAAAATTATAATTGATTATTTGTTAATTACATAGTTTTGACTCTTCTGTCAAAAAATAAAGGTGTAATAATATATAATTATGCATCGATGAATATATTAGGTTGAGTTCTTACATGAAATAATAATGTTATTACATAAGGAATAAGGCATATGAATATTCATGAACAAAATTATAAAACTAATTTTCTTTGGTTAGCATCTATAGGATTTTCTATTATGATATGGAGACAATATCTCTATATTAAATTATGTGAGAGATATTCATATCAGAGATGATTGATATACATATTTACAATGAATTATATCAACATGAGACCAATACAATATCTTGAGTTAATCAAATATTACGATTTCTCAATTCACTACCACCTATAAAAAGAAAATAAGGTGTAAGATAATTTAGAAAAAAATCTGACGGTATTCTGAACAAAAAGATGATTATGGAATATCCAATGTTAATGGATTTAGTAAAACTATATATTTTATTAGTTATAGTAGGGAATAAAACTCTTTTTTCAGATGATTTATAAATTGTCTTTATGGAAGAGTATAAAAGGATTATAATTTGATGTTTATATTTTTTAAAAAATCACTTAAATATGGATGTTTTAATTGAATCGTTTATGATATCAGAATTATTTAACTGTGAAATAGGTTATATGTTCTATAAATACCTCACATAACAATGGAATCTTTTATGTGATTCTCATATATCAACTTTCTTTATACACCATTTTAATACCATGTTGTACAGTGATATGAAGGAAAATTTTTAGATGGATAACATGATGCGGTAAATTGAATACAATGTGTCGAGTTGTCTAGTTTTCCAACATCATAAGGATTATAGATAAAATCCTAGATGATTTGTGTATTATGTACATATTCTTATGTGGTATATTTATGACATTATGTAGTAATTTTCACAGTACTACCAGGGGAACCTAGAAGTAATGATTTTATATGGATTATTTTTTATTTTCTCCTAAAATCATCACATGTTCAAACTATATGAGAATATTTACCTCTTTAGATCCTAGAAAGACTCTATATTAATGACTTTATATGACTTAATGGTGAACCTTTATCAATTGTTCTTGATAAAGATCAATGTATTACATCAAAATTAAAGATAAGTATTTAGATGGGTTTGGATAATTAAAATAATTTGAGTACTAATTATAATAATCAATCTAACTAAAATTCCAAATGGATTATTTAAAAATTAGATGAAATGTTTTTATAATTATTACTTTACTTATTGGGTTTGTGGGATCAGAAATTTCCTTTTGTATAGTTTTCCAACAGTAATAGTATCTATTATAATATTAAAATGGCACTATATGAAGCATTATATGGAATGATATTTCATTCTTTAGTTTGTTGGGAAGAAGTTGGAGAGAGGAATCGAATTGGTAAAAAAATATTGAATATACAAATACAATGGTAAAGAATATACATACTCATATAATAGCATATTAATCTATTATAAAGCTAAAGGATGAAAAAAAGTGAAAGGATTTGAAATTTCCAGTGAATGATCCTTCATATTAGAATATACCCATGTAGAAGGTTGTTATAATGTTTTCTAATAAAGTGAAAATGAACCCTTGGTGCATGAAACCATTTGAAATTTCAGAAATATTTGTATTTATATAATACAAGTTATAAATTCTACCAAATATATCCAATGGACATGATGAATTCTATGTATCAATATTAAATAAGTACATGCCAGACCCAATTCATATACTCACCAATAAATATTAGATCAGAAACATGGATTGTATTACTATGTTGATCCCATTGTGATTTATGACATTAAAGTGCATCATTTAAGACATCATTTGACTAGGCTGGTAAATGTTCTTTAGAGAAACCATAAAATGGAATATTCAAAAAGGGAATATGATGTCGTTATAAATATGAACAACCATAATCTGTTTCAATGGGATACTCATGAAAAATTTTGAGGGAGAAATTTTTGAATTATAAAAGTATATAACCCCTTATGATTATATGCTATTTATATTCTTATATAAAATAAATTATTTTGATATATTATTCTACACACAAAATTGATCATAAACTCAATGCAGTATCAGCGCTCATGGATCAGAAACCTTCAGATACGAATCGAAATGAGGGAAATTCTCATTACCGCACCTTTTCTTCCTTCAAGGGTTAGAATGCTTGTATTCGTGAGAAAGGGATAGTTTCTCACGTCAAAGATGATATGGATGCTATATCGGAAAGACTGCAGATGGGAGCGCACTCCATCATTGTCAGATTCATCTTGCTGAAATGCTCTACGCCCTGGAAGAACGAACTTCTAATACAGCGCTTGACGAATGTCTGGGGTTTCGAATCCTGGAAGTCTATCTCCTTACGTAAAGGGTTCTACCACATCTTATTTCCATCCGAGTACCTTAAGATGTATTACTGGGGTCATGACTCTATCTCATTCAAGCCTGGAGCACTGCACATCCAGGAATGGGACAGAATGTTCAACCCCCTGGAAATAGGAAACACGACGGTTCAGACTAGTGTGATAGTCTTTGGATTAAATTGGATCCTTTTGGACCCTTGTATTCTATATAATATTTCTCTAGCATTGGGAGTTCCAATTAAAATGGATAAAGAAACGGAAGCTGCCAGGAATGGACACAAGGTAGATTCTTAGTTGAAATTGATCTTTGTTCTACATTAATTGATAAGGTCCATCACTCTAAATATGTTGATGAATTGGAACTAAAAATAGAATATAAAAACCACCCCATGTTTTTACATAAATCTAGTACTATAGGTCATGATTCTACAAAATGTAGAAGATCAATTGTTTGTGCTTTCAATGATATACGTGGGCATGATATACATTTCTACTTCAAAAAGCCACACCACCAGAAGGTTGAAAACTCTGGTTAAACTACACAGACTACTGGTTTTAGTGGGGACACCTTGATTTCTATTAATCTGGATCAAATAATGTCTGATCCTAATGTCCAATGCGAATTTCAAAATAACCAGAAGAAGGATTTTTCACCTCAGCCTAATGCTGTGCATAATACTCTGGCTGATAACACAACATATTATATTACTAACCCTCCAAATGTGCATTTACAACCTCAATTGATCTCTGTCCAGTATTGTACTCAGTCTTGGGCTGATATTGTTGAGAACGGGGGAATTGTGAAACCCATATTGCTAAGGACCTCACTCAGGATCTAGAAAAGGTGGGTCTCATAGCTCAGATGTCATCCCCGGCCCCCCTGCCTGAGGTTCAATATGATTCTGTAATGGTAAATGTGGTTTCTTCCTCCTCTGCCACAAATTTTTGTGATGATAAAAAAGTCAGGAAAATGCATTTGTATCCAATGTCTGATCGCACTGTAGTTGTTCCTCTTGATGTTGATCTGCTTCCCTCAATGGAGCTTTAAATTCATGTGGGTGATATTGAGGCTTCATCATCCACAGTTCCCTCACTTGGAAAGGTTGATCTTTAGTCTTCTTCTCATGGGTAGGTAACCACTTCTAATGTTCTTAGTAGTGTGGTAGGTTAGTTAGAGGCTGCGGTTGTTGATCATCCTCAGAAAGAGGTGGAAACCTCGACCTTAATGCTCTCCCCACCAAGGCTGCTGGAACATCAGCAGATGAGACAGGAGCCCCCCATGACAGACTTGGATTCTATTGCTATGAATGATGATGGCTTTTGGTAACATGGTAATCGTGGATGACCGCCTAGTAATAATGGGCGAGGATGAGGTCGAGCAGACTTGAGTTCAATTCATGATGAAACACACTCTATGGATTCAAATTCAGATGAAGACATTGAAACCATTCATCAACAAGAAAATAATCTTGAAGTGCTTCATTCCAGGGGTCGGAGACGTGGGTGAGGTCGTGGTTTTGATCAGGGCGCCTTACAAGATGCAGAACGAAATATTGCAGACAAGAAATGAAAAAAATTGGGCCTTCGTAATAAGGGCCAATAACTTGTGTGAATTGTACTACTTTACTCTTTTACTATGTTTGTTTCAATTTTTTATAAAAAGGGACTTGGCCAAATTAAAACAAATTAAGAATAGTCATGTCAGCATTAGAATAGCCACCTCACCAATGAATGTATAATTAAAATTTATAAATCATTTGTATGAGAAATTGATATAATTATGTCATAGTAAAAGTAAGCATATAATTTTAAAAATATTTATTTAACTATTGGTTTTTTTTTTAAATCATAAATGTTTATTTACAAATTTATTATTAATATAATGAAATTAATGAAATTTTTTCTTAAAAATAATAATAAATTAATATTTTTTCTCCTATTATTATATGATAATTATATTATTCTTTAATTATTATTTCAAATTTTCATGAAATTATTTATAATTTAAAAAAACTATATTTTTTTAAAAAATAATTATATTAATTAAGTATACAAAATTTATCATATTTAGATAAATAAATATATTAAATGGATGAAATTTTTGTATTATATATTTATAAAATGGTTATGGTGTTTTTTATTTTTTTGTAAAATAGTTTTATTTGAATGAATGGATAAATAAGATATTTAATTTTATAACTACATAAATGAATATTTTAGTCACTAATGATGTATTTATTAGGTAGAAAGAATTTAGTTATAACTCACATGCTTAATTTATTATACACAGTCCCCATAATTTTTTATATTCTTAGTCTTGAGAAAAAATAATAAACAAAACGAATTAAACAACAAAAAACACCCTTCTTCTCCAATATAAATACAACCCCACTCCCACACATTTCCATACTTCTACAAAACATTGCAAATTTCGTACCGTAAACATATTACCCATTTATCTAATACTTTTTTCCCAAACCAAGACCATGCCATATCCCATTAATGGAGTTTTAATTATGAATAATTCATGAGGCGAAACAATTACCCTTCCCCATTCATTTTCATTAAATTTATTTAATTTTTTTCTCTTTCCTTCAACTCCACTACCCAATGGAACATGATAACTCTATTTTATTTTATATACTACAATAATATTGTGATGATTATTTTTTAACCATCAATCATATTCTCTTCCCAAATTTATTCTAAAAATCAAAGCATCATACATGTGGTGCTTATTTACTACCTTCCTAGATGATGAATTCTATCTTCTCAATTATTCCTTCAAGTCTAGTCAAAAAAGTAATTTTTTTTGTTAATATATTATATAATTTATTTATTAATACTTATTTAATGTTGTGAAAAAAATTTATATATACATAAAATATATTTATAAGACAAAACTACTTTATAATGATCAAAAAACACCATGATAATTTAAATGGTAGTAAATAAAGTTTTATTTAAGCGATAAATGTAATAACTTGAAGATAATTGATATATGAGACCTTTAAATCACCTAAATTTATGTTAATAAAAATTTTGGATGACTGTTGTCATTTTAAATGACCATTCGTACATGTATACATGTATTCTATTGATGAATACTAAGGGAATGAACCCTTATAAATGATATAATTGAACATTTTATATCATCAAAAAGATTATAAATGAACACCATATAATTATACTAAATCAAATACATGCATAATTGTTTCTAAATTAGGATATTAATGAATCTAATTTTATTTTCTAGGAAATTCACAACATATTCGAAACACTTTTAGACATTAGTTAATTGATTCTCTGTTATCCTCAAATTTTCTTTTATGTTATAAATTAAAACTCATTAATCAAATTAAATACATAATTTTTATTATTTTTCCAGGTAAATTCTACTTGTATTGTCTATATACATGAACCATGCTAAAAATGTATTTATTTTACAATGAAATACATTTTATAATAGGTTCCTTTATCAATTAATCATGGTAACCATGACATATTAAAGGGAACTACGTAATTTCTTACCCATTTTTATGTACTATACATAATTTTTTTTATCACAAATAAGTTTATAAATCATTTTTATCATGGAAAACTATCTATTTTTATTTAGAGTTTTATAAAAATAATTAAATCTTCTCACATTAAATATTATAGAATATTTTCCATTAAATTGCACTATTGATAAATCTAGGTAAATCTTTCTCAGAAAATCACACTGATGTCCAAGTCATCACAATTCCCTCATGAAAATAAAAATCCAAAACACATAGATCATTTATGTTGAACATTCAAGCCGGTAAAATCAATGGAACAAGGATTTCTTCTCCATTCACATCCCTTATTTTACTCATTGAAATTTTAAAAAAATTATTGAAGATATAAAATATGAGATAAGTAAAACATCAATTAATATATTACATCATGGTCATCCAAATTATCCCATGTTTCAAGTGAAACTTTTATAGTACAACTTCTAAATATTTGATTGAATCGTTCTCACTAAATTTCAGAGAGCTAACAATGGATGTAAAATGATCTAAAAAAGAAACAAATGGTAGAGTCTAAAACACTACAACTCTTGGGAAATGAGGGATCGCCAAAATGAGACAAAAAATAACAAGAAAATCGAATAGTAGTAGAAATTACATTACAGGCATATGACATTAAATTTGAAATCGTTATTTTTTATGCTCATCAAAAATACAAATGAAAATTAATTTTCCTATTTGTATTTATTCTCAGTCATAATGACATCTTCTTGATATTTATGGAATGTAACTGCATCTTATTCATCCATCGACAAATCAATTGTATCTACAATTCCCTCACTTCTTATAATTTGAATTGGCATCTCTGTACAATAGATTATTCATTCCCACATCAATTTCCTCATCTGAACAAGAGTATTAAATCAGATCTTCCTCAAAAGGGATATTGGAGGGTGAATTTCCTTCCTAGTGGAGGGAGGTAAAATATTCTTCCTATTACCTTCCAATGAACTTTTGAAAATTATTCTTTTGAGGTGAGAGTACTCTCACCAAATCCTCATTTTTCTAGGATTTGGGGTAATGTATCCATTAGAATCCACCAATTGTTTTTTTCCTTTTATCTCACTTGATTTTTGGAAGGTTTCCAAAATTTGATTAGGTTGATCATCAACCTCTATCACAGATTCACTAGAAGTAGTGAGTTCAAACATCATGTTTTCTCTTTTATCATGTGATTTATGTTTCTTTATAAGGGGGGAGTATTATTGACTCTTTTGCCCTTAATAAGATAATAAAAAAGACTGGGATTTCAATGTAATGGCATATAGAATGAGAAGGAATTGAATTTTATATAATCATATCCTTGTTCTCCTCAAATTTCTCACCTTTATAAGTAGGGGTATCATTATCAACATGACTAACATTAATCTCATCAATTATAGGATTATGGTTTTCTTTCTATTCTGATGTGACTTTCTTTGTTATAGAATGTGTTTCCATAATATCTCATTCCTTCTGATCATGTCCAAAAATCAAACATGAGTGAAATTAATTGGGTAGACATTCATAAACCACATCCTGGGAGGAACCATATTCACCATTCTAAATCCAAATTTTGGAAAGAATATCCTTAGAGATGTTAATATCAATAAAAATTATAGGGACTGATAGTCTTGAGAAGTTTATCATGGCTAAATCCAAGATAAAATATATTCAATTAGTACTAAAATCATAAAATTATATTTTGGATTAAACAGGTGGATGGGTATTCCAGGAAAACCAATCAAAATATAGAAAATTGGAGACTCAAAAAATGGATACAAATTGGTGGTAAATTTGAGAACATTCATTATATAACCACCCCAATGAATTCCATTCCCAATGTATATAAAAATTGTTTTCTGAGGAGAGTAAAAAAACACATTTGATGAATTCGAAAGACCAATATCGAAACAAGACTGGCTAATTATTTCAAAATTAGTTATTCAGTATTTAACAGATAGTCTATAATTAGAACACTTCCCAAGAAAAAAATCATAAATCTGAGGCAAGAAGATTTACCTCTTTTGATGAGAAAGAAATCACAGGTTGGCAATGCTATTGAAATAGCATAGGTTTGATTTGTAAATTATGTACAACATGATTTCTTGTACTATTCTCAATGTTATCATCAATTCATTAGGAAACCACGTCTGTAAATGTTCTTGGAGCTAGAGTAGGGTTTTCCACATATTATCCCACAGTCTGATTCATTGAGTCTCCAAATCGAAGATAGGAGAATTCAATCTTCCTTATATTTATAAACATTATTCATTAATGATATCATTAAATAACATATATACATATATCATAGAAATTATTATTATCAGACTTCTATATTATTTTTACTTATGGTGTTTTCAATGAATGTTTTCATAATTCTGTAAATATATATTTTTTTCTACTTAATACATAAATTTTTATAATTCATATTTTTTATGAATGAAATAAAAGTATAAATAACAATTCATATATGTAGTGATCGGTGGGTCCTTGTTATAGATTGACCCATGATGGATTGAAATGATTTATATGACAAAAATGTTTAGTGAAACCCCATTCTTGTTTTCATCCATGTAGAATCATATGTGATTATACCCACAAACAAAAGCCATCATGACGTTATAATGGTTCATGGGTCAGATATCTGACATCAAATGATTATGTATTTTCTTTATTTAGTACTTAGTATTTAGTTTGTAATATTTTTACCCAATGAAAAAATATATGTATGCATTTTTATTCTCGTAAAAATGATGTATTATTCGTTTTTATGTTCATTACCATGTCATTATGATTTTTATTTTTTGTCTTTCGTCTACTTATTATTAATTCATTTATCAATTAATGATCATTTAATCTCACCCTTTAATTATTTTTTATATCCCTAGGTTATGAGGAATAAATAATTGAATAAGTGTCAAGGAAACATTTTATTTCTCCATATTTATATTCTATGTCTAATTTTATATATAATAATTGAACCAAGTATGTATATTGATTATCAATACTAATAAACTAATCAATCAGTGGGGATGTTATCTCTAATATCTCCGATATTATAAAAAAAATAACCAATGACACTAGGATACAAGTGTATGGGCTGTACATTTTTTACTTTTTATTGGGTTTTAGAGACATATTAGTATTATTCAGTGATATTAGAGGATTTTTCGGTCTTTTATTTATTATGGGTTTTTCAACGATGTAATGAGTTATTTTAAATTTTCACATGTTTGCTTGATTTTTTATGTTTCTTAGTTTTTTCAGTGATTTCATTGTTTTTAACAGTTCATTAGAAATTCTAGGGGATTCAAAAAAAATTAAATGATTTTTTAGTGTTTTTTAATTTTTGGGGGTTTTAATGGTTGTTTTATATTTATTAATGTTATTATGTATTTTCCTTGTTTTACAATTATTATTATTTTTCATATTTTATATAGTACTATGCTGTGTGAAACAGTTCTTTCTTAGGTTTTTAGGAATTTCCTTGGTATTAATGATTTTAAATATTAATTATTTCATGAGGTATTAGATATTTTATATTTTTTCCAATAAATTTTATGGATTTTATAGATTTATATGTTTCCAAAAAATATATGTTTTCACAATTTCTCAGTGGTTTCAGTGTTGTTTGAGTTTCTATTCTAATATTCAAGGTTTCATACAGTTTATTCAATGGTTTAGTATAGGTTTATTAATAGATCATGGTTTTTGATTACTTTCCATGATTTATCAATATTTTTCATGATTGATTATGTTTTCATGTAAATTCATATTTATTTTAATATAATTTATGTTTTTCTATTGGTTATTTATTTTTATTAATTTTTATCATTTTTAATCGGGTTCTTTGAAATTTCATGTGGGTTTTCAGCTTTTTCCAGTATTTTCTAAAATCAACTTTGATATTTTAGGGTTATAAATGTTTTCCATGTGATTTTCAATTTATTTATTAGATTTTTGTTTTAATTATCATTTATAGTTTTTTTAATTTCTTAGGTTCGTGAGGGATGTAATGTTGTTTCTTTTTTATTATTCTTATTTAGGGTTTTGAAGGTTTTACAAATTTTTTAAGGAATTAGAATAATTTTTCAGGTGTTTTCAATGTTTTCTACTTTCACTAATGGTTCTTAATGTATTATATGTTATTATTTAATATTTATTATTTTTGCATTATTTTTAGTGCTTTCTAGGTTTTTATAATTTTATAATAATTCTTGGGGTTTCCATGATTTAAGGGGTTTCTTGGGTGTATGGTATTTTTGTGGTTTTAAAATATTTTTTCATATTAATTTTTTTTCAATATTATCATTTTAATCTATACTATTTCACGTTCATTGAGTATTTCATAGAGTTTTTAGGGTTTCAAATATATTTCTAATGTTTTGTTTTTATGTGGGTTTTATGGGTTTTACAAGGTTCTTCTTTATTTTAGATAATTTTTCATGTTTTTCTCATTTTTATTAGGTTTTTGAGAATTCATATTATTTTTAAGTGGTATTAAATAATATTACAATACATTATTGCTTTTAATATAATTTTTAGTGATTTGTTAATTTCATATCATGTTTTATTAATTTTAATAGTTTTTACATGTTTTAAAGAATTACTATTATTTTAACAACATTCAAGGTTTTAATTGTTTTCTAATGTATTCTAAGGCTTAAAATAGTTTAAATGTATTTTCCTTAGAATTATATTGTTTTCCATGTGTTTTACGTTCTTATGTATTTTCAATGTTTCTCAAGGTATACATGTAATAATATTTTATTAGGTTTACTGTTATCTTAGTTTTATAATAGTTATATGAAATGTTTATATATTTTATTGTTTTTGTCATTTTTAGGAAATTTCATGTATTTTGATTTATTTTACATGTTATTCATTGTTTTCCAATGATTACATGGATTTTATGGTTTACTGAGATATTTTATGCCATTCCATGTTTTTAAGACATTTTAAGGTATTCCACTAAGTTTTTTATTTGATTCATTTTTTTCATACATTTATCGGGTTTCTTACTATTTTTTATTTTTTCTAAGCTTACTAGTATTTTCAATGATTAAAAATATTTATAAAATATTTTATTGTTTACATGATTTTAATTACCATTTTTATATATTTCATGGATTTACTTTTATTTTCAATATTTTTATAATTCTTTTTATATCTTATCATTTAAATTGACATTTTACTATTTTTATTATCTAATTTATTTCACATTATGCTTTTAATTTTCATGATTATTTAATTTTTTTAGGTTTATCCCATTTTTATAAGTTTTATCATTATAATTTTCAATCAACTTCCTGATCCTTTTTGTTTTTCCATATGTTGTAAGGGTTTTTAGGATTTAATTAATTGTTCATGGTTTTTTGGTTCTTTATGGGATTTTTTAGGGCCCATTGCCTTTTATAGTTTTTTTAATTTTATATTGTTTTGAAATAACCTCATGTTTTTATATGATTTAATATTTTTACAAGAAATTCTTATTTCTTTTCTGTTTTTAATTTTTTTTAGCGCATTAAAGGATTTACATAATTTATTTTTATCATTTTAGTTATTTTTTTTATTATAATCGTTCATCGTGGTATTTCATGGATTTGGGGTTTTAAAAATTATTTTTGGATTTTTTGTTTTTTTATTTTTTCTTAATAAATCTAATGATTTATAGTATTCATAAATAGGTTTATTGTATATTATATGTTTTATAATTTTATTCAAGTGTAGAAAAAGTAATTAAAGGGTTTATTAAAATATATCTTAAAACTTTTCTATATGTTTTTAGTCATTTTACATGTGGTTTAATGGTTATAACGAAATAAACTATTTTCATAGTATTTTTGAAATTTATGGATTATCTTTGAGTTTATTGGATTTTCAATCAATTTGAGGTTCTTTTATGTTTTTTATGATTTTCCCAAAATTTTAATGTGTGTATTAAATTTTTTTCTATTTTTCCATTCTTCATCGGTTTTATAGTTTTTTAAAATTGATTATAAACAATAATAGTTTTATGGGTTGTCAATATTGTCAATATTTGAAATATTCTTCTACGATTTTATGGGATTCGACTATTTAAAAAATAATTTTTTAATGTATTTAAATTTTTTACTATATTCATGTTTTTTAGAGTTCTATTTTTTAATGATTTCCATGGACTCTCATGTGTTTCATATGATTTTTACAGTAGTTATAGATTTTATAAACATATATCATATTTTAGTGTATTGATTGTTTTCAAAGATTTTTTTAAATTTCATTGATTTTAAGTGGTTTTTATAATTTCTTAGGATTTTCAATGGTTTAATGTATTAATATGGTGTTTTTTGTTTTGAAATGCTTTTTTGGATTACTAATATTGAACAATATTTTTAAATGTTTTTTTGCATTCATTGTGTTTTGTATATTTCTATGCAGTTTTTATATGTCTTCCTTTATTTTCTATGAATTTAATGTGTTTTATATTTATTTTTTGGTTTAATAAAAATTTCAATTGTATTAATCTTAATAATTTATTTGAAATTTTTTTATATTTTTCTAGTGTTTCAATTTTTATAAAGTTTTTTCTTGGTTTTTTTGATTTCTTATTGTTTTTATGGTATTCCGTTTTCCAATATTTTTTTATACTAATTTTGAATTTTGAATTATTTTAACTATATTTGAGGGTTTCAATATATTTATTGAGTTTCACATAGGTATTTAGGATTTTTAAGGGTATATAGTTTATTACTATATTTCTTATGATTTCTTGACTTAACTATTTTTATTCATGGGTTTCTAGAGATTTTTAGATTTGTAGAGGTTTTTTATGTATTTAATTTTTTAAATGGGTTATTATGTTTTTTGGTATTTGTGGGGGTTTTTAATGGATTCTATGGTTTTTTGAGTTTTCTATATTTTCTATAATTTTTCCTAGAAATTCATGTGATTAAATGTGGTTTCAAAATAAATTCAATGTTTTCTAGGGTTTATCATGGATTTTGATATTAATCCAATAATTTTAATTCATTCTATGGTTTCCAATGATTTATTGGGTTTTACAAGACTATATATGGATACATAGGCTTTTTTAAAAATATTTTCTTTCTCTATATGTTTTTGTTGGGTTTCAAAGGGTTATAATTGGATTTATAAAACCTTATTATTCTTTCAAATATCTTTTAGGGTGTTCTATATTTTCAATGGTTTTCATTTGTTTAATATTTTTTTCAATAATACCCTTGTTTTTATGAAAATTTAGTAATTTTTATGTTCTATCAATGTTGTCAATGTTTCCCAATTATTTAATTACCCTTCACCCCTTTTAGGGTTTGAAAAAGTTATTTTGTTTTTATATCATCTTCATAGGTTTATTACTTTTTTCTATTTATTTTATATTTTTTTGTTGATTCATATAATTTTTAATAGTGCTTAGAAGATTTGAAATTATTTTGGTGGATTATGTGTAATTAATGATTTTTATCGTATTTTGTGGACTATAATAGTTTATCAATGTTTTACATGGGTTTTTTAATTTTTAGTATTTATAATTATTTTGAGACTTTTGAAAGTCATTTTTATTTTATCATATTTTTCTAGGGATTTGAATATTAATAATATTTTTCAAAACTTTATTATATTTTCTAATTTCAATGGGGGTTTCCAGGTGTTTATTAGCTTTACAGGGATGTATGATTTTTTATGGTATTAAAGGTTTTATAGTATTAAATATATCTATTATTTGTATGATTTTCATTATTTTCTACTATTTATATGTTTTCCCTGAGATCTTCTATTTTTTCATGGTTTTCTAGTATTTTCTCAAGATTAATCAGTTTTTTTTATTATATTGGATTTTTTTTATATTTATGATTACTTATCAATATACTATAAGGTGTTAATAGTATTATAAGATTTTTAGGGATCAATATAGTATTAATGATTTTTTTTAGAGTTTTTTAGGATTTTCATGGTCTTTATAGGTTTTTATTTAATTGAATATATTTTTATGGCTTTTGAAGGGTTTTTAGTAATTTTCTATGTTTTCTAAAGATTTTAAAAGTTTTTTTTAATTTTTTCTTATATTCAAAATAAGTTGTAAGGTTCATGTTGTTTTCATATATTTTCAAATGTTTTTAATATTCTTTAATGGTTTTTATATTTTATATTTTATTTTATTATTTTCCTTGTTTTGCTAGGGTTTTCAATGGTTTTCATGTGATTTCATGCTTTTGACATGCTTTTTTTGACATTTTATTATTTTTCAAGGACTTTATTGATTTCCATAGTTTAACATTTTTCAATTTTTATATGAGAGTCCAAATTTTTTGGAGGACTATCCTTGGTTTCCTTATATTATCTAGGATTTTTACCGATCTTCAATAGTTCTAGTATTTTTAGTGTTTGATTCTATGTTTAGATTCTCTAATGGATTTTTTGGGTTTTTTAATATTTTTATAGATGTTAGGTTCCTTTTCTATTATTTCTTAAGTTTTCAATTGTTGATTTTTCTTCATAGATATTTATTATTTATATATGTGTTTATTTAATTTTTCATTATTTATAAGGGGTTGATAAATATTTTAATTCAATATAATGAATTTGTATTAGTTACATTTTTTTAATTTTTTAGGTTTAATTTTTCTTTTTCAAATATTTTTTGAATATTTATATCTTTTCAATAGTTTTTAGTGTATTCTTGTGTTTTTTAATATTTAAAAGTGTATAAAAAAGATTTTATGGTTATTGTATCCTTTTAACATGTATCATATATTGTCCATTATTTTTACAGTTTTACATGCTTTTATATTGAATTTAATTATTTTATAAATAGATTCAATTATTCAATATCATTTTTAGGGAATTTTTATTAATATTTTTTGTTTTTATAGGGATAAATTTTTTTCATATTTATATAATGTTTTTTATATTTTAAAATAATTCTTCATATCATACATAGTTTCCCAATAATTTTTACATTATCCAAGGGATTGAATTTTTTTTAAATATTCAATGTTTTTTCATTGTTATATTTCAATCTGATGGATTATATTACATTTGGTATATTCAAATAAATTTAATAGTTTTTAAAGGGTTTTATGGGTTTCTATAGAATATTTTGTTTCCAACATATTCATTAAGGGTGTAAATGTGTTTTAAATGTTTTTTAGGTTTTATTTTATTCTAAGATATTTTCTAATTTTTTAATATTTTTAATGGAATTTGGTTATTTGATTTTGAATATTTCCAAGTTTAGTCAAGGTTTTATACAAAAATTATCATTTTTTGGGGATTTTAATGATTATATGGTTTTATGATTATTCATGGTGTTTTTAAGGGGTTTAAGTGGGTTTTATAGTTTTCATGTTTTCCTAGGATTTTGGGATTTTTTTGATTTTTAAAAAATAAAATATTTTTTTAATGTTTTATATAATATAAAGGATTAAAATTGATTCTTTTAATTCTATATGTGTTTTTATGTATTTAGTATAATTTTATTCTCTTCAATGTGTTTTTATATTTATTAATTATTTTATATTTTTGAAGGATTTTTAGGGTTTTTAGGGTTTTTCAATGTATTCCTTTTTTGATTTGGTTTTTAATGATTTCAAGAGTTGGGATGTGTTTTATAGTGTTTCCATGTTTTTTATGGTTTTCAAGGTTTTTATAATTTTATGAGGATTTCATTGATTTTTTAGTCTTTATATTTATTTATGCTTTTCAATGGATTTTAAATTTTATGGAGTTAGACATGTTTTTACATTATATGTGTCTATTTTTCAATGTTTTTTAATGATTAAAATTCAATTTCAGAGTATGTAAAAATTTAATTCTTTTTATTAAATTTTAAAAATAATTTCTCGGTATATTCATGTCTTTTACTAATTTATTGTTTTTATAAAAAATTAGTGTTTGGGTGTTTTCTAGTTATTTTTTGTTATGTTATCATTTTTGAGTGATTTTTAATTATTTTAATGGTTCTCAATTTTATGTTATCCAAAAAAAATCACTATTTTTTATCAATTTAGTTGATTATCTAGGACTTTGAAACATTTTATGTTGTTTTAAGGGTTTTAAATTTGAATCTATGGTTTTTATTGTTTTCCAGAATAATGTATTTTATTATTATTTTAAGGGTTTTTATTGTATAGAAGGGATTCCATTGAATATTATTATTTTTCTATTTTTTCATTTTTTTATGGTTATATAGTAACTCCTTATTTTAATAATTTGTAATGAATTATACACATTTTTACTCGTATTGAATGTTGTCTTTTATTTTTTAGGTTTTCAATTTTTTTAGGGTTTTACTGTATTTTCTAATTTTTTAGTCTTTTCAAATGATTTTAATATTTTTTACTGTCTTAAATAATTATTTGGTTTCGAAGAGGTCATCAAGGTTCATTAATAATTTCTATGATGTTCCAGGGATTTTTATTATATTTATGGATTTCCATGGTTTCAATGGGGTTTTAGTGTTTTTTAATGTTTTATAATATTTTTAAACAGTTTCATGGATTTTGATTATTTTATTTTTGTTTTTCATGGTTGTGCGTTGTATTTAATGGTTTTTTGGTTTTATGGGAATTCTAGTCTTCGAGGGGTTATATTATTATTTTCAGGTTATAATGACTTTCAATGTGTCTATGCTTATATAATCATTCATAATTTATTGGATATTATCTATTTTTATATAAATTCATAATATGTTTGAGTTTTAAATGGTTTTAATTATTTATCAATGTTTTGATGATTTTTTTTGTGTTTTTTATGATTCATAATGATTTTATATATTATTACTTTTTGAAAACCATGGTATTTCATTTTTTCCTTATTTTTTCATTATTTTTTTCTGTTTTCTATGGTTTTTATTTTGGATTCTTATATTTTTCAACATTTTCCGTTACATTATTTTTATTTTTTTGCATTAAATTTAAAGGTTTTTATTGGTTTCAATGGTTATCAAGTTAATTAAATGATATTTGTGGGTTTTATTATTAAAATGATTTTTAATTGTTTTTATTTTTTTTCATAATTTCAACGTTTTCTTTAGCATTATATATTCATCTAGTATTTTTAGGGATTTTTACTATTTCATTTTTTTTTCTATTTTACCATTTCATTTCATGGTTTTCAGGCTTTTCCATGATTTTTTAATTCCGATCAATGTTATTTCTTATTTTTAGGTTCTTCAAGATTTATAGTGTTTTATATAGTTTTATATGGTTTGTATTACTTTTTAATATTTTTTAAGGCATCGAATCTATTATAATATGTTAAATTGAGTTTATGTATATCGTGGTTTTTGAAATTTTTTATGTTTTTCATGGATTTATAATTATTTTTCATTGCACTGAATCATTTTATATTATTTTAACATTTTCCTTGATTTTATATTTTTATAATGGTTGCATATTTTTCAATGAGTTTATAATTTTTTAGGTGATTTTTAGTGGAATTATGTGTGTTGGATGATTTTATAGAATTTTTATAATTGTAATGGTTTTTAATGATTTTTTAATTTTTTATGGTTTTTTATATTTTTAATGGGTATATTAAGTGTTTTCCAATGTTATATAGGTTTACCTAATGGTATGTACGATTATTTAGGATATTTAATTATTTTCATAGATTCATATTGTATTTTAGAGTTCATAATTTTTTTTTTGTTTTTCAATATTTTTAACCTTTTATATTTTTTCTACTATTTTCCATTATTTTCATGTTTTTATTGTTTTCATGGGGGTACCGTTGATTTCTATAGCTTTTTCTCAATCATTTTTATAGATTCCACATATACTTGTTTTTTGGAATTATAATTGTTTTTTGGGTATTTCAAAAGTTGTTCTTCAATATTTTTTATTGTAATTATATTGTACATTTTTTATGATTTCATTGATTATATTATATTAATGTTTTGGCTATTAATTGATTTAATGTGGGTTTATAATTCTTTAGATTCATAGTATTTTCCTTGGGACTCACGTTATTAATTCTTTATTAGTGATTTCAAGGGAATATCAGGGTTTATAAGGAATTTGAATAATTTTTAGGGGTTACCACGAATTTTTAAGGTTTTGTGGTATTATGTGTTTTTATGGAATTTTCAAGAATTGCATGTTTATATGGTTTTTAAAAACTCTTTGGGGTTTACCATGGTTCTACTAGGATTCCCATTCCATTGATGAGATTCCATAGTTTTTCATTATTTGTGATGGTCATTAAAGGTTATTTTTTGCATTCCTTTATTTTTAAGATAATACATTTTTTCCTTATATTCATAATGTTTTTATGGTTTTCAAACGTATGTTTTTATTTCTAAAAATTTTATAGCAATATGTTTTTAGTTCTTCTAGGGGATATTAGGTATTTTATCATTTTTCCTCATGTTTAAGGTTATTTATGGGTTTTGAAAGTCTTCTACATTTTCCCAGAGTTTTTATAATTATAAAAATTATGTTAGGATTTTCAATATATATATGGATTTCTAGGGATCTAATTATTTTTATGGTTTATATATGTTTTATTATGTTTTCAATGTTCTCTAAGAAGTCATGGTCTCTTATAAGTTTTCAATATTTATAGAGATTCTAATGGTTTCAAAGGGATTTTTATTTTATTTATATTCCAATTTTATGGTTCTTGTTTTGATTATATAGGGTATATATGTGTTTTCAATTGTTTTATGTGATATCACATGTTTTTATATAATTTTCATGGGTTCATTAGTTTTTTTAAGGATTTTGAAATAAATCTTGTTTTAAATGTTCTTAGGGGATATCATATGATAATAGGATCTTTTAGAGTTTTAAAAATTTAACTATAGCTCTTTTATGTTTTACCAGATATTCTATAGGTGTTAAATTTATACATGATTTTTCATGGTTTTAGAGTATTTTCCATCATTATTAGTGTTTTATATGGATTTTATGGATTTATAGAGTACATTATGGTTTTTGGGATTCTATATGATTTTTGGCCTTTGGTTTGTTATTAGGTCATTCCATAGATTAATTGGATTTAATGGTTTTCAAAATTTTGACAGACTTATAATATATATTTATGGATTTTGAACTTTTATTATACATTCAAGGGTCTTTAAGTGTTTACAAATATTCACCATGATTTTCAATGGATTCCATGATATTTCATTGTTTTCCGACATTATAAATGTTTTATTTTGGTTTTCTTTAAAATTCTTTTATTTTGAAATATTTTTTATATTGTTGGTATTTATAGGTATTTTTACTGAATAGGATAGTTGTACATAAATTTTGATCATTTTTATTATTTTCTACGGACTTTTAAGGGATCTTATTTGATATATACTATTCCTTATTGATATCAAGGATTTCAAAGAGTTTTTAAGAGTTGATATAGGACTCCAATGGTTTCCAAAAATAACTTCATTTTCTTAAATATTTTATGTTCATCCAATACTAACCAATTGTTTCAATGGTATCTATGTGTTTTTTATGGTCATCGGGGATTTGTGAGGTTTTCATAGAATTCATCCTAATTTTATGTGATATCTTACATTTTAGTGTATTTTATTTACATTTTTTATTATCAGTGTGTCTAAGGTTAATATTGTTTTTCTATGGGTTTGAATTGTATTTATGTTTCAGTGTTATTTATAATTTTTATTAAAAATTTTAGTATATTATTATTCTTTATAATTTTCTACACTGTATCAAAATTTTCATATTTTTATGGGTTTTTAGATTTGTCTAGGGTACTTTTGGATTTTAATATGGTATAATGTTTTTTAGTGCATTTTATAAGGTATTTTATAGTTATCTGTGGTTATAAAACTTTTTCATGGTTTTATGTAATTTTTTTGTTGTTTTCGGATTAGTTTATTATTTTTTATAATTTTTCATAGGTTTTTAGATTTTTAATGATATTTATTTATTTATATCAGTTTCTTCAATGATTACGGTTTTAATGGTTTCAAATTATATTTTTTTTATGTTTTGTATTGGTATTGAAGGGGATCCATATATTTTATATTTTTTTTCTAATTTTTCAATAGTTATTATGGGAATTTTTTTTGTTCTGAATTCTTTTTAGGGTTTTGGGTTTTTAGGGTTTCAATTTCATTCTACGTTGATGGGTTATTAGGTTTCCCTAATAATTTCAAGGGTTTTTAGGATATATCTGTGTTCACTTGTTTTTTTAGATTCCCAATGTTTTTAGGGTTTTCAGGATTTTGTAACAAAATTTCAATTATTTTTTTTGCATTTCAAGGTTATTAAATTTTCTCATGGGATCCTAATGGTTTTATTTGATTTTTTATATTTTCAAAACATTTTTCATGTTTTTATTTTTTTATCATATTTTATATATTTTGTGTTTTTTTATTTTATTTGGTTCTTTATAGATTTTATGGGTTTTCATAGGTATTCAAAGTTTATCATGGTTTTTGGTGCTTCTCGTGGTTTTGTAGGGTTTTGGGTTCTTATTGATATTCAAGTGTTATTCTTGGGAATATTGATTTTTAAAATTATTTTCAAGGTTATTTTGTTTTTTATGAATTTAAGGGGCTTACATTATTTTCTATGATTTTATTTGTTTCTGTGGATTTTCTTATGGTTTACTAATTAAATGGGATTTCAAAATTTTATTGTGTTCTATATGTTTTTTAATATTTCATTGGTTTTTTTTGGTTTTTTAGGACATTCCAAAGATTTCATCATTTTGATGGCATCACTAGGGTTTTCACAATTACTAGGGTTTTCATGGATTTAGGTTTTTTTAAATTTTTCCAATTTTATAAAAGAATTTTATTTGATTATAAATATTTTTACAAGGGTTTTTGGGGTTTGTATGTCTACCAAGGAAGATTTTGGGAATTTTTGTCTTTTATATTATTTTATTTGTTTTTATGGTTATCAATATTTTTTCATCGATTTCTAATTATTATCCAATATTTTATTAATTTTTGAAATGTATTTTATTATTTTCTATTTTTGTTGATGTTTTTACGTTTTATTCACATTTATTTCTCCCCTGATTATCAAGATTTAACATTCATTATTCAATGATTTTGAAAATTTAACATTTTTTAATATTATGTTTACAAATTTGTCATAATATTAATAGATTTACAGGGTTTCAATGATTTTTTAAGACTTTTCTATATCACTTGGTTTTATTAGTGTTTTTGATGGGTTTTTAGATATCTGGTGACATTTCATGTATTTTCATGGTTTTATAGATTTTTTCTAGATTTTATAGTTTCATTACATTTTTAATATAATTTTAATGAATGTATAATTTTTGTAAGTGTTCCAAGTATTATTATGTTTTCATTAGGGTCATATGGGTATTATAGATATTTATGTATATTAAAATGTTATTGGAGTTAATTTCAAATGTCAATAGATTCTAATGTATATAAAAGTTCATTGTAGTTTATGAATTTTTTCCCAGATTCTTTTATAAATAATCAATGTTATTATGTAAATTTATGGGTTTCAATGGTTAATTATAGATTTCAATTATTTCTAGGGGTTTCATTTTTTATGGTTATTTAGAGATTCATAGAATTTTATTAGTTTCTTTAAGTATTTTCAAAATAAATTCATGTGTTTTCAAAGGTATTGTATTGATATCCATTATTTTCTGTGGTTTTTATATTTTCGAGGTTCGTCATGATTTTTCGAATTTTTGTATTGTTTCTTTTTATATATTTTTTAGCATTTTTCTTTGATTTAATAATTTTCTTGGTTTTTTAATGATTTATTCTTTTTCTGTAGCATTATAAAATGTTTATTATGGGGTTTTTATGTTGTCATAGTTTTTTCATGGTTTTCATGGATTTAGTTTTTTTTAGAAAGTTTTTCATAATCTTGATTTACGTAGTTTTCTATATGATTAAGATTATTTAAAATAATTAAAAAAAATTTCCAATATATTTTAATGATTATTATTGAATTTTATAGGTTACTAATGGTTTCCTTGTTTTTTGTATTTATTTTTTGTTCATTACAAGGTTAACTCATCTTTTCTAGCGTGTTTCAATATTGTTAATGTTTTCCCGACTGTATTATAGGTTATTTTAGGGTTTTCAATATTTTTTTACTCTCTCATGGGGTTTCAAATGTATTCATCGTTATTCTTAGACTTCAAATAACTATAATGTTTTTCAAGAGGTTTTTTTTTTTTTTTCGATTGGTATCTCATAATATTCATGGTTTCTTCTAGGATTCACAAGATATTCTTGTGTTTTTAGGGTTATAAAAGTTTTTAACACCTCATTCATTGTCTTTTTGGGATGGTTTTCAGTCTGTCAATGTTTCATATAATTTCAGTAGTTCTTATAGGATTGATTGTTTTTTCTTGGATTTAAAATATTTTTCGACCAAATTTATTTAATTTTTTACAATCCTTTCATGGGTTCTACAATGTTTTCATTGGTTTTCGTTTTTTTTTTCTGAGTTTTGGGGACTCTAATACTTTTCTTGGGATTTCATTATTTTTCTCTTAATATTTACTTTTTTTATTTTCTCTTTGATATTTTAATGTTTTCCATTGTTTTTCAACATTATTTTACGGTTTTTAAGGGTATCTATATGTTTTCTTATTTTTTTCATATATTTATTATGCATTTTAATCATTTCAATAATTATTTTATAAATATTATTTGTTATTTACTAAATTTATATAGTTTCCATATGATTTTATGTGTCTTAGATGGATTACAATGTTTAGTGATATTTATTATAGTTTTCACAATCATGATGGAATTTCTAGGTTTTATAAGGTTTTCCATTATTTTATATCTTTTTATACTTATCTACTTTTATTCATGTTTTTATAGGATCACAACGGTATACAATATATTTCAAGTGTTTTTAAGGGGTTATAGTTATTTTTTGATCTAATAATGCTTTTCCATTGAATAATATTTTTTAAACTATTTTAACTGATTGATGGTTTTATTAATTGATTTTTATTGGTTTTAATGATTTTCCACTACTTTTTATTTTTAATGTTTCTTAGGGTTATATTGGTTATTATACGATTTGGGGGTTTTAATATATGAACATATACTCCCCTGATCATTTCCTATGATCCTTTTCAACTGATCAGGTGTCATCATCCAAAACCATTCTATGAAAATAAATGACATGATCTATGGATATTGAAAATAAGAATGAAATTTGAGATGGTTATAGTACATCTCATATGGAAATAGTCACAATATAAATATATTCATAATACACCAAAATCGATGATCGATCATTTGATAAGTTTAAGAATACAATATGAACACAAGGGTTCATGATATATACATATGAGTTAGTATTCATTAATAACGTGTAAAAAATATAATGATGTATAACATTAATATCCAATTGGTTGATATAGTTTTATTACACCAATTTCCAAAAAACCATTAATCCTAAATAACATAATTGAAAATTTGAAACATGGTCATGATTTAATAAGATAATTACCAAAAAACTTAAAATTTAATACACCATTTAAAGAAATTTGGGGATCCATAACACCTTTTGTGCATTTTTTGGCCTAAACCATGACATTAAGGATTCCATGGAATTATTGGGATTAAAATTCATTGATCCACATTGGTTTACTTTTAAAAGAATTTTTATAAATTAATTAGACTATTTATGGGCCTTTATTATTCCACTAAGAATGTATTTTGGGATTACCTTACAACTTCATTATATAAAAATGAATGAACTTGTATATTATTTTATCACACACTCTAGTCACTAGGACTATAATACGTTGAAATTGGTCATTTCCATTTATTTTCCTGTTATTATAAATTTCATATCCTCCCTGAAATCATCAATTAATTTTTATAAAAAAATTATTCTAATGAATAAAACTTTTTAAATCCATTACATTATATTTTTGGTGTCAATAAGTTAATATGAAATTTATAGGGGGAAGGTTGAGTTTATACAAAAAATAAAATCCGAGACATGTTTGTAAAGTGTAGTTGTGTATATTTTTTCATGTAATCATCATGCAATGTATAACTATAAAATATAGTTTTATGATATTTCATAATGAACAATAAGTTATATTTCAGATCTCTTATTGATCTAGGGATATTTATATAGTATCCATTCAAATTTAGAGTTTTTTAATTTCATATATATTTATTGTAGTGTGGAGTTGATTGTATAGTGTAGTGTCTTTGGATAATGATTCTAGTGTGTGTATTCTGTATATGTCTCTACATCTTTGTATTGAGCTATTTTATGATGTTACCCTGTGTTTTTTGGATAATCCCAAGTGCCGTGATTTAAAATTCATTAGTTTAGTGGGAAGAGGCCCTCTATGGTGTACCATTAATAGGACTTCCTTGATATTTTGGAATAATCTCTATGGTTTACCCTGTCTTGTTTTCTAGAAACTATTTTAAGTGAACACCATCAAGATTATAGTATATAATGTGGTGTTATGTCAAGGACTTTTATAATTATACATTGTTTAAAACTTTGTATCCCCTTATAAACCAATATTATTTTTATTCATTCTTTTTAATATTTAGTGACCCCAGGGTCTCTTTGGGAATCATTTTACTTCCCTTCAGAAAGGTATCAAACTTTTAAATTAGGATGTATATTCTTTTATATTTAAGGTGACTTTTTTTAGTTTCTTTTATGTTCCCAATTTTTTATTCCATTATATAGAGGGTTGTGATGTGCTTTGGTCTATGTTTTGATTGGATATCATTGTGTTTTAGATTTTCTGGTGATCCACTTGCATGATTAGTATCTAGAGCAATTTTTTTCATTATAGAATATCTAATTGTGATGCATCATCAAATATCAGGGATTTCAGAAATCATTTGCAACCTAATATAATACTGTGTATTATTTGATTTTTTTGATCACTTTAAAACATTTTTATTATTAATATATATTATTATGATATGAATATCCGTAATATTTATAGAGAAGAATAGTTTATTATAAATATTTAATAATTTAGAATTAATGTAAATATTATTTTAAATTGTTCAATGTATAATTTATTAGGGAATGGGAGTTGTCTATTTATTAAATATTTAATCTGTATTTATTGTTTGATAGTTATATTCTCTAATGCATGATTTTGTGGTCCTATTATTTCTATTAATTTTAAGGAACCTATGTACCTCTATATGTGAATTATTTTAAAAACCCCATAATTTATATGAAGATGTTTGAAATCTAATTTATCATGTTGTTATTATTAATATAAATTAATTTTAATTAATTCTTTCTGATTTTGGAGCCACCACTTGAATAATTAAAAATCATGACACTTGGTTTTATATTATAATGGTTGTATGAAATAATCTATGAATTTTTCATATGGAACTACATAATTTATTTTAAATAAATATGTCAATTTAATGTGAAATGAACAATAAATTAGTGTATATAACGGTCAATGTGGGCATAATGAGGGTTTTTTTGTGAGATCATAATGGACGGAATAAAAAAGTCATTGTCTGTAATAATATTTGAATGTATGGAATGAATTTTTTTACATTATAATTAATAATATATATGTTGTAATGAGTTATTAATGAATTTTTATTAAACAATAGATCATTAGGCTTAATAATTATTCAGGAGTTTAAAATAATGAATAATGAATGGATTTGAAAGAGGTATGAATTTATAAAATGGTTCATATAGGTGAATTAATGGAATACTAAATTTAATGTGGTTATAAATAGGAAATTTATCATTCTAGGAAAGGGGAATGATGTGGTATAACTTTTCTTTCTTTGATTTCTCTTAGTAGGTATAATCATATGTGAAATGATTGATTAAAATGAAGTATATAGTGTATTTGAAAACCATATATTGTATTTATGACATAACACATTATGGTTTTTAAGATTGGTATGTGGTGACATGATTGATTTAATTATATTTTATAATACCTTAATATGATTGATATGGATGTATAGATAATTAGATGCTGACGAGATATATAAATTTGTGAACATGCATTAAATGCGATAATACCAAGGATGTTTTCTTTCATCTACATAATACATTCCTATTACTGTTTTTTATGTGTGGATTAGAGAGAAAAATATATATTCAATAGTTATAAATGAGGATACAAGATAAGATAATGTGGTTATGGATATGTGGTGATGCAGTTACAAATATGAGATAATATAACATGGGCCTTGGATAAGATTTTATTATATGTGGACACATGAATCATGATTTAATGAGGGGTGGTAATTTATAATATATTTTTAATTATGGTTTATTTTCATATTCCCTATCATATTTGGAGAATGTTCAACCTTTTATGTCTCTACAATTATGAAATGTATTGAATTCACTGATAAAAAATAATGATAGAAATGTATGTGCTTTAAAGTAAAAATATTTTGACAATTGTCATTGATGTGATGTTATTTATTGATATATGTTATAAATTTATATTTGATTATTAGTTGTGGATTTGGTTGAAGATGTATTAGGAATTATTTAAACCGATATATTCTATATGGAACCTCGAATTCAATTATTATATATCGTATAGTTACACAAAATCATAAATATATATACGTTATTATTCTTAGTTTTGTTGATATCACTCTTTCTCAAAGATAAATATTTATTTTACTTGAATATTGATTTGATTTATTTTGGGTAACATACTAGGTACTCCAAGTTATTTCAACATTTTATATTACTATGTGTTTTTAATATAGAATAGTTTTTATTATAATTGTTCTTCATGTCACTCATGTGGTATCGGTATTTGTCTTTGAGTTCTACATATCAAAATTTCATGTATTTACTTAATGTTGTATATTTCATTTGTATATAGCATATGGTTTATTGAAATTTATCCAATGTAATATTGTTTCTAGGATTTTTAATGTTGGTAATTTTATTTTTATAGGTTTTATAGGAGGGAAATGCTACCCATTTGTGTATTTTATACCCTTAGGGCTAGTCCCTAACCATGCGATATTAGAAAAGTGTTATGGAAGATAATTTATACGTCATATCAAGTATAAAATGGGTTAAATTCAGGGTATATGATGATAAACTGGTATGAAATATTTTGTTTTAGAGGATGGGTTTATATTGTAGTTAGGAGTATATTGAGGGTTTAATGTTAATTTTATAGAAATTGTCAAATGATATCCAAGCATTTGATTTAAAAAAGATATATTATAGGAGATAGATATATAAGTCTCCCTATAATACAATTTATTAATTTTTACAAACCCTTAAAATGTTTATGTTAATGAATAATCATTTCATCATATAAATCATAGGTCGAACCATTAATTATCTTCATTAGATACATTTGATTATTAATTATAAATATTTTATGTGTTTTTATAATTACTCATTCATTCTGAGTTTTATAATTATATCATCATTACTGAACTAATTATATACAGTTACATAAATAATAAATCGAAATTATTTAGAATTTATTTTTAACTGAACCCATTTTTTGGAACTTGTATGTGTTAGATTATATTTTTTCAACATATTTCCTTTTGAGTTGATTTTTATTTGGTTTTTTATATGGTTATGTTGATCTATTCATATGATTAAAAAAATAGGTAATAAAGAATTATTATCCTCTCAATTTTATATTTAATTTTTTTGAGTGCATATATAAAAAAGTGTTTTTAGTAAAAACAAAGTTGATATTTTTCAGTAAGATATTTTGGGGTACTTCCTGAGAGTATTTTAATTTCAATTATTTCATTTATACCTTATATTACTGTTCATTTTTTATATATATTATGATTTTTTAAAGAGTCTATAAAAATGATTAATTTTGTTTCTTTATATATATATATATATAAAGATAACAAGAATTTTTAAGAGTCGCGTTTTAAAATACAAGTATTTTTCATTAAATAATGAAATAACTACTTTTATAAAAATTATATGTTATGTTCGGATGAGATATTTTGTTTTACATATCAAAATTCAATTACAATTCCTATAGTAGTTCATTAAATATAGATGATCCCTTATAAGGGTATGGTGTAGAATATTTATTACATGCATAATTCCTAATTATGAAATATGGTTTTATGGTTTGTTATATAAACACTATTACATATTTTCTCATCTATATTGGGTAGTGGGAATTTTATATAAAAATAAAAATGTAAAATATTTAAAACATTAGTGTAATATGAAATGATATTTTATTATGGTTGAATTTTTATTGACTTTTGGGTGGAGAGTGTTGAGAATAATTTATGAGGAAAAATCATGAAAATATTATCATTTTAATTATTTTGTGTTCGTATAAGTGAATATATAACAATAGAAATTATGATTAATTTTCTAATTTATTAATTTTATTGTGTAATTCAATGAGCTAATTGGTGATTCATTTCCTTAATGTGTTTACATGTAATCATTAAAACCTTTTTCTAAAACATATAATGATTTTATAAAGGATGGTATCTTGTGGTGTTTTCTCAAAAAAAAATGACACTAATACGTTATATGCTATTTAATGTCAATGAGAAGTGATAGTTTTTAGTGATTTTTCATTTTTCAATGATTTTATTGTCCTCATTGGGTAGATTAAATTATTGTCCTTGAATGTTTACACACCTAATGTTTTTAAATAAAGTGTTTTTTTTGAAATATATGAAATTTTGTGACGAAGATCTTGTTGCACAGAAGATAAATATCTATGTAAATATTAATGAACAGTTAATTAATTATTCTGTTCATATTATGGGGATTTTTTGGAATACAATGCATCCCAAACTAGGATTTATGATTCATTGTATGGTGGTTCTGTGTGATGTTTTGGTACAAAAAATATTATGTAGGGGTATGCAACATGTTTTCTCTATAGGAGAGATGATTTGTGGTCATTGATATGGGCATGATGGTATTAATTATTTTGTCGGAAGAAAAAATGTCATATATTTATAAAGTTGTTTTTATAAAATGGGTAGATTTTATATATAATGTTATGTTATGTGGCTATGTAATAAGATTAGTTGATTAGTTGGTGTGATTCTATGTGAATGTTTAATATAATATGTCTGTGATGCGCATTGTGTAGTTTATGCTGACATTATTATTATTCAATTGAAATATAAATTTTTAGAATGTTTTTATCATGTTAATAATTGAATGTGGGAATGTGATTCCAAAGACAGAGCCTTGGTGAAATAACACCTTAAAAACTTATCAATGTTCCCCAATTTGTCTGCATGCCCAAATATTAATGAATGTTAAGAAAAAATTGAATGTTTCCTTTTAGACGATGAAGTCCTTAGATAACAATCATGTCATGTAATTTTATTTTATTTTTCTATAAGGTTATTAGAAGAGGTTTTTAAATTAATTGTACTAAAATTTAAAATATACACTAGAAGTAATTTCATTGTTATTTAATTAGGGTTTCTTTTAACAAGAGGCATTTTTGATAATTTGAAATGGTATCATGTGGTTTAGTAGGAATTTGAGATTATGTGTCACATTTTGAGAACATTTATCGACCTAATTATTATATTTCATCATTTTCTACAAGATGATAATGTGGTGTAACGTATATTTTCATGTCTTCCATGATAAAAAGAAAAAAATACTCAATGATTCCATTCATATTCATGTATTTAAGGAATGGAAGAGATCGATAAAATATCATGGGTATAGATTTTATTGTAAAGGTGTTCTCTAGTGAAGGAACATTCCAATAATTTTTTAATAATGATCTACATACTCTATGTTATGATACTCAAATTTTGTATAAGAGTAGGAAACATTCTTAGGTTATATAATAGATTCACAACATTATGTTGAGAAGCTCATGTTACCCGATGTATAATAAATAGATCAATTCACAGGTTAATGTTTTGGGGAATCATCTATATTAATTCCAAATTATTTATATGTTTATTTATAATCTATTGAGTATTTATTTATGGAATATTTTATGCAGGTGAACTCCTTTCATTGAATTATAATTTGGCATTATAACAAATTTTAATGGATTATTATATTGACATATAAATGATAAATTTCATTTCATTTCTTATATTTCCATGGAATATATTTATTTTAATGATTTTAAAAGAAATGTGTAGTTTTTTTAAAGAGGGTTCATTTATAATTATTTTAGGTGAATTTTGCTACTAAATTAGATTTTGCACATAGGAGGTTGTTTGGAATTAAAATCTATTAGGGGTTGTATTCTTTTTTGAGAGTTATATTTCATTTTATTTTGTATTCATTAGTGTTTTTATTTTTGGGGGAATAGTGTTTTCATAATTTTTGTGGTGGTTATGAGTTATTTTCATCCTTTAAGATATACTTCCTAGATGAATATTTTGGTGTAAGATGTTGTTTTTTCTTATATATATTGTTTTTATTTTAAGGGATGTGTATAATTGAATATGTATTTGTGATAATGGATTCTAATTTCACAGCGTATTACGTTTTCATTTGGGGGGAGGTAAGATGTACCATATATTGACTGATGTAAGAATAGTTTGAGTTAATACAAAAATTCCTTCTAAGTATAGGTTATATACTATGATGCTTTCCACTATATCATTGATTATAGTTGGATGTTATGTATGTAGAAATGATCCTGAATCTTAGGGGATATGATTTTAGATATCATGTTGGGTTTCCCTTCCCATACAATTTTTTTTATTTTTTAAGCAATTGATTTGGACATAGTTTGGATTTGGATAAATGTTATGTATGGTATTGTTTTCAATATAGAGTAGAGGCTTCAGAAAATGATTATGTTTTATCTACTATTTGATACGACACTACCACTTGTCTTTGAGTTATAAAATAGTGGTACACTAGGTTCGTTTGATATTCCCAATGACCATGGAGCTGATTTTGGAGGTTACTTGGACTGAAGCCCTTTATGTTGTAAAATTTTACGCTACATAATGGTTTTGTGGAAAATTTTACAGATTTCAGTGGGTCCTCTTTTTATTCACAATATTTTCTTGTGACATCCATATTTGGTATGGTGTATCAAGTGGGGTTCTACCATCACGTTCTAAAATTCAATTTTGTTTAAATGGGGAATCCTCTCTGAAATCCAAATTTATTTTGTTCTACTCCCTTAGATCTTGATTGACTCTATGGTATTTTTTGGAGTAAATTAAAATTCTTTTAAAAATATATTTATTTTTCCTCTCATTTTTATATTCCTCATGATCCATGGTGAGATTACTCATTGACATATATATATCCTCTATGTATTCTTACATAAAAGAATTATTTTGCAGTGATTTTGATTTATTTTTTAACGGGGGTCATTGTGAATTTTTGAGGATCTTCTACTATGAATTATTTTCAGATCACTTCTCCTTCATTTATTTAATTGTGTAGCTGATTGCAATGAACTAGATGATGAAAGGTACATATAAACAGTCCTATATTCTTGAATAATATTTTTTATTCACATTGATGTGCACTGTGTTGCATTGTTGTCAATAAGGTATGTTGTTGTCAATGAGGTGTCATGGATTGACTGGATGTCAAAGAGTGTCAATATGTGAATGAAAAAGGAAGTGATGGTGCTAGTGATGATTGGATAATGACCATTGGTACTAAAAAGCATGTCACTTAGAAGAATCACTAAGTGACATATGAGATAATGGCTGAAACATTCTCCATACTAATTCAGACAATTGTAGAGCTGATCATATGTTCACAGAACTTGTTTCAAGAGGATACAATGTCACAACATTGTTATAAGTCCATTCATTGACCTCACAATGCATGAGGAGAGAAAAGATGAACCATCAACAGCTACTAAGTGGATAAAGAGGTTTTAATAAGACCATGCACTATCACTTAGTTCATACGGATTTGAAGATGATCCAACCTCACGTCTAATTGGATTAATGGAGAACAGTGAAGAAATATTTGATTCAAGAGAATCTGTTGAAGAAGAACCTTAAATGTTGAAGAGGAGATGAGGAATTCTTATGAAGAAGAATGAGGAATATGGTATATTTGGTTGTTTTTAATAGAGTATGGGTTGGTTGTTTTTAATGGAGAAGTAATGGGTTGGCATTTGGTATTTGGGTTACTTTGTTTTTATAAAACGTCCTCACCTCAAGCACATGCGGGACCCGAGGGTCAACCGTGCTCAAGGGAAGTCCTCAAGGTAGGGCATCCTTGAGGCGTGTGGGCCGTGTGCAAGCCTGTTCCATGCAGTGGTCAAGGTCAAGCCTGCACAACGTGGGCACCAAGGGCGCGCACAAGAGGTGAATAGTGGGCGCAAAGCGCACCCGCATGTGAACGCGATGCGAGGCGGCATCGGAGGGGGGAGGAGAATTCTAAAAAGTATTTAGGAGCAGTTGTTTGTTAAACTGCAGAAAAACCGCACCACGATTCAATGTGGGATGCATTTTAAAACCGCAGATCTAATCTAGGTCATCCATCTGATCACGCACCTGATCTCATCTGATCATCTCATCCACGGTGCCATGATCTAATCTCGGTCGTCCGAGAACATTTAATCGTGGATCCAACGGCCTGGAGGTTGTCTTCAACCTCTCACTAAGTCGCACTGCCACCCGACGTATCCAGCAAACCAGTAGCCATCCAAGCTATGCATAAGGAGATACCGTCCACCTATGACGAAGCTGAAGCCTCCATTCTGTTCGTCTCGCCCTAACGAACACATGCATGAGTTAAAAGTCGCATGCATGCATTGAATGGAGAAATTCAGACGTGGCCGAATCAACCGAAGGTGTGAGGCCACGCCATGGTGCACATGTCCTTAACAGGACCGGCCCGGAAAATTCGGTTGCCCAAGACTGCCTATGAAATTTTTCCCTAAAATGTATTAAGAGCTATAGTGAAATGATGAATTTTTTGCCCTTGGTTTTGTATTTTTTTCTTTGATTGCCTGTTTCCCTAGCCCGGGGGCTCTCTGGGCTTGCCCTAGGGTCGGCCCTGGTCCTTAAATAGAAAGTTTTCATGCGTTTGTAAATGCATTCACGTGACGATCATGCGCCATAAAGAATCATTCGTTGAATAGAAAAGAAAAACGTGATTTGCGGCCGTATCTTGAACGCGAGTTGATTATTTTTTTAAAGAACCGAATATTTCGATGGTTCAAAGTAAACTTTGTGGATGATCCGAGGTATCCCTTGTCAATAAAAAGAGAAGCCCGGGCCTTGGAGATGCTTGTTGAAAAACTTACGTCCCGCGATGCTCTGTGCCTCGTGAAGTTTGAAGCCTCGTGCATCCCTCGCGCAACACTGTTTCCCGGAGCCACCTGAGGATCCGAGGGTGTCCCTTACGTGATCTCATTGCATGGAAGGAAGGAGACGAGCTGCACATCTCTTGCACGGCCCTCTCTACCTGCATACTTGAATGGTAGGAGAGAGCTATCGTGTGCCCTGCACGGTAGAAGGGTCTGGCGCACTGCGCAACCCGAAGCTGCCACACCTGTGCGGCAGTAGGACTTGTTGTGCCTCCAGCGCGGTTGGAGCTACTCAAAGTCCCAGCACGACAGAAGAAAGGAGAGGGGCCATGTACTTGCACACCCTCTTTTGAATGGTGTTCGAGTAGGATTGAAGGCCACACAATTTTGGGTTGTGTGTTCAAATATTCAAGAAGGCCGTAGCCTTGAATGTGCACAAGTGTGTGAGAAGCCTTGTCCGTGTGTGTGCGATGTGTGGAGGAAGGCCACACTATCCTTAGTCGTGTGTGTGCAATAGTAAGAAGACCATACGGGTTGTGTGTGATAAAAAAATAAGGAGGTCGTAGCCTTTGTGTGTGCAAAGTGAGGAGGAAGGCCACAAGAAAGATTATATTTTAGTTGTGTGGTTGCAAAGTGAAGAAGAAAGTGTGTGTGAAATCAAAGACAATTAGGTCATAACCTTAATGCGTGAACAAGTGTAGTGTGCACACTTTGACGAAGAAGAAAAGAACAATTTGTGCAAAGAATACTTGAAGAATACAAGAGAAGAAGTAAATGCCTCTTATGTGTACCCAAGTGAAGGAAGAAGATACATTCATGTCCATGCATGTATAAATAATTGAACAAGTGGCTGACCATCTTGAGAAGAAAGAAAGAAGGAGAAACTCACACTAAAGAACAACACACTTTTCTGTGTGTTTGAGAAAGAACAAAGAGTGTGAATTCAAGAAGAAGGTGTGTTTGCAAAAAGAGTTTACACCCTTTGAGGGTTTATCACACAAAGTAGAAAAAGAGAGTGCATGCTTGCATGCATTTACATGCACATGTAAACAATGTTTAAATCAGTGTGTGTGCATTTGAGAAGTCCAAGTGCAAAGGTTCTTGAAGATTGTTTAGAATCAATGCAATCAGTGAATGAAGATTCAGAGATGCCATAAAATCAGTGCATGAAGTTTATTTGAAGAGAGACTAAATCCAGAATAAAGTTAAAGACATCATTTGCCTGTGTTTTTAGTGATTGAGAATCCAAGAAGATAGAATGTGCTGATATTGTGCAAGATCATTCTTGTATTCTTGAAGAGGTTGTGTGCACCTTTGGAAAACTTATATGTGAGTCCAGGTCTTCAGTATAAGAAGAAATAATTTCCTGAGCATTGTTGAGTGAAGCACAGATAAATTGAAGTGATTAGAGTTGTTGAGCAAGACCAACAGACCTTATCAAAGGTTGTTGAAGATACTTGACTATATTCACAAGAAAGTGGGATTCAACAAGCCTATATGAAGAGATCAGAAGATCATCTATAGTGAATCAATGAAGAACTTAAAGAAGGAAGCTGCTCATGTGACTCGAGAGCTAAAAGAACCCTGTGAGACCCAGAATGGAGAAGAATACTTCATTGAGACTCTAGAGCAGGCCAGTGAGACTCTGCTAACACTGTGGGAAGTAGTATAAAGAACCTCATGTGGGACTTAATAGAGGTATAGTGTGACTCTATACCAACCATTGTAATTGTGTAAGATTATAGTGGAGAATCCATGTTTGGGTTCTTAACCAACAGGGCACGGACGTAGGCCTTTGGAGCCAAACCATGTAAATCAATGTTTCTAGTGCCTTTACATTTACTGCATCATTCGAGAAAAGATTGAGAGACATAAGAATAGTGGATCGAGGCTTTAACCAGCCCCAGAGGTTTTATTGAAAAGAATCAATTTGTAAAAAGATTTAAAAGGTGTTACTGATTCACCCCCTCCCCCACTCAGTGATTCACACTGATCTGGGAACTTCAATTTGTATCAGAGCGAGGTTACCTCTAAAAGATCCAAGGGAGTCTTTATGAAGTGCATATTTGAACAAATGAGTGAACAACCTCAAATGGAAATATCTGCCAAGACTCAGAAAAATAGAAAGAAGAAAAAGGCCATGAATATGAAGAATAAGGTTGCTAAAAATTGAGAAACACCTTCTATTGAAGGTATTGTGAATGTAACAATAGATGGCAATTCCTTTTATCACTCTTCTGATGAAGCCTGCATGAGCTGTGATGATGATGAAACAATAAATGATCTTTTAAATGCACTCAAATATGTTCGGAAGATAGTCCCCATGGAAGGGGCAATGTGTATTGCTACAAGCATCAGTAATCTTCATGAAGAAAAATCACAGCTAGAAGAATAATCCAATTCTATGGAAGATCAATTGGATAAAAGGGTTGGCATAACCAACACTCTCAAAAATCTGGTTAAGGCCAAGGATGAAGCAATTTTCCGTTGTAATGAAATAATTGATGATGTTAGTGAAGAATTTCAAAGAAGCATTTGTGAGAAAAAATACTTTATGGTAATGGTCAAAGAAGTTTTCCATGCACTGGAAAAGTGGCACTGAGTGTCAATGGTTGTCAAAGATGCTCAACTAGAAGACAAAGTAAAAAGGGTAAAGGAGCATGACAATTCATAGCAAGAAATGATGACGGTGCATGAAGACCATATAAAACAACTGAAAGAGAATTGGGATGGAAGGCTAAGATTTGTTGAGGATGAGAAGAAATATATCAATATAAAAGTCTTAGAACTAGAGGTGATATTCAAAAATCAGTAATCACCCATATCTGAAACCTCACAGTTAGCTGAAAAAAGAAATGTTGCTACACAAGTGTGCAATGAGAAGGATGATTCCAAAAAAATGGAATCCTCTAATGAAATAGAAACATCTTCAAAAAAGAAGGTACCATTCATCCCATCTTGTACTCATTCTTCTAAATGTGTTTCCACAAAAACTGCAGGATGGAAGAGTAACTCCAAAAAAGTATGGATAAAGAATATGAAGGAACAGAGCTCTCCTGAAACAACACAGCATGTCAAGAAAAATACCCAACAACCGAAGGAATCAGGAAGTCAAGATTATTTGGACAATGTTGGTGTTGTAATAGGTATGGTTATTGTGCAATGTATTGGTGTTACAATCCTATTAATGTGAAAGCACAAAAAAATTACATGCCAAGGGGGAGCAAGCCAGAGAGAAAGAGGCAATATCCACAGGTCTAGAAACATCTTTTTACTGCAAATAGGTTTGTAATGTTTGATAACATCTGGGATATTTGATAAAGTGGTAACAAAAGTGATACATGTCAATCTCCAAATGTATCCAAAACTGATATGAAAATAATATCACAGAACTTTCCTCAAAGTGTATCCTTGTGAAGCAAGCATAAGAAGGTTGAAAATGCTCCCAAGAAGATTTTGAAAGAGGAAGAGAAGTCACTGGATTTCAAATCCAAGAAGGGTGATGCATCCAAAAGGACCACCAAGAAAAAATTCTTCTACTATGGAAAGAGTGTTCATACCATGGATCTCTGTAAACTAGCCATGGAACTTAATAGAAGAAAACTGCACTCAACAGGACAATCACTCTAGAATAAGAAGAAGGGATTGATTGAAAATAAGTTGCCTAAGAAAGGTAGCTTAAAAGAATCAAAGGAACCATGTGGAACATCCATATCTGATGCCTCAATTCTAAATGACATATTAATCAAATTTCCTAATCAGTCGCGACTTTCTAGAGAACTGGAAAGATATAAAGAAGAAGTACCTGCTAAAGTTTAGGCAAATGGAAAGCAAGTCATTCCACATGAAATAGAATTTTAATTTCATGAGAGGTTGTCAATATGTGATAAACCAAGTGACTCACAACTATTTTGTGGAAGGTGCAAGAAGGATGGAAATCATCAAAATAGTTGTTTAACTATTTTTCCAGGCCAAATGGAGAAAATAGAACAACATGCACCAAAAGCTACTTCACTACTGAAAAATGTGAAGAAAAAAATCCACAAAAGTTGAAGGTGAATGAAAGTAAAGAATCCATGTTGAAAATGAAAAATACATATGCCAAATGGAGAGGAGACATCGCCATGAAGAGTGTCGGACACATTAGAGATGCATGGAATGAAGTTCCTGTGTAGAGTGGAAATTCTCAGCCCCAGCTCTTCAATTAAGATGCTCATATGTGCTCCATATTATTACCTTGTACTATTGTTATACATGTGATAACATTTCATGGAATTGAATATGATGATCATTCTCAAATTGAGAATGGTTTGGACAGAATGGAGTGCACCCCTTGAGGGGGAGCCAATCTGTTAAAGATGATGTGTTGATATTCATACAATCTTGTGATAATTTATGGTGTTCCAATCACATGTTCATCCCTTATTTCATAATTGTATTTATCATGCCAATTAAGGGGGAGTATTGATTGAAGACAAATGGATGAAAGGAGGAGCTTTATCTTTGCACCTGAACTTTCTAATGAGTTTGGTGAAGTATGTGCAGGATTTAGAAATTCCTTGATATATCTGAAAAATTTCAACCCCTTGAAGCCTAAGCATGATCTCACATGTATAGTGAATTTTGGACAGCATTGAATTCCTTGGTTACATCAATCATGTTTACTATATCGGGTTAGCCCATGTAGACTTAGAGATGATTTACTAAAGGCTCATTGCTAAAGTGAACGTGTGACATCATCCCTCTCTTAGTGAATTTCAAGAAGATTATATTCAAAGGGAGGAAGAGATATTTTGAATAGAACCACACGACACCTTTGCATTTGGTTTCCGATAACGGGGAGAAAAGCTTGGCACACATATTGACCCATTCATATGTGCTCTAGTGATATTGACAACAAATACAAAGGGGAAGATTGATGTGAACTATGTTGCATTTGTTGTCAATAAGGTATGTTGTTGTCAATTAGGTGTCATGGATTGACTGGATGACAAAGAGTGTCAATATGTGAATGAAAAAGGAAGTGTTGGTTCTGGTGATGATTGGAAAATGACCATTGGTACTAAGAAGCATGTCACATAGAAGAATCACTATTGACATAGGAGATAATGGTTGAAAAATTATTCATACAAAATAAGATGATTATAGAGCTGATCTTATGTTCACAGAACTTGTATCAAAAGGATACAATGTCACAACATGGTTAGAAGACCATGCATTGAACTCACAATGCATGAGTAGATAAAAGTTGAACCATCCACAACTTCTAAGTGGATGAAGAGGTTTGAAGAAGACCATGCACTATCTCTTAGTGCATGAGGATATGAAGATGCTCATACCTCACCTTTTATTGGATCAATGAAGAACATTGAAGAAATATTTGATTCATGAGAAACGGTTGAAAAATAACCTTCAAGAATTCTCTCCTAAGAAGATAATAAATGTTGAAGAGGAGATGAAGAATTCTTATGAAGAAGAATGAAGGCATATGGGACATTTGGTGGTTATTAATGGAGTATGGGTTGGTTGTTTTTAATGGAGAAGTAATGGTTTGGCATTTGTTATTTGGGTTACATTGTTTTTATACAATGTCCTCACTATTGACTTTAGTAAAAAATAAGCCAACCAAGGAGGCCAGCCGAGGTCCTCACCTCCAGCACATGCGAGACCCAAGGGTCAACCACGCTCAAGGGATGTCTTCATTGCAGGGCATCTTTGAGGCATGCGGGCCGTGTGTAAAGCTCATTCCACGCAGTGGTCAAGCTTGTGCAGTGTGGGCGCCAAGGGCGCGCCTGAGAGTTGCATAGTGGGCGCAAAGGGTTCCCTCAAGGAGCAGAGTGTGCGCTAAGCGTACCCGCCGGTGAAAACGGTGCGGGGCGGCACCGGAGGGGGGAGACAAGAGTTCAGAAGCAGAGGTTGGAGCGGCTGTTTGTTAAACAGCGGAAAAACTGTGCCGCGATTCGATGTGGGATGCGTTTTAAAACCGCGGATCTAATGTACGCCGTCCATCTGATCGTGTGCCTTATCTTAACAGATCATCTCTTCCGTGGCGCCATGATCTAATCTTGGTCATCCATGATAATTTAATCACGGATCTAATGGCCTGGAGGTTGTCTTCAACCTCTCGCCATGTCGCGCTACCACCCGACATCTCCAGCAAACCAGAATCCATCCACGATATGCAGAAGGAGATACTGACCACCTTCGACTAAGATGAAGCCTCCTCTGTGTTTCTCTCGCCCTAACGAACACATGCATGCATTAAAAGTCACATGCATGAATTGAATAGAGAAATTCGGACATGGCCGAAGCAACTGAAGGTGCAAGGCCACGCCATGGTGTGCATGTCATCAAACATAAGGTTTTCATGCATTTGTAAACACATGCACCTGATGATCATGCGCCATTAATAATCCCACATTGAACAGAAAAGAAAAATGTGATTTGTGGCCATATCATGAACGCGGGTTGAATATTTTTTAAAAGAACCGAATATTTCCGTGGTTCAAAGGAATCATTGCTGATGATCCGAGGTATCCTCGGTCTATAAAAAGAGAAGCCTGAGCCTTGGGTATGCTTACTGAAAAACCTACATCCCGTGAAGCTCCATGCCTCGTGAAGATTGAAGCCTCGCGCATCCCTTGCGCGACAAGGTGTACCAGAGCCACCCGAGGTTCCAAGGGTGTTCCCTGTGCGCTCCCCTTGCACGGCAGGAAGGAGAAGAGCCACACATATCTTGTGCAACCCTCTCTTCCCGCATAAATGACTGGCAGGAGGGAGCTACGGTGTTCCATACACGGTAGAAGGGTCTTGCTCCCTGCGCAACCCGAAGCTGTCGCACCTACGCTGCAGTAGGAATTTTCATGCCTCCCGCGCGGTAGGAGCTACTCCAATACCCTGTGCGGAATAAGAAAGGATACGGGCCGCATATATGTGCCCCCTCTTTTGAAGGGTGTTCAGGTAGGAGTGAGGGCCACACCATTTTGGGTTGTGTGTGCAATGATTCAAGAAGGTCGTAGCCTTGAATATGCCAAGTGTGTGAGAAGTCTTGGCCGTGTGTGTGCAAAGTGTGGAGGAATGACACACTATCCATATTTGTGTGTGTGAAAGAGTAATAAGACCTTACGGGTAGTGTGTGATAAACAAATAAGTAGTTCGTAGCCTTTGTGTGTGCAAAGTGGGGAGGAAGGTGACAACAAAGATCACATTTTAGTTGTGTGGTTGCAAAGTGAAGAAGAAAATGTGTGTGCAATCAAATAAAATTAGGCCATAACCTTAGTGTGTGCACAAGTAGAGTGTGAAAACTTTGAAGGATAAGAAAAGAAGAATGTGTGAAAAGCATACTTGAAGAATACAAGAGAAGAAGGGAATACGTCTTGTGTGTACCCAAGTGAAGGAAGAAGATACATGCATTCCCATGCATGTATAAATAAGTGAACAAGTGGTTTAACATCTTGAGAAGAATAAAAGAAGGAGAAACTCACACTAAAGAACAACACAAATTTGGTGTGTTTGAGAAAGAACAAATATTATGACTTCAAGAAGAAGGTGTGTGTGAAAAAAGAGTTTACACCCTTTGAGGGTATATCACACCAAGTAGAAAAAGGGAGTGCATGCTTTCATGCATGCACATGCACATGTAAACAATGTTTAAATCAGTGTGTGTGCATTTGAGAAGTCCAAGAGCAATGGTTCTTAAAGATTATTGAGATGCCATGCAATCAATGCATGAAGATTCATAGATGCCATGCAATCAGTTCATGATGTTGATTTGAAGAGAGACTGAAGCCAAAATGAAGTTAAAGACATCATTTGCCAATGTTTTCAGTGATTGAGAATCCAAGAAGAGAGATAGTGTTGACATTGTGCAAGATCATACTTATATTCTTGAAGAAGTTGTGTGCACCTTTGGCACACTTCTAAGTGAGTGCAGGACTTCAGTAGAAGAAGAAAGAATTCCCTGAGCATTGTTGAGTGAAGAACGGATCAACTGAAGTGATCGGATTTTTTTGAGCAAGACCAATAGACCTTATCAAATGTTGATGAAGATACTTTAAGAGATTCACAAGCAAGGGGGATTCAGCAAGCCTGGGGGAAGATATCAGAAGATCATCTATAGTGAATCAAAAAAGAACTTAAAGAATAATGATGCTCGTGTGACTCGAGAGCTACAAGAACCCTGTGAGACTCAGGGAGGAGGAGGAGACTTCAGGGAGACTCTGGAGCAAGCTAGTGAGACTCTGGTAACACTGTGGGAAGAAGTATAAAGAACCTCCTATGGGACTTAGGAGAGGTATAGTATGACTCTATACCGACCATTGTAATTGTGAAGGATTATAGTGGAGAATTCTTGTTGGGGTGCTTAACCAACATGGCAAGGACGTAGGCCTTTGGAGCCGAACCTTGTAAATCCTTATATCCAGTGCCTTTACATTTACTACATCATTCGAGGAAATGTTGAGGGACATAAGTAGAATGGGTCGTGTCTTTAACCATCTATAGAGGTTTAATTGAATAGAATCAATTTTTAAAAAGATTTAACAAGGATCACAGATTCACCCCCTCCCCCTCTCTGTGATTCACAATGATCTTGGCACTTCACAATTATTCTCAAATCATAAAAATGTTTTTCTATTAAAATATAAATTGTTTGATGTGGTCATCCTTGGTTTTTGGATAGGATAATAACATATATAAATATAAATATAATGTATATTTGATATAAATGAGATGATATACATGTTATGAGGAAATTCAATATGGAATTTCATATTTATATGCCCAAATGAATGCATGATAATTTGTTTTCTATTTGGTTGTATTGGTTGAGGGACTCTTCTATACTGTTATATCTAATGTTTCTATTAAATTTCCTTGAACCCTATATAATTGTAAAATTTGATAAACTAGGTTATGTAAATTCAGATGGTTTAAATATATAATTTTAATTCGTTTTTTATTATTAATTGTATATTCATGATTTTATGTTAATTTGGTTCTTTTCATTTAATAATTAACGGAATAATTTTCTGGATTAATATGATAATGGATTTATGGATTAAAATAATAAAATAAATATGGAAACTAGAAAATCTATTAATAATATGTTTGATAATGACATTTCATATTTACGTGATACGATATAATTGGGTGGTTATTGTGATAATGGTGATGAGTCGTTAGTTTTTTGGTAATAAATGGAATAAAATATGTTGTAGTTTTGAGTAATATGATTATTGGTAGAAAAATTCTTTTTTATTTAGAATTATTAGTATGCAAATGGGTAAGGGTTTGGTTATGAATTTTTTATAAATTTTTATTGATTAATCTTTGTGAACCTAAATTTGATAAGGATAATAAAAATTATTTCATTTAAAAAGGGCGTGGTCTAATAAATTGGTTGTAATAATTATGTAAATGGTGTAATAAATTATAATTGGTTGGAAATAAGTAATTTACCATATCAAGAATATTGTGGATATATTGAAAGGTTTTTTATGTGATTTCGTATCACATGACTTGGTTATTAAATTGATAATAAATTTTCATTATAGAACGTGTTTAATTGATGTGTAGATTATATTATTTTATGATGAATTTTAGATGTAATTGTGTGGAATTTATGGGGTAATGGGAATAATAAGGATTTAATTTTAGTCTATTATAACTTGTTGTTGGTATAATCAAATGGGTTGTGATAGATTAATGTTTCTTATATAGTGTACGTGATGGCCCGGTAGGGTGTTTATATGACAGTACATTGTGGGGTCATTCATGGTGGGTGGAGGAGATATAGTTTATTTCCAACATGTTCATGATAACTAATTTGATTTATATAGATGTGATTACTGTGAGATGATGAGGTAATATATATATTGGAGGCATACATGCTAGGAGGACATTATGAGTTTGATGTCCATCATGTCAACAATACCTTACTATGATGGTCATCAGAGGGTGGATAAAAAATAAAATTTATGTTTTAAATTTGATGATTGTATACATTTAATATGAATGTTGTTGTGGATATGAGGTGTTGTAATAATAGATTAGTGGTAGTGGAATGGTGTCCTTGAATGATAATTGTTGAAAGGTGGACTTATGATTTGGTTTCGTCCAAAGGTTATAGATTATGATAAGTATTTGATAATGGATTCATTCTCATTTTTCGGATTAGACTTAGAGAGGGGTCTTCCTAAAATCCTAGTAATGTTTCAGGATGTAATATAACTATTTATTAGTAAGAGTGGTGGTATTTTTATGTCATAATTTTCATTGTTATTTTATCATATTTGTAGGTGTGATTATAATTCTGAATCTCATTTATGAAATTTTTTAATTCATAATGATTGTGATTTAGGATGTTGTGGGAATGATGGAAATAGAGGTATGTGATTTGGAATATTTAATTAGATATTTATTTATATATTATTTCAATTGTTAAATATATTATTCTATTTATGATTTTTTTGGTATATATGCCTCTTTCTCAATATTTAATATTTTTTCACCCAAATTTTTATATCTTTCAGTGGTATGTTCATATATTGTTCTCCCAAGTACTCACCTGACATTACACTGAAAAAAATCAGAATAGATTACTTGGGATTCTTGTATTTTTTCAGGTTTCTTATGTGGAGTATGAAGATGAATTAGAGTTCTAGATCAGATTTTTTTTCATACATGTATTGATTTTTTTCATTATTTTATGTTACTTATGGGTTATTCGAATTTAACTCATGGAATGGATTTTATTTACTGTTGATTGTATGTTTTATTATTATTCCTAGGATTCTATAAAGGAAATAACCAACATTTTAATGTTTATACTAACAAGTAGTATCTCAAAACCCATTATAAGATCACAAATAATGAGCGTAATTGGGATAATATGGAATATGATGATTCATCTCCGAAGATATCGTTTAGTTTTGAATCTATAATGGGCATGAGAAAAGATGACGAAGGTTTCACTTTTTCTCCAATGAAAATATCCAAATAGAATAAATTTTATTTTAATCTTAAGCCTACTATAATAATGATATTAGCATCTACTTATTATTGGATAAGGGGACACACAAATAAAAACATCTCTATAAGAGATGATTTTGATTGGGAAGAGTATGAAAATAATAATCCAATGGATGACGATCGATGTAGTTTGTTGCATTGTTTTTTGGATTTCAATGTGGTCAAATTTACATTGTCTGACCAAATTTTTAGGTTGCCTTTCTGGTCTTATTGTGTCTTCCTTTTTTCATGAATAAAGGGGCTCGACCCCACCCTATTAAAAATATATTTTATACCATCAGGGATAATCTCCAACTTGGGTCTTATTATAGTAAGGCTTCATAATTCATTATTTCCATAGTTTTTGGCACTCAAATGGTTCCAACTAGGGATGGTCATAAAAATTCTCTTCATAACATATGTTATATGTTGAATTATACCTCATATATATAGCTTCAAATCTAGAGATATTAAAAAAATAATTATAGTTCTCACATTTTCATACCAGAATATAATTAAATCCTATTGGAATTAGTACTTATCCTCACTAAAACATGGGATTCTTCCTCTTATTAAGGATTATATTTTTAATTCCTCTACTCTAGGATCTCATCCGTCCAAAATTTCACAATCACCTTTTCTCTTAGATGAAGAACCATTTTTCAATGACTTTTATTTTTATGTTTTAAAATTTTTTCATTTTTTTCACAATTGTGGAATTCTATATTTCATATAAAATCAAAAAAATCATTTCATCATTCATAACATACAAGACTAAAAATCAATTTTATATTTAAGGGTAAAATTTTAATGGGAGACATATATTTTAAAAGTAATGAAAATTTTTAAAGTTATAAGTTTATAATAGAATCATTCTAATTTTTAATAATCTAATGTGAGATGGAATCATTAATTTTTATTATATGTAATGATGGTACAATCTTTTTAAAAAAACAATACCATTGGCCACATCTATTTTTTCTTACTTTTCTTCCTACGAGTGACATATAATAGATATATGATTTAATGATTCTTAAAAATCATCCAGCAGAAGTTAGTAAGGAATTTTTCATCCCTATAATAGAAAAATCATAAAGATAACCCAAGAAATTTAATAACATATTAAATAAAAAATAATAAATTTTTTGAGAAATTTTTTATCAACTTAAATAAAATTAACTATACTAATATACAACTACACAACTAAAAATATTTTATCCTTTACTTGTTGTTATATTGTTACTCCAAGAAAAATATATAATGAAATTTTAATGAAAGGAAGAGAAGAATTTTTAAGCCTGTTATATAAACAATGTGATAGAAAATTAGATTTATCATATTTAAACACATTTCAATTTATAAAAATGTGTATCAGCTCGCCATGAATTTGAGGACAATTTAAATGATTACACAACAATGAAAAATTATTATCAACCACAATGTGACACATAAATCGATCACAAATACCTCATTTAATAATATATTCATTATTTGAGTAAGATATAATAGATTATTTATTCTTCCAAAAATGAAAAAAATCATGATTTTTGAAAAGAATTTTTATTATTTTGAAAAATATTAAATATTAAAAAAAATTAAACATTATTTTTGTAAAATATTTTCACCATTAGAAACACATGTATTTCAAAATTTATAGTTGATATTAGAGAATATCTCATTAACTTGAAATAAGATATAATATTCAATTTTTCATATTTATACATAGTGAAATGTTAAAAAAATTACAATGATTACAAAAAATATATAGCACAACTGATTGAATATTCATGGTGAACATTGAAATTTTAATATTTTATTATAGGAATGAATCATAAATTCCAATGGATATATGTAATGTTACAATATTATATGTTTATATTAAATAATATAGTTATTTTTCAATGGTAGAGAAGGTAATGGAAGACATAATGAGCTTTACACAAATCTTTGTGAATGAATTAGTTTCATCTAATAATGCATCCATGTTTTTTAATCCATATGCAAAAATTCAATCCCAAATAGCTTGGGAAACATAACTATAATTTCGTTAATGGATTTTATTAACATAACTATAATTGTTGAGAATGCATTATATTGTGAATTTATGAACATTAGTCTCACTATATTCTTGACCAATTCATTCAATATGGAATAAATGGTCAGAAAGTCCCCTATAAACATCTAAAAAAAGTCACATGTACATAGAATATTCTCACCTCATTAAAATTAATTGGTGATTAGTCCCAAATAGAATTCATATAATCCTTTTTTACTCTCCTAAAATATAAAAATATTGATTTTTGTCCCACTCTTAAGAACCTTATATCATTTTTTATGAAAACATTTTCATTAACCCCTCAAAACACATAATTTCAATATTATTTTCATCCCTTTTAGCTACCTCATTTTTTATGTCAATCATCAACCAATTTTTAATTTTAATTTATTCATATTTTTTTTTCCAATTAATGTCCCCTATTATTTCATAATGTTTTGGTACCTTTATTAAAAAAATTAATTCACTTTCCCTTTAGTACTCTGATTGCCAGTTATAGTGTACTTAGCAATTTTAACCAACTATAGTGAGTCATTAGAATGTAAAAATTTTAAAAAAATTGAGATAAACATTAAATAGAAATCAATAGGAAAAATAAAAAAAATTATATTTATAAAAAACATATAATATTAAGGGGGGATTATCCAATAATGATCATGATTAAAATTAGTCATTTATATTTTTATATATTTTCCCTTTAGGGAATAATAATACAATTAATAAAATAAATCATCAATATGTACATCCATGGGAAGTAATAATTTCAAATAGTTAGTTGTTAAAAAAATTATAATTTTCTGGATTTCATTAGTATTGAATTCAATCAATAATTAATCCTAATAGGTCTCATAATTTAGAAGTTGTATTATGGTGATTATAAATGTAAATGAAACATTATTTTTTGTAATATAGTTATAACAACCCATATTTTCTATAGTTTCTTTAAAATAATCTTAATGATATAAAACGTAGAATAATTGCACAAATAGGATCTAATGATTTAGTATCTAGGAAAAACATGGAAAAAACATTACTTTTACAACATAAACAACAAAATTTACTTAATTCCTTCTTCTCTAATTTCATATCGGCTCTTGACTTATCCATTAGTGCAAGTATTCACAATAGGATATACATCAAAAATGGGTGATCTAAAATCCTATTAAGAGGATAGATATTAATTGAAACAATGTTACAAGGTATGAGAATATCACCATCATTATTATCATGTTAAGAAGTGTTAGTTAATAGCAATGAATGAGGAAATACATAAAAAAGATAAAACATGTCATAGTGGTCAACTACCACACACAGTTTTGAATAGAGGATAGCATCATGTTCACACATATTACAATTTTTCTCATGACATTTTCACTTTACCAAATTCATTGGAGAACTATATAATTCTAGGCGCACCTATCACAACATTGCATTTACATTGCGCTATATAATTCCATGCACACCTATCACATCACAACATTATCATTATCATGAATGAATCATTCTAAATATATAAATCATGGAAATAAATATACCATATATATTAACTTTGTTCCACTTTATAAATCCTATATTTATAAACATTAGGTTCCTAAAGTAATGTGGGAATAACATTCTTGACATAGAACAATCAACTATTTGTGAGAAGTAAAATGTGTGTTTTGGAAAGAAGATTTCTTTTGGAAAACATAATATATGACATAAACTCCAATGAAAAAAAAATATATCCCTTAAAAGGTAATATAATTGTCAAGGAATGAATTTTATGCAATAAATATATTGAAAATTTTCTGAAGGTTGGAAAATCAAAATAAGAAAAAAGATGGGTTTGAGAATTCCCCTAACCTTATATCGAAACACATATATCACATTAATGTCTTGTATAATGACATTAAATTCATTAATTAACTATTATTGAACCTTTTATAAATGTATATAGTATTTTATGGATTCATTAAATTATTTCATGGGACATTATATGAGTAATAGAGTTTAAATTCATTGTTCTGGAGTTTTATTTTTCTTAGTTTTCTTTTATGGTTCACAAGTACACATGAATGGAAGATCATGTAGAACATTTTTACACATAGATAGTTCTATTAATTATAATTAATAATCTTAAAATATTTTAAATGATCTTAAAATGAATTATTTTATATTCTATACGAATCAATCATTACTTAAAATTTAATTATTATCATTTAGGTTAAACTGTGAGGTTTTTTATCACAATAAACATGTTTTGTTTTATTATCTAAATAAATGTATAAATTTTCATTACAGAATATAAAATGTGTAATAGAATAAATATTAAAATATTTATTCGTCAATTTTATTGATTTATTGATAACCATTAAGGAGTTTAAGTAAAATTGAAGTGCATTTCCCATGATGTATGTAAATTTACATATTATATGAAATGATTTAATATTTATAAACAACAATATATATGGGGAATTATAATGAATAATTTCCCATTAACATGATATAATACTATTATATCATTATACTAGAGTTATCATTAAATTTGGATAATTAAATTTGAGGAAATGAGATGAAATGAAATGGAATTTGAATCAAATTTTAAAGAAAAGTGAAAGAAAAATTACTTCAAAAATATAACTTTTATGAGAGCCTCTTTATGTGATAGGTTTTTTTTTATTTTTATGAGACCATGAGATTCTTTAATTTGGGGAAGATTTAAGGTATATATTTGATAAGAATTTAGAGTATGCACTAGGATTTATTTGTTTGAGGAAATGAGGTTGTGAGGGGTGTAATTTATTATTGAGGGGAGAAATGTTTTCTTAATATTATATTAATTAATTAATTAATTATCTAAAAGAAAAAAAATATCTAGGAATATTATGACAAGAAATAGTAATATGTGCATGTGATATTGATCCAATGTCCATTTATATCATCTATGACTCAATAATGATGCATATATTAATTTATTAACATATTTTGTAAATTTTTGAATTTCATTATTCACAAATAATTAAAGAACCATAGAAAAATCACAAAAAATCACCAAAACTAATTTTTTATGTGTATAATGGAAATATTAACTCCATTTTATGAAAATAATTTTCCATAAATGATTATTTTTTAAATAATAATCATAATTTACATGAAAAAATAAATCATTTAAAAATAAAATATATATTCTATCACTTTTAAAAATTATTTATAATCTCATGAAATTATAATATAATCATAAAAAATAAAAATAATTGATTATGGATAAATATTATTAAAATAAAATATCTTTTAAGATATTAAATTAATCATTAAAAATTCATAACTTACAAAAAAACTAAAATATAATGTAATTAATCATATTTTAACTTTTAAGATGGATACATTTAATTTTTAGTATCATTGATAAGATTCCTATTCACATGGCCGATTTACTATTCATAAGGGTTATATTACTATTCATAAGCATGAAATTATAATTAATAAGGGTGTGTTAATATTCATAAAAAATTTAAGTATGTATTATAAGACTCTAAACATCTTACTGATCACAACCGTGTATGTCTGATTTTTGATATTCAGAACACTTATGTGGAAAATTTATCTTTAATGTTCACATAGTAATTCTTATAATAATGGTGTGGCATTGTGGTTTATAATGTGATTTTATGTGATTGTGACATTTCTACAAGAAGGGAGAAATTACATTGATAAAATTTTGGGTCATTACATTTTTCCGCCTTTGGTAATTTTTTCCTGTAAATTTTGTTTTATATAATTAGGTGAGGGTACTAACCCTTTATCACATCCTCTAGTTCCCATGTTTCATTCTCATATATATGGTTCTTCTATAATAGTTTGACATTCTGGGTTGTCTTATTGAATAGATCCTTATCTATCTATTATAGAATATTTGTTGGACGAACCTCATAAGAGATATCATCATCTAGCTATTCCTCCTCTCAGTTGAGTACGTGTGTGGGATATGGTATGTAATTTATTTGGAGTGATACATGAAACTTATCATTAACATGATCCATATTCAATAGAATCCAATAAAATATACCACAGATCATAAGATTTCAAGTATGTTAATGTAGACGGTATACAATTGGCATAACATCCCATTCATTCCAATCTGCATGACTCACTCCCATAGAGATATTTGATGGAAGACTTTATCTACCACATCGAACTCCATGTTCCTTTGGACGATTTTCTGCATAGCTCTTTTCCAGACCGTGGAATGTTTTTATATGTTTCTGGATGACTTGAACCTTCTCTGACATCCATTTGTGAATGATCAGGTATATGTAAATTTATTTCTCTACCATCATTGCATCTGGTTAGAGATTTACATCTCTTTTCGTTCAGAGCTTCATGTGTAGCCATCTGAATACTCGATTGAAAGCTATTTTATTATTAGAACAAAATCAATTGGATATGTTGATCCCATTCACCATTGAATTATAAATAGTAGGGTATGATTATATCTTCTAGAGATAAGATAGTTATTTCAGATTGGAAATCGATTTAGGGGTGGTAAGCTGTGATGAAATTCATTTCAGTAGGTAATGAATGTTGAAGACTCATTAAAAATTTAGATGATAATCTAGGATAACGATCAGAAAAAATAGGTAGTGAAACCCCACGCAATCTCACCACTTCCATAAAATATACAATTTCATGTTTTAAATATGGAAATCATCTCGAATTGTGATATTCAGGGCAGTAGTGGTGAGTCAGTACACCACAACCCATATCGCTTCATTTTTTTGGATGTCTTCGGGAGACCCATGACAGTGTCCAAAGTGAAATTCTCCCATATCTACAAGGGTATAAAAAATTTATGTATCCTCCCATTGTATATTTTTTAATCTACATTAACCTACGAAATATATCAAAAACCATGATATATATTCCATAAAATTTTTATACATGTTATCCAACCAGAATTGCTCTCAGAGAACTCGAAACATCTTTCTGATACGAAGAAGGATAGAGAAATTTGAGATATTGTCATTGTCAAATAGCTCCTTCTTATCTCGGGTTGTGGAGGCACATAAAGAAACATTCCAAAACAAATCACATCATTATCATTGATATGGAACTCTGACACTTTCCCTCCCTTTAATGCATGTAACTTCATTTGTAACTCCAGATCATCCCATTTTGACTTATTAATATTATCTTTGATTGATGGTTCATGAATCATTTAAAAAAGGTAGGATATATATCATGATTCTATGATTTCCAAATAAATCATTTTCATATCCCAGAATATAGGGTCTTTCTCAATCTAAATCATGGATAGAGTATCAGGTTCTTCTCTACATATAGCATCAGCTACCTTGTTCACTATACGGGGATGATAAAAAATTGAGAAATCATTATTTTAAATAGATGTAAATATATCATTTGATGCATTTTGAGATCATTTTGTGTGAATATATAATTTGTATTATTGTGATCAGTTTACTTGACACACTTCTCACCATAGACATACCGCCACTAGATTTTATAGGAAAAATCATAGATTTCAGCACCAGATCATGTGTAGGGAAGTTATTTTCAAGGATCTTCAACATCTATGTGGCATAGGCTATCATATTATCTTATTTTATGAGTTCACAACCTGTTATTTTCATTGAAGAATCATTATACATCACAAAGAAATTTCCAATTATCTGTGATGTGAGTAAAAGTGTAGTGATCAGCCTTATCTTTAGGTTCATGATGATTTCCTCACATTCCTCCATCAAGGAATACATTAACCCCTTCCATTAAAAAATAGCAAGAGGTGTTTAAAATCCTATGAATTTTCTTAGAAGACATTGGTCTAACCCATCTTATCCAAGGAAACTATGAATTTCTCTCAAACTAGAGGTTTTGTTCCATTCACAATCACCGTTGTTTTTGAAGGCTCTATAGAAATTCCCTCACTTATGATTACATGTACCATGAAAGTGACATAATTCATCCTAATAACACATACATAACATGGTGTATAACTTATACATTATTAATATCTCCAACTGAAGTAATATATGTTCTTCATGTTTCTCATTTTTCATGGATTATATGAGAATATCATCAATAAGAACTACAAATAAATTTCATGGTAGCTTCTAAAGTCTTTATTCATCAAATACATTAATATTGTTGAGGAATTAGTATTTCTAATCAAAATCTTTATAAACACATAGTGTTCATACCCTGTATGGAAGAAAGTATTCATAATATTTTCTCATTCACTATAAGCTGATGATATTCAGAATGAAGGTCCACCTTTGAGATTTACGGAGGTCCTCTCAATAGATCGAAGAAGTTATCAATCCTCAAAATATAATACATGATCTTTATATTTATCTTGTAGAGCTCTCGATAATTTATACACATCTATATTGTTCTATCCATCTTCTTGGAAAAGAGCACTGGTTCACCTCACAGTGATAGATGTTGTAGTATGAACCCTCTTTCCAGGTGCTCATGTATATTATTATTTAACATTTCTTGTTTGATAGGATCCAGCCTATAAGGACTCTTTGACGTAGGAGTAGCTATGGATACAAGTTCTATGGACTTCTCTACCTCACTATCGAAGGGATGTCCATGTAACTGTTTAGTAAATACACTATTGTATTCCCTCATGATGGAAATTTTATCTAGGTTGATAATATCAATTAACTTAACCATTTAAGTGAGTTATTCTTTTTAATAAGGAATCAACAGCCATGCCGTAGAAAAATATTTTGAAAACAGATTCATGATATTCCTTGAATTGGTAATAGATCATTGAATGAATTGGAGTATGAATAGTTATTTCATTTTCCCATTAGTTTTTATAAGTTGTATATAATGAGATCCAATCTATTCTTATTATAGTGTCAAATTCCACCCAGGCTTGTATCATGAGATTTGCTGGAATAATAAAACCACATTTAAGAATAGGTAAAGGGTCCAAAAATTGGGTTGAAATGTTTTCACCTCTTGGTGTATTTAATGATATCTCTACTTCACAGTTTGGGGGATTCGATTCAATAGTTCAATAAAATATATTAATTATAAAAAATTTAATAGGACTAGAATCAAATAACATATATTCCATTCATGTGTTAATTAGAAGTGTACATTATATAACTTCATTTTCATGCTCAACATCTGTAGTAATGATGGAATAAAACATTTTTTGATCCTTTGGATTTGGTGGATGATGATGCTGATAACCCTTAAGGACTCAAGGTTTAGTACACTAGATTGTATAGTTCCCTTGCCCCCTAGGGGTTTTAAGATTTTAAAGAGTTATTTCACTTTTTATTTATTTCATAGTTTTCAATGTTTTTATAGGGTTATAGTTGGTGTTCTTGGGATTTTTTAGTTTCTCACATTTTTTCGGGAGAATGTAGTTTTTCATAAATTTATATTTTTTTGGGATTTTATTTATATTTTTTCATTATTTAGATGTTTTTATAGTTATTCAAGGTTTTATAATTTTTATGGATTACAATAATTTAATTTTTTCCATTATTTTGAGTTCATTCATGATTTTTATGGTTATACATGGTACCCTTGTTATAAAATAAATTTTCATGTTGTTTTAGGTTTAACATGGAAATTCATTTGTTGTAGTATTTTTTTTACAGTTTTAAATTAGTTTCATTTCTTTTATGTTTTACCCATTCTTTAAGGTTTTTTATGTGTTTTCATGTTATATATATATTTGTTATGATTTTATGGGTATTTCCAAGTGTTTTATTGAGTTTTATTTATTTCTATAAAATATTATTGTTTAATCGTGTTCCTATATCAAATGATTGTTTTTATGGGTTTTCGAGATTATTATGATTTTCCATTATTTTTCATTATTTTCTTTGTTCTCATGTGTTCTTTTGATTTTATAATTTTTTTGATTCATTATTTTTTGAATTTGGATGTATGTTTCTGTATTTATTTTTATGGATTCTAGGGGTTAAAAGTCTTTTTTGGACATTCCATTGATTTTTTTTGGGTTTTTAGGGTATTCAATGGTATGTGGGGGATTGAATAATATTTCATTTTTTACATAGTTCATGAGATTTATTTCTTATTAATATTTTTATAGTATCTTTTATTATTTTCAATAAATTTCAAGATTTTATGGGTTAATATTTTTAGTCTAGGATTGATAGATTCAATCATTTTTCAGTGTTTATAATTTTCTTTAGGTTTTTAGGGTTTGGATGTGTTTTCATTAGTTTAGAAATAATCTCTATATATAGGCAATAAGTTCCATGGTAGTCTCTATTTTTTACATGTTTTAGTAGGAAATTTTTTTTTTCATGGTTTTTCTAGGGATTTCATGGTATGGAAATGTTTTCCATAATTATTATATATTTCCATTGTTTATCAAAACATTCAAAATGTTATAATTTTACAGAGTATTTCTATGAATTTTCATGATTTTCAATGTTTTTATATGGTTTTAAAATATTTATAGGAGTTTTTAATCATTCATTATTTTCTCAGGTTTTCATTGGTTTCATAGAATTATTAGTATTTTCAAAGATATTAATAGATTTAATAGATTTTTATGTTTATATAAATATTACATTGTTTTTCAAGCATCATTTGGTATTTTTTTAATTTTTTTCATGATACATTATATATTTTCATGGTTTTTTGAATTTTTTTTAAATTAGTTTTACTATGGTTTATATGTTATTAGTGAGTTTAATATCACATTTTTTTATATTGGGTTTTATAATTTTTTTATTGTTACTATGGTTTATTAAAGATCACTATGTTTTTAATATTTATCATTAATTTTAATATTTTTACAATATATTTCGATTCTTTTATTAGTTTTTAGTGATTTTTTTCTTTCATTATAATTATAGTATTTTAACTTTATGTAGAGTTTGACATGGTTTATAATACATTTGATGGTTCTCGAGAAATTTAATGGGTATCTTGGGGGTATCATAGATTTTTGATTTTTTGATGGGTAAAAACATGTTCTTGGGATTTATATTTTTTTCATGAAATTCATTCATTTATTAGGGATTATAAGTCGTTTCATTTTTTACAATATTTTCATTGAATTTTTATGGTTTTTATTTTTTTAGGGGGGTTTCATTCTATTCAATATATTATCATGGTTCTTGTGGTGTTTTATAGGGTTTTTATTTATTTATATTTCATTCATTCTTTTCATTTTGTTTAATGATTTTCAAGTGATTTAAATATTAATTTATGTACTTTATGTGATTTTAGGGTTTTTATTTTTTCTAATGGTTTTATATGGTGTATATGGTTATCAGGTTTTACCATAACATTTCACGGTTTTCATTTGGGGGGGGGTTGAATTTTTTTCTTGGGTTTTGTAATTTTTTAATCGGATTTTAGGGTTTTTTAGTCGTTATTTTTTTGGTTGTCATGGTTTCTTCTTGGTTATTAATCTTTCTAAATGTTTTATACATATGTAATGGATGTTACTAGGTTTTATAAAAATTTTGGGTTTTTTTATTATATTCAATGGTTTTTGAGAATTTTATATACTCATTTATGGTATGCGGGGGGTTCCTAAAGATCTTAACAGTTTAACCTATTTTGTATAGTTTTCTTCGATTTTTTATCAAATATAAGGTTTTATTGGTCTTTCATGGTTTTCTTATATGGTTTTTTGTTTTTATTAGAACTCATGGATTCTATATATTATATGGTTTCCAAAAAATATCATGATTTTAGCTAGTTTTTTAGCATTTTATTATTTTTAGTACTATTCATAGGTTTTATGGTTTTCTCAAGATCATGATTATTTTTTATTATTCTTTATGGTAATATAAGGATTTCATGAATTCTAGTTTTCCATGTTTGTCAAGGATTCTCAAATAAAATATTTCATTTTTTGTAGCATTCTATGGTTTATTTAGGATATCCATGATATTATATAATTTTCTAATGGTTGTATGTGTTTTCTTGAATTTTTCATGATTCATATGGTATTCAATTCTTATATGGGGGTTTAATGTCTATCCATGTTTCGAATGGGTATATGGGTTTCCTTAAATTTATAATGTTTTTATGGGTTTTTATTATATTCCACGGTTTCAATATTTTTATAGTTTTTAATGATAATTTCCATGGTTTTAAAATAGTTTCACAACTTCTAAAATTTCCCTTGGTTTTAGGTTTTCCTATAATTTTTGTGTTTTCCTATGTTTTTTAGAGAACTATAAGAATTTGGGAAAAAATTTAGTTTTCTATAGTTTTTTATGGTTTCGTATGGTTTTCAATATCATATCATTGTTTTCAATGGATTCAGGCATTTATGGGATCTATTGTGGATTCTCAATTATTTTCATCAATTTTAATAGTTTTACAGGGTATTCAGTTGTTTTATATAAGATTACATATTTTAGTATTTTCATCTATTTCTATGATTTCAATTATGCTTACAATTTTTTGGGAGGATTTAATCTTTTTATGGTTTATCAAGATTTTATTGTTTTTTATAGTTTTTAGGGTTTTCATCTAGATTTTATTTGTATTATATGGTTTATTATAGTGTATCCAGGTTTATATGTTTTTATTAAAATTCTAGGTATTTTATACTTTCTATTGGTTTTAAGGGTTTTCTATTATTTTCTATGTTTCCCAATAAATCTAAATGGTTTCTAGTTTTCTGTTGGTTTTAATGGTTATCCAAGGTTCTTCATTATTTTATGGGATATTAGTAGGATATATGGGTATCTAGAATTTTTAGGATTTTTAATTTTTAACCATTGGTTTTCTGACTTTTAGTATATTCTATGTATTTCTGATGTCATAAAAGGATTCTAGTGGTTTTTTGGTGATTCATGTTTTTCTTGGTTTTGACATATATTTTGATCTCCTCGTATTTTTTCTGGGGTTTCAAGGATATTTTATTGGGATCATAGTTATTGTAGTATTTTAAGGTATTTTCAAGGGATTTGAATTATTTCTATGAGTTTAGTAGATTTTAAATGTTTTCAATAAGCATAAAATTTATCTAGTAATTCTGTATTTTATATTTTTTAGATGATTTTATGGTTCTATTATGTTTATCATACATTTCAAACAATTTCAAGGAATTCTAGAATCTTAAGGGATTTAAATGATTTGTTCATATTTTGATATTTTTTATTTTCATGATAGTTTTTAATTTTTTAAAGTATTCTCTTGGTTTATAACGTTATTTAAGTTATTTTTCATAGGATTTAAAATTTTGGTAAGGGATTAATGTTTTTTTCAATAATCGAAAATATTTTTTCTGGATTCTTATTTTTAATCAATTTATTCTCAAGTTTTATATTTGTTGGACAATTACATGATATTACAAAATGTGTTATTCAATTTTTTCATGGTTTTTAGAGTGTATATTTTGTTCCTAACATAATAATATTATTTTAGTTTTGAAATATATTTCAAATTTTTTCATGCTTAATAAGGGTTTTTAGAAAATTCTAGTGTGTTTGTACAACATTGATCATGGTTTTTATTGGTGATTCAGGTTTTCATAGATTTTATTTTGTTGATGATATGTTGGGGTTGTCATGGATTTTAAAATTTTCTCATGTTTTTTATTTTATTCAATAATTTTCATGGTTTTCCTAAATGTTTAGGGTTTTTATAGTGTTTTAATGTTTAATAGTATTTTAATAGATTAATGATGGATTTCAATGGTTTTCGTTTAGTTTATAATCATTTAATGATTTTTGTAATGGCCTAAAATTTTGAATAAATCTTGTTTCCTAATTTCATGTGTTATTTTATTTTATTTTTATACTCAACAAAAATGTTTTATTTGATAAACATGATTATAATTAAAATGAGACCATTGGGTTCTGACTGTTATATGACCATCGGTCAATATGACTGCTATGAACAAAATGTTTTGATTATTGTCTCTAAATACAAGTAATCTTGGTTAATTATTATAGAAAGAAGATTCGATTGCCTCACCTAGTAGTCTTGGACAGATCGAAGCCCATCTAACAGAAATTGGGAAGGAGGTAGCACCATTGGGCTTTGCTCTAGACCAACCCCAATCCGAACATCATCATGTGAAGCTAGAACGGAATCGCCTTCGCAAGAAGTTCAAACTGATAGAAATTACTACTCGGGCAATGTTGGCTGAGCCTCCCTCGAACTCTCTCACCTTAGCACACCTTACACTTAGGTCCTATGCTGGTGTGATAAGGGGCTATGTAAGAAGACCATAACTGCCTTGTGTAATCCTTTGTTTTAAATAAAAATTGGGAATTCTTCTTATGATGATGTTTATGAATTTTGAAATGACCGGATAAATATAGTATGCATATTTTTGATGAATTTTAGAAAAAGGATATTTTAAAAATGTTTATGAAAACCTTAAATAATTAAAAATGTGTAATTATTTTCAAAAAATGGTCTTCTATAATTATGTTCAGTATAAAATTTGGAGTCTAATAAGATCAACTTGATTTTTGATGAATAGTAAATTATGATTAGTGATTTTATGATTAGGATTAGTAATATGACCAAATGGATTAGTAATCTCACTAAAAAAAAGTTTTAAAATAATCTAGGCACCTTGATTAAATAATGTGATTCAATAAAATGGTTAAATAATGGTTTCATAAATTATTATTCAAGTATTAGTTTTTTCGTGTGAATAGTGTTATTTAATTAAAATTTAAATAAAAAATATTTAGAAAAATATTTTTATAAAATGGATTTTATTCATGAACTGAGAGCACCGATATTATGTTATGGTAATTTTTGTGGTTTTTTCTGAAAAAATGAATTTTCGGTGAATAGTGTATTTATTTAAAAAAATAAATTAAATATATTTAGAAAATTATATTTATAAAATGGAGTTCATTTTTGAAATCAGAGCATTGATATTTTATTAAGGTGAAATTTTGGGATCTTTCTGAGAAAGATGAATTTTCAGTGAATAGTGAACATACAATTTTAGGGTTTCGGTGTGTTTAATGACATCATAACAGTGTCATGATGATGTCATGAGATATTTTAAGGGTTGGCTGGCCAAGGGTGATGAATTATTGTTTTGGGGGCCCCATGTGACCTAACTCCATGGTAAATGCCAAGGGAGAGTACATGGGTTTGAGAAAAGCACATGTGAGGTGTCCCTTGGCCATTAATGCCTTGTCCCCTCACTTTCTCTATAAATACCAAGCCCTCCTCTAATCCATTCGACTCCCCACTCTTCCCCAACTAAGTTCTGGTCTCACAACCTCCCAAGGAGTCCTCCCAATGTTCCCCCAAGCCATCAAGGTCCCATCCTTTGAGGTTTAAGAGTTACATTTTAAGGTAAGGGATCTGACCCCTCTCTTTCTTTTCAAGTGATCTCTTTTATGTCATTCCTTTTATGCTCCATGTTCTTATGTTGGAGGATATTCTTTTATACTCCTCTTACTGCCCTTTTTATGTTCATATAATGATAGATCCCCTCTTACTCTCATTATTTCGATTTATGATGTTTTAAGTGGCGCCGTTAGTCTGCCGAATTTTTTGTAACTGATTTTTTTCTCCCTTCTCATTTTTCAATATCTATTATCATGTAAAGTATTTAAAGTTCATTTTTATTATGTTGGGGTATGATCTCTAAATTTATCATACTGATCTTTTATGATTTTATGATGAGAGACCCCATTTGATCTCTTTAATTCAGTATTTTGAAGTTTTAAGTGGCGTCGTTAGGCTGCCGAATTTTTAAGTGGTTCTTCACCCTTCTCGTTTTGAAGTTCTACTTTAATGTAAATTATTTAAAGTTACTTTTTGTTATGTTGGGGTATGATATATAAATTTATCATACTTATCTTTTATGAAAATATGATGAGAGACCCCGTTTGATCTCTTCAATTCAGTATTTTGAAGTTTTAAGTGGCGCCGTTAGGCTGCCGAATTTTTAAGTGGTTCTTCACCCTTCTCATTTTGAAGATATACTTTCATGTTAGTTCGTTAAAGTTCCATTTTGTTATGTTGGGGTATGATATCTATATCTATCATATTGGACTCTTGTTTTCATATGATTAGAGACCCTATTTGATCTCTTCAATTCATTTTTATTGAAGTTTAAGTGGCGCCGTTAGGCTGCCGAATTTTTAAGGGATTCTTTCACCCTTCTCGTTTTCAAGTTCTACTCTCATGTCAAGTCTTTCAAATTCCTTGTTATTATGTTAGGGTATGATCAATAAATCTATCATACCAATATTTTATGTTCATATGATGAGAGACCCTATTTAATCTCATCAAGTCGTTTTTGGTTGAAGTTTATGTGACGTCGTTAGGCTGTCGAATTTTCATAAGAGAAATCTTATTTTTGTCTCCCTTCCATGTTTTTCATTTCAAATGGAATGTACTTGAATTTTCATTAACATGTTCATATATCATTCTTATTCTGTTCCTATACCTTTTATGGGTCATTTATGATTGTTTGACCCATGTCCCCTATCTTTTCAATGTTTTCTAAAACCTTGTAACATAGCCGTTATGCAGCAGAATTTTCATCTCAAAGTGCCTCTCTCTCTTTTCAAAAAATTATTTTATGTTATAGATTGAATACTAAAAGATCTTATTTATACAGGGGTATTCACATATATATCAAAATGTCTATTTTAAATTCTTGGATTTACATACATGAACCCTCTTTCCCTTTCGGTGGGTTTAAAGTGACATAAAGATCATGTCTTTAAAGCAGTTTTTAAAACATTATGATTATGGAATGAAACCCATTTATTTTATGCTATATAGGTTTTTTATGAAATGATTGATGATGATATATGTGGATCACATGATAATAAAGGAAAATTTATGGGTGCGCCTTGATAGCGCCCCATTGCATTGGATAATGACGTAACCACAAGAGATTACAGTTTAAGGGTGCGCCCAGATAGCGCTCTAATGCATTGGGTAAAGACTTAATCTCTAGAGATGACCATTTTTAACAACACCTTGGTGAATAACCTTGGTAATTTTTAACGACACCTTGGGGATGGACCTTGGTGAAACGAAACAATTGTCAATATTAAATGTTATAGCCACATCTTCAAGTTATGAAAAATGTTATTTTTATTATGATGTATCTCATTATTTCTTTATCATGCCTTAAAGTTCTTCTCATGCCCTTATTGAAGTATCTCAAGATCACATGTAAAATGTTTCTCTTGTTTCCCTTACTGGGCCTTCTGCTCACCCTTTCCTTTGATGTATGTCCCCAGGTTATGAGATGCAGTAATGAACCTAGGATGAACATAAGGAGAAGAATTTCAAGTGTTTAAGAAGAATGTTTTTTTGTTGTTTCATGTTTTAAGTTCCTGGTTTCCAAGACACTAAACCTTAAAGATCCTTGTTTTTTTAAAATGTAATGAAATTTTATGTGATAAAAAGGCGGGATTCTATAGTTGCTATCAAAGTATGGTTTAGTTATTTGTGGAAATTAGGATATGAAAACTTTAGGAAGAAGCCTATAGAAAAGTTAAAATATAGGAAATCTTCCTGGTATTTTGGTGAGTATTGAGTAAGGGGTTGCCAAGAAAATACATCCCTGTCTGGATACGAGCAGGTAGAGGTGGCTCTGGCACAGATGTACATAGGGGTAAAACCCGAAAACACTGCTTTGTGCTAGACTCGAACGAGAACTGGTACACGACAACAGGCCTTGCTGCACTCTTGGTTACGACACTCCCGGGGGATATGCTTTGGTAAATTCATAAGCTTAGTATGAACCATTGTTAAAGGAACAAAGATAAAATAAAATAAATATTCACATAAGATTATATAATCATGGATAACCTAGATTGGAACCTAGGGGATCAAAAGTTAGGGTATACTTTTCTTCTACAAGTTATCCTTATATGATTTCAGTTCCTTTTCCTGATTATTGGCTAAGTACTTAAGCCACTAATTATGCTTTCTATTCTTAGTGAATGGTGGGAAATGGAAGAACATGTCCCAACAACCAATGTGATAGGAAATGAGATGATTGTTGTATTAATATGACAGGGATGACTAGGGGATTAAAATATGATATTTATTTTGGAAGACGTTCACTATTTTGGGGACCCTATATGATCTAGGTAAATAGATTACAACGGTATTTTCATTGAGGAGTAAGGTTGACTTATATTTTGAAGAATCGATGAATTAATGGTGGAGTTATAGTAATTTAGGTTACTTATGGGAATGATTAACCTATCTTGGCTTAAATATGTTTAGGTTAGATACTTCTGTTATAAGATGTTAGGAGTGGTTGATGTTGTTTGGAGATGAACAATGAAGTTTATTTTGGAAGACTATGTTATCAAATCCTTCTTGTATTTGGGTTTCAATCTTAGTTTGGTTTATTTTGAGGAATTTTAAGCACCGTTATTTATGGAATGGACTATGATGAACTTTGGGTAGTACCATGGAGCTTTGAAAATTTAAAAGTAGTTTCCATTCCTATGGGATTCTTTCTTTTTGAAGAGTTGTTTTACCTTACCCTTTAGGTTTTTGGGATAATGTTTAAAGATAAAAGAAAGAGATAGTTAATCTTTTTTGGATTATGTGATTCTCTAGAAGATCATTCTTGTGTTTTGATGAGACCAAGTAGTTTTGAATGCTCATAGTTTGGAGAAAAGATTAGTTTTGGGTAGAAACTTATTAAAGGATGAAATACTACATGAAGGTAGATATATTTCCTTATGTTTTATTTCTATGTTGTAAATGAATTCCTGAAAGTTATGAAAAGGAACGTAAAACAAAAATGTTGTGGGTTTACGTTTCCTATTAGGTAATCAAAGACCGCTTGCACACATCATAATTTTGGGATTTTATGGTGGTTAACTTCCTCCTAATCATGTTTTCTATCACTCTCCTTTATGACGTGACCCTTTGTTTTCTCCTCCAATTTCATGTTTCCTACATGGAATCCTAGTATGAGTATACTCAGGTGGCCTTTGTACTTCCTTTTCTTTCTTTTAAAGTAATGGTGTCACTGACTCTTTTTCCGATGTGGGACTTTCAATGAAATTTCAAAAGCCAATTTATAAAAGTGCGAGGACGCAATTTCTTAAGCGGGGAAGATTGTAATGGCCTAAAATTTTGAATAAATCTTGTTTCCTAATTTCATGTGTTATTTTATTTTATTTTTATACTCAACAAAAATGTTTTATTTGATAAACATGATTATAATTAAAATGATACCATTGGGTTCTGACTGTTATATGACCATCGGTCAATATGACTGCTGTGAACAAAATGTTTTGATTATTGTCTCTAAATACAAGTAATCTTGGTTAATTATTATAGAAAGAAGATTCGATGGCCTCACCATATAGTCTTGGACCGATCGAAGCCCATCTAACATATCTTTGGAAGGAGGTAGCACCATTGGGCTTTTCTCTGTACCAAACCCAAGCTGAAATTCATCATGTGAAGCTAGAACGGAATCTCCTTCGCGAGAAGTTCAAACTGATATAAATTACTACTCGGGCAATGTTGGCCGAGCCTCCCTCAGACTCTCTCACCTTAGCACACCTTACACTTAGGTCCTATGCTGTTATGATAAGGGGCTATCTAAGATGATTGTAACTGCCTTGTGTAATCCTTTGTTTTAATTAAAAATTGGGATTTGTTCTTATGATGATGTTTAGGAATTTTCAAATGACCGGATAAATATAGTATGCATATTTTTGATGAATTTTAGAAAATGGATATTTTAAAAATGTTTATGTAAACCTTAAATAATTAAAAATGTGTAATGATTTTCCAAAAATGTTCTTCTACAATTATGTTCAGTACAAAATTTGGAGTCTAATAAGATCAACTTGATTTTTGATGAATAGTAAATTATGAATAGTGATTTTATGATTAGGATTAGTAATATGACCAAATGGTTTAGTAATCTCACTTAAAGAAAGTTTTAAAATAATCTAGGCTCATTGATTAAGTAATGTGATTCAATAAAATGGTTAAATAACGGTTTCATAAATTATTATTCAAGTATTAGTTTTTTTAGGTGAATAGTGTTTTTTAATTAAAAATTAAATAGAAAATATTTAGAAAATTATTTTTATAAAATGGATTTCATTTTTGAACTCAGAGCACCGATATTATGTTATGGTAATTTTTGGGGTTTTTTTGGAAAAAATGAATTTTCGGTGAATAGTGTATTTATTTAAAAAATAAATTAGAAATATTTAGAAAATTATTTTTATAAAATGGAGTTCATTTTTGAAATCAGATCATATATTTTATTAAGGTAAAATTTTGGGATCTTTCTGAGAAAGTTGAATTTTCAGTGAATAGTGAAAATACAGTTTTAGGGTTTCGGTATGTTTAATGACATCATAACTGTGTCATGATGATGTCATGAGATATTTTAAGGGTTGGCCGGACAAGGGTGATGAATTATTTTTTTGGGTGCCCCATGTGACCTAACTCCATGGTAAATGCAATGGGAGAGCACATGGGTTTGAGAAAAGCACATGTGAGGTGTCCCTTGGCCATTAATGCCTTGTCCCCTCATTTTCTCTATAAATACCAAGCCCTCCTCTCATCCTTTTGACTCCCCACTCTTCCCCCGACAATGTTCTGGTCTCACAACCTCCCAAGTAGTCCACCCAAGGTGCCCCAAGCCCTCAAGGTCCCATCCTTTTAGGATTAAGAGTTACATTTTAAGGTAAAGGATCTGACCCCTCTCTTTCTTTTCAAGTGATCTCTTTTATGTCATTCCTTTTATGAACCATGTTCTTATGTTGAAGGATATTCTTTTATACTCCTCTTACTTCCATTTTTATGTTCATATAATGAGAGATCCCCTCTTACTCTCATAATTTCTTTTTATGAAGATTTAAGTGGCGCCGTTCGGCTGCCAAAAGTTTTGTAACGGATTCTTTCTCCCTTCTCATTTTTCCAAATCTATTATCATGTAAAGTATTTCAAGTTACTTTTTATTATGTTGGGGTATGATATCTAAATTTATCATACTGATCTTTTATGATCATATGATGAGAGACCCCATTTTATCTCTTCAATTCAGTATTTTGATGTTTTAAGTGGCGCCGTTAGGCTGCCGAATTTTTAAGTTGTTCTTCACCCTTATCGTTTTGAAGTTCTACTCTCATGTTTATTCTTTAATGTTCCTTTTTTTATGTTGTGGTATGATCTAAAAATTTATCATACTTATCTTCAATGATAATATTATGAGAGAACCCATTTGTTCTCTTCAATTCAGTATTTTGATGTTTTAAGTGGCGTCGTTAGGCTGCCGAATTTTTAAGTGGTTCTTCACCTTTCTCGTTTTGAAGTTCTACTTTCATTTCTGTTCTTTAATGTTACTTTTTGTTATGTTGGGTTATGATATCTATATCTATCATACTGGACTCTTATTTTCATATTATGAGAGACCCTATTTGATCTCTTCAATTAATTTTTGTTGAAGTTTAAGTGGTGCCGTTAGGCTGCCGAATTTTTAAGGGATTCTTTCATCCTTCTCGTTTTCAAGTTCTACTTTCATGTCAAGTCTTTCATGTTCCTTGTTATTATGTTAGGGTATGATCTATAAATCTATCATACCAATCTTTTATGTTCATATGATGAGAGACCCTATTTGATCTTATCAATTCGTTTTTGGTTGAAGTTTATGTGACGTCGTTAGGCTGTCGAATTTTCATAAGAGAAATCTTATTTTTGTCTTCCTTCCATGTTTTTCATTTCAAATGGAATGTCCTTGAAATTTCATTAACATGTTCATATATCATTCTTATTCTGTTGATATACCTTTTATGGGTCATTTATGATTGTTTGACCCATGTCCCCTCTCTTTTCAATGTTTTCTAAAACCTTGTAACATAGCCGTTATGCTGCAGAATTTTCGTCTCAAAGTGCCTCTCTCTTTTCTAAAAATTATTTTATGTTATAAAGTGAATACTCAAAGCTCTTATTTATACAAGGGTATTCACATATATATCAAAATGTCTATTTTAAATTCTGGAATTTACATACATGAAGCCCTCTTTCCCTTTCCGTGGGTTTAAAGTGACATAAAGATCATGTCTTTAAAGCAGTTTTTAAAACATTATGATTATGGAATGAAACCCATTTCTTTTATGCTATAAGGGTTGTTTATGAAATGATTGATGATGATATATGTGTCTCACATGATAATAAAGGAAAATTTAAGGGTGCGCCCTGATAGCGCCTCATTTCATTGGATAATGATGTAACCACAAGAGATTACAGTTTAAGGGTGCACCGAGATAGCGCTCTAATGCATTGGGTAAAGACTTAATCTCTAGAGATGACCATTTTTAACGACACCTTGGTGAATAACCTTGGTAATTTTTAACGACACCTTGGGGATGGACCTTTGTGAAACGAAACGATTGTCAATATTAAATGTTGTATCCACATCTTCAAGTTATGAAAAATGTTATTTTTATTATGATGTATCTCATTATTTATTTATCATGCCTTAAAGTTCTTCTCATGTCCTTATTGAAGTATCTCAAGATCACATGTAAAATGTTTCTCTTGTTTCCCTTACTGGGCCTTATGCTCACCCTTTCCTTTGATGTATGTCCCCAGGTTATGAGATGCAGTAATGAACCTAGGATGAACATAAGGAGAAGCCTTTCAAGTGTTTAAGAAGAATGTTTTTTTTGTTTCATGTTTTAAGTTCCTGGTTTCCAAGACACTAAACCTTAAAGATCCTCGGTTTTGTAAAATGTAATGAAAGTTTATGAGATAAAAATGAGGGATGCTATAATTTTCATAGGTTTCTTGGGTTGTGTAGGGTTTCTTAGAATTTTCATGGTTATTATAAGATTTTTAAAACATTTTTTATGATTTGAGGGTTTTTTTATTTACATTAATTTTTCTCATTTTCATTATTTTTAGAATTATTCAATGTTTACTTGTGTTTTCATGGTTTATATAGGTTTTTTTTTAATTTTTAGAAAATTATAAATATATTGGGATTTTTTCAGATTTTCAATGTGTTTTTAATGTTTTCAGAATTTTTTTATTATTTTTATGTCTTTTCATATGTTCATTTTGAATATTTATAATTTTGAATATTCATTAACAACTTTTTATATATTTATAATGTTTTTATGTGTAATTATGGTTTTCAATGTAGTGTTTTTTAAGATTTTTCATTTTTCTGATATTGATTTTAGAGGATATAATAATATTTGATGGATTTTTAGTTTCTTAATTATTTTCTATTATTTTTACTGATTATTTGGGATTTCATTGTTCTTTATTATTTTATAGATTATTTCTAGTATTTATGGTTTTCCTTCAGGAATACAAGGGAAACCTAAGTAAAACATTAAAAACTCTTATAAAAAAAATTTGAAACCCTTATAATAACATTAATAATATTGAATGTCACCAGATAACCTAAAAATTTTTATCAAAATTTAGAAGCAATTACAAAAACTACAAGTCCCTAAAACTCCCAAATATATATAAAACACAGTAATACCCAACAAATGACAATTTAAACAAATAGACCACATAAAAGACCAAATAATTTATAGAATATTGTAAACCCCATAAAATACATAATTAATCCAAATAAAAAATTATAAACCCATTAAATAGAGTAAAATAATATAAAAAAATATGAAAAATTATGAAAAATTGAATAAATTAGAAAACTGATGGAAAACGTAAGTAAAAATTTGAAATCCCAGATAAATATAAAAAACTGAAGAAAACTGTTAACACCCCTAAAAACCATCAAAAACACATAATAAATGTAAATCCTAGAAAACCCATGAAATCCTATTAAACCCCATGAAACCCCCATCAGAAACTAAGAAAAAATAGTTAAATCATTGATAAAACCTTCAAATAATATGATAATCCATAAAACCATGAAACATAGATTATATAAAGAAAATTAATAAAAAATTCCTGAAAAACATTAAAGAACATGAAATACCAAAAAATATTGAAAATCCTAAATATCCCTTTCTAAAATGAAAACACATCATTTTCCATGTATTAAACCTTTCAATCCCTTAAAAAAATTGAACACTAGAAAAACTAAAGTGAACATATGAAAATCCACTATAAACCATTAAAAATATAAAAAATCCATGAATAGTAGTGATTAAATTAATAAATCCCTAAATTCCCACAATATTTGTAAACACATGAAAAACCATAAAAACATATAAAAACCTTTACAAAAACTATAAATACTAACCAAACATGGAAATCATATTAATTTTTTTTGAAAACACATATAACTAGAAAATAATAAAAATCCGTCAAAAAAAACCAAAAAAACCATTCAGTGTGATCAAAATCGCTAAAAGTAATAAAAAACAATTAAACCATGAGAATCTAAAAGAATAAATGAAAATCTATGAAATCTATAAAAAAGGAAAATAATGAAAAAACATAATTCCACCTAAGAAACTCGAAAAATCATTTGAATAAAAATAAAAATAATGAAAATACATAAAAACTGAGACCATGAATATCCCATAAAATAATGAAAAGAAATTAAAATACTAAAAATAATTAAATAACTAATTATCCAATAAAACACTATAGGAAACATAAAAAAACACATTAAAAAAATGAAATCCCATTTATATCATAAAAAATAGTTAAAACCCTTTAAAATAACCATGATTACACTTTATAAACCCAAAAATCTCTTAATACTATTTGATACCACTAAAAACAAAAAACAATCTACAAAATCTTATGATGTACTATAATAATTTAAAAAATACCTAAATCCCTATGAATAACATAATAAATTTATACAAGAAAATTGTAAAACATTTTGGATCCCAATTAAAAGCTTATAAAATATATAGAATCTATGAAATCCCACTAAAACAATAAAAAATTATTGAATCCGTGAAAAAAATTAATAACAGTTTTATTAATTGAAACATAAAAAATTGTAAAACTCATGAAACCCTAAAGCCCTTTATAAAACCATGAAAATATTTAAGGGCTATAGAAAAAATATTTTTTTTTGAAAAAGATTAAAACACACAGATAAACATAAAACCATTGGAAATATTATATAAAATAAAGAACCAGCAAACACATAGCAAACCATAAAAAAAATGGGAAGCCTTAAAAATAAGGGAAAACATAAATAAACATTAAATTTTTTAAAAAACTCATGAGTATATTTAAACATAAAAAACATCCTATAAAAACTTCATAAACAGTCCAAAACATTAAATACCTTGAAAAAGTATGAAAATGCACGAAAAATATAAAAAGAACATAACAAACATGATAACCCCCTGAAATCTCTAGAAACCATTATGAACCATGTAAACCGATTATAAAATTTTAAACCCAAACAATAACATAAATAGTATGTCATTCAAAAAAATTTATGGGGAAAAATAAATACCCTTATAGCAATGAAAAAAACTAAAAATATATGAAAATCATTGAAAATTATTATAAACCCCATGAAACACCAAAAAAAACCCAAAATAAATGTAAATGTCATTAAAATATATAAGATCCCATGGATGATGTTGGAAATTATAAACACCTTAGTAAACCATTGAACCAATACAACTAAGCAATCCTCTAAAATTTGTGAAAATTGTTGAAAATTATGAAAACCTCCTACCACATTTACCAATACTAAAAAATAAAAAAAAATAAAAACCATGAAAAATTATGAAAGACACAGAATATCCTTCGAAATCATGAAATCCATAAAAACGTTGGATGTAATGGAAGGCCCTTTTATTATTCCAAAAAACACTATAATAATTAAAAATAATACCAAACTATGAATATCCATTAATTCCATTTGAGAAATAAGTAAATCCTATAAATACTATGAAAAATCATAAAACCCACAAAATATATAAAAAATACGAAAAACATGAAACACCTAAAAATAATAAAAACAAACACAGCTTCCCATTGAAATGAAATAAATCCTTGACAACCCATGTAAAATATTGAAATATCATAAAAAATATTTAAAACCTTAGAAAACCATATAATATTTTTAAGAAACAATTGAAACCAATGAATGACAAGCAATGTTTTTGAAATCATAAAACCCTCTAAAATACCTATGGAAAAATGAAAAACTATTCTTCAAAACCTGAAATAATTTTAGAAACAGAATAAAATATAACATTAGTAGAAGCATATGGTAATCATGAAATCTACAAGAATGTTGTGAAGAATTGTGGAAACATTTATTACAAGTATAAAATACAAATAAATATTTCAAAAAAAAATTATACATAATAAAAAATATATAAAATAAAAAATTGTGAATATAAATATAAAACAAAAAAACCCCAAAAATCAATATATATCTCAAATACCCCTATGGTACTATTAAAATAGTTCGGCAAAAAAATAAAACACTACATAAGTCTCGCGTAATATCTAAAAACCATACAACCCATGAAAAATACTACCGAACCCTATAAAACACTATGAGATACTAAAATCCATATAGAAGAATATAAAAAACCTATGTAAACCTGATAAAACATTTGGAATCCAATGAAAATAATATAATCAATTAAAATCCTTGAATATCCTAAAAACCCATGAAAATATTTAAATAATTAGGAAATTGGGAATATAAGAAAAGTCACAGCACATGAAATACTAAAAAACCAGTAACATCTCTATATTCAAGAATAAATTTAGAACCCCATGAAAAACAAATAAAACTATTAAGATCATAGTAACCCCATGAAAACACCCAAAACATTTGGTATACCAAGAATAACAAAAATCCATTAAACACCTTAAAACCTGAGAAACCCCTGAAATATAATGATATGACATTAAAACCTAAAAAAATAACTAAAAACTTGAAAATCATTAAATAAAAAACCTTAGAGAATCCTAATAACCAAGAACCATTAAAAACAATAAAAAAACTTGTAAGACCAAATAAATCCCTCAAAAACATTGAAAAAATATTCCATATCCAAGAATATATAATAAAATCCATTAAAAAAATAAAACACCAAACCCATTAAAATCATAGATGCTAAATAATCAATATATGGTTCATAAAAAACCACATAAACCCTAAAACCAATTTAATACAAATAAAACCCTATATATATTGTAATATATACAAAATATTTATAAGTTATTAAAAATTAATCACCTAGAAAAATTATAAAATACATCTGGAAACCCAAAAAACAATAAAAATATATACAAAACCCTAAAAAACATTAATAAACCAATATAAAACCCATGTGAAACTCTTAATAACTCATGATAAACCCCCATAAATTCTTCCAAACCATTAAAAACTCTATAAAAAACTATCAAACCCCAAATAATCCTCATGATCAATATAAACCATAAGAATACAATGAAAATGAACAATAAAGTTCTAAATCCCAATTAAAAACCTAACAATATCATTACAAAACACAAGAAAACAGGATTAATGCCCAAAAACAATGAAAATCCCAAGACATCCATGAAAGCGATAAAACCACTATAAGAACATAGAAGGGTAATGGAAACTAGATAACCCAACAATAAAAATATGGAAAATCATGAAGCCTGTGAAAACACTTAAATAAAAAAATATTCCTTGATTTTTTTTAAAAATATGAATACCCATAAACTAATAAAAATTTCAAAAAAATAGAATCATTAAACCCCAAAAAATCATGAACAACATATATTTCAATTATTAAAATAAAAACCGCTTAAAATAAATTAAAACGCATTAATCCAAATTAAATAAACAAATTTTTTACAAGGTATTAAAGAATCCAAACAAAACCAAAACCCTTAGAAAACCAAGAAGACCAAAAAAAACTGAAAAACTCAAAAATCCATTATAAATCCTTCTGAGTTCAAAAAAATGATTTAAGCTTGTAGAAAACATGAATAAATATTTAAATTGAAAAATAATGAAATAGAAGATGAATTTATAGAAATGAATTATATATCCATAGAAAATCCCATTAAACTATATAAAACCCGAAAATTCCATAGACACCCCTGAATACTACAAAAATTCTAATATAAACTATATGAATAAATAATAACACCACTTAGAAAAAAATATAAAAGGAATAATTTTTAGAAAGCACTGAAATACCATAAATATGTTTAAAATTCATAAACTCCATGTAAACCTAGAAGAACTCTAGAAACCTATAAAAGGATATAAAAAATTATTAAAACCCTAAAAATATTGAAACTCATGAAGAAATTGAAAAAAAATTAAAATAAATAAAATTATTTAAAAACAATAAATCACTAGAAATGTCTATTAACTCTAGAAAAATTATGAACAAACAATGAAATATTTTGAATGAAAATTATTTTTTAAAAATATTTTAAAACATTCAAAACCCTGGAATACTAAAGAAAACCATTGAGTATTATGAAATATATAAAACAATTATGTATCTTGGAAAACACATAAAATATTATCAAACATACAAAAACTATGAGAATATAATAAAACCATATATACATTAAAACACTTCAAAACCCCAACAAATTAAGGAAATACTTATCAGAACCTAATAATCATGAACATAACATCAAAACCATAAAAACCATTGAAACAATTAAATTTATGAAACACTTTGAAACTAGAGTAGTACAAAAAAAATATAGATACATTAAAGACACATAAACCTTCTAAAAACTGAAAACATATGAATGTCAATGAAAAAAACCCTCATAAAATTTGAAAATCATTAATAATATGAATGTCTATGAGAATCTCTAAAGAAACCAGAAAAAAATCCCTCACAATCCCGACAATCCTGGAAAATCCATGAAATCCAGTTAATAATATTGAAATTATTAAAACACTTATAAAACATAATAAAATAATTAACACCTATAAAACTAATAAAAACCCAATAAAACATTAAAAATCCCATAAAACAAACATAAATGGATTGGGAAAGAAAAAAATCCTTGAAATAGTAAAAATATATTAAAAATTATGAAAAACATTTAAACAATATAATACATTAGAAAGTCTTAGATATGATGGAAAAATATATGAAACCAAATAATATAATTGGAACAATTTTAAACCCTTGGGAGACCCAAAAAATAAAAAACCCTTGTAAACCCCAAAAAACATTATAATTACATTAAAACCATAAAAAATAATAGAACACCATAAATATAATTTAAAATCTATAAAAACATCAATAGACCATCCAAAACATTGAATATTTTTTTAATCACGTTTAATATTATGAAAATCGATGGAAAACATTAAAAACCCCATGAAAAAATATGAAAAAATGTGAAAAAATGAATATGATAAAATAATAAAAAAATAAAATAATGTGGTCCCTACCAAATACCCATGAATAAACAAAGAAAACATAGAGATTTGATGAAAATAATAGTATACTATGAGAATCCTATTAAAATCGTCTTTAAATCCATGAAACCCCTTATAACAATTAACACCCATACCCCCCATCACCCATAAAAAACCATAGAAATCCTAAAGGAAAACCCTAAAATCCCTTGAAAATTGGTAAAACACCTAATATGTCAATGAAAGTAACATTAAATTATAGAAAATATGAAAATAACCAGAAAAATATTTTAATCCCATTAAAAACTAAGAAACCATGAAAACCATGAAAAACATCAAAATACTAAAACACACTAAAAATCAAGTTACCCTTGGAATACTAAAAAAATACATGAAAACCAAGAAAAAATTAATATGAATTCTTATAATCCATGGAACACCTTGTTTCCCCCTGAATACCTCTTGGAATTTTGAAAAAGAATGAATAACCTAAAAACCCTTAAAACCTAAGGAAACCCTAAAAATATTGGATAATGCTGGGGGCTGGGAAAAATCATCAAAAATGCCAGAAAACTAAAATATTTCAATTAAAATTAATAAAACCTTATTAAAAAATTACAAATATAACACACCATGAATACACTAATAAATTATGAAAAAACTCGAAACTAATAGATACCATAGAAATAACTCGACCAAAAAACAAAAAACAAAAAAAATTAGAGTACATTAAATATCATAAAATATAATGAAAATAAATGAAAATATTTAAAAATTATGTGATAATTAAAATAACACCAGAAACCATATAAACTACTAAAATTTATTATAATCTTTTTTGGAAACCATATAATTCAGGAAAAAACAAGTAATCTGTACAATTCAAAAAATATTCCATGATAAAATGATAACTAAATAAAAATAAGAAAAACCCTTAAAACCCATGAAAAAATTGTGAATACCTAAAAACATAATAATTATAAATAAATAAAATGTCCATATAAAATTATAAAATCACCTAAAAATTTAGAAAAATTGTGAAAATCCCTAGAAAATAATAAAAAACATTGACATCTATGTAAAACTGTTCAAATCAGTAAAGGGCCAAATTTTGTCATGTAATTTTTTTATTTATATGGGAATATTAAAAGTCATCAAAAATAAATGGTGCATGAATATGAGGCCTATTGTGCTCATAATGAATTTATGAACATTTTTTATGTTCATTTAGTAAATGCGCGAGCGACGATTTGTAACTTTTGAACCAGTGCTCGGAATTGAAATCTAATGGAACCATTGAACATACAACACTGATATTCGCTTAAGGAGACCTACACATCAAATATAGTTGGTCATGGGTTGAAGATATATTTCTGTATTTTTCTAGGAGATTTTAATGAATGAAAATAAAATAAGACACAAACATTTATTTTATTTTATCTTGAAACCTCAATTTTCAATACTTGGTGGTAGGGACTACCCATAATCCCATTTAATATGCGTTAACCAATGGAATTCCCATAGTTAATGTTACAACATTAATTTAATTAATGCTCCAAATTTAATTGAATTATGTTTACTAAACTTAAATTAGTGGCTCCCCATCATTCTTGAGTTTGGGGAAACGTTGGAAAAAGGAGAACATGGGGAGATATTTGGAGAAACATTATATAGAAAATGATATCCTCCAAACGAAGAACCTATTCAACAATTAATGTACTCCAGGTCAAGAACGAGGATGATGCACGAGATCGGACCGGGATCGTTATGTTGGAGCAACGAACGTCGACACCTTCTTCTCCTTCCTCATAATAACTGCATCGAACGTCAAGGTAAGGAATCATTTTTATTTTCATCATGATTTACATTAAATGAAGTCACATGAACCACCTTATACCAGTCTATGGCAGAGGGTGTGGGACAAACAAACATGGAACCTTATCTATGGAACCCTCTTAATTTGACGTGTTCTTCGTGGGCCAAGATGATGGCGGCATCAAAACTATTCCACCGAAGTAGTATGCGGTCTTTTGACTTCTACGGAGGAAGGTGGTAGGTGGAACTCTATTCATCCTCGTGGAAATAGGGCGGTCCATTTCATTGCCTTTGGTAGCAAAGGATGGCACTGCCCATTGGCCGCAGTAGTGGGAGGAAGACAATCAGCAGCCCTGTTGGCCGCATGAAGGAGGGGTGTTGCGCGTCTACGCCACCGATAGAGGAGGCAGTCACCGGACGAAGGCCGCGGTGGAGCACCAAGGTGGCCGGTAACCTGCAGATCACACAAGGAAAGTGCTACTAGTATGACACTAGGAGGAGGACCTAATGAGAATTCGGTTAGCTGAGTTACACTGAGAGGACCGCTCTGGCGGGTCTCACAGTCTAGTCGAATGGTCCACAGACCGATAGGGAAAACCTGAGGGGGTCATCTCCCTCCAGGTATCTAATGGGGCTGACACCTCCATTGAAGACCACCCAGTCGAGAAGGTTTCTATAGTTATCCACGCCAAGCACCGGTCGGGTCGAGCCTAGTGGGCCAGGATCTCTACAGCCCAGGCCTTCTGGGATGCATTAGACGTGCCACACCAACAGGAAACCCGAGATGGCAGGATCACCACATCGCGGGTTGAGCCAGACCTGGGGCGGGCCAGGTCGACCCGAACCCATTCGGTGCGGCCCAAGCCAGGTCGGGCCATCTGGGACAGACCGGACTCTGGCCCATCTGAACCCAGTTTCACCTTATGGCCATATCTTAAGAAATAGGTGTCTGTTTGATGAACCTTATGCAGAGATAAAATTCTGGGATTGAGATGGTCCTTTTAGTATAGTTCATTTGATTTTGGGATAATGTTTGAGTATATTTGGGATAAATCAAACATGAATCATATTGGGCCCTTGTAATGGAAACTCTAATAACTTACATACTGAGCATCTGATTGGCGTGGTTTCAATTGCGTTGTGTCCCTTTTGACTTAATAGACCTCTGGGATACTTCAATGTGGGACTTTTTGGTAGTTAAATTAATCAAAGATGGCTTGCAGAGAGGAACATCCACGAATCATGTAATATTAGTGTTGAAACCATACCACTGGCTCTACTTGAAGAATCTTCAAATCCTGTGTGGGTCAGCGCTCAGAGATCATGTGTGGGTCAATGCATACCGATACTCTATGGGATAGTGCTCAGCGATCTTGTGTGGGTCATCGTATATCAATCCTTTGTGGGTTTTCTTCAGATCTTATATGGGTCAGGGCTCATCGATTCTTCGTGGGTCAATGGATACTGATCATGTGTGGGTAATATTCAGATCTTGTGTGGGTCATTGCTCAGCGTTCCCGTGCGGGTCAGCGCATACTAATCCTGTGTGGGTCAAAACCTATTTGGGTCATAAGAAGTAAGATATCTATCGATCCTGTGTGGTTCACCGAGGGTTTTTTACCTATCAATCTTGTGTGGGATAGAATAAGTTCTACTTAATAGAATAAGATGATCTGGCCTTTAACTAATCATATGTACTTATGTACTAATGTTATACCTGGTGTGATGTAAGTCATTACCTTGGTCGTATCCTTATGTGCAGCTTTATATTTTGTGGTACTTACCTTTTTGATGTTACCTTCAGGGTATTTTTTCATTCGTGGAATAATTGAGCTTTGGGCTAAAGAGTTTGGATTGTGTTTTATCATGGATGAGAAGAGTATACTTGATAACATAGGTATATGTATGGACATATACCTAAGTTGGGTTGACTATTTTTTCCACGCTTTTTGGTATAACCTTTTGGTATTTTAAGAGACTTTGGGGGGTCTCAAGGACCCTACTGGATATTTTCACACTCAATCCTTCATGGGATGTAGCCATAACTTGTTGTGTGTTGTGAAGATGACAAAAACACAGAATGAGGATGAGGGCACCAAGATTGGAGGATGCTTCACGGTGGACCTTAGACGAGGCATACCCCTGAGACGACCGTGTGAGATATGTACATACCCTTCAGGTAGGATCCTTGGTGGGTGTTCATAGGAGATGTTTCCAGTTTTACTTGTACCTTTCAATTTTACTTTTACTTTCCATTTGGTCTTGTATTCGGACAACTTTACTTACTACACTCACCCTATTTTCTATATAGTTTACATTATGCTTGTATCTTGTTGTGTGTTTGGTTGTGTGTGTATATAGGTTGTGCAGGAAATTCCTTCCCAGTTTTATGGATATGACTTTCCTGTACTAGTCCTCAGCCCCTAACCTATGGAAAGCGGGTATGGGGTACATACAGCTCGTACCCCAGGGGATGAGTCGTGACAAAATCCATAAACAACACTAAGATATAATAAAATTTAATAAAATATCTTAAGTACCTTTAATGTGATCATAAATAATGAAATAAGGAGAGAAATTGAAGGGATCTTTCAAGAATTCGTGAATATTTTGAAACAACAATAAAAATAAACAATCTATGAAAATACATTGAAAATACAAAAAACATTGAAAACATTAAAAAATAATCAATACCTTAGATAATAATAAAACCCTATAAGAAACTATTGATCCTATTGGAAACCTAATAAGACCTTTAAAACACTATAAAATATAGTCAATAAATTTATAAATATTTGAAAAAAGTACCAAACTAGAATAATCATTTGAAAACATAAATAAACTATAGAAAATTTATAGAAACTACACAGAACTCAAAAACTTTAAAAACAAAAACACCCTTGAATCTATAAAAACATATTTATATTAGAAAACATATTCTAACCATTGAAAAACCCCAATAAAAATACAATATAGTGATAGAAAACAAATGTTGACGTCAAAATTTCTTAAAAACAAAAGAAATTCATATAACAACCACGAAAAATTTGATTATATTTTAAAATACTTTTAATAGAATGTTAAAACATTAAAAATGGTAAAAATATCTATAAAATCATAGAAAATAATAAAAACTATAAAATGTTTGAAAACACGTGGAAATAAAATAAATATTATAAAACATTATTAAATAGTTAAAATCAAGAAAAGTAATTGAAAAGTATGAGAAACAATTAAAAAATCTTGGCTACAAAGAAATAATTGAGAAATAAAAAAATTAAAAAATCCTATACAAGCCCAAAATAATCCATGGAAATCCCTCATAAATTCTAATACACCATGAAATGATTGAAAAATTATAAATAAATATAAATTTAATCAATGAAAATAGATATTTTTTGAAACTCATAAATTACACTAAAACCCATATTAGAGGGTGAAAAGTAATTAAAATACCATATTCCTATTAAAAATTGGAACAAACGTGTAAAACATTTTGAAGGAATAAAAAAATTAAAATTAAAATTTTTACAACGAATAAAAGCACAAAACACCCTAGTATAACATTTTATATACATAAAAAAGCATATAAACAATATAAATTGATTGAAAATATTGAAAATACATAGAAAATATTTGTAACAATTGAAAATATAGTGAAAAACTAAAATCAAAATAAAATAAATAAATCCCCATGAAAATGGATTTAATTGTTGGAAACTATAAAATATCAAGGAAACCCAAAGAAAATTAAGGAATCAAATTAAACTATTAAAACCATTAAAACCCTATAAATACACCTAAACCCAAAAATGATGGAAAACACATAAAATCAAAAAAAATTGAAAAATATTCTGTATAATGAAAAATAATAAAAAAAAATAAAACATAAAAATCTAGACATCCAATATAAATAACTAGGAAAACCATACTAAACTAATTAAAAATCATAAAATTAAAACAACTGAAAACCATATAATATCATGAAAAATATTATAAACCACTTATTCCAAAGGAAAACACTAAAACCTACTAAAAACCCATCGATGTCATTGATGAGTAAAAATTTTTTAACCAATAATTAAAAAAATGGAAGACACCAAAAACCAATAATATTTTTTAAATCTCATAATAACTATTAAAAATACTATAAATATAAATAACACTATCCCTCTCTAAAAAATACTAACGTTTCTAAAACCCCTATAAAATAATAAAAAGGAATCAAAAGCCTTGAATCACAACATACACCCTTCACACCCACAATAAATCATCAATATATTAAAAAATATGGAAAATAAAGAAAATATATAAAAACATTATAAAACACTAACTTTTATGAAAAAAATATTTGTAATAGTAAAAACCCATAAAACCCTAAAAAATTAGAAAATATTAAAAAATATTTATAACTATGAAAACCCATAAAACTAAATAGATCGCTATAAAACCTGAAAAGACTAAAAAAATAAAGGATATGACGGAAAAACTCTAAAAAAACTAAAAACACAAGAACCAAAAAAACCCAAAAATTCTTTTTAAATGTAAAAACATAATGGAAAAACAAAGAAAAAACAAAAAAACCTAAAATACTATATATTATTTGGATAATACTAATAATATTATAAAATCCTAACACCATAATAACATAAAAATATAAAACATTGACAATTCAAAAAACAAATAGGAATCCCTATAAATCATTCAAAAAGTTGATATCCCCTGAAACACCAATCCAAAACATGTTATAATTGGTAAAAATTGAGAATCCCAATAAAAATTAGAAATTATACATATTATATATAATGTAAAATCTAAAATGAAATAAATATATGACTCTAAATATTATTAAAACACCTACAAACATTTAAAACCCTACAAATCTATTAAAATTAATAAAATCGTATTTGAGCCTTGAAAAACATGTGAGCGCCAAAAATTAGATGATAACATTTAATTTTCCCAAATCCATTAAATAATTTTAAAACCTACACAACGTTAAAATTATAAAACATTATATATCCCTAAAAATATTTCAAACACTATAAAACATAAGATGATAATATAAAATTCACAATCCTTCCATAATATACCTAAAAACTATCAAAACCCATGAAACCTGATGAATACCTAGAAAAATAATGTATAAAAAATCCATAATTTTATTGGAATCCACTTTTAAATACTCAATATTTATGAAAATTATAAAAATAATAAAAATACATTATAATACAAAAAGACAATGATAAACCATAAAATTCTTAATTCCCCCAAAAATTTTGAAACCCCAAAAACAATATATAATAAAGAAAACCATACAACCCCAAAAATAATTAAAAACTAAGATATTAACTTAAAACTCATGTAAAATATTAAAAGTCATAAAAAATATATAAAATCCAACGTATCTCTAAAAAAATAAACATTCTAAATAATATATAAACCCATTCATATTTTTATAAACTAATGACTTTTTTTGAAAAAAAGTTGAAAAGAATCCAAAAAACATGAAATTTCTGTAAAGTAAAAAAATTTTCATAATATTCAATAAAAACCTGACAAATAAATAATAAAACATGAAAGGAAAGTATACTATAAAAATACTAAAAACCTGAAAAACCTTCAAAACTAAAAATTGTGAAGCCCTATGAAATTCCTAAAAACTAAAAAAACACAATCAAAATTATCTAATGTAGAAAACACTATGAGGATCATAAAACCCCGTGCAGATTCAAGAAAATATATGGGTACAATTATAATTAAAAAAACATAAATAACACCAAAAAAATAAAAAACCACTTCGAAAATATTGGAAACCCAACAATAATATATATACAATTAAAAACATTTTCTTTTAATTTTAAAACCTAAAACCCCATTAATGATAATTAATGAATACAAAAAAGTGTTGAAAATCAATATCATGAAAAATTATAAAAACAACTAGAAATTTAAAAATTCTAAAAAACCATGAATATCTATGAAATTTTTTAAAACCCCATAGAAAATGACCTAAATACAATAGTGAACAATTATTTATCTAGAAAATTCACAAAATAATTTCAATAGAATGAATACATTCCAATAGTAAATAAAATATTTAAAGGAATTAAAATGCATAGAAACCATTATTATTCCCCAATTTCTTTAATATTAAGTTGCTAATTTTTTAAATAATATTAAATATCCAAAAACATAATTAAAATAATAAAAAAACCCTTGAATTGCCTAAAATATATTGAAACCATTAAGAAACCATGGAAATAATTTTAACGACTTTGATGGTATTAAAAAAAACTTTGTTATTGAAAATAATTAGAAATTCGTGACATCCCATTCAAATATATGGAAAACCATGGAAACCCATAATAACTAAAAAAATTAGATAACATTAATATCACTAAAATTTAGAGGAATCCTTATAAAATGAGAAATAATCAATAAAATAAATAGAATGAATAATATTCATACAAACACTATAAAAAATTGAATAAACATGGAACACCATATAAATCCCTAGAAGGAAAAAATTGTAAAAATTAGAATATTATAGAAAACCATTAACACCATGAAAAACCGAAACCACTTAAATCATTCAAAAAAATTAAAAATCATGGTATATTATGAAAAAATATGGAAGAAATAAAAATTCATGAATTCCAGGATTCCCATTTCAATCCCTAAAAAGCATATAAAATACATAAAACAATGGAAACCCTTGAAAGACTATAAAACCATAAAATATTCTTTAAACCAAATTAAAGGTGTTAAAATTTCTTGTGGACCCATAAAAATACATAATATGTCTTTAAAATTCATTATAATCCTATAAGTTGAGTCATTACATCAGAAAATAATAAGACCCTCTAAAATAATAATAAATAGTAAACAAAACTAGAAAACTCAAAAAACCACTAGATAAACCTAAAACACTATAAAATGAATGAAATAAAAAAATCACGTTTAAAACTAAAAAAAATGCAATATTCTAAATATTCTAACACCCTTTAAAACTAAAAATCTAATGGTAATCATTTAAAACATATAAAAACCCTTTAATAATAATTAAAAATAAAATGTTAAATTATGAATACTAAACAAAAACATTGAATCATACCTGAAAACATTTGAATTAACTGAAAGATTTTTAGAATATTAAAATCCATTGAATGACCTGAAACACATGAATCCATTATCCCCCCTTGATTAACTATTACAGACTGTTTTAAATCATGAAAAATATTTACGACACCAAAAAGATATAAAAATTATCAAAAAAATAGGAAAATGCATAAAATAAAGAAATGTTTTGGAATTACAAAATAAATTTTTAAATATCCATTAATACCATGAATGACTAAAAATAATAATAATAACCATTAAATCCATAGGAATATATAAAACCATGTCATGTCATTGAAACCATAGAAAAAATATTGAAAAAATTGAAAATATTAATTGGACATTAGAGACACATAAAACCCTATAAAATATTAATACCATGTAAACCCCATGAAACCACAAAAAACATTGTAAAACACTAGAAATAAACCATATAACTAAGGAAAAAAATTTTAAATTTGACATATATCACTAGTTATCCAGAGTGTATGCATTATTATATATCATTGGCATGATATCAGAAATCATATCTTAAATGACCGATCATTTTAGTATTCATGGAAGTAATAGATACATTTATAAGTTTTAAATTACATAATGAAATAAATATAGACATCTATTTTTCACCATTTAATACACTCATATCCTCGACCTATCCCTGCAGGTTAATCAAAATTTACTTCATCACATCTTGGAAAAAATAAAACATAAGTAATGGTTGAGCTCAGATTCTTAGTAAGGATAATAATACAGCAGAAAATATCATAAAATAAATAAGCATAAACATTTAAGGAAATGTATCAAACTAAAAAACTATCTTTTGAAACATAAACTTTAGACTGAAAAAAAAAAATAAATCACGTAATTCCTATTACCTATTCACAAGAATATTCTACTAGTCGAATTATCACATGTGATAACTATAGCTAATTTCATAATGATGGAATGCCTAATTTCGGACATCATAACCACAAATTCAAGGCCTCATTATAAGAATAAAAATAGGATTTTGTAAAGGACATGTTCCAAGACACTAGTTTGTCTCATGTGACCTTCTGACGCATCAGGAAGCTATAGCGGGCTCGACCCATCACTTACTAATTCCATTCATTCCTCGTACGAAATTTTTAAAACATATCATAAACACTCGTCTTAAAACTATCATACGAAATGTCCATACTTTGACCATAAAGCATGAATGGTATAAAAATATCACATTGATAGTCAAACATAGCATAACACAATCAATACAATATTGATGATTATATTATTATAAGTAAAGCTCAATCAAGAACGATATCCTGTAAAGGATCCTGAAATGGTTGAAAATGATCAGTAAAACTCATTGATTGAAATAACTATTTTTCATGAAATCATTTAAAAGTCACCCAGTTTATAAAGGAAGACTTTTTAATTCCATTTTTAAATTAAATTATCCCACACCACTTTGAATCTTTTAAAATGAATTTACATTTTAAAACATTCAAGTCCATATAAATAAATCCTTAAAAACATTTTTAATACATGTACATTAATGAATATTATTCATAAGAATAAATATTTAACGAATTCAAAATTATTTTTCAATTATATATTCCCTCAAAAATAATTCCTGTGAAAACTATTTTATGAAACATGTAAATGGATAGTAATTATGTCCCATTAAAAACTTACACATAAATAATCTCGGATAATAATGAGATTGAGGAATTAACTGTAACCGATTTGTTAACATACGAAACATACACTCCATGAAAGAAGTATCAATAAAAGATGATGTAAATGCCCATAAATTAATTTATATTACATAAAGAATACAATAATGAGAAATACCTACACAACACAAAAGGAATTAGTTTAAATATAGCATGAATCACATGATAACAAGAAGTGAGAGAAAAACCACTTACCATGTTTTAATCAATCGAGTCGTATGATCAAAAGTTAATAACCACTAAATGAATCAGAAGATACCATGAATATAAATAAAATTATGATAATATATATCAAATGGAAGTACAAAATACACCACATGAAATAAAAAAGCGGTGAATAATGGAAATCTCATGGAAATTAAATTGAGATAAGAAAACACATACCTGGTGTCTAAAATGCCTCGCATGTTCGATGTTATTCCAGAATAAAAAAAATTAAGATAATTTATAATTCCTTAAGAAATTTTTAAATTTTGATTATTCTTTTTATATCACTTATTACCTTGTAATAACAATTAATTAATTGTTTGATTTCATATCATACATATTGTCAATGTTCGAAACATTAGTCAAAAATGAATTTGTTATAATTACAAATTTCCTATGTGGTAAAAATTCCATTATCTACAAGATAATATTAATTATTTAAATATCATATATATCATATATATCCTTTTTATATGTATTTATAATATTCCATATCATTTCATGTTATGAAAAGTAAAACACCGTTCATTGAGATGGTAAGTCGTACGCACACATGAACGCTACTTCCATTTCTATTTTATATTTAAAAGAATGTAAAAATAATAATAGATAGGTATATTATAAATAAATAATAGTATAATATTTTAAATATGTTACTAATGTTCACTAACACCATCCTATATGCATTCCACGTATGGTATGAATGAGTCATATAACATTGAGGGGTTGGTAGTCCTCACTTCCTCATTTAAAAATATTGTATATATACAACATGAAATGAATAAAGGATTGCGATAAATAGAATTAAAGAAGAATATAGATAAAAAAATATCATATATATCATATATAATTATAGTTTTATCATAATTTCTATCATAAGAGGTGGTTGTAGATGATTGAACAATCATTGTTTTGTGAGGCAGTAGTCGAACATCCACAGAAACATTATGTTCTATCCCCATTAGATGGATGTTGGTGTAGTCTTAGAAGAAATACATATCATAAAAACAACCAATTATATCTAGTATAATTTTTTGTTATAAAATAATGGAATAAATAGAGTATAGGTGGTTGGAGAAGGAAAAGATAAGATAAGAACATAATAAGAGAGGTTACCTTTGAATAGGGTAACTCCATTTTGTTTGAACGAAAAGCCTTACTTGAAGTGCCCTCTCCATATGTTAAGGCTTGTCAGTAGAATATATGTATGTAGGGAGATAAATTAGGAAATGGATTGATGATAAAAGATGCTTGATAAGTGGGAGTAATGAGATAGATATGATATATTTTTATGAGGGGAGGGGCTCTTTAGAAATGATTGAAAATATTATTTTATTATATATTTATATTCTATTTATAAAAGTCCAAAAAACATAAAAATAAAATATAAGATGACTAATATTCTAAATAAAACCATCCAATATGAATTGTATAGGTTTTGGACATTGTTTTAGTTTTTATAATCTCATTTATTTAAATCATTCATTAATGAGGAAAACACTGCATCATTATTGTGTCATAAATAATTTTTTTTATTGATGTAAAAAAATTTTAAAAAAAATCCATGATGTGAGAAATAATTTTATTTTTCAAATTAATATTTATTGTCAAAAATATAACTTTTATACACCCAGGAAAAATTGTTTTTTATGATATATGATAATTTCATTTTTGACTTTACATTAATTTAATTAATATAAAGTGTCATTATCAGTCTGAAGTGGCACCATGGGGTGCCAAAATCGACCCAAGGATTCCATTGGTTAGAAATTTATCAACGAATAGGAACAAGACACATTTTGGGTAATTTAATATTATTATAATATTATTTTGTTACCCTTATTTACCGGATTTACACTTTAACCATGGTAAATAAAATATTTTCTGAAGTAAATATTCATAATGTCTAAAACTAAAAGATATCTATTTAAAAAATTTTGAGCTTATTATTATAAATATGGAATATATTTTTCCAAATTTGAAACACTTAAGTTGTAGAAATTAATTTAAAATTAATTCCCATTGCCATAACAAAATGCGTGTTTTTATGAAATAATTAATATCAGAATATTGACACTTGTTTATAACCAATTTAAATGATAAATTACTACAATAACAAACATTGGATTAAATGGTAAATATATAATCAAATTATACTTTAAAACACTCATATTTATAATTTAGCATTATAAATTATTTCGATTAAAAATGTTGTTTTAAATTAAGATTTAGTATTTTTCACTATTCATCAAAATATAAAAGTTATTAGGAAAGTACAGAAAAATTATCCATATTAAATTTTTATGTCCATATTCAAAATAAGTATTTAATTTTAATAAATTGACTATATAAAAGTGTCAAATATTGAATTTACCAAGGGTTCTCCATTAAAATGCGGAACACTAGTATTTTTTTAAAAATAATCTTTTATCTTAAAAATTGTATTTAACTTATATTATGTCTAGGAAACTAAAGATATGAATTTTAAAATTATATAAGATATATATAAAATTCAAAATTTGGTTAAAACAATTCATACCCGCTTTTTAATGGTTAGTTTGGTATGTCATGGTGTACTCGATGTCACTATTACGTGTAGCGCAAGCTATTGAATTATTTTAAAGAGATAATGTACTATGAAATAGTGGGGTGTAACATTCTCTCATCCTTCAATAAATTGTGTCCTCTCAATCAGAATATTTTTTGAAAAAATAAAAGTTTGAATATATAAAATACATTTGTGGAAAACCAACATTAGAATTAGGGTTAACAAATAATAGTTTTAATTAGATTCGATGGGAAATAAAAAAGTAACTACAAAATTTGTGTTTCAAACTAGATATCATTAGTGTAAACTATAGACACATAATTGGTGAGAAAACATAAATATTTATAGGGAGTTATTGAGGAAATTAATAAAAAATAAGTGAAATATTAATGGCCTCAAAACCATAAATCTATGATGATTTAAAATGTCACAGGTTCAACAAAACAAAATTTATCAGGATAAAACATTTTTGAATATTTTACCCCTTACCAAACTTTTAATAATTAATTAATTCATATAATTAGAGAAAAAAATTACCTGACAATTACAGTTCCATCCATTATCAAATTTCTACCGCAAACATCTGTTTCACTTAAATGATAACAGAATATAAAAATTTCCTATTTATATTAATAATAAACCATTCTAAAAAAAGAATTTATAATTCTTCCATAAAACTATTTAAAAACTACATTATATAATATAGGACATCAAATATTCTTGTGGTAGGTAATGCACCCTTGTCTCCCTTTTGTTGCGGGTTAAAGTCCTGCGACCTTGACGGACATATCATGTTGCCACCTGTCTTCTAGGTTGTCCTTTTTATAACAATTAAAGAACTATATTGTGAAATGATTTAACCTTAACAAAAGTATCAAATTTTATTATTAATCCATTCCAAATTTTAAACTTATCCAAAATAGTTCTGTCCAAACTCATAGCACAAAATTCATAAATATGGTAAACACAATAAAGATATATTCTTCCATGTAATAACATGTAAATACCTTTATCATGTATTCTCTTAAAACACGGTAACAACCTAAATTTCAATCAAAACTTATTGAATAATTTTATGAGACTTTTTCCCTTAGCGAATAATTGATATACTCCTTAAATCAAAAATATTTTAATACTCCAACAATGATAGAATAAACAAACCATTAATCATTTCCAAGGATGTCAGTAATATAAAATATAATTTTTAAAAATCAATCATCTATTATTCCAAAATCAATACCTTGGTATCAGATCCATATTAATGTTTATGTTTCCTCCATTCATGTATTTTCCAAAAAATATTAACTTGATATTTAGTCACTTTTCGTTATACAACAAAATCTCAAATCCTTAATGAAATAGTACTGCAGTATAATCCTTATATACTACATAATTATTATAACTAGTAAATCATAGATACAAAATTCAAATGAAATAAATAATTAATAAAAACATAAGGGCACTATTCATTCCATTCATATGTGGTTGTATCATAACATGATTATTAACCAATATCATAATTTGTGTCCAACTCTGATGATTTAGACAATGAATCGCACAATGTGATAACTCCTTGCAGATAAACCATTGGTCATTTAAAACATTTTCTTAACCTTGAAATCATGTATGTGGTGACCTTTTTATCCACAATTATAACAAACTCCCATTCCCATAAAGCATTTAATAAGGCGATTCATTCAATAGTTACCACATATGGGAAAATCCATATGTCCCCTCTTCCCTTTATCCATCATTCCCTCCATCGTCCTTTTCTCTTATTGCTTCCCTTAAAAGCCATAAGACATTGAGAATTATATATATATCTTATTAATAATTGATACTATTTCATCATATGATGATAATACATGGGAAAATATTTACCTTATAAATGTTGGATTAATACCACGAATGATATGTTCTTTCTTTCCCTTTGGATCATGTGTATTTGTAGATTTCTCATTCCTTCTACTCTGTTCTATTTCTAAATAATGGCATACACCTGGTTAGTTTGTGGATAGTAATGCATAATTCCAAAACATGTAAAACACTTAACATTAATTGTAAAATTTATAGATATATTCGATAATCTTATAAAATATTCTTTGATGATGTATATACTCATATATTATTCATAATGGTTTGTATAGAAAATGATAATTAACATTATAATATCCCCCAAATGTGTCGTAAATAAGAGTGCAGCGAGACCCATTAACGCATACCAAGATAACTCGGGTTATCCCCATAACACTTTGTCATAGTTTTCACTTCTAGGTAAATCTGTTCGAGAGCCTCCTCTATCTGCTCTCATCTAGATAGGGATGTATTTCTTGAAAAATATAAAAAATCTCTACATTAGCAAAAATTTAGAAATTTTTTTATAATAATCTTATTAGTATATCTTAATCTAATGTTCTCTAATTAGAGATAATATAATTATAGTTTCTATAGTTTGTACTAAAATCCTCGGATACAAACTGTAATTCCTTGAACTTAGTTACCTAGAGTCGGTGCATTATTACATAAAATTTTCATGATACAAGGAATCATGTCCCGAAAGACCGATCCATTTAGTAGCCTTGGATATACTAGATACAATCATAATATGTACATTACTTCATGAATTAATGAAAAATATTCTACCCCCTTTGAAAAAAAAATATCCTCGGAATATACATACAGTATAATGATAATTTATTTCTTAAAATCCTTGGAAAATGTAAACATATGAATGGGCTGAGATCAGATGCTCAGTAATGAAAACAATACAGTGTGAACTATCATAAATGAGAATAAACATTTAATAAAATTAATAAAGAAAAAACAAAATCATTTTAATCATAAAAATAATAATAATATGTAAAATATAAATCAAATAATTCCATTTACTTATTCACATGGATATTATACTAGTCGAATTATCACATGAGATATGAATAGATAATTTCATAATGATGGAATTCCAAATGTCGGACATCATAACCACATATTCAGGGCCTCGTGCCAAGACTATAAATAAGATCTCATCAAGGCCTTGTACCAAGTCACTAGTTTGTCTCATTAGAAATTTTGATGCATTGAGATATAAAAGGCTCAATCTATCCCATACTAAGTCTAATGCATTCCAGATATTAAAATTATGAAACATAATATAAACATTATTATTAAAACTCAATTACAAAATGTATATACTTTAACAATAAACCATGAGTGGTATAAAAATAGCACATCCACAGTTAAACATAGCATAACTCATTCAATACAATATGGATGATTCTATTATAATAAATCTACCTCAATCGTGAATTATATCTCATAATGTATGTTGACATAGTTGAAAATGATCAGTAAAACTCTGGTAGAAATATCCCTTTCTCCGGAAATCATTTAAAAGTCACACAATATATCAAGGAAGACATTTAAATGTAATTTTTTATCTATGAGTCTAATACTAAATTTTAATTTTTCAATGAAATTTACATTTTAAAACATTCATGTCAATATAAACAAATATTTAAACCCATTTTGAAAACAAGCACATTTATGAAAATGATTTAGTTTTGTTAATATTCATTCCATGTAAAATAATTTTTTAGTTAAAGAGTCCTCTAAAAATAAACATTTGAAAACACTTTTATGAATAATGGGCATGGATTTTTTTGAGAAAATTGACGACATGAGTTGGTTTCCCAATTCATGTCACCTATGAAATTTATTAAAGTCAAAAAACAACAATACAAGCACTAGGTATAAAGAACATACACCAGTAGGTTATTCAGTGGTCACAAAAAGTACTCAATCCAAAAAAAAGATAAACCAGTACTTGAGGGTAGCCCAGAGAAGTCACATTTCAAATATTTTAAAGCAGTAACTTTAAAAATGCAGGCCATCCAAAAGACAACAAGCTTTCCCATTGAAGAGAAAAGGTCAGTTCAGACCATCCACCCCTGCAGTCAGCATCCAGAGCAGAGGGAAAGATGAGAAATAAACCATCATACATCCAATGTAGCCTTGCCACAACTATCTAATTGTTATAAGGAAAACTGAGCAAACCAATTAATATGATACATAAGTACAACCATTGAAGAATAAGAGAAAATATTCCAATTCAACCAGTGTTTAGGAAAGAACTAGTTGTAGGTTCAGAAAAACCAGAACATGTGACAAGAAATCAGTAGGAAAGGAGAGTAATTCATATCCTCCAAGCCTAGACTTCAACTACAGTAAAAAATTAAAGCAGCAGCAGGTCAGAACCGAGTAATTCCCCAATCACAACATGTTGTGTGAGAAAATTATCCAAAATATTCAGAACACTTGCAACAGATAACGTAGTATAGGAAGCATAAGCATCAATTTCCCCTATATCATGCATCTGGAACCCCCCCCCCCATTTTTACATTTCATTTGCAACATAACCGACATGAAGATGAATCAGATGAATGTGGTCTCCAAACAAAATAGCAAAACCATATCATAAACAGAACCAAATCAACCTCCCATCTAGAAAATAGGACTATCCAAGAGCTATCATGATCAAAAAAGATAACACTCTAAAATCCAGAAAGAAGAACCAGTCAATAATTGGATAAAACAATACAACTGAACTTCAAAACCTCAAATCAGGATACAAAGTAATTCAAAACATCATGTCTAGAACAACAATAGAAAGAGACCAAAAAATAAAACAAGTCAGCAAAAACCCGATACGGAAGATAAAACCCCTTACAATGTTGTAATCAATCGAGTCATATGAAAAAAAGTAAATAACAAACAAATTAATCACATAATACTATGAATATAAAATTAATAATGATAATATATATCATATTTCAATATAAAATACACACATGAAATTATTAAATATAGAACAATGGAAATATCACAGAATTAAAAGTGATATAAGAAACCCCTTACTTCCTGTCTGAATTGACTTCTGTGTTCCATGTTATTCCTAAATAATAAACATACGTTAATTTCTAATTACTTAATATCATTTAAAATTTTTATTATTCTGTTTATTTAACTTTTTAATTTTTTATAATTTTTTTTAATTGATCGATTTTATATCGGGCATTTTGTTGACGTTTGGAACATTAGTCCAAAATGAACATGTTATAATTAAACATTTACTATGTGGTCAAAATTACATTATCTCTATAATTATATTCATGATTTAGATATCAAATATATCATATATATTTTGTGTATATGTATTAATAATATTCTATAAAATTTGATGTTATGAAATGAAACACACTGTTCATTGAGAGGGTAATCGGTATGTAAGCATGAACGATACTTTCATTGTAGTTTTATATTTAATGTAATGAACACATAATAATAGATAGTTAAATTATAATTAATGTATAATATAAATTTTTATATATGTTACACATCTTTATTAACACCATCCTTTATACATTCTTCATATGGTATGAATGAGTTATATAACTTTGAGGGGGTGGTAGTCCAACTTTCACAAAGGAAATTATCTTATATATAAAACATGAAAAAGAATAAAGGTATGAAACAAAAGGAAAGTAAAGAAGCCTTTATAAAAAATAAATATCATATATAATTACTGAACCATTAGAATGACCACCAAAATAGGTGGTAGTAGAACATTGAACAATCATTGTTTCATGAGGTAGTAGTTCATTGTCCACATAATCATTATGTTTTATACCCATAATATGGATCTGTGTGTAATTTTAGTTCGAATAATTCTCATAAAAAGAACCTAGTATATTTAGCATACTGGTTTTGTTATAAAAATGTTATTAATATAGTATAGGGGGTTGGAGAGTTAAAATAAATGAAAGGAACTTAAGAGGAGATGTTGCCTTTAAATCAGGTAACTCCCTTTGGTTTAAACAAAAGGCTTCCTTGAAGTTCTGTATGACTATGTTAAAGATTATAAAAGGAATATAGGGACGTTGGGAGCTTAATTTAGTAGAGTTTGGACAATCCAAGAGGCTCTAGATGTGTGAGTAATGGGTTATAGTTGATGGAGTTTTATAAGGTAGAGGAGGGGCTCTTATGGAATGTTTGAAATATTATTTTATTATAAAATCATTTTCGGTTTCTAACTTTCCAAAAATGATTAACGTCAAATATAAGATAATTAATGTTCAAAATATAATAATCCAATAAGAATTAGAAAGGTTTTGGATATTTGTTTTTTTGTATTATCATTAATTTAAATTATTCATTAATGAGGACAATTGTCCATCATTATTGTGTCATAAATAATTTTCATTATTTCATGTATAAAAATTATTAAAAATACAAAGATGAAGGAAATTTTTTTATATTTCAAATGAATACTTATAGTAAATATATAACATATATAACCCCATGTAAATTTTTTTTACTAAAAGATATTTTTTATGTCATTTTTGTCTTTACATTAAATTAATTAATATAAAGTAAAATTATCACACTCAATTGGCTCAATGGTGTCTCAAAATTGACCAATGGATTCCCATGAATACTATTTTTTACCATAATTTACTATATTTCCCTTTTACAATAGGGTATAATATATTTACTAAGGTAATTATTCAACATGAATAAACATAAAAGTTACATATTTAAAAATTTTGGACCTATTGATTTTAAATATGGAATCCATGTTTCCAAATTCAGAACACATAAGTGGCATAAATTAATTTAAAAATAATTCTCATTGTTAAAACAAAATGCGTGTTTTTAAAAATAATCACAATCAAAAGGGTGACATTTGTTTATGTCCAATTTCAAAGTGAAATTACTTCTAATGACATAAATTGGAGTAAAAGGTAAAAATAAAATATAATTAAACTTTAAAACCACTCAAATTTATAATTTAAAACTATAATTTATTTCTATTAAAAAAAATTAGTTTTTGGTAAATTTTTAGTATTTTTCACTATTCATCAAAATATGAATGTTATGAGAAAAGTACAGAAAAATTATCCAAACAATATTTTTATGTTCCAATTATGAAGAATAATTTAATTTCACTACATTTAATATATAAAAGTGTCAAATATTGGATTTAAAAAGGGTTCTCTAATAAAAGGCAGAAAAAATGCATTATTTTAAGAAACCCATTTTATCATAAAATTTTAATATTCTATATATTATGTCTATAAAACACAAAAAAGTAATATTAAAATTATATAGGATATATATATTACAAAAATTGGTAAATACTATTCATAAGTGCTTTGGAATGTTTTGTTTTGTAAGTCGTGGTGTGCTCGATCTCAGAGTGGCATGTAGTGCAAGCTATTGAATTACTTTGAAAAGATAACATTCTTTGAAATATTGGGGTGTTACATTAAACACAAAAAACTAAAATATCATGGGAAATACTAAAAAACCTACATATATAAAGAATCAACTAAACAATAAATCCTTACTAAACTTTATAAACACCAAAAAAATGTGAATAACAAATCTTGTAAAATCCTAAAAAACAAAAATCATAATAAATTAATTCATTTAATCAAAACTGAAGAAATCCATAAAACTATAAAAAAACCAAAAATGAAATAAAAAAATATTTCTTTTTAAAATATGATCTCTATTGAAATCCTATGAAACCTATATAAAACCATATAAAACCTTTAAAAAGTTATATAACAATTTAAATCCTTAAAATTAATAATAATCATGTGAATAATTCAAAAAAACCATGAAAAAATATGAAAACCCCAAGAAATAAAAAAATGTAGTATTAAACAAAATAAAATCATTCTAAATGCAAAAAAATCAAAACTATCATTAAATAGGGAAAACAATTAAAAATATTAAAATCCCTAATCATATTTACAGTCCATATAATGAATGAAATATCATAGTAATCTATAAAAAACCATAAACATATTAAAAACATCAGAAAATATTTAAATCATTTATAGAATAATAAAATCCAAAAAAACATATTAGAACCTAAAAATTAGTTTGAATCCATAAAAAGGTCTTCAATCACCTGAAAATCAATTTATATGTCTAATATAAACTATTACAGTATTAACAATCCTTAATGAAAAACATTGAAAACCATTAAATCCTTTAAAGAATGATTACCCCTTATAAATCAAAGAGAACTCATTAAAAACCTATAAAATATAATAAATGTTAAACCATTGAAACCCCCCTGAAATATCATGAGAAATATTAAATCTCATAAAAAATTTAAAACCCATGAATCCCATTGAATTCTTCAAAAAATAATGATACCCATGAAACCCTTATAAATCATGAAAACTCATGAAAAATCATGGAAATCAATGGATGTCTATAAAAACTGTAAAACAATTTAAATTCCCTCACATCCATTGAATAGTGGATAAACCCTAGAAAACCCAATTAAACACTAAATAACCCTAACACATCATTAAACACATATAATGAAATTATAATACATATAAAACAATAAAACCCTTAAAACCCCATAGAATATTTTAAAACATCTTGAAATCCCAAAAAATCTTATTAAGACATAATAGACACATAAAAACTATATAAAAACTTATAAATCGCTATAATTCCCTATAAAACATTTTAAAACCATTAACACAATGAGAAATCCAAAAATATCTAAAACACATGAATATCAATAAAACCCTCTATAAACTATGAAAATCCTAAAAACCATAGACACCCCTACAAACATAAAATCCCATGAATATCACAGAAACCATTAAAATTAAACAAATTTCATTAAACTGGATAAAAACTCTAGAAAACAACAACAAACAACCTATAAAACTTTGAGAACTCAAGGAAAAAATATTAAATAAATTAAAAGTTTTGTAATTATTTAATTTTATTTTAAAACCCCCAAAAGGTCCCTTTAAAACCCTAGAAAACTACAAACACTATATTTATACCTAAAAACACTAAAATTAATATAAACTAACAATCACTCAATTAAAATAATGAAATAATATAACAATTAAATAAAAATAAAAAATAAAAAACTCTCCAAGACACTATAAAACCATGAAAATGGAAATAAAACCCGTAAACCCCCTTATATTATAAATGACAATAAAATCCTGAAATGTTAAAAAATATTTGAACAACTAGAAATAGATTATATATCAATAAAAACATCTAAATGTATATAAATTCTTGATACGTGATGCATGATCCACTAGAAAGTGTCATATGAAATGTTTATAATATTCATGCGTTGAGCACCACGGTCGCTACATGAAAACAAGTGAATGTTGTGTGTGGATAGTAAAAATGATATGGAAGGGGGAAACGGTCATAGTAGAACCCAAATAGAACAAGTCTCTAAGAAATATGGTCACATGAAACAACAAAGGATGACCAATCCATTGATAAGTCCTGAATTAAGCAAGATTACGCATGTTTCAAGATAAACTCACCATAATAACACTACCTTCATTCATAATGTCCAATATAAAAAAAGCGGTGGATATTTTTAACCAAATAAACATTAAATTAGAATCCCAAATTCAATGGCTTAATACATAAGTCTAATTCCTAATTTTCTATAGTCATAAAGCATAAATAATGATTTTGAAAACATTTGTACTTAACCATGACATTAGAAGACAAGTAGAACACCCTTTTGGAAATGTAAAGAAAAGAAGCCCACCACCTATTGACATTGAAGAATCCATGGTGGGGTGGGCTTGATAATCATAGCACACCATGGGTTGGGGTTTTAAAAGCATTTATGGCCTTAATTAATGTAATTATAGGCCCAGATGCTTCCCCTAAGAATGGGTGTTGGGCTTCCTCATGGAATTATATGATTAAGCCATTTAAGGCCGCCATCATTCTCCAGGTCATATCCCTTATAATTGGGACTCCAATTCCTTGCAATGGGTATTGCCCACATGTGTGTATTTTGTTATCCTTATCATTTCCACCACCAACCCTGTGATTCCCATCTGTGTCATGATCCTCATCATCTCTTCCCTCCTCAAAAGGTTTCATCCTTGAATCTGAAACATCAAAGGGAGAAAGAACAACAACATTAACGGTGACACTAAAAATCCCATATATGTCATGTAACATAATCTGGTAGGAATTATCATTGATATTCTATATCAAGTTGAAAGGACCATCACCTTGTGGATGAACTTTTTATTTTCATTTCTCTTCAAACACCTCCTTCCTCAAGTGTACCCACAACTAATCTCTCGGTTGAAACACCATTTTCCGCTGACCATTACTGGAATGCTTTGTTACATGTTAATAATTCCACTAAATTGTATCCATTACCATTGCATGAATGTCATTTACAATCATTTCATTCTTTTCATCATCATGATTATACAATTGAAAAGTAAGAAAATGTAAAATATCAATTGAAGTTAATGGTTTAAAACAATGCAGAACATAAAAAATTGAATCCTTGGTAGTAGAGTGAACCACTCGATTATAAGAAAACTCAATGAGAGGCAGTCATCTTCCCCAATGTTTTATATTTTTCTAAGTATGGCACACATTAATTTGAAATGTGTTCTTTTGAACACCTCAGTTTGACCATCTGTTTGTGGGTGTGGAGTGGTGGAGAAAAAATGTTTTGTTCATTATTTGTTCCAAAATGTCCTCCAAAAGTGACTAAGGAATTTGACATTCTTTTCAGTCGCAATTCTCTTGGGTAATTCATGCATCCTAAAAACTTCCTGGAAAAAAAATCAATGATATGGTTATCACCATTGGTTTAGAACAAGCAATAAAATGATCCATTTTACTAAACCTTCCCACCACCATAAATATACAATCATTACCTGATTGTGAACAAGGTATGTCGAGCACAAAATCTATTGAAATTTCCACCCAATGATGATAAGGAATGGATAAATTGGTGTATAATACATTTAAATTCACAATAAACTTTTTATGTCTACAGACATTACAATTTCCACAAACACTTACCACATCCTTACACATGTAAGGACAATAAAATGGTTTAATCAATAATAAAAATGTTTTCTCAACCCCAAAATACCCCATTAATCCACCAATATGAGTTTCTATTACAAGAAATTTACACATGCAACATGATGGAACAAATAATTTATTTATCAAAAAAAATCCATCATATTTCTAAAAATTACTTTTTCCATGTTTTTCACACAACATCCAAATTTCATAAAAATCCCCATCGTTAGCACACATGCCTTTCAAAATATCAAAACCAAGTATTTAATCAAACATATATTTAATAAGAGATTATCTCCTAGGAATTTCATCGATGAAAACAATTTCTTTTTCATGTGTTTTCATAATAATGTTAGGAAATTTTCACATATTTTAATCCATATTGCATGCAGCCTATTCAATATTCTATGTGAATTAATAAATTTTTGGCCTTCATGATCATAATTAACAAAAAATTCTCTTGGCCTCAAATAATGTTTCCAATTTTTTAATTTTATTTTATAGCATACAATTCCTTTTCATAGGTATAGTAGTTCAATGCAGCCCCATTATGCTTCTCAGTAAAGAATGTGATAGGCTTAGAGTCATTCATTAAAACAACCCCAATTCATATTCTAGAGGCATCACACTCAACATCCAAAATTTAGTAAATTTTATATGAATTAAGATAGGTAAATTGTTTATTATCATTGATTTTCATGAATTCATATTCTTGAGCTTTTCCACATTTGAAGCTCACACCATTCTTAAACAACTCATTCAATGGTGCTGAAATGGTTGAAAAAAACCTCACAAATCTTTTGTAAAAACCTTCATGTGCATGGAGGCTTCATACCTTGTTGACATTCTTTGGGGTTGTCCAGTACTGAAGCACCTTCACCTTCTCTTCATAAACCCTCATGCCATCAACTCCTAACAGAAACCCAAAGAAAAGAAAAAAATTTAAACAAAACAGGCATTTATTCAAGTTTTCCAGAAACCTATATTTCTTATGAGTCTCGAAAACATGTTTCAAATGTTCATTATTTTCATTAAGGCTCTTAGAATAAATAATAATGTCATCAAAATACACATCGTCAAATTTTCTAATGAATGGATGGAAAAAAATATTCATTATGCCCATGAATTTACATGAAGAATTAGTTAGTACAATAGTCATATCCTAATATTAGTACAAATTAATCATAGTTTTTAATGTTGTTATCCATTAATATCCCTCTATCATTATAATTTGATGGTATTAACTCTTTAGGTCAATTTTCGTAAATAATCATGTATTGTGGACTTCATAAAGCATATCATCCAAATGAGGTATGGGATAGAGATGCATTACTGTGATTTAATTAGTAGCTCTATAATATACATACATTCTCTATTTAACATCTTTCATGGGGACAAGGATTACGAGTACCACACAAGGACTCAGGTTCGCTCGAACAAATCCATTTCATTGAAATTCTACCTCTTCTTGTTGGATTTTATTAGTCTCATCTGGGTTAGCCCCATAATATCGTCGATTGGGAAGCCTTTCTTTTGAGAGGATGTCGATGTGGTTCACGATACCCCGCAATTGTTGAAAGCCATCAAGAATTTCTTCTCAAAAAATGTCTCAATATTTCTGCAAAAGAGACACAACAGTGGAAGGCATGGAATTGTTAGGTGAGTTATTGGTAAAACAATCTCCCTAATACAGAAGAACAAGTGTATATTCCCCCTCTAAAACTCTCTATATCTTTATTTTTCTTGTAAATAATATCACTTTTCCCTCATCTCTACTTTTTTACTCTAATTTTAACTAATGTTTTCAAGTCTTTTATTTCCCCCATTTTTTTGATTTCACTCAACACTCCTTTTTTCACTCATGAATTTTCCACATTTCTCATTTCCTATATTTTTTCCTTATTTCCTTTTTATCACTTCTCATAATCTCTCTCAATCATTACAAGTTCTTCATAGACTTTCAATGTCCTCAATGGTGTATGAATAAATGTGTTCCGATTATACTCAATAGAATAGTGGTTGGTCTATCTATCATGTGTGACCTTCCTAGGAAAGTTTTATGGACATCCCAACAAAATGGGACTAGAATGCATCAGATCTAAAACACAAATCACCTTATCTTCATTCTTCCCAATAGGAAATGAAATTTTTTCATTCTTAATAACTATAAAAAATCCACTATTATTTAACCATTGTAGTCTTTAAGTCGTAGGATTTCTAGTCACAGACAATCCAAATTTACCATCCATAAAAACACTTTCTACATTTGTACAACTACCCCATAAATAATCATACTACATACCATATCATTGACGAGGCATCTAGTATGAAAAATGTGCTAACATTTCTCTTGATCGTGTTCTCTTTCGGGATTAGAACTCAATCTGAACCGTACCACACAAATTTCACCATGTATGGCGATTTCAACTACCATATCTGAATCATCCATCAGTGATGGAAATTCAACATCGCATGTGTAACACCCCAAGATTCCACAGTACGTTTCTCTTAGAATAATGCAATAGCTTGTGTTGTACGCAACCTCGAGTACTAACACACCACAACTAATTAAACTATCCATTATGAATAGTAATACCTAATTTTTGAAATTTTATAAATCTTATCATTCAAAATGGACTTCATTTTTGGATTTAGAATATCGAATTTATCCTAGGGTGAAATTTTGGTACTTTTCGGATAAATTTTATATTTTGATGAATAGTGAAAATTACTAAATTTTAATTAAAAACAACTTTTTAAATCAAAATAATTACTGAGGATAAATTTTGAATTTTAGTGGTTATAAAGTATATTTAGAATATATTTTTACCATTTAATACAATGTTGGTCATTGAACATAATTTCACAATTAAACCGGACATAAAAAAGTGACAATCTTTTGATAATTATTATATCCTAAAAACACGCTTTTTGTTTTGACAACAGAATTTAATTTTTAATTAATTTATGCAACATATGCATTTTGAATTTGGAAAAATGGATTACATATTTAGAATCTTGATGTCTAAATTGTGTAAATAGGTAACTTTTAATTTTACACATTTTTGAATAATTACTTCGGTAAAAATTTTATTTACCATGGTTAAAGGGTAAATTTGGTAAATAAGGGATAAAAAAAATATTATAATAATAATAAATTACCCTAAAACGTATCCTAACCTTATTTGTGGATACATATCCGACCATGGGCATCTTTGGGCCGATTTTGAGATCTCATGGATCAACATGGAGGTGATATGGACACTTTATATTAATTAAGTTAAAGTAAATACAAAAATGACATAAGCTTATATCTTTTAGAAAAACAATTTTTACATAGGGTTATATATGTTGGATTTATTATTATAAATATTCATTAGAAATCTAAAAATATTTCCTACATCATGGTATTTTTTTTATAATTTTAGACATTAAATGAATTAAATTATTTATGACACAGTAATGATGTAGTATTTTCCTCATTAATAAATCATTTAATAAAAATGATTATAATGATTAAAATATTATCTAAAACCTGTAAAATTCCTATTGGATGATTTTATTTCAACCATTAGTCATCTTATCTTCGACTATAATGATTTTTGGACCATTTGGAAGTGAATATAATTATATTGTAAAATAATATTTTCACTCTTTCCTAAAGAGCCCCTCCTCTCCCCTATAAAAGGAGACCACTTCTAACCAATTCCTCACACCTCTCAAACATTTTGGTTCAGCCAAACACTGCCCAAATATTCTCTCAACTTCTCTCCCATCATCCTAGAATCCCTATTTTAGTCATAAATCCATCCTATGGAGCCCTTTTGATCAAATAAAAAGGAAGAACTCGAAGAAGAGGTTACACTTTCACCACCCTCTTTCTAGTTACTTTCTTCTTCCACTTCCTATTTGTTTATTATTTACATTCTAAAATAATAACTCCAGTATATTCTATATACTGTGATGTTATTACAAATATGGTACAACCATATTCAGTATTATACCCATCATTTTAATGACATGTCACCTTACGTGCGTACGTATGGCTTACCGTCTCCACGTCGTGGTGTAATTGTTATTCAATACATTATTATTTGTACGGTATAATAATGAGTATAAATGATGTAAATAATTAATATTACATTATAATTATTATTTATATATGATATACCATTCAATTATATATTATTTTAATATAAAAATAATGATATTTTCCCTCATGCGTACGTACGGAATACCGTCTCCACGAACGTGATAAGATTCATTACCCATCGTATCCATTCCAGAATAATTTTCATTTGATGGTTAAAAATAATTTTTATAGAAATAATATCATTCTGAATATGAATAAGATACAACCTATCCATTTGAAACAAGTCTTATGTAACCAATCATATAAGAAGAATGAATCGGTTATCACCCGAAACGACAATAATACTAAGATATTATTAATAAATCAATATTAAAAGATCATATATGCTATCATATTGATGCATGTGATTATTGTATAATTTAATAACAATGTTTTAACTATTATAAAAGAGGTTAACATAAAATAAACTAAGGAAAAGTAAAAGGTAAGGGTTTACTTCACAATCTCTTCCTTATCCGAGGTTATTTATACGTATTTCTGCTGGGACCTCGTTATTACCACATCCATGTTTCTTAAAAATGTCTTTCAAATTTTTTTTTATATTTAATAGAAAATGGGTTAAAGTCATTTATTCCCTTATACGTTTTTTAATGGAATCTTTCTGTCATTTTCCATATAGGGTACTTTTTGACCTTTTCGACAAATTTAAGGTAAGAATGTTTTTTTAACTTATACAGTGGGTGCGGCTACTTTCCACCGTTATAACTTCATCGAAGCTTCCCTTACAATCTTATAAGAATATTTTCAAATTAAATGTATTATTTTATAATTATATGACTTTTAACTGATTAAAAAAAAAGATATTTCTCTCAAATAGTTTTTCATCTATATCAACATCCCTTGGTGGATTTTAAGCTTATTCATTATAATACAAAACTTCCATATTGTTTTTAAGGTTTTGTGGTATGTTTGATTGTGGATGTGTTATTTTTATACCATCCATGGTTTATGAAGAAAATATTGACATTTCGTATGCTAGTTTTAATACGAATGTTTATGTTATGTTTAAACCTGTTCATATGAGGAATGCATTGGACATAATAAGTGACGGGTGGAGCCCTCTATAGCTCATAGATGCATCGGTAGGTCTCATAAGACAAACTAGTGTCTTGGAACAAGACCTTGAAAAAATCTTATTTGTAGTCTTGGAAAAAGGTCTTGACTATGTGGTAATGATAGTCTGGAATTATGCATTCCCTTAATATGAATGTGGTAATTGATATTGCATGTGATTATTCGACTAGTAGAATATCCATGTGAGTAAGTAAATGGAATTATTTGGTTTTACTTTTTCCATGTTATTCTGAAGTTCAAGTTTAATAAGGCTTTTGTTTTAGGTATATATGGCCTTAAATGCTTATATTTTCTATTGAAAGCTTCCACTATATTGTTATCCTTACTAAGCATTTGAGCTCACCCCTTTCAATGTTTTATTTTTCCCAGGATGTGAAGAAGTGTATTATGACTAACTTGCAGGAATATTCAGTGGGGATATGAGTGTGGAATATAGAGACTATGTTATTGTAGTTTTCATTTAAATTATGTAATGTAAAACTTATGAATATATCTAGTGTTTCCATGGCTACTAAACTAATCGGTCTTTCGATACATGATCTTTTTGGGATCATGAAAATGTTATGTAATAATACACCGACTCTGGGTGACTGGGGTCAGGGCGTTACAGTTGGTATCAAAGATAGTTTAGTACAAAACTTGGAAGCAAGATTTAGATAAACTCTGATTAGAGCACATATCCCTAAGATAGACTTTGAGGATTAGTATAGAAGAACTTCCTAAAATTTTGGTATTGTAGAGAATTTTTGAGTTTTCTGAGCAATACATCCCTGTCTGGATACGAGCAGGTAGAGGTGGCTCTGGAATAGATGTACCAAGGGGTAAAACCCAAAAACACTTCTTTGAGCTAGACTCGAACGGAAACCGGTGCACGACAACGGGCCTTGCTGCACTCTTTGTTACGACACTCCCGGGGGATATGCTTAGGATAATTCTCATTTTCATTACAAACCATTATGAAGTGTTATGAGTATATAACCCTCAAAGAAATTTTTTTATGATTATGAATTATATCCATATAGTGTACAATTTATGTTAACTGTTTTATGAGTATGGAATTGTGTATCTCAATTCATAAACTAATCTAATTTATGACATTGTTTAGAAATGGCGCCTTGTGGAAGAAATGGAAACGGTATCAATACACGGACTCCATGTAGGGATTTCCCTCCTACTCAAGATAATTATGGTGGAGCTAGTGATACCACTGGTGCTGATCAGCTTCTCACTATACTGGGACAACTCAATCAGGTTATGAATAATAAGCTTACTCGTATGGAGCACCCTGATCTGCAACGTGGAGGATAAATTCCAGATCACTTCATGAGGCAACAACCACCAAAATTTAATGGGGATACAAATCCACTAGTAGCTGAGTAGTGGATCAATTACTTAGAGAAAATATTCTACGCCTTAGGGTGTAGTGAAAGGGAGAAAGTTGTAATGGAAGTTTATCACCTCACTGGAGATGCTGATAAATGGTGGTCCTTGATTCAAAATAAAAAGGAAGATGAAGAGTTATCAAGTATGTAATGCAGGGAGTTTAAAGATATTTTCTTAGAAAAATACTTTCCTCATGACCATCGAGCAGATATGGAAAGGCAGATTCTCGATCTGAGGTAAAAGAAGGATGAGAATGTTGCGAAGTATGAGGCTAACTATACAAGGTTAGCAAGGTATGCAGCTGATTATAAACGTAACCAACGAAGTAAGATAGACCGCTTCATTGATGGGTTAAAACCATTTCTCCGTCGAGCTTTAGTATCACAATCCTTCTCTTCATTTGAAGACATTGTCTCATGTGCTATCAAGACGGAAAAAGAATTCTCTAAGTCTTATGACTTTAAAGAAAAGCAGGAGTAGAAGAGATCTGATGATCACTCTGGAAACGAAAATAAGGGGAAGAAGGGAAAAGTTATACATCTATCCTGCAGTAAATGTGGGAAGAAACCCCCCGGTATTTGCTTGAAGGGAATGGGAGTCTGTTACAAGTGTGGTGAAAAAGGCCAGCAAGCTCACAATTGCAAGGGGAAGAAATAAGCTACCGATGTTCAGTGCTATAATTGCAGGGAAATGGGACATTATGCAAATAAATGTTCTAAGAATCAGGAGAACATACCTCAGAAGAGGCCAAGGGATCAAGGCCCGGCTTATGCTATCCCTACCGCTAAGGTAGAAGCTCTGAAAGTTGTGGTGGCAGGTAATTTAATGGTTTCCTCATGTTTAGAAAATGCATTATTTGATTCTGGATCATCGCATTGTTTCATATATTCCTAGTTTGCAATGAAAATTAGATATTTTCAATTTGATTTAACAAGAGAGTTGTCAGTAAAAACCCTTAAGGAGAGTATCATTGCTACAAAGTTCGGTGGGTCTGTTCCCATTAGGGCATATAAATGTTCTTTATCTGCTGATCTCATCGTCATACCCATGACTGAATTTGATATAATCCTCGGTATGGATTGTCTTTCAGACCTTGATGCAAAAATTTATTGTAAGAATAATGTGGTTACAATTTTTGATGATGATGATAAGAAAAACCATATATTTCGAGCAGAATCATCGCCACCTAATTCTTATCTAGATCCACCCCCAGTAGCTCAACTAAATTCAATTATTGGGGAGGAAGAGAATGAAATTACTATGGGTGAGGAAAGGAATATCCAAATAGAGGATGTACCTATTGTGAGAAAATATGTTGATGTGTTTCTAGAATATTTACCTGGACATCCTCCAGAATGAGAAGTTGAGTTTTCCATTGATTTAATTCATGGTTCAAGGCCCATATCAAATACCCCTTATAGAATGTCCATTGTGGAATTAGTTGAACTGAAGAAACAACTAGTGGAATTGAGTAACAAGGGATTTATTTGTCCTAGTGTTTCTCCATGGGGAGCCACTATCCTTTTTGTTAAGAAGAAAGATGGATCTATGAGGTTATGCATTGACTATAGGGAGATCAATGCTATAACAATAAAGAACAAGTATCCCCTACCTCACATTAATGATTTGTTTGACCAACTACATGGAGCTCAATAATTTTCAAAGATTGTCCTTCGATCTAGATACCATCAGTTGTGTGTGATGAAGGAAGACATTCGGAAGACAGCATTTCGAACAAGGTACGGACATTACGAGTTTACAGTAATGCCTTTTGGATTGAATAATGCACCCTATGTATTCATGGATCTAATGAATAGAGTTTTCAAGGAGTATCATGATGATTTTGTAGTGGTATTTATTGATTATATCTTGGTATACTCCAAAAGTCACGAAGATCGTGAATATCACTTGTGCATTATCCTGAAGACTCTTAGAAGACATGAATTATATGGAATGTTTAGCAAGTGTGAATTATGTCTTCATGAGATTTGATTTCTTGGCCATATTGTCTCTAAAGATGGAATCTCTGTTGATCCGTCTAAGACCAAGGAAATCCATGAATGGCCAGCACCAACGAGTATAACTGAGGTACGCAGTTTTATTGGTTTAGCAGGTTATTATCGATGTTTCGTCCAGAATTTTACCCGGTTGGCTAACCCATTAACGAAGCTCACACGTAAAGGGGTTAATTTGTCTGCACAAAAGAGTGTGAAGAATAATTCAAATAACTTAAGAGAAGATTAGTCAATTCTCCTATATTCACTCTACCATCGGGGAACGATGGGTTCATTATTTATAGTGATGCATCGAAGAAAGGACATTGTTGTGTCCATATGCAGAATGATAGGGTTATTGCCTATGCTTCACGACAGCTAAAAATTCATGAGCAAAACTATCCAACTCATGATCTCGAGTTATCAGCTGTGATCTTTTGCTTTAAAGATATGGAGACACTACCTCTATAGTGAAAAATGTGAGATTTATACTGATCACAAGAGTTTGAAGTATATTTTCTCACAAAAAGAACTCAACATGAGGCAAAGGTGATGGCTTAAACTACTCAAGGATTATGATTGCACGATACACTACCACCCGGGGAAGGAAAATAATGTGGCAGAAGCATTGAGTAGAAAGGACATTGGAGTCTTGAACATGTTGAGAGTGGAAAGAGATCCTATTATCATGAATCTAGTAAAGATGGATATGGTAATCACCATGGAAGGTGAAACATCAAAACATTTTCAAATGTTTGCAAAACCATCTTTACTAGAAAGGATAATGAGTTCTCAGGCTGATGATGAAGAGTTTGAAAATAATATTAAAGCTGTGAATGATGGGAGGTTGAGTGAATTTGTGTATGGAGATGGAATTTTGAAATTTGGGAGAAGACTTTGTGTTCATGATATACCTGATTTAAAGAGAAAATTGTTGGACGATGCTCATAGTTCCAATTTTTTTATACACCCCGGGAGCACCAAAATGTAAATACATTTGAAGGAACATTTTTGGTGGGACAACATGAAGAGAGAGATTGCTGATTTTGTGTCAAGATATATGGTTTTTCAACAAGTGAAAGTTGGAAGGCAACAGGCTGGTGGAGTATTGCAACCTCTTACCATACCTAAGTGGAAATGGGATAATATTACGATGGACTTTGTCATGGGACTACCAAAGACTCCTAGAAGGAATGACGCAATATGGGTCATTGTTGATCGTCTTACTAAGTCAGCACATTTTCTTGATATAAGAGAAGATCTACCACTTGAACGTCTAGCAAGAATATATATTGATGAAGTTGTAAGACTTCATTGAGTACCACTATCGATTGTTTCTGATCGTGATCCTCGTTTCACATCAAGATTCTGGAAAAGTCATCAGAAGGCCTTAGATAATGAACTTCTTTTGAGCACTATCTACCACCCTCAAACAGATGGACAATCAGAACAAACTATTCAAACCTTAGAAGACATGTTGAGATCATGCTCACTTGACATTCAGGGTATATGGGATCAAAATTTACCACTGGTTGAATTTTCTTATAACAATAGCTTCCATTAAAGCATTTAGATGGCACCATATGAAGCATTATATGAAAAGAGATGTCGCACACCAACCTGTTGGGATGATGTTGGTGAAAGAAAACTTGTAGGCCCAGATCTGGTAGAGGAAATGATGGAAAAGGTGAAGGTAATCCAAAACCACATCAAAGCAGCTCAAAGTAGGCAGAAGAGCAATGCTGACAACCGAAGTAAGGATTTGGAAGTTCAAGTGGGAGATCATGTTTTCCTGATTATGTCCCAAGTACATAGGAACTTTTGGAAATCTAGATCATATTGGGGATGTAGCTTACCATTTGGCAATGCCGCCAAGTCTCTTCAAAGTTCACGAAGTGTTCCACATATCAATGTTGAGAAAATACATGCCTTACCCAATGCATGTACTGACCTATGAGGAATTGGAATTGGAACCCGATCTGTCTTATTGTGAAGAGACCATCAAGATCCTTGACACCCGAGAGCAAGTGCTGAGAAACTAGACCACTCGTCTGGAGAAAGTTCTATGGAGAAACCATAAGATGGAAGAGACAACGTGGGAACCGGTGGAACTTATGATGAAGATCCACCCGAGTCTTTTTATGCAGTAATACCCTAGAAATTGCGAGGACGCAATTATTTTAAAGATGGGAGAATGTAACACCCCAAGCTTCCACAGTACGTTTCCCTTAAAACAATGCAATAGCGGTTCTTGTACGCAACGTCGAGTTCTAACACACCACAACTAATTAAACTAGCCGGTATGAAGATTAATACCAAATTTTTGAAATTTTATAAATCTTATCATTCAAAATGGACTTCATTTTTGGATTCATAATATTGAATTTAGCCTAGGGTGAATGTTTGGTACTTTTTGGATAACTTTTATATTTTGATGAATAGTGAAAATTACTAAATTTTAATTAAAAACAACTTTTTAAATCAAAATAATTAATAACAATAAATTTTGAATTTGAGTGGTTATAAATTATATTTAGAATATATTTTTACCATTTAATAAAATTTTGGTCATTGAACATAATTTCACAATTAAACATGACATAAACAAGTGACAATCTTTTGATAATTATTATATCCTAAAAACACGTTTTTTGTTTTGACAGCGAAATTTAATTTTCATTTAATTTCTACCACTTCTGCGTTTTGAATTTGAAAAATTGGATTACATATTTAGAATTAGGATGTATAGATTATGTAAATAGGTGACTTTTATTTTTACACATTTCTGAATAATTACTTCGGTAAAAATTTTATTTACCATGGTTAAAGGGTAAATTCGGTAAATAAGGGTAAAAAAATAATATTATAATAATAATAAATTACCCTAAAACATATCCTAACCTTATTGGTGGATACATATCCTCCCATGGGTATCTTTGGGTCGATTTTGAGACCCCATGGAGCCACATGGAGGTGACATTGACAATTTATATAAATTCAGTTAAAGTAAATACAAAAATGACATAAGCTTATATCTTTTAGAAAAACAATTTTTACATAGGGTTATATATGTTGGATTTTAGATTATAAATATTAATTAGAAATATATAAAGATTTACTACATCATGGTAATTGTTTTATAATTTTTAGACATCAAATAAATTAAATTATGTATGACACAATAATGATGTATTATTTACCTCATTAATAAGTCATTTAATAAAAATGATTATAATGATTAAAATATTATATAAAACCTGTCCAATTCCAATTGGATGATTTTATTTCGACCATTAGTCATCTTATCTTCTCCTATAAGGATTTTTGGTCCATTTGGAACCGAATTACATTATATTATAAAATAATATTTTCACGCTTTCGTAAAGAGCCCCTCCTCTCCCTTATAAAAGGAGACCACTTATAACCAATTCCTTACACCTCTCAAGCCTTTTGGTTCTGCAAAACCCTACCCAAATACTCTCTCCAATTATCTCCCATAATCCTAGAATCCCTCTTTTAGCCATAAATCCATCCTAACGAGTCCTTTTGATCAAATCAAAAAGAAGAACTCGAAGAAGAGGTAACGTTTTCACCACCCTCTTTCAAGTTACTTTCTTCTTCCACTTCATCTTTGTTTATTATTTCCACTATTAAATAATAACTCTAGTATCTTCTATATACTGTGATGTTATTATAAATATGGTACAACCATATTCAGTATTATACCCATCATTTGAATGACATGTCACCATACATGCGTACGTACGGCTTACCGTCTCCACGTCGTGGTGTAATTGTTATTCAATACATTATTATTTTTATGGATATAATAATGAGTATAAATTATGTAAATAATTAATATGACATTATAATTATTCTATATATATGATATACCATTCAATTATATATTATTTTAATATCAAAAGAATGATATTTTCGCTCGTGCGTACGTACGGAATACCGTCTCCACGAACGCGATAAGATTCATTTCTCATCGTATCCATTCAAGAATAATTTTCATTTGATGGATAAAAATAATGTTTATAGACATAATATAATTTTGAATATGAATAAGATACAACCTATCCATTTTAAACAAGTCTTATGTAACCAAACATAATAGAGAATGAATCGGTTATCACTTGAAACGACAATAATACTAAGATATTATTATTAAATCAATTTTAAAAGATCATATATGATATCATATTGATGTATGTGATTATTTTATAATTTAAAAACAATGTTTTAACTATTATAAAAGATGTTAACATACCATCAACTAAAGAAAATTACAAGGTATGGGTTTACTTCACAATCTCTTCCTTATCCGAGGTTGTTTATACGTATTTCTGTTGGGACCACGTTATCATCTACATCCATGTTTCTTAAAAATGACTTTCAGAACATTTAAAATATTTAATATTAAATGGGTTAAAGTCATTTATACCCTTATACGTTTTTGAAAGGAATCTTTCTGTCATTTTCCAAATAAATTACTTTTTGACCTTTTTGACAAATTTAAGGTAAGAATGTTTTTTTTTAACTTATACGGCGGGTGAAGTTATTTTCCTCCATTATAACTTCGTCGAAGTTTCCCTTACAAGATTATAATAATATTTTCAAAGTAAATGTATTATTTTATAATTATATGACTTTTAAATTATTTAAAAAAAAAGAGATATTTCTCTCAAATAGTTTTTCATCTATGTCAACATCCTTTGGTGGATTTTAAGCTTATTCATTATAATACAAAACTTTCATATTGTATTTATGGTTTAAGGTATGTTTGACTGTGAATGTGTTATTTTTATACAATCCATGGTTTATGAAGAAAGTATTGACATTTATTATGCGAGTTTAAATACGAATGTTTATGTTATGTTTAAACCTGTTCATATGAGGAATGCATTTGACTTAATAAGTGACGGGTGGAGCCCGCTATAGCTCCTCGATACATCAGTAGGTCTCATGAGACAAACTAGTGTCTTGGCACAAGGCCTTGACAAAATCTTATTTGTAGTCTTGGCACAAGGCCTTGACTATGTGATTATGATAGTCTGGCATTATGCATTCCCTTAATATGAAAGTGGTTATTAATATTGCATGTGATTATTCGACAAGTAGAATATCCATGTGAGTAAGTAAATGGAATTATTTGATTTTACTTTTTCCATGTTATGCTAAAGTTGAAGTTTAATAAGGCTTTTGTTTTAGTTATAAATTTCCTTAAATTCTTATGTTTTCTTATGAAAGTTTCTGCTATATTGTTATCATTACTCAGCATTTGAGCCCACCCCTTTTGATGTTTTATTTTTCCCAGGATGTGATGAAGTGTATTATGACTGACTTGCAGGAATAGTCAGTGGGGATATGAGTGTGGACTATGGAGACTATGTTATTGTAGTTTTCATTTTAATGATGTAATTTAAAACTTATGAATATATCTAGTGTTTCCAAGGCTACTAAACAAATATGTCTTTCGAGACATGATCTTTCTTGTGATCATGCCAATGTTATGTAATAATGCACCAACTCTGGGTAACTGGGGTCAGGGAGTTACAGCATGAGAAGTCAATAAGAACATATCCATCATCCAAAATTATCATTTTACTACTCTTTGTGGATGGTGAAGAAATATGTCCAAATCCTTGTTATTTAAAATATCTGATATCACATGATTTGGAAACAACCTTACCCTCCATTTTTCCTTTAGATTATAGACATTGTGGTTTTGGTTTGGTCACATATTTTGAATCTATTTTATTTTCCATTAAATTTATTGTGGTTTGGAATCCACGTGCATAAAAGAATATTTTGAATCCTTACCATAGGATGTTTGGTGAATCCTTATTTCCTTTAATTTCCTCTCTGTTTGGGTACACAAGTGAAGTAGATCCTCCTTGTCCATGTAGTGGTGCATGTTTAATATTTATTCAGTGTCATGTTTGAGGCCATTCACAAACCATTACATGTTGGCCTATTGCTCATAATCAATATTCATCCGAATAATTGTTACTTCTATCTCTTTTTGATAATCCTCAACACACATGGACCCTTATTTCAAACCCTACAACATGAGGAAAAATTTATGATAATAGTGGCAATAAATGAACCTCTAACACATTACAATATTCATATCTCACTATGTGTGGATGGTTATTTCTCCACGTCATTGTTTACTCACTTTTAGTTGGTCCCACCAAATACTAGCATAGTCTGTCTACTTCACAACTGCCAACATCACTTATTTTTCTCTAAATATGAGTGGCAATGAAAAAATTGTTTGAACTTTCTTTAAATTTCCAAGTGTGTTTTAAGATCATTCATACCTTGGATTGAATGAACCCTCATCTTTACTCTTCCATGATTTTTGTATTGCCTTTATGGTGAAGTATTTTGTCGAATTAGTTACTTGTGAAAATAAGATAACTCCTATTATTCTTCAACAACCCGACTCCATAGTGGCTCTCTTGATATATAAGGGGATTGATTTTTATACATCTTAGCATTAATCCTTTGGAATTGTTCTTGTACATCCCTCATGAACAACATAATGTCAATATAATTTATGTTAATCATCTCTTCCATTAATGAATCATTTGAGAAAATTTGAAATGAAATGAAAATGGACCTCACACACTCCCTCACATGTTTACACTTAGTCTTTTTCTTTTATCAAACTGTTACACTCTTGGCTTTTACCACTCAACTAGATTCTTAAACCATTCTTATATAATTTCATCAAATTGAAAGGACTGTTGATATTTGGAAATCCGAAACTAGAATTAAAAGATAAAATTCAATATGGATTCAGGATGAAATATGTTGGAAGGGGAAGAAAAATTAATGAAAAAGAATAAAAATGGGACGGAGAATTAAAAATGTTAGAATTTTTATTGAGCCTTTAATTTTTTTTTTTAATTTTGGGATTTTTTAATAAATAAAAAACCAACAAAATGAATTTTTTTATATTTAAATGTAGGAACATTAGGGACATGTATCATCATATGGAATCAATGAGAGATTTTCATGGTTTTAAAATTATTTAATTTTTAGCAAATTTTGATTTCGAAGTATTTATCTATTTATTGAGTTTATTTTGATGATTACAAATTGAGATGAAAGATGAGCTACTCAACTAAAATAATGATATATTATAGTTCTTAAATGACAAATAAATGATGTTCGTAGGTGAAAAAAATGAAACCGAATTGATGTTAGTGTGATTAGAAGAGAAATTGAAATGGAAGAAATGATAATAATTAAGGAACTTTATTTATGGAAAATTCTCTCTAATACAAAATGATATGTGATGCAAGACCCAGTAGTAAGTTTTATAGGAACCGTGTATAATGTTCTCACATTGAGGACCTTGATCGCAGTAAGAAAAAAAATAATTGTAGAGTGCAGATAGTGAAAATGATAGGGAAGGGGGAAATGGTCAAGGTAGAAACCAAAGAGAAATGGCCCCTAAGAACTATAGCCACAAGATCACATAAAGGATGACCAATCCATTGATAAGTCAAGAGTTAAACAAGAATACAATGTTCTATGAAAAACATACCACTATAACATTACATTCATCCATGATGTTCAAAGAGTACAAAGGGTGTCTATTTCAAGCCAATGAAACATGAAACTCAAATCACACATAGGGATCATCTATACATTATTATAATTCCTAGAATTACATAGTCAAAAATCCAAATTAATTCTTTCACAACTTTGGAACATTACCAAGATGTTATGATATAAGGATAACACCTTTTAGAAAATATAAAGACAAGTAGCTCACCACCTTTTTACTTTGAAGATTCCATAGTGGGTGGGATTTTAATTCATAGCACACAATGTTGTGGGTTTTTAAAAGGATATTTGTGCTTTAATCAATGTATTTATAGGCCCAGATTATTCCCATAAGAAAAGGTGATGGGACTCCTCGTGTAATTAAATGATTATCCCATTTAAGGCCTCCATCATTCTCTTGTTCGCTCCCTTGTCATTGGGCCTCTGATTCCCCATAATGGATCTTATCCAATAATGACCATTATGCCCTCCTTTTCAGGTCCACTTCTTTCCCCATGATACTCATGTGTTCCATGATCCTCATCAATTCCTATAAAATACATAAATATATTGAATGATCTCAACACCCCTAAATATTTTTCTAAATCACTAGAAATCATTTAGAATTAAATAACCACAAAAACTCATAGAACCCAATAATAATCATAAGAAATCAAATTTCAATGAAAATAATTTTAAAATTAAAAACACCACGTATTGATGATAATAAAGTAAATACACTTAAAATGACATAATTTCTATTTAAAATATCAAAAACCATAAAAACTAGTTAAAAAGATAAAAAAACATGGAAAACTTTATAAAGCCCTGGAAACCCAAAAATAGTAATAATTTTCTTCAAAATAAAGAAAACAAAGAAAACTTGGTTGAAAATAGTCATATAAAAAAATCATGAAAACAATATGAAGCACTAAACAACCATGAAAATACCTAAAAACAATGCAACTCATAAAAAACATGAAACTACATTCAAATTTTTAGATTACCATATAAATTAATTAAAACCATTGTAAAACCATTGAAAATCATTAAGACCCTAAATGAGAATAAAACCCCATTGAAAGAATATAAAATCCTTGAACACAAATAAAACATCTAAAATGAAATCAAATCCATTCTAAAAACCCATAACACATAGAATACATTATAAATTATCAATAAAATTTATAAAACAATATTAATATTATGAATAACCATGAACACATTGAAAAAAAATGAAAAACATAAAAAATCATGGAATACACATGGAAATAATGAAAAGGCCTAGGAAAAAACAGAGAATTCATAAATAATTCATCAATTTTATGAAAACATTAAAATGATGAAAAATATATAAATACCATGTAATGTCTTTTAAATGTTTGGAAATACCAACTATCCCAGAAAAATGAAAATTGCATATTGAACCCATTTAAAATTCCGGAAAACACCAAAAAAACCTTGAAAATAATTGAATATAATGAATAAAAATAAGAGAATTTAAACTCCTACAAAATCATAAAAACAATTTAACATTATAAATCCCATAAAACCATAAAAACTATATTGATTTAGAATTCATTAAAATCTATGGAAACTCGTGAAAATCATTAAAAACAATTTAAAACCCTATAATTCTCTCCAAAAACCAAAAAACCAAAAAAATGACTTCAAAACACTAAATTGAATTTTACAACATCAAAAAAAATTTAAATTCATTAAACCCTAAGGAATATCTTAAAAACCATATAAGCCCATTAAAAATATGAAAAACCCTACACACCTCTACAAATACCTATATGTGCCCTAAAAGACTAAAACCCCCATGAAAATACATGAAACCCCCAAAAATTCATCAAAACTAAGAAAACAATATAATCCAATTTATAACCTTATAAGACCCTGTATAATTTCTAATTTCCCCAAAAAATATATGATATAATGGAAATCCATAAAAACATTGAAGAACCTTGAAGATTTATAAAAATCTATTAAACATGGAAACCCTATAAAAATACTAAAATCCCCAAAACAACTATTAAAATATTAGAACGTTAAAAAACCCATGAAAAATTTAGAAAATCTACAAACAAACTTAGTTCACTCTAATTCAACAAAAAAGATGAAATGCTGAATAAAATAATCGAAAATATTAAAACAAATGAATAGAGTAAAACCCCTCTAAAACATTATGGTTTTTAAAATCTTATAACCCCTTCAACAATCTGAAAAAATGAAATTCCATTAAAACTATATAAAATATATGACAAACCACGAGGAACTATGAATTAAAATAGAACATAATAGAAAACCATGAAAACATTAAAAATCCATTCAAATAGGTATAAATTATTTAAAAAATAAAATGGAACTGTAAAATCCATAATATATAATGAAAACCCTAAATAACTAGTTACACCCTAGAAGGCCATGATAAATTAGCAACACATTGGAAAAACAAAAAATATCAAGAAAACCATAGAAACCATTAAAAATCTTATATTACATTGAAATACACAATAAACATTGAAAACCCTATATAACCTTAAAAAACTATAAAAATACTATGAAAAATTATATTTCATAACAACACATGATCTAATAATAACCTAGAAAATCTATGAAAATTCCGAATAAATAATAAAAAAATTATTGAATTGTTTGTAATACATTAAAATCCCTCAATTCATTACCATATATTATACATATTAAAAAAATTAAAAAATAATTAAATACCTAAAAAATTTATCTAAAAAATATTAAAATCGACGAAATAATTTAAAAAGATTAAAAAAAATCTTAAACAACTTTTAGATGCACTAATCCTTAATGGAAAATCATGAAAATTGAACAAAAAATACTCAATCCTAGTAAAATATTTGAAAACCCCATGACAACTATTTAAAATCCTTAAAACCCTAATGAAACACTATAAAACTATAAAAACTGATGGAAAATAATAAAAACACCTTGATAATATGAAACCATAGAGAATATATATAAAAATGATCAAAACACCAAAAACCACCTCAAAACCACATCTAATACTTTGAAAATTTTGAGAAGTAATGTAAATGTATAAAAAAATAGACGAAAATGTAAATCCAAAAACACTATAATTCTCTATATGACAATAAAAATCAATATAAACCCATGAAACTTCTTAATTGTAAGGGCCCATCATTCTCAAAGCCCTTACCACATCATAATGTCATTTTGGAATGTTTATAGATGCTTTCATGTTTTTTTAAAAATTTATTAAATATTGTTTTTTTATTTAAAATGAAAATTATATCTTTCAGATGTTATTTTGAAAATGGGAAACCAGAATTTTATTCAAAAAAATAATGTTTTGAGTTAAATGAATATTTGGATAATTTGAAATCAACATCAATACTTTATAGTATAATGTGATTTAAAATATTTGTATGAGTTTTAGAAATAATTTTGAAGTATTAGAAATGCTGTTTTATTTAACATTTTGTATTATACTTCCATTACCCCCAACTATTCTATGTAAATTTATGTTATGTTTTCAAAAGGAATTTTATAGGTAATCATCCCTCTATGTGTGTGTTAATGAAATTTCTGATTTCTAATAGCTATATAAAGTTTTCTAATTAGTTCGTAAGTTAATATTTCATTTACAAACACTATATAATGGTTAATATAGGATCATTGAAGTTTATGAATTTTAGGTTATACTTCACATAAGGGTTAGAAAATGTTTTTAATTTTCTCATAATGGTATACCATTCTAATATAAGGTTAAATTTATTTCCTTTAATGTATAAAAATGAAAGGGACATTATTATTTAAATATATAAGGTTTAATCTAGATTTTTTATTTTGATAATTATAAAAATATTTAACATAAATCATTTTCAACACGATGCTTCAAAAATATGTTTTCTTAGAATTTAATATTCATCCTTCCTGTAATGTCATATAATTCATTTTTCCCTAGAAAACTATGGTTTTACGTATAAATATATTGGAAACTATTTAGAAAATGATATTAATATAATTGGATGAGAATTATATAATTTAAATTACGGTATACATAAATTAAATTTATATTTTAAGAAAATAATGATTTTGACATAGAATATTTATATATTATGCATGAAGAATAAAACTTCCAATCATTTTTATTTTATTGTATTATATTTTAACTTGGTTCTTTAAATAACACCATCTTGGTTTCTTTATTTTTTTCAAAATAGGTAAGAGTTATGAAGTGTAAGGATGATTTTGGGTAGTTTTGTGCTCTTCGGTGTCTTTTATCTATTATATGGGAATCCTATGTTCCATATCCACTTACATTTAACCTCATGTTTTTAATTTAAATGTCACATGACAATAACTTCTGTATTGAAGTTTATTAGTTTTCCTGATAGTGTACCATTATTCAATATTAAAGAAGAAACCATTATGATATGAGATTGTATCAGACCACATATTTCCTCACTTATATAATCATTACAACTATAATGTTTATAATTCTATTTTGAGGATTGATAATTAACCATTTTTATATCATATTCAAGTGTTAACCTGTCAAACATTAGATTTATTTTGAAAGGTAGATGGATCTATCCATAAATATATTTAAAATAAAGATATTGTAGGAGGAGGAATGAAATATTATCCCATGATGTGTTATAATTTCTAAATATGAAATTATCAACATAAAGAAGTTAAAGATAATATAGAATAATTATATATTAATATTATTATTAATTAAAATTATGATTTATCACATATTATTATTGGATTAATTTATGAATATTGGATCACAATGATTGTTTTATATTTATAATATATAATGCCATGTTGTTTTATTAAATATTTATAATATAAATTTAATAAATAAAAAATTAAAAGGTATAACCACATATCATATATAATTATGAGTATCATATGATTTCTAAAATTTTGATGGTTAAGTTCATTATCAGTGTTTTTTTAATTTCAAAATTAAAAATTAATGAAAACAATTTCCTTTACTTAAGTTGTATACAGATTATAAATTTAGAAAAAAAATATAAGAGGGAGATTAGGATACCCATTTTCATAAATTATTTACCCTATTTCAAAATATAGGCATACACCGTTATTCAATTTTAATAACAATTTTATAATTCAAAGAATAAGTGAATTGAAATTAAAAAGTCCTTAAAATAATTAGATGCATATTATAATTATAGAGTTTAATGATTATCATGTTTAGATTAACTAATTTCTGAAATTTTTTTATTGTTCTATTATTAGATTTAATATTTTTAAATATATCAAATTATTTAATAATGAAAATTATTCACGAAAATATTCCAGGTAATGAAATATATTATTATATATTGTATAAGAAATATTAATTGACAATATCAAAATGATAAGGAATTGTGGTGTTAAACTGTTCAATAAATTTTGCAGGGGATTATTATCATATTTTATGATAATAGAAAATTAAAAATCCTAATCGAATAATAACTATGATTAATATTTCTTTATGTGTAATTAAATTATTGGAAAGAAAATTATGATCAATTATTTTATACGTAAATACATGATATTTATTAGTTATTCAATATTATTTTATTAGTCATGTTATATAGAATGGTCAATATGCCTAGAAATTGATAAAATATTGTAAATATGGAAATATTAAATAATTAAATTATATAGGCATGAACTGAATAAATACATATATTATTGAATTTATTTAATGTTTATTTAATTCAAAATTATGTTTTATTTATTATAGACAATACAATTTATATTTATAGGTTACATGATACATAAAACATAATAGTAATAAAACGATAAATCCAAGATGATTTTAAAAAGGTTTTTAAATAATGAAAAAAATGTTTTAGGATAAAAATATCTTGTCATATTGGGGGAGGATTAAATGCTTCGACGAAATTTCCAAAGTTCATTTAGTTATTGGAAAAAATAATTTTTCTGTTTTATGTGTGATATAAATATATTTGGTGTTCATGTGATTGATTGATAACATTGTATCGATAGAATTACTGATTAGAAATATGTTATATCCCTATAACATTAATATTGGTTGATATATATGTTGTAAAATAGGCTGGGATCATCGGGGTGTACTGATGGTTGATTCTACTATTGTTATATCTTGCTATATTAAACATAATGTTGTAACACACAAAGGTAATTAAGACTTTTTAGGGGGTGTGGTATCATTGATTATTTATTTATTAATGATTTTCCATTGATGGTCGAGTCGATGAATTTCATTTATATGATATGTTTATAGAAATGGAATTTAGTTTTTATGAAATTTAATTTGAGTTAATCATTTAATTTGAATTGTATTCTATGTCATATTGTGCCTATATATTGATGATGTGATTGATGAACAAATTAATTAATGGGTCAGTTCTTGTTATTCACCAATTATGATGATATATGTGGGAATATATTAAAAATTAAATGTTGCATCAAAATATACATTGAAAATTAAATAGTTTATAATGTTAATTAAAAAAAATATAATATATTTTAATTTTTTTAATTAATTAATTAGTATTAAATATAAATCTTCTGTTTTGGATTGATACCTCGACCAGAGCCATAGTGGCTAAAAAATATGTGTAATGATTATGATAGACGATTTTAAGGTTTTTCATTTTACATTAGTATGTTTTGTGTGTGATATTTTTAAAATTTCTTTTATTTTATATTGTACCCCATTCATCTTAGTTGGGATAATGGCACAAAAATTTTTTGGTATGATTTCTCTAACATCCTATTTTGTAATATAGTTGATGTTTGACTTCCCCCTCACATACACTGTCCCTACTGACATATATGAGTTGGCATATCACGAGATATAATTCATTATGATAAATAGTGTTTTCCTACAAGTATTTTGATGGATCATAGTTTTACAATACATTTATGTGTTGTATGTAATTTTTTGAGGTATTCCCCATATTCGTATACTTTCATGTTGGTTTTTTGGTTTCCCTGAGAGCACAAGATGTTTCTATTATGGATTGGGGTATAATTAATGTACATAGGTTATGGAATATTCATGGAATAGAAATGAATGGGGAAAATGATAAATATAATATGATGTTATATTTCACATAATTAGTAAAAAAATTCTCATTAATTCACAAGGATCGATATTTTTGAGTGGGATGAAGAAAATATTTCATGGATTTGGGATGTGAGTTTGAAATTATAATGGAGAAGATAATGTTAATCAAATTATATTATATATATATTTTTGATATGTTATAATTTACATATATTAGTTACATTGTGATAAAGTCATAGTTAGGATAGAGAACTGGTATTTAAAATTTCATTGATGATTTGTTTTCATTTCATAATTAAACATGATTTATTATACATATTTTTCATTTTTTATGATACATGATTGGGGGGATCCTATTATGTATTCATTTTTTCTCCCTCTATAAATATTAAATATTTATTTCTTCCAATAATGGTGTTTTAGTTGGGAATTATCATTTCAAGTAGTTTTTCTGAAGAAATTAGTGCCTTTTGTCCCTAATAAGAGTTTATTTTTTCTTTTCACTATTAAGTTGTATCCATTTGTTTATGAAATAAAATAACGTAGCTAGCATCATTTTTATATATCAATTGATTTTGATGTTATCTCTATAATGATATATCACACTCCTTTAATCATTATATGGTTAATACCTTTCATTAGTGTGATTTATATACATTGTGTACTGGTCACCATCTTTTGGGGTATTGGAAGAATAAATCAATGATTAATATCATTATTTATTCATTTTAAATTGATGAGTTTTACCTATGGATGCAAGAGGGTTGTGAAAGTGTGGTTTCAAAGGTAGTATATGTAAGATATGTTGACGTTTAGTGTTTGGAACTGGTGAAAATTCATGGGTAGGTGGGGACATAGTATCACATGGGCTTAAAAAGTTAATATACAAGGGATACAAGCAATAAAATTAGATTCCATATGCAAATGTGAATTGAGTCAATAACTATCATGGTTAATAAACATTCTATGTTTTTTTGACTCTTCTTGTAGGGTAGAGGCCTAGTAAGGGATCTTGAATTACACTTGTATAATAATTTTTATGAATTTTATAGATACTGGAATATAGGTTTAGATGACTAAATTAATTAATAAATCATCCATATATAATTTGTTTCCACTATTTGAAGTCCTTGATATTTTTTCTTATGAATGAATGGATCAAGGTCAACATCCCATCATGTTTTCAGTGAAGATTTTCAAAGGATGTGATAGAAATACATTACAAATAGAATTTCAATGAAAAACACACTTGGTGGTAAACACTAAGATAATTTTATTTCATGATCCTATATATGTATGATTTTTCAAATTTAGATCAATAGTAATATTTTGTTATAAAATGTAGAGATAACCATTTGTTTGAGTTTTTTAAGTAGGATTATTTTATTGTTTTCTTCGATGTTTTTAATGGATCTATTTGATGGTGGTTGGTTTTGATCCTTATTGAATTTGATGAGTCCGCAATTTTATGGTTCTTTTTTAATATAAATTTTATATTTAGTTTCCGTCATAAATCTCAAAGTATATTTTTGAACAATGATATTTTCTTTTAAGATCCTTGAATAAACCCTCTCAGTTGAAAACCCATTGTTGAATCACATGGGATTAATTATTATAACAATAAATCCCTTGAAAACCAACCTATACCTAAAATTCCTTCATAGATTGTATGTATAAGTCATTCCTCAGGCGAGGTGTTGAGTTCATTATATGTTCTAGGGTAAGGGTTTCTAAATCATTGTTCATAACATTTTGTAATACTATCCATGATCATGATTGTTACATTACATGGTCCCAATGAATATGATGATATCATTATATGTATTAAAAACATTTCCCATAATACTATTGTGGGGGGGTTGGTCTCGTTGATGGGGTATTTGTATGTATTTATTTATTAATCAATATACTCTACCCTTGATCTTAGTGATATGGATTCTATCTGGGGGTGAAGTGGATGTTAAATGTTTTAAAAATTATTTTTTCAACCATGTATGGGAATATTAATTTTATTATGTGAGTTGAATTCTTGTATTTCATAGATAATTATAGTTAATTTTTTATGATGTTTTTGTGATGTGTTTTCTTTATATATCTAGAGTTTCGCATAATAATTTTAGTGTTGGTTATATCCTCAACCAAATTAAGAGTGTGGATACGTCACCCATCACAATTTTCTATATATTTCCAATTGTTTTATGACAATATTTGAAATATAAAGCCATACAATGTAGATAATATCTTGGTACGGTTGTTGGAATTCTTTCAATTTTATGTTTTTATTGTCAATATTATTTTAATTATAAGTGATTATGTTTTTTATGAAAAATTATCATATGTTAACATAATTCCATTTAATGTAGTGATATTCGACTATATTAAATGGTAATGGTAATTAGTAGACGTTTTGTATAATATTCATTTTTTTCATGGTAAATGAATATTTTTTTAGAGGATTAGAAAATTTTAAATTATATTAATGTTTATAATCTCTACCTCATGATTTAATATTCATTATTTATATATCCATTCAAAAACCTGCAAGGAATCCCTAGTATAATAATGATAAGATCAACACTAATATATCCAGATGAGAGTTCTTAATCCCCATGGTGTAGAGATAAGAACATGGAATCATTCAAAATTAATGTTGTAACAGATTATAGACAAAAATTTTGGAAGATATTTAAGAAAATTAGTATAAATACATTGAAAATTTCAAAGAAATAACTAAACATGATGATAAATAGGGATAAATAGGAAAATTTAATAATTAAATGTACCAAAAATTTAGACTACCAATGTCTTTGCAGACACAAACATCAATTCCCAAGGATCAATATCTCAAACTTCCACAATGTGGTGCTTTACACCATATTAGACATAGAATGATATATTTTAAAAGAAGTTAAATGAAAAAGTAGCATGCTAGATAAATGTATAGTGGGGTCTCACCAATGATTCTGTAATATGATTCCATTATTTAATTAACCAAGTAAATGATTCACGTATTTAATTTAACACAAAATTAATTCCATGAAAATATTTATACAAAGCCTTATTTATGTTTCAAATGAAGAAAATAAGATAAATAAATTACATAATAAAAATTTTATATAAATGAGTTTATGAAAATTCATATGTAATCTGTAAAGATGTTTATAATAAAAAAATTGATTAATTATAAATAAAAATAATTTATAAACATGGTAATGTTTGATAAATTATGATTTTTCTTAGATACGGGACTCCACACACTCAAGGTGACATGATTATATGTGTACATAGAAATACCTTTAACCTTGGTGAAGATAACTTCATCAACATCCTTTTGGGAATGTGAGGTAATTCATTTTTGTATTTGAATGTTGTAAATTTATTAATGTTTCCCTAATATCTTAGTAACTACATAGGATTCCATGTAATCTTATAAAAACTTATTTTCAATTTTTTTTAACCAACTTAAAATACAATCCATCCAATTGTCTATTTCAATAATTGCAGTTTCTATTTGAAAACCAAAATATGTTTTTTTAATCATGAAATGCATTTTACCAATGATAAAACACAAGGTTTTCTATCAAAACCAATTTAATGAATTTTTTTTAAATAAAACATTGAAATAAATTCTTCAAATAAATGAAACAGTTTCTAAATATAAAATTTTTCATGAAATATTTTATAATTTTTATTCATGAAAATAAATATCCAAAAATTCTAACAATTTCATAAACACGTTTCATTTCAATGGAATTTGAGGGATTCCCCATATTTTTTTCCAAACCAATTTAAAATTCCCCAATTCAATGTAATTGTTTTTTAATCAACCAATTGAATGAAATATATTAGGGATAATAATTTTAATTATTAAATGGATTTTAATAATGAAATTTTTATCAATTAAAATTTGTAATCATGAAAAAACCACAAACCTTGGGATACTGGAATCACAAAACCTGAATCCATAATCGGAAGACTCAAATAATGAATATTGGAAATCATGATTTAAAAACCCATTGATTATAGATCCAAAAAAGATAGTATTAGATCCTAGAACCAACAAAATGATCTATAGTACCCTTTGGATGAAAGAGAAGCGAGAGGAAGATGGATAATGAGAAGTGGGAACTTATCAGGAAGGGATCAAGAAAAATTTTAATATATTTTATTCACTTATATAGGGTGTATAAGGGATTAAATATATATAGGGATCATACAAGAGAGAAGAAAACATAATGGTGTCTTATTATCCCATCTATAAACTCCAAGATATGTGTCAGGATTTTAAAAATCACTATTCGGATTAAAAATTCAAATACTCAGGGTTTTTTTCGTTAGATCGCACTATTATACAAACAATGAACCCTAGTCATGAACGATTTTTTTTATAGATTCATCATTTTTACAAGGTGATTGCAATGTTTTTCAAACCATTCCCCCACTTTAAAAATCATCACACCCTCATATTTCATGGATTTTCCTTAAAAGGTGGACAATTTGGGAATACAATCCAGAAACTATGCAAAACTAAAATGATTACAAAATATATTTTGATCCTGCACGATACAACAAAAAATAAAAATACTCTAATGTGTTTTTAGAAGAGGGGTTTATGAATACCTGAATATAGTAAAAGTATTTTACAACTTTTATACCATATAATATTATTATCATCCAAAAAACCTATCAAGAAGATTCCATTGAAAAAATATGATTCAACTTCTCTCTCATAAGTGCCTCACTCTCCCTCATATCAAGATTACCATAACCATGATATTGTATAAAATAATAAAATTGTATTATCCTCGCATGAGGAAACATAGTTTATAAAACAAATATATAGACTATATTCTTAGTCATAGATTGAACGTACTCGATATTGAGATCACTACAAATCAGAACATGATATTGATTTAAAATATAATTATGTATTTTCGATACATGAACACGTTTAGTATCACTATCATATTTTTTTGAAGTTCCAAATGATAATCCACTTATCTCACCTGGTGGACATCTTCATAAAGTTCAACAAAAGGTTGAGAAAGTGTCCCTTTTCCCCCATACCATGATGACCCAATCAAGTTGATACAATAAAGAATATGTAGTCATCAACAACAAATTCCAATAGTCTATATAAATTTTTATTATAAGACATCTAATTTCTTATTGATGATAACATCCTATGAAATATCAACTAAATATTTGATTACATCACTTGAACCAGTCTTCATCCAACCAAGGAACATTCATTAATCACTGAATAAAAGAAAAGATACCAGCAAGGTCATCCATAAAACACCATAAAAGGATCCATTGTGGTCCCAAGCTGGTATCTATTCTTATAATAAAACTCCAACATCCTAGGTTTATTAGACCTTGCCCCCACCAAATTTGAGTTCAAATGAAAGAATCATAGCCTAAAAATATTTATTAATTTTTCTATTTCGACATCGAACTATTGATGGTATTTTATAGTCAAATTAATATGAGATATCATTGCCTCCTGGATGACTCTACAAAATTATAAAGTTAATTGAGGATAAAAAGAGTCTATATCATAAGTATTTCAGTGTAGATGAATATTTTCCTTTCAAAAATATATTTTAAAAATTATTGATATTGGTTTGTATCCTGAATTTTTATAAAGTGGGTGAAAAATTTATCCTATAGATCACATCCCACACCATGTTATTATTTCTACATATATGAGGAAACCCAACCACAAATTTCATAATAATTTCATCCAACTTCATTTTTATAACTATAAGTGCCTGAAGAATACATGCATGTTTCTTGTGATCAGCCTTGAAATTTTTGAATGTATTGCAATTAAATGAGAATTTAGCAAATAATAATCTTATAACAGGTGACTAGTATCATCATGTATTGTCTTAAAACATCTTTATAGTTCTTGGTTTCATAGACCTTTGAGAATTATGGAAATGCACCATCAAATACTTCCATACCACTAATATATTTTAAAATAATGTCTGATATCATTGAATTACCATAGTAGAGAATGATATGTGAGGAGTGGAATCCCACATTATAATGATAGTCACATATTCAATGGAACTCATTGTCAATCTGATATTCCTTAATAATAATCATTAAAATATAGGAGGTTTCTCATACCCAACTATGAAATATAGTGAAAGGTTCCATAAATATTCGCTCTAATGAATATTCTTTTATGTACTAGGTCAGATGTTTCCTAGACAGAGAATATACGATGATATACAATTTACGTTGGGAATCAATGAAATCATTATCAAAATATTTTGAGATTTTATCACCCAATGCTTCTAGTATATATTAAATTATTTATTGAGAATATATAACTCAAAATATTGTTATCAAAATACATGGAAGCCAATTCATTAAAAAGGTATTTATGTCAACTCTTATGCATGTTCATCAGAACTTCCACTTCGAAGTCATGTGTTCTGTAATTCTTCTCGTGTGACCTATGCTATTGATTAAAGTATGGAACATTATGATAACCTTACAAAAGAACATAACTCAAACATGAACTTCATGCATAATAGTATACCACATATCCTTACATAGATTTTGGACATGTCAACACCATTCTAGTACACAATGGATATTTCATCTCAAAAAAAAATTCTGAGATTTCATCTACTAATTTTTTTTTACCCACTTCCGAGATAGACAAGTCATCATAGAATAAAACATTGATATAAAATTAATGAATTGGAGAAAATATGCATATTAACCTAATTATATCCCAATATGGAAAACACTTCATGGTTTATCCCATGTTATAAAATCATTCATCTTTTTAGGATCAACTAAAATAACATGTTATTTCACAACTTTGCCCAAGAAGTTCAAATCCAGAATTAAAAAAATTCACTTCAAAATCCTGGAATAAAGTATACGACAGCTCAAAAAACCCATAAATGATGTCAAATTAAGAACATTATTCTCCTAGGAAATAGACTAAATGAATATTCCATCCAATAAAGACCATCAAAATGGAATAATGATATTTATGGAAAATAATGTATACTAGATCTATTAAGACTATTCGAGAATCAGTTTGACAAAATGGAATGACAAGGTATTAAAAATGATTACACCTTCTATGAAATATAGTTTTCTAGTTATCGTATTTTTTTATCCTCATCTAATGGTATCTATATTATAGTTCAATCATTAAAAACTACAAATAAACCCTTTAAACTGGACAAACATGTCTTAGATTAATGGAAATATAAACATTCTTTTTACCATGACATGATTGAGTTTTCATTAATCAACATAAATGCAATGACAATTATCATCTTTCATTAATAATTTAAATTGAACCACCGAAGGAGACACACTCGAGTGTATACTGATTTTATCCAAAATATCTTCTAAGTAGGACATTATCTCTTTTATTTCAGATTATTTCATTAGATAATAAAAATTCGACACTTAGTCAGTACAACACATCTTGTCTATAAAAACTCTACCTCTCTTACTGTTGTAAAACTAGAGATTTCAGAATGTAATATGCCAGTAAACTCAATGAAAACTAGAGGAGAAACCCACTAATTTTTTTTTTCTATAAACAAAATGAAAACAAACATGTTATATTCCCCAAATCTAAATAAGGTTTTTTAATTACCTATTTTTCCTAATTGGATGGAAATAAAAGGGCCTCTTAAATGAACACGATGAGGTTTAGAAAATACCTATAGTTGATAACCACTATTAGATTAATCAAGAATCTTCTTCTATTTAGAATAATTATATGTGTTGTACCATAGAGAAAAAGGGAACTCTCAGTAACCCTCACTTTCTATACACATCCATTTTAACCATCTATATTTTACCCAACACCTAATCATATAAATGATACAGTACAAGGGAAAGGTGAGAATGAATATTAGTTCGAATTCCCTACGTGAACTATCATGTTTCCATCTTCTCATTTGACAAAATATTATTTGAAAACCATAAAATAGAAGAAAACTTGTTTACATACTCTATCATGGGTTTTCAGCCGGCACTTGTTTGAGTAACTCAACAGCCATGGATAACACCATCAACATTGGATAGAAATTGTCAGGGAAAAGATCCATGATGTCTTTCAAATCTAAACACTCTTGTATATTTTCCATCATCATCATTTCCCACCATATCCTACCCTATACTTCTTATATGATGGTCGAAAAAATCGACTTGATTTTTTCAATTTATTCATTGAACTAATAATAATTCAATCATTATAAAACATTCATTATACTCTTTAAAATCATTTGATATTTTTAATACCGTCATATTATAGTGATGGAACTACATAAAATATATCTATATTTATCCCTTTGAAGATATATAATTAGATCATAGAGTGAACTGGGGATGATTCCAATCTTAGAGAATCTAAAGTACACATAATCACCTCAACCATACATGGTTCCATGAAATTAATTGTTCACAAAATATCAGCTAATAGTTATTCCTTAATATAATTTGAATGCTTTTTTAGAGGCATGATTCTACAAAACATCTTTAGAAAAAAACACACACATCAAATTAACAATAAAACCTTTCATGAGGGGAAAACAAGTCTCAACAGATAGACGAAAGTGATATGAATTTCAACTTAAACAATTTAAAAAATTTTAAAATACAAGTATGAAAACTGAAGACATCTTTCCCAACACATAGCATGGGACTCATGGATCCTTTTTATTATATATGGCTTTGAACTCAATCACTAAAATATCTTATGTCATGAAACAATTACAAAACTATTCATAGACATTAGGAAAATAAGCATATCCATGAGCTCTGATACTACATTTTCACAAATATCCCTTGACAACTACCTAATCTAATGACTAGATGAGCACTAAAATGTGTCGAAGAAGGCTCCCGAGCGCCATTGATTGGTGAAAAGCACCTCGAATTAGATATAATGAATGTGGGAATAATTTTCCTATAAAAATTTTGAAAGCATGATTAAAAAGATAGTTTGCATACAAGAAAAAATCCAAAGGGATAATTATAGTAGAATTTAAATAGGAATAAAACCCTAAAACTAAATTAGTAATGTTCAAGAAATTGAATCCATACATTTCCCAATTTTCACAACTCCTCATCACCAAGGATTAATAGATAAAACCCCATTCAAGTCATGGTTTTCACATTCTGAAATCAAGAAAAATATTATATAAAAACTCAATAATTAATAGTTAGGTTGTGAGAAAGTATCCTAGTAGGCTCTCAACATGGAATAGATTATATGATACTATCATTTAATTAACCAAATAAAAATTTAAAAATTTTAAATTTAAATTAATGAACTTTTAATATAATATTTATAAAATTTATACATTACATTTCAGATGATGGAAATATATTAAATAAACAGATTATTAATGATTATATATAAATTACAAAGTCATGTGTAAACCTATTATGATTAAAAAAATACTTATATTTCAGAAAAAAATAAATGAAAAACATGGTGAAGAGAAAAATGGTATAATAAATCCATGTTATTGGACTCCAGACACTCAAGGTGATTAGGAAATATATGGGAACACGTGTCTCTTTGAAACTGGCCATGTGGATTTCATCACCATCCTATCAGGGATGTTACATGGTAAATTTTGGGTTTTAAAAGATTTAAATCATAGATTTCTATGTAATTAACTCACTAACTCTATAAAACTTCATGTTATCCAAAAAAACCAATAATGATAAATTTATTTTAACACCACCTAAAATAAAATTTATCCCATTCTCCAATTGAAATTATCCAATTACAATTTTAAAACAGAAATAAGATTTCTTAATCAAAACATGCATTTCTCCAAAGATAAATCCCAAGAGTTTTTTATCATAAAATATTTGTGAGATTTTTTTTTCATGTATAGCATTGAAATCAATTCCATTATATAAACATCAAAATTTTACATTCAAAAAATTTAATTCAACAGTTATCTACAAAATAGATTACACAATTTAAATTTTAAAAATTTAAAACATTTTCACAAACACGCACCAATTCATTGTAATTGGGGGATATTCCCAATTTTGGGTAAAATCAAATAAAAATATCTAAAATATTTGGAATTTGGTTTTTAATCAAAAAAATTGAAATAAATATAAAAATAAATTTAATTTAATTTAATGTTTTAATATAAATCATGAAATATTGGAATTGGACGTCACAGTGGTTTCACATTTATCATGATCATAATATCCCAAAATAAGAATCCAAAATTGATAAACACCAATAAAGAATACCGACAATTAGAAACAAAAAATAAACTCATTTTCATTATCCTAAATAGTGGGTATTAAATCATTGAACCATCATGGATATCAACATAACCGTAGTAAGAAAATAGTAAAGAGTGGGAGATATCGAACATGAAGAGGAAACATACCATGAAGGGATTAAACATTGTCCTACAAGATTCGATTTTATTTTTGATGGGAGTATAGTAACAAAAATAACCTTTTGGGAGCCTTTATGGATGAATAATGTGTAATGGTGACATATATACCCATCAACAACCTATAATATCGGTTTTAATATTTAAAAATTTAAAATCTGAATTAAAGAATCTTGTGCACATGGTTTCCTTAGTAAGACTAAATTGTTAGAGAAACCATGCAAGCAATATTTTCAACCATATTTCCATTTACATGGATTCTACTATGTAGGAACATGGTTCGTCCAACCATGAACCAAATTTAAAAACATGTACTACTGTAGATTTTGTGGTTTTTAAAACAAGGACACACGGTTTTAGAAAACCGTATGCCAGTCGAGCATAGAGTAGAATCATCCAAATTATCCAATAATTCACCATAAATCAACCCAAAACGAATCTCAACTAAAACTTGGTCAGAATAGGGGTTTGTGAATACATGACAATAGTAACATGATGACGTATATCCACTATATTTAAATTTACTTTTATTTACATTATCTAAATAAATAAAATGTTCATGTTGTGTCTATTGAATATAAATAATAGGATACAAGGCGTGTAAATTATATAATATTAGGCATGAAACATGATCATTTTTTAAATTTCATACATCTATAAATTTCTTTAGCGATAAAAATGTTTATGATTTAATATTATATTCGTTTTCAGATAATTTAATTTTTTTCATATGATGAAGTAAATTTTTAATTCCCCAGTGATAAGGGTTTTTTAATTAGTAATAATTTTTAAAAAAAATTATATTTTGTGAAAAAAATTATTTTTAAAATTAGAAATGACAGATGTAATATCCCATCCATTTATAGTCACATCCCACTTTATTTTTGGAAACAATTTTATTTGGGTTTTCCTTAATTAATCCTTGTGGGTGAATCCCTTTTAGGGATTGATATATTTTCCAAGAGAAAATTACATAAATTTAATGTATGATTTTTTTAATTTGTGTATTCCAAGTTTAATCATGTAAGAGGACTAAAACAATACACTATGGGTTTTATAATCTTCTACGGTGATTTGGGTTAACACTATATGATCTTTTTTTCATAATCTGCTATAGACATTTAAATTGTGAAAATGTGGGAATCTATCACAAGGAAAGAGGTGTGATCCGGTTAAGAGAATGAAATATTTAAATGCCCAGACATTATCTGCTATTATGAAATTTAGAATTATGTTTATTTTAACCAGAGGTGAAACTTTTTTAATTTTATCTTATATATTGAGAAATTAACGTCATGAATTAGATTCATATTCACTAGTGCAGAAATCGTTTTTTACGTCACCATTTTTTACGTCGGTTATATATAACCGACGTAACAATGCAGTGAGTAGATTTTTCACGTTGGTTATTTTAATAACCGACGTTACAAATCGCGCCTGTTGGGTTTTTACGTCGGTTATCAAATAACCGACGTAAAAAACCAATGCGCGGGGGGGTTTTTTACGTCGGTTATTTTGTAACCGACGTAAAAAACCCGATATCGACGTGTTTTTTACGGCAGTTATCAAATAACCGACGTAAAAAACCAAACCCCCATGGGGGGTTTTTTACGTCGGTTTCCAAATAACCGATGTAAAAAAACCCGATATCTACGCGTTTTTACGTCGGTTATAAAATAACCGACATAAAAAACCAAAGCGCGGGAGCCTTTTTACGTCGGTTTTAAGATAACCGACGTAAAAAAGCTAAAAAATAGTTTATAAAGTCGGTTATATAATTACCGACGTTATAAAGCATTTAAAAAAATTAAAGCCCGTGTTCTGTAATTTACGATTTTTTTGATTGACAGTCGCCGTCTCGTCTCTCTCTCGCATGGTAAACCCTAATCGGCTCGTCGATCGCCTGCATTACACTCATTTTGGCTTCATTGTTTATCTTCTTCACTGCTCTCGGATCTATCATCTCAACTCGCGACATTCAAGTAAGCCTTCCATGAATTTATTTCATTCATTTTTGTTTCGATTCTTGATGTGCTTTTCGTTCGTTTTTGAATCTCGTGGAATTTTTTTTATTGCAAATGGTTATTATGTTCATTCAACTCGCAAAATTCAACTCGCAAATGGTTATTAAAACATTGTGGATTAGCTTCACCAAAATCTGAAAAATAATGGGTGGTAGTGTAACGTTCCATTCTTCCAGCAACATTATTATTTCCTACTTAGCTGGAATGTTTCTTTCTGGATGAAGATTGGTAGTACATATTTTCTTAAAATCATATTTTCAATATGATTGTCCAGAAAATTATTTTCATGAATGAAATTGGACCAGGTACAATCGGTAATACCAATCCTTAAAATTTCATTCATCATTATTACATCATAATATTTTTTCAAAAAATTATGATTTTTAGAACTCCTAGATCAGAAAACCATCATCTGTTTTCATCTGCATTCATAAAAATATCAATTCATACCTATTAAAATCAAATATTTCATTCTGGACTCATGGTGAGTCTGATAATACATTTCTTCTTTCAGTCATCTCCTAAAAATGATGGACCTTTTCATGCAAAGTGTATCTGATTTCTTGAATACGATGGTATGTCCGATTTTCAACAAAACCAAGTGAGGTGATTTATTTTATTATTAACAATTCATAAAAAAATTATAATACCTAAATATTATTATCATCCTTTTCATATTTTTCATTATAAAAAAGGTAAAGGGTACTTTCTTTTCATTCTCAAGTTAAATTATATTTTTTATAAAGGTCTTTTCTATCTAGGTAGAAATAATTTAATGATAATTAGATTGAATTAGGTATATTATCTTATCTTACCATCCAAACACATTTTTATGTATTAATAATTATTATTTTTTGTAAAAACAATTATGACCCCCATTTCATTTTTGTTAGTTAATTGGTCTACGAAAGTGTTATAAATGATTTGATGATCACGATTCACCCATATATATGGTTAGTCATTATGTGACATTTGGGTCCATAATATCCTTCTAATGCATTGTACAATGCATTATATATCATAGATCAATATGGGTTTCAGATGGTTATACCATGTCCAATGTGTTATGTGATGTGCCTGGAAAGAAATATTATAATAAATTATAGGAAAGCTGATTAACATATCCCAATATGAGGTGAATGAAACTATGTTTTCCATTGACATATGTTATGACTTATATGATTATGTTTGTGCCACAATCTTATGTTATTCCACATACCAATGTTGTGATCTTGTGAATAAGGTTTTTTAAATCATGTTCCCACTATCATATAAATCATGTCTTATGTTATGCTAAAATTGTTATACTTGGACTCAGGTTTTATGATCTATGATTATATAGAGCTGTTTCACTTATCTTTTTGATCATGTGCTTTGTTTATGCTCTTATACCCCCATGGATATCTTTTTATGAGATTTGATATTATATTTATATATATCATGTTTACCCATAATGAGTATCATAAATCAAAACATTTATTATTTTCATTCGCTAAGTTATAAAAATAAGTATTATGTAGGATGATTCAAAAATTTAATCTGTGAGATGAGTTGTTTTATGTGTGAATCCCAGGCCAAACACATATGTATTTTTTTTATTGGTATTACATATATATAGTTCGACATATTCTTTTTTTACATTAACATGATATTAACATTACTTTTTCTAAAGAAATATTAATGTCCTTAGATTATATATCGGATCAAAAGGATATAGTAATTCTAATATATAATCAGAATGATCAGATAATATGACAATATTATTAAACATAAAACAAATGGTCTATATTCATATTTTTAACATGACACTTACGATGTACAGCTATTTGGTGTTGGGTACTTATGAAAACTACTACTACTTTCAAGATTTTTTTTATATTTTAAATTGTTTTACATTCAAATTATGATTTTTTTCATATAAAAATGTTTTGTCTTATCTTAAAAATATATATTTTTTGTTGATATATGTTATAGGTAATAATGAGTCGAAGTTGGATTACGGCACATCGAATGAGCAATGAATTTGAGGAAGGTGTTGATGCCTTTTTGGAATTTTCAATACGAAATGTTCCAAGTAGTGACATTTTTTTCTGTTCATGCCTGAAATGTTTGAATATGAAGAAGTTGAAAATTAGAGAGATAAAAGATCATCTGATATGTCATAGTTTTAATCCGAGTTACAGCCCTTGGATTTGGCATGGTTAAACTGGACGAAATGTCACTGATGATGATGATTCGCAAGATGGTAACTCTGATGGAATTGAAGAAATGATTCACGATATTGTAGCAGAACAAATTGAGATAGAACTGACAGTTGCACGTCTATATGGTGATGCTGAAAAACCATTATATCCCGGTTGTACAGATTTTACGGTTCTGTCGGCGGTGTTAAGATTGATTCACCTAAAGGCGAAGCATGGATGGAGTGACAAAAGTTTTACAGAGCTGCTATAATTGATGAAAGACATTCTTCCAAAAGATAATGATCTTCCAGATTCACATTACAAAGCCAAGAAAATATTATGCCCAATGGGATTGGGATACAAGAAAATACATGCCTGTCCGAATGACTGCATTATATAATGGAAGGAATATGAATTTCTGTCAGAGTGTCCAAAATGTGGGACATCACGGTATAAGGTGAAAGAAAAATCATAGGGTGATGTAGAGATTACAAAGCTCCCTTCAACGGTATTTTGGTATATTCCTATAATTAATCGTTTCAAACGTTTCTTTGGTAATTCACATGATGTAAAAACGTTAAGATGGCATGCTAAAGAGCGGGTATGTGATGGAAAAATACGTCATCCAGCTGATTGTCCACAATGGAAGAAAATTGATGCGCACTATTCTACATTTGGAAATGAAATAATAAATCTCAGAATAGGGTTGTGCACAGATGGAATGAATCCATACCGAACACTCAGTAGCACACACAGTTCATGGCCTGTTTTATTGGTAATTTACAACCTCTCTCCTGAAGTTTGTATGAAGCGCAAATATGTCATGTTGAGTACAATGATCTCTAATCCAAAGCAACCCGGTAATGATATTGATGTTTACTTGTCACCGTTGATTGATGATTTGAAACTGTTATGGGCTGATGGTATTAGGGTGTATGATTCTTATAAAATGGAATATTTTCAACTGCATGCAGTGCTTCTGTTCACTATAAATGACTTCCCAGCGTATGGAAATTTGTCTGGATACAGTGTTAAAGGGCATAAAGCATGTCCAATTTGTGAACAACAGACGTCCTATTGTCAATTGCATCATGGGAGGAAAACAGTGTACATGGGTCATAGAATGTTTTTGCCTATGGAACACCCTTATAGAAGACTAAAAAATGCATTTAATGGCTCACAAGAATTTGATACTACTCCAAAACCTTTATCCCATGATCTGTATTTTGAGTGGGTGAAAAACCTTGATGTGACATTGGGAAAGACACAGAAATCTGGTAATGATAGACATATTTGGAAGAAAAGGTCAATATTTTTTGAGCTACCATATTGGAGGTATCATGAAGTTAAACATAATATTGATGTCATGCACGTGGAGAATAATATCAATGATTCTTTGATTGGAACATTGTTAGATATTAAAGGAAAGACTAAAGATGGGTTGAATGCAAGATTAGACTTACTATCAATGGGAATAAATTTGTAGTTAGCTCCCACTCCTAAAGGAAGACGAACATTTCTTCTCCCGGCTTGTCATACATTATTGAAGAGGGAGAAAATTAGCTTCTGTCAGGGTCTTCATGATACCAAAGTTCCTAAAGTTATTCTTCTTATGTAAAAAATTTTGTCTCATTGAAGGACTTGATGTTGATAGGTATGAAATCACATGATTGTCACGTCATGATGCAACAAATTATACCAGTTGCATTGCGTGGAATATTTCCCATTCATGTCAGAAAGACTATAATGAAGTTGTGTTATTTTTTCAATTCAATTTGTAACAAGGCGATTGATGTGAATGCTTTGAACATTTTGGAAAAGAATGAAATTTTAATACTTTGTCAATTGGAAATGTATTTTCCTCCAACTTTTTTTGATATAATGGTGCATTTAATGATTCATCTGGTTCGAGAAATAAAGCTTTGTGGACCTGTATATCTTCGTTGGATGTATCCTTTTGAAAGTTATATGAAAATATTAAAGGGGTATGTTAAAAATCTATATCGACCTGATGCCTCCATTATTGAAAAGTATATTTCTGAGGAGGTAGCAGAGTTTTGTACGAGCTACCTGGCTGTGGCGCAACATATAGGTTTGCCTCCATCTCGCCATGAACGAGTTAATAATTAGGGAAAGGGGATTCACGGCTTGAAAGTCAAATCATTGTCAGCTGAACAGATGAAGAAGTTAGAATCATACATCTTGAAGAACATATCTGATGCTCAACCATATATCACATTGCATATTAATGAGTTGAAATAATGTCATCCAAAGAAGAAATAAATGTGGATTTTGAATGAGCACAACAAAACTTTTTTATCATGGATTTAAAAGACTTTTCTTGGTAGATCAGATGTATCAGAGACATTAAAATGGATAGTGGTTGGTCCATGTTTAAATGTGATAACATGGTCTGGTTATGACATTAATGGTTATAAATTTCATACAAAAGCTCAGGACAACAGAAGTGCAGTTCAGAATAGTGGTGTATTGGTGTTTGCAGAAGCAATGCATTTTTCGAGTGCTAAGGACAAAAACCCAATTTCTGCATCAAATGCATATTATGGAGTGATTGAAGACATATGGGAGGTTGATTACTTTAAAATTAAAGTTCCTGTTTTTAACTGTAAATGGTTTAACGGTAAAAACAGTGTCAGACACGATGAATTTGGAATGACACTTGTTAATCTGAATAGATTGGAAGACACATCTAATTCTTTTATAATGGCAACACATGCAAAACAAATTTTTTATGTAGTAGATCAATCAGATATGCAGTGGGATGTTTTTTTACAAGGGAAAAAACAATATGTTGGTGAGGATGAACTTGATGAATATGCTGATTTATGTGAGATCCCTACTTCAATCGAAATATTAACAGAACATAATGACGATCATGTTGAAGACATAGTTTGTGCCATAAGGAACGATCACGACGAAGGAATTTGGGAAAAAAATCCATCTGTACATTCCTAAAATTACAGGTAACATATGTTTATTTCTTGTTTACATTTATTTTTTCCATAAATGTTAGATATTGTAAGTTTTTTATTTATTAAAACATGTATTAAAATAAAATAAGTATATGTTATTGTTTGTTTTAAGTTTGTTTAGATTACTTTATAATGTTTATTTTTGTACCCCTCTCTCTTGGATTTTAATGATCACAATCACTCTCATCGTGTTCTAACTTGTTTTCAAGTGTTTTGATGCTAGTAAAAAGGTTGCCCAGGAGTTGGCCCAAGAAGGCTGATAGTGGACTCTCTGAGTCCACCGACCAACCGGTGGATTCCCACCGGCAAGCCGGTGGTCTCTGGCAGAAGCATTGCTTTCTGCCAGAGCCACCGGTCAGCCAGTGTTAGCGCACCGGCCAGCCGGAGGACCCAGGCAGTAGGCTTGCCCACTGCCTGGTGACACCGGCCAACCGGTGGATGACCACTGGCCCGCCGGTGGAACCCAGACAGAAAGCCTGCTCTCTCTGGACAACCGGCCAGCCGGTGGACCACCAGCCAGTTGGTGAGACACCAAGGGTCCGCCGGTGTGCCCAGTCAAACTAGCTGTTGGGCTTTGATAATTGTTTTAAATTGTTAATTATTTTTGAAAAGGCAATTCACCCCCCCCCCCTCTTGCCATCCTCTACGACCCAACAGTTTATAACCATTACATGAATTTTAAAATGCTTATTTTTGTTCACTGACAATTACTTTACCATGTTTACAATGTTTACCAGGTTTACCATTTTTACCATTTTTACCATCTTGACCATCTTGACCATCTTTTCCATCTTTAACATTGTTTAACATGCTTATCATATTACCAATGTTTACTATTATGTAACTTAGTACACTTTTCTATTTTTTGATTACAGTAGTATTAAAATATTTGAATTTGTATATTTGTTCACTGACAATTACTTTACCATGTTTACAATGTTTACCAGGTTTACCATTTTTTCCATTTTTTTCCATCTTGACCATCTTGACCATCTTTACCATCTTTACCATCTTTAACATTGTTTAACATGCTTTCCATATTACCAATGTTTACTATTATGTAACCTAGTACACTTTTCTATTTTCTAATTACAGTAGTATTAAAATATTTGAATTTGTATATTTGTGAACTGACGTTTGTTTTTTTTATTTGAAGGATAATGACAGATCATTCAGATGATCAACCACATGATTCTGGGGAGGAGCATATTGATGGTCATACCTCTGGGGATGAACATTCACATGCTCCTATTACGACAAAGAGTTCAAAGGTTGGTAAACGTGGTTGCACACGTTTACCAAAATTATCACTTGCTCGTACGCAGGATCAAAGGATAGTAGTTGAGTTTGATGATGATGATATTCCTAGAGGTCTGAATGCCAAATATTTTAAGAGTTTTGTTGTAACTCAGGCTAAGACCAATGTAAGCATTCTGTATGATGATTGGAGATGTGTGGATAAAGCGATTATCTCTCAGTTGTGGGAGACGATTTTGGTAAGATCTTTTGTCATTGTTTGACCATTATTTTAATGTTTCTGGTATATATAATATGATTAACCTCTTCTTTATCAGATGACATTTGATATTCCTGACACTGGAGGAGTCAGGAAGAAATGCTTATTGTTGGCTGCCAGGAGATGGATGGATTTCAAATCAACCCTCACATCTGATATCATTTATGGTCATAGGAGTCATGACAATCCATGTCGTATATATCCTTTTATAGATGGAGGCACATGGAGACAGTTTTTTGAAAGTAGAAAAAAAGAGTCATTTCTGGTAAGGGCAATGTAAACTTTTATATACTTTCTTATATAAATGATTTTATTAATGTTTTGCTAATTATTTCTTTTTCTTAAATTACAGAAAACAAGGAAAGCTCATCAGGAGATCCAATCTAAAAATGTATACCCTCATAGTTTATCTCGGGGAGGGTATACATTATTGGAAGAAAAAATGATAGCGGAAAAATTTCAACAACTAAGAGTTGAGTCTTAAAGCTCTGGAGAGGTGGCCCCTCCATCCCCTCCATCTAGACATGACAAATGGAAGAGATCTCGGAATGGAAAAAAAGGGCAATATCTTTCGGAAGAATCGAGAATCGTAGCTGAGAGGATTATAAGATATCTATTTAATTTATTTAAGTTAACTTTTTTCTTCATATAAGTTTCAATCATTACAGAAATGTTCAATTAATTAATACATGACTCTCTTGAGGAGCAAAGTTCAAAGGGCACATTTACAGCTACTGGGAGGCAAGATATTTTATTTGCAGCATTGGGAAGGCCCGAACATCCTGGTCGTGTAAGAGGATATCTGACAGATGTATCAGTCAGAAAAGTGTTTCCACGTTCTTCAACTTCTAACATTGAGGGGGTTTATAAAAAAATAGAATCCTTGGAGGCTGAAGTTCAAAATATTAATGCGACGATGGAAGACAAGATTAGAGATTCGGTGTATTCTATGTTTGCAGAAATGCAAAGACAATTTCAGACTGCAGCTCCCACTCCTCCACCTCCCCCTGCTGACCCCATTATTTATCCTCCACCCCCGCCAGTAGCTCCCACTCCCCACCTCAGCCTGCGGACCCCATTTTTTATCCTACGCCTCCGTCGCAGCTTCCTACATATTGCGAGTATTATGTTGATGATTCTCAACATCATATAGTAGCATACGGGTTGGTATATTGTATAGGAGATACAGTTCATCATCAAAAATTAGAGGTAGAGAATCAGAGGGTCACTGTACAGGATATTATAGATAGATCAGCTAGGGTACCAATACCTACAGATGAGGTGGCAACAGTTGGACAGAGTATCGGCCATTTTTTAGTTTGGCCATCCAGAGTTCTTCGACCCATTACCATATAGGTATGAATGTTATATCTTTTATTTTATTTTTTTATTAAAGTTGTTTTATCATTTGAAAACTACTATAATTCTCAATTTTTTTTCACAGCAATACTTCAAAGGTAATGAAATACTGTATAGACAACAACAAAGACAACATGCTATGACATCAGATACAGATTCTAGTGGTCTTGACAGATTGTCAAGATATTCACATTTGTTGTTGGGTTTTTATGAGTTTCCAATGGAATCTCATGTTTGTGGACGTGAAATAAGTGTGGGGATTACAAAATCTGATATCATGGAGCTTTTTACTGGAGATAAGTTGGGCATCAACGTGGTGCAAATTTTTTCCATGTAAGTCTTAACACCTTTTCCCTGCGTTATATTTATTAAAAATGTATACTTATATATGTTTTGTATTAGGTATCTTTATAAAATTTGTGAGAGGAATGAACTGATAGAAGTATATGCATTCATGGACCTGCAATTGATTTCCCCTGAAACATGTGCATTGACTGAGGAACAAAGAATGGTTTATATTGATGAACGATTTTAAAAGAATATAATCCAACAATGTTGGATGATGCCTTTTTGTGAGAGGTATGAAACACATTTCTCTCAAATAGTTAATTATCTTTTAACATAAAAAACCACTAACATTAAATTTCCTTTTATCAGTAATCATTGGATGTTAGGGATTTTTTGCCCAAGTGAGAAAGCTCTTTATTGGATATGCTCTGTTCATGGTGATGTGCGGGCAAGTTTTAAGAATATATTGGAAAAGTAAGTTTCAATTTCTCAATAGTTTTATATATTATAATAAATTTTAAATTTACCCCATTCGTATTATTTTCTAACAGTGCATGGGCCTACTTTCAAAAAACACAAAGAAAAGAAATGAAAATATCAAATATGTAAAGGCGAAGGTAAATTTCCATTTATAATTTGTACTTTTTGATTTATTACATAAAAATAATATATTGAATTTACACTCATTCAAAACAGAATTGTCATGAACAACAAGGCCTCATCGAATGCGGATATTATATGTTAAGATTTATGTATGAAATAATAACAACTGGGACAATTGTGAATTTTGACCTAGTACGATTTCCTCTCAAACTTTGCCATCATATTTCAATTTGATTTATTCATTATACACGTTAACTATCTTCTTTTTCATTTGTAGCTTTTTGATGACCCTCAACCCTATACTGCTGAAGACATCAAACGCGTACAAGTGGAGTGGTCAAATTATTTTACAAGTTTCATTGAATTTTAGTTGTTTGTAATGTAAAATGTAATTTTGAATATTGTCGTTTTAATTGTCTATTTGGTAGTTGTTTAGGTTTGATTTAGTTTTTTTTGAAGTTGACAGTGTAAGTTTTGAATGTTATATAAGTGAATGTTTAATTTTGATCTACTTCTTGTTTTGTTCTACTTTTGATTGTTCTTCTAGTATGTATTTGGGTCTGTGGGGGAGGGGTTCCCAGGGTGTGGGGGTGTGTTCAGTGGTGTTGGGGGTGTCCAGCGGTCTGGGAGGGCTGTCCGGTGGGGTGGGGGACTGTCTTGGGGGGGCAGGGATGTCTAGGGGTGTGGGAAGCTGGTCCAGGGGTGTGGGAGTGTTGTCCAGGGGTGGGGGGTTGTCTAGGGGTGTGGTGGGGGCTGTCAAGTGGGGTGAGGGGGTGAGGAGGTGTTGTTCATGCGGGTGGGGGGTTGTCGGGGGGTGTTTGGGGGTGTCCAGGGGTCGGGGGCAGTCCAGGAGTGTGGTGGGGGCTCTAATGGGGTGGGGGAGGGTTGTCCAAGGGGTATACATGAGGGTGGGAGCTCCAATGGGATGGGGGAGGGCTGTCCAGGGGGTATACATGAGGGTGAGGGCTCCAACAGGGTGGGGGAGGGCTGTTCAGGGGGTATACATGAGGGTGAGGGCTCCAACGGGGTGGGGGAGGGCTGTCCATGGGGTATAAATGAGGGTGGATGCTGTCTAGTGGGTATGTTTTATATGTTATCTATTTACATGCTTATTTTTGATGTACATATGTTTTTTTGGTATGATTTCTTGATTTATTTTCTGGTTGATTCTGGTGGAGAGAAGATCACTGTATTCTGTTTTAAAAAAAATGGGTTTATCACGTCGGTTATTTAATAATCGACGTGATAAAAGTCCTAAAAAATGGTTTATCACGTCGGTTATTTAATAACCGATGTGATAAAAGGCCTGGAGAATGGTTTATCACGTCTATTATTTAATAACCGACGTGATAAAGGGCCAGGAGAATGGTTTAGCACGTCGGTTATTGAATAATGGACGTGCTAAATGGCTTGGACAAGGGTTTATCACGTCGGTTATTGACTAACCGACGTGATAAACCCCCTCCCACCGGTTTATCACGTCGGTTATAGAATAACTGACGTGATAAACCCCCCTCCCCCAGTTTTTCATGTCAGTTTTATATGAACCGACGTGATAAACCACGCTCATCCCGGTTTATCACATCGGTTCTTATAGAACGGACGTGATAAACCACCCTCAACTTATCACGTCGGTTCTATATGAACCGACCTGATAAACACCCTCACCCCCTGTTTATCACGTCGGTTGTTTATGAACGGACGTGATAAACCATTGTCAAGGCCGTTTATCATGTCGGTTCTTCGATAACGGACGTGATAAACCATTCTCCAGGCCTTTTATCATGTCGGTTCTAAAATAACCGATGTGATAAACATCGCGATTTTATGATTTTTGACATCGGTTTTTAAATAACCGACGTCAAAAACCTTATTTATAACGTCGCACATATTAACATCGGCTAGAAACCAACGTAAAAAATAAAAAATAACTGACGTAAAAAACGTTTTCTGCACTAGTGATTGTGAATATCTCACAACCATTAGTTTTAAATCTAGTTATATTTGTGATTTAATTTTCATTAGTTGTTTGTACTTCTCTCTTAAAACTAGGAAGACTTTACATTATTTTGTTATGATTCATTCACATTCGGTCATATTTTACCGATTGATTGTGGTTTAGCTATATTTATTTTTTAATTCTCCCATCTATTTTTTCACAGTTTTCGTGATGTGATCTATTGAATTTTGTGAGTAGTGTTTTGATTTTATTTTTGTGTGATTTGTTTTTACAAGTGATCTCATTTTACTTCATTATTCAATGTTATTCCAAATTTAGAGTTTTTCCTTTATCGCTGGATACTAGTAGGTGTTTTAGAAGATATCCCTTTTGTTCTATTTCTAATAGTTATGTGATCGCACTGAAAAACCATTAACATTAACTAAGGAGTTAGTGGGTAAAAATATTATGTTTTTGGACATATATATATTCAAACTTATATGAATAATAGTTTTTAAAACTAGATTTTGGATACCCATAATTTGATCATACCCTAGAAAAATAATGAACTGTCTAATTGATTAAAATATGATTTATCATGAAATGATATAACATGGGATTACATGTGATGGATTTATGAGGGAAAATTCAACACTAGATTACTGAATTGAATTCTGATAATTGATATGAATTGAGTGTGTAAAATTGAATTATAATGTTTTTAGATATAATTTAATCAAATAATAGATTATTGAATGATGTAGTAATTTTCTAAATCTGGAATTGGGCATTTTGACTCTATGGTGAGTTACTCTTGTATTTAACTCCTTTTATTATGATGAAATGCTTATATAAAGGGAATTTCATGGTTATACTGAAACTCATAAATAATATTTTTCGATTAATCTGAAATTATTATATAAAGGGTAAGTCCATGTTATTATGACATCCTTATGTAAAACTCTTGGTCATGTTATACTAAAATTCATATATAAGGGTCTTGTGTTAGATATGATGAAATTAAAATAATAATTGTCAGAGAAGAGTTATTCTATATTGAATATAGTTCATTGTCATGATTTTTTTTATTCCATGGAAATGTGGTTACAGTTTTTATGGTTGGGTAAAATTATCAAAAATAATTTGGAATCATTACATAGTAGAACAATTTTTATACTATAATAATTATTTGATTAATACAACTATTATTACATTATTATACACAATTATTATCAAACTTTTCTCTCATACATGGTTGTGTAAACATATTGATTTTATCTCACACCCAATGTGGGTTTCAATTTTATTATAAATACGATTTCAAAGATTGAGGTTTGGATATGGTAAAAGGACCTTATTTTTAATTATAGCATACGGGATGGGTTGCAGCTTGGTGACAGACACCGACATGCTGTTTGGGATCAATATATTCTTTTGATTTTATTACTGTAATCTTTTAATATTGTCTGTGTGGAAGAAATTATGTAATTTAGTATGATTTTATCCGAGAATTATATATTTCATTATTGTTTGGTTTACATGGTTTATCATTTCTCATAAATTTATATTATATAATAGTTTTACTATTTTTTTTACTTGTATGTTGTATTTGTTTCTGCAATTTTTCAAATTTTTACTCTAAGATATAGTGTCCCCAATATATTTTATACACCACCACTTCTAAAAGGTAGCCTCATCCATTTGGGGTGGTGTTCTTGAGGGCTTGTTACCAAAATGATTTTCCAATTGAGAGAGTACCGAGTCTGATTACATTACATCATTGTATCAAATGGTAAGGCTTTTCATTTCTATTTCAATAAAATATTTGAAGGTATAAAGGTGACTAGTATATTTTGGGACTTGGTAATGATCTTGTGTATTGGAAAAGACAACCCATTTATTAGAAAAAATCTCACTTCATTTAGATTGGATTTCTATTCATGTCCCTTGTTTTTTGTGGTAGATATTATATCCCCTTTCCTGATTCACTATTTTGAAATATTATTGTTTCATTAGATTTACACACATGTCCTTGTATGTTGTGATATGAGTATAAATGAATCATTATTGGGACATTGGTATGTTTATTTAAAAAATTTGATCTTTCATGGAACCTATTTATTGCATATGTTATATATTCTTTTATTAACTTTGAAATGAGATGCCTATTGTATCTGATAAATTAAATTGAAGGAACTATTTTACCATAATAACCCACATGTTAATCTTATATTAGAGAAAAAATAAGGTATCAGTACTTTTATACTCTCACCTATTGAGGTTGACCTTGTTATTATCAAGTGTTATATGAAGTACATTTAACATATAGAAAAATCATCTTCACTATCTTTGAATTGCGAGTTAAAATAGTGGAAATTTGAATGATACTAATATTATTGTATGAGAGTATCCTTTATCACCTAAGGATCATTTGGATGATCATCATTTTGAAAAATTAATTAGGTTCTTTTGATCCATGTAATTGGTGATTATTTTCATAGTTTCATCGACGTGTGAGCTGATGATATAATTTCAACTGATGATTCAACCTATGTTAAATAGGGAGTGAGCACTAGGAAAATAAATTATAGATCCAGTCAATCTGGATGTTCTTAAAGAACCTTGACCAAAATTTGTATAGGAGGAATAATATTTCAATATATATACTTTATAGACATACAAACCATTGTTAGGAAATTCTAGAGAAATTTTAGCAACAAGATTAGTTATCCATGAAGGGATTAAAGGAAAATATTATGTGGAAATTTTATGCTGAAATGAGGAGAGATGAGAATTATTGAATGTTCATACACCTGAAAAATTTGATCGTATTAGTGATGAAATATTGTATACATTTCACCCCATTCAATCTATTTGTGATATCATTAGAAACAGATGCCATTTCTTGAGTGAGGTGTTTCCATGAAGGTATTATTTATGTTCCCAAGTAACATGTAATAATTTTTCACATTATTAACATTTAAAATTTGATGAATCAAGCTATAATCATGAAATTTAATGTAATGGAGGTCCTGAGAAGAATCCATCATATTTTAGTCTGGGTAATTTAGGGCCATTATTCTGGTCGAATGAAGCTCCACTATGACAGTTTTCACTGAGGTAATAGTGAAAGATTAGACTGAGAAGATTGTATCCATATTAAGAATCTATTATAATATATTTCTTTCATTGTTGAACATTATTTTAAAAAGTGGAATTAGTTTTCATACCCTTTTTTGGAGTGATTCTCTTGTGGTATGATGGTCCTCCTGATAATGATTTGTAAGGGAATGTATTAATAGAGTAGTATAAGGGTTCATGATAGGTAGTAGTGTTCTAAAAGGACATAGCTACCAATCACTATACTAGTATCTAGAGTAGCATTGGATGTTCATGTGTTGGTAGGGGATTTCATACATTGGTGCCGGAGAGGTAGATCCATCCAGAGGGAATAGACCATAGGTGACATACTGGCCTTCAGGCATGTAATGGGTTACCCTATCCTAGTTAATAAAGGGATCTTTTCTTTTCTTTAAATAAATATGGATCTTCCCTAAGAATTTCAAGTAGAGTATAAAATGTTGTTTTATCTTCTCTTTTTGATGTTGTTTTTGTCTTGGTTTTTGAGAATTTAGATGTTTTTTAACCATTGATACATTATTCATAGTGTATTCAGAGAATAAAAAATATGAAATTCATGTAATCTAAAATATTCATGTTAAAATTTATTTTGATAATTATTTTTGCAAGAGATGACAACTTTTTATTTTTTTCCCTTGGTTTGGATTGCATAGTTTAATAACAAGCTCATATAAATTATTGTCAAATGAGTGTTATGTTTTGATACCCATAAAGAGGTACATATTTTCACCAAGTTGAATATGATATTTATGTCAATCAAATAAAAACAATTTAGTGTAGATTGGATCACCTAATGAATTATATATAATATCAAACTCTACATGATGGTGGGATATATAAAGAAACATTTTTCAAATGCTAGAACATTTTCAAGATGCCTTCCCTAAATAATTTTGGATATTACCACCAAAGTGGTAGATTGATTTCATGATATTGTTGGCGATGGTAGTAGAGATAGTTTCTATATCACTATATAGGATAACACATAATAGGATGTTTGACTTGTATTTGGACTATTATAAATTAAACCATGTGTCTATCCAGAACAGTTACCCCTTCACCTCATAGATTATGTAATTTATCAACTGAAAAAGCATGATATTTCTCTAAGATTATATTGAGATCAGTGGGTCAACAATTGATATTTACACCATTAAACATATATAATAATCATTTTATGAGTACGTATGAATTATAAGAGTTCATGGCGATTTCATTCAATCAAAAAAATACAAAAATGTTATTAATGACATTAATAAATCAAATCAGTAATAAATTTATGAAATAGTTCAGGGTTGTTTATGTATATGACATATTTTATTACTCCTAGTTAAAAGATGATCAATCCCAATAACTTATCATATTATTTACTACACTGAGTTAATATAAGATTTATTCCAAGCTAACCAAATTTAATTTTTGGAATCGTAAATTTTACTTCTTGGGTAATGTCATCTCATATGATGGACTTTAATTTGATCTTTAGAATATTATGTAACACCCAAATATTTCATATTACATTATCTCATTAATTTAATTCCGTAGCTTACACTACACAAAACAATGAGTTTGAGCGCACGACGTCGTACCAAACTAGCAGTTCAAAAAATGATTAACAATTATATTAATTAGTTTTTGAATTTTTTTTACTCTTTATAATTTTAACTTTCGAATTATGTGTTTGTAAGACATATTATAAGAACAAATTAATTTTTTCAAATAAAAATAATTAATTTTAAAAAAATTACAATTTTACCACCTTTTAATGGAGAAATCTTTTTAAATCTAATATTTGACACTTTTACATATTTAATTTGACAAAAAAATTCTTCTTCATAATCAGGACAACAAAATTTACTTTGGATGAAATTAGAGTATTTTTCTAATAATGATCATTATTTGTGAATAGTGAGAAATACAGTATTTTAATTAAAAACTGACTTTTAACCCAATTTATTTATAAAGTTAGATTATCTTTAAAATTTGTTTTAATGTATAATTATTTTATATTTTAACCATTTAATCAAATTTTTGTCATTGAAAGTAATTTCAAATTTAAATTGAACATAACCAACTATCAATCTTTTGATAGTAAATATTTTTTAAAAACATTCTTTTTTGACAACGAGAATTAATTTTAAATTAGTTAATCCAAAATAATTTTTTTTAATTTCATAAAATAGAAATCATTTTTTAATTCAGAATATCACATATATCTTACTTCGAGTTTTTGGTACTTTTCTGAAAAAACATCAATTTTTTATGAATAGTGAAACCACTAACTAATAGTTAAAAATCAAACATTATCTTTTAAATATAATTTTACCAATTATATTAATTGAATTTTAAAAATCTGACATTAATGGTTGTTATTAGTATGTAAAATGTGGTTCAATAAGATAAAAGTAATTTTTGGTGAATAGTAATTCTTGACATTAATTTACAGCGATTAAAGGTAAATAGGGTAATTCAAGGAAAAAAGAATATTATAAAAATCAAAATTACGTTAAAGCATGTCCTAAACTTATTTGATGAGTCATAGCCGACTATGAACATTTTTGGGTGGATTTTGGGACCCCATAGAGCCTCTTAGGAATGATAATGACACTTTATTTTAATTAACTTAAAGTGAAGGAAAAAAATAAATTAACAAATTTCTTTTAGTATATTGATTTTTACATGGGTTTATTTATGTTATATTTTAGACTATAAATAATCACTAGAAATATAAATATATTTAAAACATTATTTAATTTTTTTATAATTTTTAGACATCATGTATAAAAAAATATTTATGACACAATAATGGTTTAGTATTTACATTATTAATAAATGATCTAGATAAATAAGATTATTAATATTAAAACAATATCTAAAACCTATACAATTCATATTGGATGATTTTATTTAGAACATGAGTCATATAATTATTGACATTAATGAATTATCTACCTTTTTAAAGTGATGATAAGTTTATAATAAAATAACATTATCAAACATTTCTAAAGAGCCCCTCCTCCCCCTTATAAAAGGACACCACTTCTAACCCATTCCCTAAACCTCTAAATACAGTTTAATCATCCATATGTAGCCCAAATAATCACATAATATCCCTCTCTTCCACCTATAAGCCTTACCATAGGAACAAGTCAGATCAAGAAGTATGTTTGATAAAACCAAAGGGAGTTACCCAAATTAATGGTAATGGCTTCTCTTAACTTATTTGCGTTTATTTAACTTATCCAACCCATAAACACTTTTTATTCCTTTATTTATTAACAAAATCAGTATCAATAATATACTATGATTTTATTATGAGATGTTTTAGAACTAAACTTACACCCACCTCTATCTAATGTGTAAAGAACATTTTATTTCTGTGGATGAACAACTAATACCTCACCAAATGATGATTGTTAAATTATCTCCTACCACCTCTAGTTCTAACCATTAAGATGGAACGTTATTTATATATGATATATAATATTTTTTTTTCTTTATTATACTGTATTTTCCATTAATATCATTCCTTTATGGTTTACATTATGTGTAAAATGCGATAATTTCATTTGAAGAAGTGCGGACTACCGCCCCCTCGATGTGATATGACTCATTAATGCCTTGTGTGGGACATATAAAGGATGGATTTTATGATATTATATATTATATTGTACTATAATTATAATATATTTAAGTATCATTATTTTTTAATTTCATTAAAATTCCAAATAGAAATGAATGTAGCGTTCAAGAAAATGCACAGCTTACAGTCTCCATTAACGGTGCATTTCATTTCTTATCTCCAAATGTTATATACTGTTATAAATACATATATATAATGTATATATAATATATATATATATATATATGATATCTAAATCATTTATATGTTTCTATAGAAAATTTAATTTTGACCACATGGAAAAATTGTAATTATAACAAGTTCTTTTTTGACTCAAGTTCCGAAAATTTATAAAATATCCAATATGAACGCAAATAATTAACAAATTTTTATAGAACGATAATAATTGATATAAAAATAATAAGAAATATTAAAAATATTTTTATTCATGTATAAATTAACTTAATTTTATTACTTATGATGAACAAGGAACATACAAGACAAGTCGGACTTGAGTTAAGGGGTTTCTTATCTCACTTTTAATTCCGTGAGATTTCCATTGTTCCCCACTTATTTATTATGTGTGGTTTATTGTGTACTACCATTTGATATATGTATTATCATGATTATATTTATATTCATGGTATTCTGTGATTTATTTAGTGTTTATTAACTTGTGGTCATATGACTTGATTGATTACAACATGGTAAGGGGTTTCTTATCTCACTTTTAATTCCGTTAGATTTCCATTGTTCGCCACTTATTTATTGAATATGGTGTATTATGCACTTCTATTTCATATATATTATCATTATTCTATTTATATTATGGGTATTATTTTATTTAGTTGGAGGTTATTAAAATTTTTTCATATTACTTTTTTGATTTCATAGTGGTAAGGTTTTTTCATCTGACTTTTTACTCCCGTGAGATTCACCCTATATTCACCACTATTTCATTTTTTGTGGAGTACATACTTCCCATGATTGTATTCTTGGTTTAATATACTTTAATTTATGGGTATTTAAATCTTCATTGTATGATTCTTCTTTCATGAGGTGTATGATTCGTTAGTTTCGAAGTCGTTAAGTGAATTTCATTTTTCAATTTCTTCTCTTTGGTCTTTATGCATACTTAATTGATTATTTATCTCTATAGTTATGTGTGAAATCACTATTTATAATTTATTTATTAATTTCCACTCCCCTTTGTGTGAATATAAATTTAATACACATAATCAGTCCATTGATAATTTCTCAAGTCATTGATATAAAGTCGATACGTGTAATATTAACTCAATTTCCATTCCATGAGTTAAACATACAAGTCATTGGTTTTGTTTTTACAAGAATATGTGTGAATGTCCTCTAATTGATTTAAATATAATATCCTATCACATTGAGTGTATTTATATTTTTCACTTATAATTATTCCATTGATTTATCCATAACCTAAGGATATATTCTTTATAAGGGATTTCATCTCAATTTAAATTCCATTGAGACTAATTTATTTTTATAAACCAATTCATTTTTATATGGTGTTTATAATGTAATTTTACATAGTATGTCATGAATCCATTTAATCTCATGATATTATAATGTTTTTATAACCTTGATTATGTGAATTCAACTTTCTCTCATTTGGTTAGAAACTATAACTAAAATATCATTTGAAATGTTTTAAATTTGTTTTTCTAAATATCTCTCATTAATTTTCATGTTTTAGAAATGGTTTTATGGTTTTATTTATATGGACATTAATGTTGTAAAATTTAAATTCCTTTTAAGAGATTCAATGTGGCATGGAACACTATGATTAGAAAATCTATTTTAAGAAGCTTCTCGATAAATATTGAGACTTTTAAATGTTATCCTGAAAAAAAGAAATTTCTCTTAATGATTTTTACTGATAATTCTCAACTACGTTGACATACTTTATGGGATATTATTATTTATCGTGTTTGATTTATTTTGATACAAATATTTCATACCATATTGATGTTTTTGTGATATGTTTGACGGTGGATGGGTTATTTTTATACAATTCATGGTTTATTGATAAAGTATTGACATTTAATATTCAAGTTTTAGTACGAATGTTTTTGTTATATTTAAACCTTTTCTTATAAATAATTCATTGGAATTATTTCAGTGACTGGTGGAGCCCTCTATAGCTCCTCGATGCATCGGTAGGTCTCATGAGACAAACTAGTGTGTTGTCATAAGGCCTTGAAACAATCTTATTTATAGTTGTGGCACGAGGTATTGACTATGTGTTTATGATGTCCAACATTATTAATTCCATCATTATTTTATTATCTATTGATACTTCATGTGGTTATTCGACTAGCATGAATATGTTTTGTTATGGAATTATTTACTCAGCTCATATTCTAGCCAAAAATTGTTTGTGTTTAGTATTTGAAAAGGCATGTGTTTTCAATTATTCACCATGCCTAATGTTTATCTTATCTTCTGCTATATTTCTTACTCTTACAGAGTGTTTGATCTCACCCCTTTCTTATGTTTCATTTTCCCAAAATATAAAGATGTTATGAATGAGTTACACACATGAATATATATGGAAGATTGGTTGTTTCGATTTGAATAAATTTTTGTTGTTTTTATTTTCATGTTTTAATATTGAACTTATGTATGTATCATGTTTCGAAGACTATTAAACCGATCGGTCCTTCAGGACATGATTCCTTTTAATCATGCTAATGTATTGAAATAATGTATCGGCTATTGGATTCTAGGGTTGGGGAGTTATATTTTGTATTAGAAAAAGTTTAGTACAAACCATGGAAACTAGATTTAAAAAAACATTGATTAAAAAACATTACCCTATGATAGACTTTGAGGATATGTATAGAATAAATTCCTATATTTTTTTGTAATGTATAGATTTTGTGTATTTTTTCCTTAATAAAATTATGTCTGGAAATGAGCAGATAGAGGTGACTATGGAAAATATTTACATATGAGTGAAAACATAGACATAGAGTTTCAGGCATGGCCCATGGCATCCTGGTACATGAAAACGGGCTTTGCTACACATTTCGTTATGAAACATTCGGGGGATAGGCTTAGGATAATTAACATTTTCATTACAAACTAAATTGGATTATTTTAATATAATATGAGAATAAATGACCTTGGTTAATCCTGAGGTGTTTCATATTGAAAATAAGGTGCCATGATATTTTATAAATGATTTTTTGAATCACACTATGCTTTCTGATTTTAGACAAACTAGTTCCTCAATTACAGTTTATTACTTTTTGTATGAAAATACAATGTATGAGATAACATTTATGTATAAAAAATTTTAGGGTTATTTTTGAGGAAGTTATCTATAATGACCCGGGTTTTTCGGTCCAATACTTTGTGAAATTTTGATCTGTGAGGCCCTCGAAGAAGCTGTGCCAATGGTAGTCCAACTGGTAGCCTTAGCCTACCGTTAGCAAGAGTACTGGTAGTTCGGCCTACTGGTAGCCATAGCCTTCCGGTAGCTCGGCCTACCAGAAGCTCGGTCTACCGGTAGCCGCAGCCTACTGGTAGCTCGGTCTACCGGTAGCTACACCCTATCGGTAGCTCGGCCTACCGGTAGTTGGGTCTACTCGTAGTCACGGCCTACCGGTAGCTCGGTCTACCGGTGGCCACAGTCTACCGGTGGCTCATGCCCCCCGTCGGGTTATCCCCAGCACCCTGTCGGCACGAATTGGATTATAAAAACTCCTCTTAACCTATTTCAAGGCCCATTAAAACCCATTAATCACATTTAATTATTTCATAAATGAATACCCTGGCGTGATTCAGTTTTAACCGCCTCAATGGGGCTAGAATATTTAATAACGCGTGAGGCTGCAAGGTCAACCCACGACCCGCTCCTCACACGATTTCGAGTTTTTATCTCAAATGTCCCATCCCTTATAAACTAAAGGGTAACCCCTTCTTTTATTTGGATCGATCATCCTCCCATCGTTCGCATGCTCGTGTTGCATTTCTGAGGCCCCACCGTAGAGTTTTTGCTTCCCCTGTTCCTCGGGCGTGAAGAATGCTCCCATTGTACATGTAGGGAATTTCACCTTAGTCTCTCAATTATGTGTATCGTGTGGGGTGGGTGTGCTACAGTTCTGTAGAATTGGATTAACCAAATTTAATGAAGATAAAAAAACTATTTCTACGGAATGAATGGGGTGGGATGTGAAATTGTTGATGCTTCTCTTTTATTATCCTCTGTCATGATTATCCTTATAAATTGAGCTGGCTTGCATCTACTGAAAATAGAGGTCATTGGGATTCTTCTCTTTGCACTAATGAACCCTTAATTTCTGGTGATTATTTGGACTGGTTTTACTTTGATTGTGAACCCTTGGTGTGAAAGTGAAATTGGTTAAATATGTATATCTCGCTAAAGAAATTGAAAGCACCAGGATCAACCCTTTCTGTGATAACCCCAGTTAAAGAACGGTGAATTTGAATCACATGGCGTGTTAAATCTTTTAAATCTGAAAATACAGTCGTTCCCCCCCCCCATTGTTTTGGTTGCAGTGGTGGTTGTTTCTACTTCACGGGTTGGTTGAAGAGCGATATGGGAGTGTATGGGATCCCCTGTTGGTTTGGTGTTGGTTGGTTTTTATAGTTGTGGAGTTAAGGATGTGGGTTTTCTTGTTTATATCACGAATTGGGAAGGGATCCTCTGTTGTTGAGAAGCTGATGGCTCTGGGTTTTTGGGAACATGGGGTAGTATCTTGGGGTTTTCTTTGGTTCCAGTACTTTGAGGGATCTCATTTATCCCATTTGCTGTGGTGACTTTATAATAGAACCGGGTGTGAATGGTTAAATTGCTGCTTGGTATGCTTTTCCTTTGGGTTGTGTTTATGATTGCTAGTTTCCCAAGTAGGTTCAGAATTTATTTAAACATCTTCACATAACATGAAAACAATGATGGGACATTTGGGTTTTGGATTGGTTGGGATTGTGACCGGATGTGGGCGGTGATGTGTTATTTAGGGTGGCTGCCTGAAAACCTAGTTTGGGTGAGTGCCTGTTACTTATTTATATACTTGTAGTTCTATGTTTCTTATTCGCACCCCACCCACGTTGAGCACTTAATGAAGAACACCCCATTTCATGGGGGAGGGTGTTTTTCCCAACACTTCTATTAGTGGCTGGTTATCAGCTCCTTTCTTCTCCCATTCCCGACAACCCAAGTATCTTCAGGCATGTTGTGATGGTTTGAGGTCCATTATTGTCCCAAGAACCTTCAGGCAGAGTAGAGTGGTGGTTGACCTAGGTGTGTGCGAGCAGGCGGTTTTCCAAGAATCTTAAGGATGAGGCCCAGGTGTCTTCGGGCGTGGAAGTGGTTGTTCTGGCCTAGGAGTTTGCTGGCATGGTACGTGTGACAGTTGTGGCCCAAGTGTCTACGGGCGGGATATCGGTTGTGGCCCAGGAGTTTGCGGGCGTGGTTTGGCAGTAGGACTATGTGAGGGTGTGGCCCAGGTGTGTGAGGGAGGGGTGTGGAAGTGGGACTGCGGTGAGAATGGCGGGATTAGTTCGATGTGTAGGTTGTCTTCAATAACCAGTGGGAAATAGGTGCGGGGTACCTAAACATCGATGCGCTATTACTATACAATAAGGTAAAACGAAGTTTCATCACCATAAAAGATAATTTTTATCATATTTATTAAATAAAAATTTAAAATTTGAAGCATATTAAATTGATTATGGTTTTTAATATCAACTTTTATATGTTTCTTGATGGGTAAAAGTAATTAATAATAAACATTTTCATCCAAGATTGAGTTAAAATGTAATTTAATAAATAAAAAAATTGGTTATGAATGAAATCATTTCTTATTATGGTGGTATTAAATTCATCGATGTTATGACCTTAGTGACTTTTTAGTGTGAGAAAAATAAATTTTTAAATTTATTTTTTCCCAACTATATACAGTCAACATGTCATTGAATAAAATCATTTTTTGGTTGTAATTGTTAATAATTAATTAAATAGAGGAAAAAATATATATTTATGGTTGATTATATAATATGAAATGGGTTGGGATCTTAGGGAAAGAGTGATGTATGACTCCAGGGATTTAAGGGATTATTATAATATATGTAATGCTGTGGCACACTAGAACAATATAAAATATTTTTGACTGGGTTATGTCTATTGATACTTACATCTTTCTTGATGTATTCTTGATGGTTTAATTCCCATGTGTTATTTATAGGATTAGTTTACAATTGTCTGAAGCAGTTTTTTTATATACACCTTGTGTGAATATTTCAACGAGGTATCTTAGGATGATATCTTTTTTATATAAATTATTACGAATAAATTTTTTACCTAATAAATTAATTTGGTTTTTTTCATAATATATGAATATTTCATAAATTATAATACAGTACTAAATAACAAAATTATATTATAAGATAGATTTAATATTAAATAGTTAATAATGGAAATAAAAAATTATAAATATTAATAACTAGAATAATAATTATTTAATAGTAAACAAGTATCTTGGGTTCTAATTTGATACATATAACATAGTATTGGAATCTAGGGGTTGTGTGTCAGGATAGTGAAAGATGACTCTATTTCCATTCAGTTTCCCTATATGGTTTTTGTGGATATTATTTTTATTATTTTTATTTTTTCCCCACACATATCCGTATAGATAATGGCACTAATATATTTTGAGTTTTTTTCTCCAATATTATCGATAGTGAGGGAATAAATTGATGACTTATTAGTCTCCCCATATATCCCACTATATGTATATGAATAGTAGTATTTGGGATATAATAGAATATAGTATAGAGACTCTTAATTTTTTATGATGGATTATAGATTTATTATAAATTTATGTGTGGGTTTTAATGGATTTAGGTATAATGCATAATTGTATCTGGGCATGGTGATTTCACCACTCCAAAGGTGGATGTCCATGGGTTATGGAGGACTGGGGTATAATGTATGTACATAGGTTGAAGTGTATTCAAATCAAACACTTGGTTACTAGTGATGATTATGATGATCATATTTTATTGGTTTTTCTGGAGACACAATTCCATTTCATGTTAGGTCATAACATGTAGGATTATTCATATGTTGGTGATTATATAATGTGTTATATTCATTGTGGAGTATAAAACCAATAGAGATATTGATGTTGTGTGCCTTCATCTATATATATTATTTTTTATAGATTAATTCACAATGATGGATTGCATGGTGAGTTAATGATTTCAATAATAGTGAATCCTGTATTACTTGTATAGGTGAAGAGTTAAATTAATTGTTTAATTCAATGGGTTTTATTATTTTTCATTCACATTTTGTCATGATAACTTTTCAGTAGGATCCTACATTTTATACATGAAATGACCAAAATATATATATAGTTTTTAATTTATTGTCTTATTGATGGTGAAATAGTTTGGAATTCCCAGTTTGATGTGTTGTTCTAAATTTATTGTATCAATTTGGTCGGTGAAAATGATTTATATTTTTTATTTTTAATATATATCAAATATTTCTAATAAATTATAACATTTAGAATTTATTCATCATTCATTTATCTTCTTTATTGTGGGTTCCTCTATCATATTTTACCTTACCCACTAGATCGTTATAGTGGGTAATTTTTCCCAATTGTGTGATTTATATTCCCTTGATTCCATTAACTAAATCAGGGACTATTGATGGAAGGATTTAGTGGGAATTTATCTCCCTATATTTTTTTAGCCTGGTAGGGGAATATTTTTATGGAGGGGGTTGTGAGACGAAAAAACATTTAATATAGTAAAATCTAATAATAACCCTGAAAAATTGGAAAAATATTCAATAACCCCGTAATATACTTAAAATTTTGAATATGTGGAAAATTATAGAAATCCTAAAAACAACATCAAATAAATGCACTAAATAAACACGATTAAACAAACTTAATAATTCCAAAAAAAAACTATATAATACAATTATAAAATAATAGTTAACTATAAAAACACTATTTGACCATTTACACTCATGAAAAACCCCAATGTGATATAGCAAACACCCTTAAAGAACCATTGATAACATTAATTAACGTGTTAAACCTCTATCACTAGTTACCACTAAAACCCCAAACACCTTTTATTAATTTTAAAAAAAGGAACACTATAGATACCCTAAATACTAGATAGTCATTGAAAATAACACCATAATAATCCTGAAATAACACTTAAAATATTTAAAAAAATTATAAATTAAATGAAGCCTTAGAAAATAATAAAACTCATAAAACCCATCCAAATCACAAGAAACAATAAAAACCTTGAACACACTAGAAAAAACCGATTATGCCTTTAATAACCCTGGACTACATGGAATGAAATATAAAATTTAATAAACCCTATAAACCCCTGTAAAATAATCAAAACAAAAAGAAAAATAAAAAATCCTTTATTATATTAAACCAATGAAATATCATAAAATCCTAAACACCCTAGGAACATGGATGAACTCCAAAAACATCCTTAAATACACTAAAAGTGAAAAATTCCCATGAAATTTCATGAATTATAATAAAAAAGTAGTAAAAAATATGAGAATAGTAAAACCCTTGTAAAATATTGTGAAAACCCATTGAAAATAGAAAAAAAATTATAAAACACTATAAAACACATAAAATCTTGAAAACTCTATAGAATTATTTTAAAATTTGGAAAACAATTAAAATTGTAAAAATCCATAGAAAAACATTAAAATCTACTATAATTTATTTTTATCTTCCATCATTCTATATCATTTTCGATAAGGATTTCTTATTTATCATCATTTATTAATGAAATAATAATATATAAAATAGTTTTTGATATAAAATAGTAGTTATATAATGAATTTTGATATTCTTGGTTAATTTCTTGTGAATTTTGTGTATGGTTTAAACAGATGATATCCATTATTTTCTTGTTTCATCAACATTAATAGTCCTAAGGAATTATTTTAATTATTAGTAATACATTGTGTAATACTACTAATGAATCATAAAAAATTATCACCATATTAGTATCTTATATTAAAAATAATTTGTTATTAAAATGAATGATAAAAATATATAATGTCACCCATGTATGTGGTTAAACATTCCTATATAAGAACATTCCATAATATATAGACAAGTGTGAATATAATGTTATTCTATTATATTTTCATTATAATAAAATTATAATATCATTTTATAGAATTTAATTCATATAATAATAATTATTATAACGATGTGTAATATGATTAATAATGAAAATGATCATAATATGTTATTATATACAAAAATGAGATCTTATCAGATCTGTGAAACCTTCTTAGATTTTAATTATTTAGGGAATCTTATTTAAACAAGAATGAGTAAAATGGTAAATATATTAAAAATAAAGATAATATAGGATTATAATTGGGATGAGTCCTTATTTTATAAACAGATTGGAAATGATATTATATGGGCCATTTTATATGTGATAATAGGAGGAATGTTTACAAATATCCATTTATTAATCTATAAAAGCTGTAATTTTAGAAGTTATGAGATTAAAAATAGATATATAATAGATATTTTACATGAATCTCATCATCCACATAGTTTGGTGACAACATTAATGATATTCTATGACATTCCACAATATTGTAACCATTTACCTCATTTTATCCCTTACTATGAAAGTATACTTTTTTCCTCCGAATCAAATCATTCTGTTTAAAAATTAAATTCAGATTATTAATTAATTTCAAAATGGAAATTCAAATTAATATGTTTATTTTATTAAATTTTTTTCCAAAATTTATTTTAAAAAATTAAATTAATTTTCATAATGAATAGTAAATTAATTTTTTTTAAACATTTATATGAATAAAAAAAATTATTCATCTATATTTGAAATTAATAATTATTAAATACATTTTAATTAATTTATTAACTTATATTAATAATATATTTATATAAAATGATTATTTCGTTTTGGTTATTTTTAATTATGATTAAGAAAAATGACATATATGAACAATTATTTTAAATATATATTTTTTTATTATTAAATGATATTATTTTTATTTGACTAAATTTATTTATTTATTTATTAACCATTAATTTAATTTTACAAAGACATTTATATTTAAATTCATTTATAATATTTTATATGTTTAATTAAATAAATCTTTAAAATTTAATAAATTTAATCCATATTTCATAAATATAATTTATTTAAAATAAATGTTATTTTCGATATAATTTAGTAATTTTTTTCTATCAACTATATACAAGTAATTCTAACAACTAATATTTTTAACATTATTTTACTCAATATCTATATACCTATAAAAATGAACAAAAATTTGTGAAATTAGATCCATTACATTTTATAAATGATATTCATAACATATCAAATTTAACATTTCAATCATTAATATTAATTCAAGAGTTTATAAAATTCATTCTCTATTCACGGTTTTTTTCTCATCTTATGTTCTATTCTTCAGATAGTGTTACTCAAATATGAATATTATTCATGAGAATTTATAAATATAAAAACATTATCCACTGCGATTTATTATCTCATATTTTTATATACTATTATAGGATGTAACCATTTGCAGAATATGATAAAAAAATTTATATACATTTACCTGCATTATTTGGTTATATTTAACTAAGGTGTTTTTCATTTGATTTGTATTTTGCATGAATTATTTTACCCATTAGTTAAATAATCTTAAAATATTAGAGAATAATTAATTATTCTGAGTGTATAATTATGGGAAAGTAAATCAATTCTAAAAACTTGGATGCTAGATAAATGTATTCATAAGTTTGTGGATCAGTGATTATCACTACAGGTGATATAAATAGAGGTTCCAATATGGATCTGTTTAGTTCTATATTAGGAATTTATGTTATACTATGATATTTCATAGATAATAAAAATATAACTTATTCTGTCAAAACCCATGTGATTTTCCCCAACCACTAAAAATTGAAACACAACATCAATCAATCAAGTTTAATTATAAATTTTAGCAATTAATGTTTTGTTATATAGTTTTAATTCTCTTAGGTTATTACATGGAATATGTTATGATCATTTAACAATCTTTTTATGTGACACAAACAATTTTATATATGATGAAATTCTTGCATTTCAATCATGGTGATGTTTTTTTCAGGAAAATAATTTTATGGTGGAATGTGGATGAAATTATGTTAATTAAATAATAATTATAACTAGAATTGGTAGATAAATGTTGATAAGGGATTATTATATTTTTATATAGAATATAGTATATTAACAACGAATTTTAAATTAGTGATTCATAATGTGAAATAATCTGATTACTTTTTGTGTTTTTTGTATTCTAATATGATGAACCCATTTGAATTCAATCCTTTTCGTGTTTATCATGGATTCTATATCACCCCTTTAATAATTACACAATAAAAATGGATAAAGATGTAAAATTTATAAAAATTAATAATTAAATCATTAAAATCATTTTAGGGATAATTTATAGTAATATAAAAATCACACCAAACTATCTCATATGTGGGGAATGAATTAATGCCCAAGAATTAATGGGAATGAAATCACAGATTATAGAAAAAAATAATGAAAATATTTATCCAACAATTTATTAATAATTATGTACTATTTATATATTCTCTATCATTATGGGGTATTATTTAAAAAGATCACTATGAATCAAAAATTAGGATGCTACCTCCAATGTTATTACATAGGAAACTAATATACAATCACACTATATATAGTATACCTAATACTAAAATGGTACGGTGACAACCAATCCATAATTATAATTGAAAATCATTGAATAAAACACCTTTAGGTTTTCATGGTTCATTGTGTATCAAAAAAATGAACAAATCCATTATATAATATTTATCATTCATTGATGATTCTCTAGCACCACTACTAATCCATCGTACCATCTATACATTACTAATAGAATACATTTATTTCATATTTATTATAATTGATCATTTGAAAGGTAATTTTAAAATAATATGTACATAAATCAATCATTATTATGATTTATAATCAAATAAAAACCATTATATATATGTAGAATCACCGAAAGTAAATTTATCCCAAATTATTGTATGAACCCTTCCCTATAACATGCCACTATATATGTATCTCATGTATATTGTAGAATGAAATCCAACAATATAACCAACATGTTACATGATATTCATATATATCAAAGGTTATTTTATTAATATTTTCTATTCTATAAAAGTTAACTATTAATTATCATATCCAATAGTCTCTTACATTGATTTAAATTATATATGTATGTTTTTAAAAAAATGACCACTATTCATCATTCTATCCAAACTATTTTCTATATGGTTTATAAAAATAATTTATTTTTTTATTAGAAAAATTTATCTAAAATATATGCATTTTCTAAGGATTAAATGTGCAACCCAACATACCATTGTAGCATAAAATATAAAATTAATTCACTAATTATTAAATTTAAACAAAGTGCATCCTCTGGAAAAATTACATTTTTACAAAATATATAATGGGTAATGGCATGATATAGTCCAAGAACATTCCTACATCTATATAAACCTTCGCACCATAAGATGCATTTTTTATATCATACATATACTTATACAATCCAAATTACCATCAGATTATGTAATGTGTAGATATTGATTAGATTAATCCAGTATAGAACATATCATATATTTTACATTATTTAACTAGAATGGTCCTAATGAATAATTACATCAATTAAAAATAATTTTCGTATATAATATAAAATATGTAAATTATCAAAAAATAACGATGAATTTTTTAATTTAGTAAATTGAAAGACAATATTATTTTTCTTAACATACAAGTTGAAAAATTATATCTTAGATAAAATCAAAAAATTTAATGATCATTTGAATATGTAACCACCACTTCATTTGCTAATCCAAAGAGTGTGTATAGAAATTATATCAAAGCATTATGGTTAAAAGGATATATATATCATAATACTCATATAATAGGTAATAATATTAATCATTTTCCCTTGGTATATCAATTTTTTTATGCAATTACATTTCATATAATTTCATTTGAAAATCAAAAATTTATTCTATAAGTATAATTTCATGAGACTATATTTTATCTTTAATCCGAATTCAACTAATCATAATCATAATATATCCATATAGGCAATAATATTACTGAATTATCAGGTATTAAAAACAATTCTATCTCTTACATTAATGTGATATTAACATTACACTATTCAAGTAAAATATTTAGCACACATGAATGAATGATAATATGTTATTACATTTATTAAAAAACTATGATACATTCCCATTGACAACAAGAAATGCATATATACACACATATTATATATATATACATACATTACAAGGCCCAAATTCATATAGTATATTAATATATTTTTAAATGACTTTGATAAGGTTCCCACTATACCTATTCAATATATCATTAAATTTATATTATCACGAATCATTAAAATGTGACAGTGTTTGTGAAGGATGTTTATAGTCCTTTTATGTGACCAAGGTTCATTAAATATAGAAATATATATTTTTCATTGTAATTCATGATTGCTCCTTAAATTTTAAGAAGAATTCCTTGCTATATGATAAAATTACTAGTCCAAAAAACTATTCAAAATATCTAATGTTTTATGTGGTCTACCTCTATTATCTTGGCCACTACTGTGTATTTTTTTGAACTATTTTGAATGTTAATACATATATTTAAGAACAAAATAAGACCATGTTGAGATATAAATAAATATTTTCTGATTTTTAAACATGAATAAGTGTATCCTCTTATTATGATCTCATACTATCCCCTCAGGATAAAAAAGACATATCATCACTTCTTCACATGAACTTCAGAATGTTCATTGTATTAACCCAGTGAATTTCAATAGGATTTGAAAGGTGGGTTATTATTATTCCTAAAAAATTAGATATTTTAATATGATCATAAAACATGTTATACATTATATTTAATATAATATATATATATAAGTAATTTTATCCATATTTCTCCTTTGTAAATCCTTAAAAATATATCGTGATTCATAAGGAATTTTTATGAAAAAATAGTCAGTGTTTTTTTAAATTGTTATTCAGGGTAATACACTTTTAAAAATATCCAATATTAATGAATTGAAATAATTAAACTATAAAATCCAATATATGTAACATCCCAATAATTTAAATGGAATTATTATGCATAATATCAGTCAAGATTCAAAAACTGAGAAAAAATGAACAAAATTTTTTTTTTTAAAAAGGTGATGTTATTAACAAACCATTAATTTGGAAGGAATGTAACATATTATATAAATAAGGAAAAAAATAATTTTCATTTTTTTTCTTATATTATTATTAAAAAATTTGTAAATAATTAGAGAATTTGTTAGTAATTTTATTTTATTATTTCAAGATTAAATTTTCTTCAAAAAGTGCTTTATCTTGTATATTATTACTTGATATTATTATTTATTCTTCAAATTTTAAGATATTAATTTCATAAATTTAACATCATTTTTAGATAACAATATAAATTTTTTATTGGGAAGGTATTTTATAAATTTTTAGAAAATATTGGGATTTTAATAAATAGAAAAAATACTAATTTTTTAAAATATTATTTCATTTAAAAAATAAAAAACTTAAATCATGAATATTTTTTTAATTTATATTTTTTAAATAAATTATTATTTATTTATATTAAACCCTCATAAATTATATTGAATCGCTTTTATAATATATCTTAAAATGGTCTTTTTTCGATAAAAACTAGGTTTTTATGAAAACCGTTTTAAAGTACCAAATTTTTCTCCATTTTAATTAATAAAAATAATCCTGATCAGGGAATGTTTTATAAGAATGTATATATTATTTATTAGTAAATAATTATTATTATTTTTATATAGTGTTAATTTTTATTCATCAATATAAAATAAAAGCATCTTTTTCATGAAAAATAAACACCCCAAAACCCCCTGTTTTGTTGTGTATATATTATTTTATTTCATATTTTGATATTTTATAATTGAATTTTGTAAATAAGATTATATATTTATTATAATAATTTCTTTATTAAGTAGTAGATTCATTATCATGTTTATAAATAATTAATTAAGTTGGGTTAAAAAAAGGATTATCATTGTGACGTCCCGGTTCCGAAAGCCACCCAGAGGCGCCCCGTACCCAGTTGGTCACAAGGCCTCAAGCGCATTTCCACAAACACCAGAGGCTTCTGACTAGCAGTGAGGGCCTTGGGTGTGATTGTAGGGAAACTATGCCATCATTGGCAGAGTACACAGTGGAAGTAATAAACATGAAATAGTGGAAGCAATAAATTTCCAACAACAATAAATAGAAGAAGACTAAAATAATAAACAACTGGATCACAGAAACACACACACAGATATATATATATATATATAATGAAGCACGATACATATATCTATCAAAGAAGCCGAAAAATCACAATGTACAATAAAATACTAATCCAATGTACAGAAGAAAACAAATAAGAAATTTCTCAGCATTACAAGCCTAAGCTTGGTCCCATGCTCTCTTGCTACAATGAAATCAAGGACGCGAAGTCGACATGCCTTTTCCTTTGTCTATACCTGCAACAACATAGTCTACTTGGGCCCAAAAACATGTTCCAAATCGGGCGTGAGACTAAATCCTAGTAGGCATCCACCATGAGATTTGTGCGTAACAGTCAGTGAGTATATCACAGGTAAAAGTATAGTAAGCAGTAAACAGCAACAGTAAACAGTAAGAAGTAATCAGTATGCAGTAATTGGATGATATTAAATAGTAATCAATCCACATAACAACAAGAAGCAGTGAAGCAAACAACTAACCACTACAGGAATCCCTCTAGTCCTATCCAAGAAGTACCAACAAATCTCTAGGCAGTGTACTCAGCCTAATCCCTCTGGTTTAGTCATATGAAATTATAAGACTCTTTGGGGAAGCTCACTCAGTCAATTCCCCTTATAGTATTTGGAAGTCAAGAACTCTCTAAGGAATATCGCACTGTCTAACCCTCTTATAGTCCAAAGGTCTAGAAACTCTCTGTGGAAGCGCACTCGGTCAATTCCTCTTATAGTCTTAGGTATATCAATGTCTCTCTAAGGATTCTAACTCAGTCAATTCCTACTCTATCCTGGAAAAGATTTAAGGAAAATAAAACAAGTAATGACTCTTTGAGGAAGATCACTCGGTCTACCCTCAGGTAGTCTATAATATCCAAGAGTCTCTGGGAAGCTCACTCAGTCTATCCCATGTAGCCTATAATGTCTAAGACTCTCTGGAAAGCTCACTCGGTCTATACATTATAGTCTACAGCACTAGGTTCACATAGTCACATGCCAGTCAGTGAATAATAATTCTATAAGGATAAAGTAGAACTATAGAGATACTTGGCATACCAGTCTACAACAAACAAGCATGTCAAGAATATAATTCCATCCTACAGAAAAAGACATTCAAAATAGGTATAACATCCAAAGTATAACAAGAATAAGGCATGGGAAAAACATCCAATCATAGCAATTATCCACAACAGGATTAAATCTACCTCTACACAAGCATACACCATGGCAGTAAAACAATAGGGACAAAAAAGTAAACACACAGTACCCCGTTCAAGGGTATTGGTTGAATTTGAACATAAACCTCAAGGAAATCAAAGGTAAGGCACAAACCACATAACATGATGCTAAGAGATCAATATACTTGATCTAAAAGGCCTGATTCTCCTTATAATGTCATATATCTATGAAAATGCACAAAACTATTAGTCCACAATAACATTAGAAAGAGGGAAAATAATGGAATGAGACTCAAGATAAAGGAAGCGCTCACTACATCAGTTCCAACGCAACCGACGACGGTCAATTCAAAAAACAGATGGAGGATCCGGGGCTTAGAGGGTTTTTGTGGTCATACAGACGCTCTCGAACGAAGAACCTGGAGAATAAGATGTTTTCATTGATTAGACGTGGCCCTATATTGTTTAATGAAAAAAAAGAAACTACACGTCTTGTACTTCTGGGGGACACGGTGTGTACTTGGACTTTCCGTACTCCTCTTTAAGCGGCCTCCACATCGCCCCTACACACCGTGTGTGTGGCCCGAACACGGCCATCACACGTCCTGGTGCTGCATCAATGTACACCGCATGTACTCTAAAAATTTCTAGATTTACCTATTTTCTAAAAAATTACCCAAAAAAAATACCTGAAACAAAGATCCGGGTTCATACAAAGTTCCACCCTTAATGAAATTCATCCCTAAATTTCCATAGCGAGGTGTAGAACAAGAAACCCCGAACAACTCTGGAAACTACGATAGTACATCGATCTCCCTCTCCCCGGCCATGTCCAATACTCACATGTGCTTCCATAGCACCCATACCAAAGGAATTGACCGGCCATAGAGAACCATCGTACTTCAATTGAAAATATGGATAGGATGCACTTCAAATGACGCAATGCTTCTAGCTCAACCTCCTCAGGTCAAAAGACATGAGAAGACTCTGAATAGTAAACCCAGAAATGAGAAACGTGGAAGATGTCGTTCATAGTCTGGTACCTCTGAGGTAACTATAAACGATAGGCAACCGGTCCATCTTTTTCTAACACCTCAAATGGCACGACGTAATGTGGTGAAAGCTTATCCTGTCTCCGAATCCTCTTGTGTCCCAACCTCGGTGCGACACGAAGAAAAACCTGATCCCCGGCCTTGAACTTCAGAGGTCATCTCCACTTATCAGCATAAGACTTCTATCAAGACTGTGTTGTAGATATCCTCTTCTGAATCATCTCTTTCTGCTCTTGGGTCTCTAGAACAAGATGAGGTTCTAGCAAAGTGGCCTCTCCTGCTTCAATCCAGCAAAAGGGTGATCGACAAGGCCTAACATACAAATCCTCATAAGGTATCATCAGAATACTCGCCTGAAAACTATTGTTATAGGCATACTCCAAAAGAGGAATACGCTTCTCCCAAGAACCGCCAAAGTCTAGAATTCAAGCTCGGAGCATATCCTCAAGCACCTAGATCATACACTCAGACTGGACATCTGTCTGGCGGTGGTTTGATGTACTCAAAAGTACCTATGTACCCAACGCCTTCTGAAGCCCCTTCCAGAACTGAGAAGTAAAATAGGCATCCCTGTTAGAAATAATGGTGTGCAGAACTCCAAGTAGACGTATAATCTCTTGGATGTACAACTGTCACAGCTCATCAACAATGAAGGTCTCCTTGATCTGTAAGAATTGAGACACATTCGTAATCCTGTCAATGAAAATCCAAACAACATCACTCCCTTGAGGTGACCTCAGTAACCTAGTCACGATGTCCATCGCGACATCGTTCCACTTCCACTTGGGAATGGGTAACTACTGTAAAATCATTGTTCGCAGTTGATGCTCTATTTTCACCTGCAGACAAGTGGAAATTCTCCAAAAGAACCCAGAAACTTCTCTCTTCATACCTGGAAAATTGTACTGGCATTGTAGATCATGATACATCTTGGTGACACCAGGATGAACAACCCAAACTGAAGAATGATAACCCCGCATCAGTTCCTTTCATTTGTCTAAAATCACCCATAAACATCCTTGGAAATGCACGATCTCATCCTCAACCACTGTTCATCCAGGGAGAGGGTCCACTTATGTGACATTATCCCGACGGACTAGGCCTTTAGAGTCTGATAGCTACCTCATCTGCACCCAATCAAGAATGGTAAAGGTAATAGATATAGAAGATAGATAAGTCGGCCCCTGTTTGTTGTGCACCTCCAAATGCATCTTAGAGAATAGAGACATAAGCTACCACTCACTATTGTCCTCCTGAACTTCATGGATCTTAGTTCTCCTACTCAAGGCATTAGCCACTGTGTTGCTCTTTCCCTGTGTATAGGCATGCTCAATGTCGAAGGACTAAAGATACTCGACCCACCTACGTTGTCTCAAATTCAGATCATGCTGAGTGAAGATGTACTTGAGACTCCTATGGTCGGAAAAAACAACAAAGTTCACTAAATGAATGTAATTTCTCCAATATGGTAAGCCATGAACAATAGCTGCCAACTCCAGATCAGGCGTCGGGTGGTTCCTTTCGCGTGGCCTCAATGCCAAGACCCGTACACAATAACTCCATCTCCTTGAATAAGCACAACTCCCCATCTGACTCCTGAAGAATCAAAGTAGATTTTATAGCTCTTTCTTAGCTTTGGAAAGACTAGTGTAGAGACCTGAAGCCTGAAGTACATAGACATTACATTACTTTTGAGGAAAACATAAAAAATAACAAAAACCAACACTGAAGGAATGTAATAGTTTAGTTTCTTTGGAAATATAGAAAAAATCTTCTAATCGTGGAGAAATATATTCTATATCACCCATAAAGATCTTCCCCTTTTTTTAACTAAAACCTTTCTTTATATCCTGGGGAAAAGAAAACAAAAAAAGGGTGATCTGAAATGCTCAATAAGGGTAAACATAAAGAACATAAAACAATCCATAAACATTAGAATGAAAAAACTTGAACGTAAAATCTAAACATCAAAATTTCGAGAAAAGACATATATTTTAGAAGTTCATAAGTCATATATCATAATGGAACATGGATTATGATAAAATATTATGGGAAGAAAACATGTAATTGTGGCAACCATTAAGCACATTTTATGATTTCCATAGTATCCAAGGAATTACTACCAAGACCATCTTAGTGGACAAAGTTCCATTCTGAATCGAGTTCACTCCTCATTCCAATCTCTTAACACTGAACCAGATTAACTTACCGTTCCAGCCATGTATATCTCATGAGATATAAATCATTACCCAATGCATTGGAGTGAGATTTCGGTCCCACCCATCTCATAATGAAATCATTCTTACTTGGGCCAGAAAATAAACATACATCATTCATAATAACCCAATGAATAAATTGGGTATCATAAACATCATCCCATCATCACATAATCCATATAAAAAAATGGATATCATTTCATCATAAGAAAAAATATCAAACCATGTAAATAATAGTGTCATTATATTTGAAACATACACATACGAAATAATGTCATCTTAGATGGAAAATGGTTTTGATAAACACTCGAAATGAATTCTTGAGGAAAATATCATTTCATCTTCAAAATCATTTTCTTTTCAAAAAATTGTCATGTAATTTTAAAAGAAAAGGATTTTGATGAAAATAGTCATGAAATCTTTTAGAGGAATCTTCATGAAAATAAGGCTTTATAAAACTGTAAAAATCATTTCATGCCATATAAATTAAAAAAACATTCTTCTCGTAATTTTTCTAGAAAAGTCAAAAAATATCTTGTGAAGGAAAGATTCATTACATATTATATAGTAAAAGTAAAAATTGGATAAAAAGGACTTTAAACATACATGAAATCGTTTATAGAAAATAGGGACATGAACAGTAAATATAACCCCATTAAATACTTACGAATAAACAATCTCGGATAAAAACAAGATTGGAAATGTTATCCCTTACATTAGGACTGATATGCTTCGTATGAATCCAAAACTCCTGTATAATGATTTAAATAATTTCATTGACTTATTACAGAATCATATTCATTGTTATGATATCATATATGGTTCACTTATGAGATTATATTACCCGTTCTGTTGTAAATTCCATGTTAAAGCAGTGTTTTGGGTAAAATCGTTTCATTTATCGAACGTGTTTCGACTTTTTGTTCTTACTTATATACTGGTTTACTTAATTCCAGAATGTAAAATATTATTTATATATAATATATATTCATCATATACATATATATGATATTTCAATAAATGGAATGAAATACACCGTTCATGGAGACAGTTGGTCGTACGTACGCATGAATGGTGTTTTCATTTCACTATTAAATTGAATGGAACTAAGTAAATGACATAAATATATATATATATATATATACATAAATCCAGTAGAATTATTATGTAATATATTTCATTATAATTAATTATATAAACTTTATAATAATACATGTATGGTTAACAAGAAGAATGAATCTCATCGCGTCATGGAGATAGCAGTCCGTACGTTCGCACGAGCGATGATATCGTTCACATAATTATTGAATAGAATTGGAGTGGATAGTATAATATATAAGAATCAGTATGATGTTATAATAACCATATATAGTTATTTTTTACACCATTATACCCATCCAAGTAAGGTGGTGGTGGAAAAATAGATTACACCACGACGTTGAGACAACAATCCGTACGTACGCACACGCAGTGATTTCATTTTCCGTAGGATGGATAGAAGGTGAAATATAGTTGTTTAATATTTATAAAAACATATAAGTATATAATTAATACTTATTTTATTACTTTATATTGAAAAAATTAACGAATAATAATTTTAATAGGAAAGCAACATGAAAGTATTGGTAGAAGAGATTACCTCTTCTTCGACGCACCTCCTTTAAACATCTTCTTAGGGAACTAGAGTTGGTCTTTTGAGAAGACCAGTACCTCTATAATGTTTCTACGAAAGTGGAGAAGTGAAATGGACAGAGGTTGGCTGAGCTTCAAGGCTCTAAATGGTGTGAGGAGGAGAGGGAGGAGGTTCCCTTTTATAAGGGAGGAGAGGGGCACCTTTGCAAATATAAGAAATATTAATTTATAATAAATTGAAACCCCACTTAAAAACCTCAAAGAGTTACTCAAATAGAATATGAGATTAGATATGGTTTTAATCTCATCAACCAATTAAATTTAGACATGTTTCGATTTTATTTTAAACATTATCATTTTGATTTATACTTATTTAATCTATTTAATTTTATTTGTGGTAATAAAATTATTAATTTTAAATGGATATTAACAATCACTTATGTGTAGTTAATTTTCCATAATTGGATACCTTTTGAAATTGTAGATTATATAAATATAAATTTATAATTTTAAAATTTTTTTGTGATTTTTAATCAATTTAATAATATGTTATTTTTATAAAATAACAATAGTGTCAATATTGACACTATTCATTTATTTGAATTAACAAAAATCCACCCAAAGGATATGTTAAAAATAAAATATTTAATATGTTCTTAACATTTCATATTCTTCTATAAATTTAGTTTAGAAAATTAAATAGTTCATATAATATTTATTTTACTATTTGTAATACCATTTATTTGATATTTCTCTTAACAAAATAATTACTACCACATTATTGTATATTTATTAAATATACTTATTTGTTCCATAAAAATTTATAATAAAATACTAGGATGAATATAACTCTTATATCTATAATAACAAAACTATTAGATGGATTTATCTACCAAAAAAACCAACCTTTAAAATGTTATATTTATTAAATTTTGAAGGTGACAACTTTGACATCATTTAAAATAAAATCATATAATTGTCATAAACTATATTATAAGACTCCAAATGGTCATATATTCGGTAATTTGATGATTATGGTATATATATAAACTACCAATAAGTTTTGGTCAGGTTTTTGGGCATTTTAATATGTATTACTATTTCAATAAACACAATATTATTGAATTTTCACTAAATAAATATTTTCTGCATCATTAATGTAGAAGATAATAAGGAAATTAAATAAATCATAAAAATTACAAATAAATTACCATGATAAAGAAAAACATTTTATCGTTCAAATAAGTATTTATAACCTAATTTATAATCTTTATAAACTTATATTAAAAAATCATTATTTATTGAAGTTTGAGTGAGACATATATCACTTTTCGTTAAATAAAATAAACTAAAAGTCTTAGTCACCTCCATGTTGGTTCTAATGGATTCAATTTCAACCCAAATATGACTTAGGAAGAAATATAACCATCCAATTGTATTAAGACAAGTTTTAGGGTAATTTTATAATATTATATTTTCCCTTAATTAACCGATTTACCTTTTACTAAGGTACATAAAATTTACCGTAGTTACTATTCATAATGCCCAAAAATAAAAAAGTAGTCTATTAATATATTTTAGACCCACTGATTCCAAATATGGAATCCATTTTTCCAAATTCAATACACAGAAGTTGCAGAAATTAAATTAAAATTAATCTCGTTGTTGAAAGAATACATGTTTTTGTTTAAAACATTGCAAATGATTGAATTGATTTAACCTATGAATTCAATGTAAAATCAATTCTAATGACATAGATTATATTAAATGGTTAAAATATATTCTATTTATACTTTAAAAGCATTCAATATTATAATTTAACCACATAAATTATTACGATGAAAAAAGTGGTTTTTAATTAAAATATAGCATGTTTTTACTATTCATCAAAATATGAAAGTTACCATAATAATATGAAAAAAATTTCCAAATTAAATTTTTTATTTCCTGATTCCAAAAAAGAATTTTATTTTGTCAAATTGAACTTATAAACATGTCAAAAACTAGATTTAATGTGGGTGCACCACCAAAAGGTGGTAAAAATGCATTTTTTTAAAAATACTTATTTTACTCGAAAAAATTATTTTGTTCTCATACCATGCTCTAGAAAATATGTAAGATAAATAATAATGATATAAAATTTAAAATTCAGTTCATATTATTCATAACGGCTAGTTTATAATATTATAATAATATATCGTTGTTTAGTAAAACTCAGTATTGCGTACTACAAATGCTATAAAGGAAGGTCATGATTGTGTGTAATGCATGCCAAGTCTGGGATGCGTGTTGTGAAAGCTCCCTTTGGGGTTGCGTATTACATAATTAAAATCTTTTTTCATTTATACATTAAACAAAATCTATACTTAATGTTGCGTAGAATAATTTTGACAAAACGAACATGAAATTGTGTGTAACATGAGCCAAGAATAGTATTGTGTATACTACATGCTAATACGGTGTCACCTATATCACAAGCTAATTTTGGTGTAGCGTACAACACAAGACATTAAAAGAATATTTTTCATAAAATCTTGGGGTGTTACATTCTACCTCCCTTAAAATGAATTTCGCCCTCGAAATTCGTTGGTGTTATAAATCATTTACTATACATAGAAACCCAAATCATAAAAATGAATACTAAAACGTCATTTTAAAAAGTAATGTAAAAAATATAATGGTTACCTAGATTAACTCATCACTGGGTTTCCACATAGAAAAACATTGGTGGAAATACGGATATGGAAGAAAAATCTAACCATCAAATACTGACGGAGAGTGGTAGAGAACATGGCAATGAAAGAGCCAACAATCACAAGCCCATAAATTTGTGATGATCTAAGGTACCATCGGATTCATCAGATATAAGAGCACTAGGACAACATTTTTGGTTTTCAATATCATTTCCCTAAAGTTAAAAATTTTGAATTAGAAGAAATACTTACTTGACTTTGTTACATTCTCACTGTTGTTTGTGCCATGAATAATTTCCACTTCATCTCTTAAAGAAATGTAGTAGAATTTGTCTTCTGTGAAGTGTTAGAAAATCATGTTACAGAATTGTAGGTCATTCCATCTATCTAAAACATAATGTTAGCAGAAGTTATATGAAAAATTCTATCTATGGTGAGATTAATCGTATATAGTTCCTAAAATGGAAATATGCTTCATCTATCATACAACTTAATAAAATAAAACTAGTTTCTACTAAGCAAGGAATTCATGTAGGCCAATGGTAGGTGATAAAGGCCTGTCGCACTTCGGTTCTGTGTTCAATTCCATAGCCTTGTCCAATGCGATGGGTTGTCACACGTCCTATGGGCTGTACCTTTTTCTAAAACAACACTATTATAACAATCCAGAAATAGTATCAAAAATTTTCTACCCTTAAACAATTCTATCTGATGTCCAACATAATCCATTCCAACCTTTAGGCTTATCGAAAATAATTTTCTCTAATCATATAGAATAAACAAAATGATTACAAAAATATCATCAACAAAGCATGTGAATACCATCCTTTATCCCCCATATAACATAAAATTCATCTCGTTGGTCACATTCCAGACATGTGAATACCTTGATTATGCACTCTCTTTAAAAATTAATACCCATTGATCCTTAGTGAAAACATGGATGCTGTCAAAAGTTAACTCTTTCCACATACCAAAATCCCAAAATTTTGTATACTCAATCCATGATATCACTTTGTCCTTATATCAGTCATGAGCTCATGAATACTATTAAACATCTCATTATATTTTTATCCTTTCATTATGCACATATCATCTACCTTCCAAAAATATTTGAATAAACTTTCATGGTTACCGGTACCATTCATCATATACTTTCAAAACACAAGAAAAGGAAACTGTGTAACAATCCTTAGATTTTTCTTTATTCAATAGTACTATACATTATTCTTGATAAACATACAATCATTACACAACCTTATTAAACCACCGACTGAGCTTCGCCATTTTCTTCCTCAACACTTCTTTCATTTCATATATAATTTTTAGTCTCTTCATCATCATCCACATAAATACTACCCTTAAAACCATGCTGATTCTCTTCATGAGATCTTCCCATAGGGCATTGGTTTGCATAATGCCCATACATTACACATTTAAAACATTTAACCATTGTTGATGTTATAGAAATTCCATTATCCTCATCCATAGTGTTAATTGAACATTTTCTTCTGCACTTACTGGATTTGTTTCCTTCTTTTCCACACCCAAATCATCTTTCATTTCCTTTAAAACATTCTCCTTGATGCCTCTTCCCACATGATTTACATGGGGGAAATTGAACTTCCTTTCCTCTATGATCATAATGAAACTCCATCTTTCTCTTATTAGCTGAGTTAGGAACTTATCAAAGCTGAGTTTATTGATAATATTATGAGATTGCTGATTAGGCATAATTATGATGTTTGGACTTCCAAATCCTGTTTCATTTGGTTGCTCATGAAGAATATAGTTCCATTGTCCATCATATCCTCCATTATCGTGAATCTTCCTATTTCCAGCCATTTTCTAAAACCGAAAAAGAATAGTGTAAGAGGCAAAAATCATGCTACGTAATACAACTAAATAAAGGGGGAGTACCATCAATATCTAACATCCTAGGTTTAATTATATGATTGTTACACTAATTCTAGGACTATAACCTATACTTATAATAACCTTAAGGACATCCCTAGATATTCCTTAGAAATATCTCTAGGGATCTCACTAGAGTTTCCGCGTCCTAGTTTCCAATAGATAACTAAACCTTTCCTCTGATACCAACTGTAGAGTCCAGAATCCTGACATACATGGACATTACATTACTTTTGTAGAAAACATAATACATAAGAAAAACCAACACTCAAGGATCATAATAGTTTATTCTCTTTGGAAACTTGTAACAAAATCTTCTAATCGTGGTGAATGATCTTCAACATATCCCATAAAGATCTTCCCCTTTTTTACCTAAAATCATTCTTTATATTATGGGGAATATAAAACATAAAAAGGTGAGCTCAAATTCTCAGTAAGGGTAAACATAAAGAACATAAAACAATCCATATACATTAGAATGCAAAAACTTGAACGTAAAATCTAAACTTCAAAATCTTGAGCAAAGACAAAAAATTTCGAAGTACGTAAGTCATATATCCTAATGGAACATAAATCATGATAAAATTGCATGGGAAGAAAAAATTTAATTGTGGAAACCATTATGCACATCTTATGATTTCCATAGTTGCCAAGGCATTACTGCCAAGACCATCTTAGTGGACAAATTCCCATTCTAAATCGAGTTCACTCCTCGTTCTAGTCCTGTAACACTGAACCAGAGTAACATACCATTACAGCCATGACTATCTCATGAGATGTAAATATTTAACCAATGCATTGGAGCAAGATATTGGTCCCACCCATCTCATAATGAAATCATTCTTACTTGTGCCACAAAATAAACATACATCATTCATAAAAACCCTACGAATAAATTGGGTATCATAAATATAATTCCATCATCACATAATCCATATAAAAAAATAGATATAATTTCATCATAAGAAAAAACTCAAACCACGTAAATAATAGAGACATTATACTTGAAACATACACATATGAAATAATGTCATCTTAGACGGAAAATGATTTTGATAAAACACTTGAAATGAATTCTTAAGGAAAATATCATTTCTTCTTTAAAATCATTTTCTTTTCACAAAATGTCTTGTAATTTTAAAAGAAAATGATTTTTTTAAAATATTCATGAAATATTTTGGAATAATCTTCATGAAAATAAGGCTTTATAAAATTGTAAAAATCCTCTCATTCCATATAATTTAAAAAAACTTCTTTTCGAACTTTTGCCAGAAAAGTCAAAAAGTACCTCGTAAAGGAATGATTCCATAAATATCATATAGTAAAATTAAAAATTGGATAAAAAGGACTTTAAACATACATAAAATAATTTTTATAAAATATGGAAAAGGACAATAAATATAACCCCAGTAAATACTTATGAAAAAACAATCTCGGATAAAAAATAGATTGGAAATGTTATCCCTTACCTTAGGTCTGATATGCTTCGTATGAATCCAGACCTCCTGTATAATGATTTAAAAAATGTCATTGGCTTATTAAAGAAACATATTAATTGTCATGATATCATATATGGTTCACTTATGACTTTATATTACCCGTTCTGTTGTAAATTTCATGTTAAAGCAGTGTTTTGGGTAAAATCGTTTCATTTATCATACGTGTTTCGACTTGTTGTTCATGATTATATCTTGATTTACTTATTTCCAGAATGTAAAACATGATTTATATATAATATATATTCATCATATACATATATATGATATATCGATAAATGGAATGAAATACACTGTTCATGGAGATGGTAGGTCGTACGTATGCATGAACTGTGTTTTCGTTTCATTATTGAATTGAATGGAACTAAGTAAATGACATAAATACATATATATATATATATATACATAAATCCATTAGAATTATTAAGTCATATATTTCATTATTATTCATTATATAATCTTTATAATCATTCATGTATGGTTAACAAGGATAATGAATCTCATCATGTTATGGAGATGGTAGTCCGTACGTACGCACGAGCGATGATATCGTTCCCATAATTATTGAAAATAATTAGAGTGGATGGTATAATATATAAGAATCGGTATGATGTTATAATAACCATATATAGTTATTGTTTACACCATTATACCAATGCATGTAAGGTGGTGGTGGAAAAACAGATTACACCACGGCGTGGAGACGGTTTTCCGTACATACACACGCGCAGTGATTTCATTTTCCATAGGATGGATTGAAGGTGAAATAGGGTTGTTTCATATTTAGAATAACATATCAGTATTTAAGTAATACTGATGTTATTAATTTATATTGAAACAACTAAATAAGATGATTTTTATGAAGAAAGAAACATGAAAAAATTGGTTGAAGAGATTATCTCTTCTTCGACGTACCTCCTTTAAACTTCTTCCTAGGGCACTAGAGTTAATCTTTTGAGAAGACCAGTTCAACTATAAGGTTCTTAGGGATGTATAGAAGTAAAATGGTCAGAGGTTGGCCGAGATTCAAGGCTCTAAATGGTGTGAGGAGGATAGGGAGGAGGTTCCCTTTTATAAGGGAGGAGAGGGGCACCCTTGGAAATATTAGAAATATTAATTTATAATAAAGTGAAACCCCACATAAAAACCTCCAAAAATTACTCAATTATAAGATGAGATTAGATAGGGTTGTAATCTTATCAACCAATTAAATGTATAAATGTTTGGATTTTATTTTAAACCTTATCATTTTTAATTATCCTTATTTAATCTATTTTATTTTATTTGTGGAAATAAAATTATTAATTTTAAATGGTTCTAAATAATCACTTATGTGTAGTTAATTCTCCATAATTGTATACCATATGATATTGTAGACTATATAAATATCAATTTATATTTTTTAAATATTTTTGTGAATTTTAAACAATTTAATAATAAATTATTTTTATAAAATAACAATATTGTCAATTTTTACACTATTCATTTATTTGAATTAAAAAAATCCACACAGAGGATATATTCGAAATAAAATATTTAATAGGTTTTTAACATGACATATTAATCTAGAAAATTAGTGTATAACATTAAATAGTTTATAGAATATTTATTTTACTATTTGTAAAACCATTTATTTGATATTTCTCTTAACAAAATAATTACTTCATAATTTTTATATAATTATTAAATATAATTATGTCTTCCATAGAAATTAAAAATAAACTACTAGGATGAAGATAAATCTTATATATTAAATAATAATACTTTTAGACTAATTTATCTTACAATAAAACCATCCTTTAAAATGTTATATTTATTAAATTATGAAGGTGACAACTTTGACATTATTTAAAATATAATAATATAAGAGTCATAATAACTTTTTTAAGACTCTAAATGGTCATATATTCTGTCAATGGATGCTTATGGTATATATATAAACTACCAATATGTTTTGGTCAGGTTTTTGGGCCTTTAAATATGTATTACTATTTCAATAAATACAATATTATTGATTTTTCACTAAATAAATAATTTCTGCATCATTAATGTATAAGCTAAAAAGATAATTAAATAAATCATAAAAATTAGAAACAAATTACCATGATAAATAAAAACATTTTATCTTGATAATAAATATTTATAACCTAATTTATATTCTTTATATCCATATATTAAATATACTTTAATTATTGATGTTTGAGTGGGACATATATCACTTTCCTTTAAATAAAATAAACTAAAGTTATTAATCACCACCAAGAGGGTTATAATGGATTCAATTTCGAACCAAATATGACTTAGGACGAAATATAATCATCAAATTTTATTATTACAAGTGTATAGTAAGTTTATAATATTATATTAACCCTTAATTACCAGATTTACCTTTTACTATGGTCAATAAAATTTACCGTAGTTACTATTCATAATACCCAAAAATAAAAAGTAGTGTATTAATATATTTTGGACCCACTGATTCAAAATATGGAATCCATTTTTTCCAATTTCAATACACATATGTTTCAGAAATTAAATTAAAATTAATCCCATTGTTGAAAAAATGGGTTTTTTTTTTAAAAAATTGTAAAAGATTGAATTGATTTAACCTACGAATTCAATGTAAAATCAATGCTACTGACATACATTATATTAAATGGTAAAAATATATTTTATTTATGCTTTAAAAAAATTCAATATTATAATTTAACCACATAAATTATTACGTTGAAAAAAGTTGTTTTTAATTAAAATATAGCGTGTTTTTACTATTCATCATAATATTAAAGTTACCATAATAATATGAAAAAGTTTTCCAAAGATAATTTTTATATCCTGATTCCATAGATGAATTTTATTTTGTCAAATTGAACTTATAAACATGTAAAAAACTAGATTTAATGTGGTTGCACCATCAAAAGGTGGCGAAACTATATTTTTTGAAAAATACTTATTTTACTCGAAAGATTTATTTTGTTCCCATACCATGTTCTAGAAAATATATAAGATGATTAATAATGTTATAAAATTTAAAATTTAGTTAATATTATTCATAACGGCTAGTTTATAATATTATAATAATATACCGTTGTTTAGTAAAACTCGGTATTGCGTACTACACGCGCTATAGAGGAAGGTCGTGATTGCATGTAATGCAAGCCAAGTCAGGGATGCGTGTAGTGAAAGCTCTCTTTGGTGTTGTGTATTACATAATTCAAAACTTATTTCATTTATAAATTAATAAAAATCTATAATTAATGTTGCGTAGAATAATTTCGACAAAATGAACATGAAATTGTGTGTAACACGAGCCAAGAATAGAGTTGTGTATACTACAAGCTAATACGGTGTCACTAATATCACAAGCTAATATTGGTGTAGAATACAACACAAGACATTAAAAGAATATTTTTCATAAAATCTTTGGGTGTTACATTCTACCCCCCTTAAAATGAATTTTTCCCATGAAATTCATTGGTGTTATAAATCATTTACTATTCATAGAAACCCACATCGTAAAAAGGAATACTAAAATATCATTTTAAAAAGTAAAGTAAGAAATATAACGGTTACCTAGATTAACACATCACTTTGTTTCCACATAGAAGAACATATGTGGAAATATAAATATGGAAGAAAAATCTAACCATCAAATTCTGACAGAGAGTGGTAGAGAACATGGCTTTGAAAAAGCCAATAATCACAGACCCATAAATTTGTGATGATCTAAGGTACCATCAGATTGATCAGATATAAGAGCACTATGACCACATTTTTTTCAATATCATTTCCGTAAAGTTGAAAATTTTGAATTAAAAGAAATACTTACTTGATTTTGGTACAATCTCACTGTTGTTTGTGCCATGAACAATTTCCAATTCTTCTCTTAAAAAAATGTAGTTGAATTTGTCTTCTATGAAGTGTTAGAAAATCATGCGATAGAATTGTAGGTCATTCCATCAATCAAAAAAATAATGTTAGCAAAGGTTATATACAAAATTCTATCTATGGTCAGATTAATCGTATACAGTTCCTAAAATGGACATATACTTCATCTATCAAACACCTTAGAAAAATAAAACTAGTTTCTACTAACCAGAGACTTCATGTAGGCCAGTGGTAGGCGATAAAGGCCTACCACACTTCAGTTCTGGGTTCTATTCCATAGCCTTATCCAACGCGATGGGTTGTCACACATCCTATGGGTTGTCCCTTTTTCAAAAACTACACTATTATAACATTCCAGAAATAGTATCGAAAAAAGTTATAGCCTTATTCAATTCTATCTGATGTCCAACATAATCCATTACAACCTTTAGGATTATCAAAAATACTTTTGTCTAATCTTAAAGAATAATGAAAACAATTACAAGAAATTTCATCAACCAAGCATGTGAATACCATTCTTTATCCCCCATATATCATAAAATTTATCTTGTTGGTCACATTCTAGACATGTGAATACCTTAATTATGTACTCCCTTGAAAAATGAATACCCATTGATCCTTAGTGAAAACATGAATGCTGTCAAAAGTAAACTCATTCCACATACCAAAACCCCAAAATTCTGTATACCCAAACCATTATATCACTATTTCCTTATATCAATCATGAGCTCATGAATACTATCAAACATCTCCTTATCTCCTTATCTTTCCATTATGCACATATCATCTACCTTCCAAAAATATTTGAATAACCTTTCATGGTTACCAATACCATTCATCATATACTTTCAAAACACAAGAAAAGGAAACTGTGTAGCAATCCTTATATTTTTCTTTATTCCATAGTACCATACATTATTCTTGATAAACATACAATCATTACACAACCTTCTTAAACCACTGACTGAGATTCGCTATTTTATTCCTCAAAATTTCTTTCATTTCATATATAATTTGTAGTCTTTTCATTATCATCCACATAAATACTACCCATAAAACCATTCTGATTCTATTCATGAGATCTTCCCTTAGGGCATTGGTTTGCATAATGCCTGTACATTCCACATTTAAAACATTTAACCATTTTTGATGTCGTAGAAATACCACTATCCTCATCCATAGTGTTAACTTAACCTTTTCCTCTGCACTTACTGGATTTGTGTCCTTCTTTTCCACACCCAAATCATCTTCCAGTTCCATTAATACATTCTCCTTGATGCCTCTTCCCACATGATTTACATGAGGGAAATTGAACTTTCATTCCTCTATGATCATCATGAAACTCCTTCTTTCTCTTATTAGCTGAGTCAGCTAACATACCAAAGTTGAGTTTATTGATAATATTATGGGATTGCTTATTAGGCATAATAATGATGTTTGGACTTCCAAATCCTGTTTCATTTGGTTTCTCATGAAGAATATAGTTCCATTGTCCATCATAACCTCTATTATTGTGAATCTTCCTATTTCTAGCCATTTTCTAAAACCCAATAAAAATAGAGTAAGAGGAAAAATCATGCTAGGTAATACAACTAAATAATGGGGGAGTACCGTCAATATCTAACATCTTGGGTTTAATTCTAAGATTGTTACCCTAATTCTAGGACTATGACCCATACTTATACTTATCATTAGTGACATCCCTAGACATACTTTATAAATATCTCTAGGGATCTCACTAAAGTTTTCGCCTCCTAGTTTCCAATGGTTAACTAAACCTTTTCTATGATACCAACTATATGGACCTGAAGCCTAACGTACATTGACATTACATTAATTTTGCAGAAAACATAATACATAACAAAAACCATCACTCAAGGATCGTAATAGTTTATTGTCTTTGAAACTTGGAAGAAAATATTCTAATCATGTGAAAGATTTTCAACATCTCCCATAAAGATCATCCCCTTTTTTTTACCTAAAACCATTCTTTATATCCTAGGGAAAATAAAACATAAAAATGGTGAGCTCAAATGCTCAGTAAGGGTAATCATAAATATCATAAAACAATCCAAAAAAATTAGAATGCAAAAACATGAACGTAAAATCTAAACATCAAAATCTTGAGCAAAGACATAAATTTTGGAAGTACATAAGTCATATATCATAATAGAACATAAATCATGATAAAAATATATTGGGAAAAAACATGTAATTGTGGAAACCATTAAGCACATGTTATGATTTCCATAGTAGCCAAGGCATTACTGCCAAGACCATCTTAGTGGACAAAGTCCAATTCTGAATCGAGTTCACTCCTCATTTCAGTCTCGTAACACTGAACCAGATTAACTTACCATTCTATCCATCTCAATCTCATGAGATATAAATATTTACCCAATGCATTGGAGGGATATATAGGTACCACCCATCTCATAATGAAATCATTCTTACTTGCACCACAAATATAAACATACATCATTCATAATAACCCAACGAATAAATTGGGTATCAAATACATCATCCCATCATCACATAATCCATATAAAAAATGGATATCATTTCATCATATGAAAAAATATCAAACCATGTAAATAATAGATTCATTATACATGAAACATACACATATGAAATGATGTCATCTTATATGGAAAATGGTTTTGATTAAACACTTTAAATGAATTCTTGAGAAAAATATCATTTCTTCTTAAAAATAATTTTCTTTTCACAAAATGGCATGAAATTTTAAAAGAAAAGGATATTTTTGAAAATGATCATGAAATTTTTTCAAGGAATATTCATGAAAATAAGGCTTTATAAAACTGTAAAAATCCATTCATGCCATATAAGTTAGAAAAACAATCTTCTCGTACTTTTTCCAGAAAAGTCAAAAAGTACCTCGTAAAGGAAAGATTCCTTACATATCATATACTAAAAGTAAAAAATAGATAAAATGGACTTTAAACATAAATGATATCATTTTTATAAAATAGGGACATGGGTGATAAATACAACCCCAGTAAATACTTATGAATAAACAATCTCGGATAAAAACGAGATAGAAAAAATGTTATCTCTTACCTTAGGTTTGATATGCTTCGTATGAATCTGATCCTCCTGTATAATGATTTAAATAATGTCATTTACTTATTATAGAATCATATTTGTTGTTATTATATCATATATGGTTCACTTATGACTTTATATTAACCATTCTGTTGTAAATTCCATGTTAAAGCAGTGTTTTGGGTAAAATCGTTTCAGTTATCGTACGTGTTTCGACTTGATGTTCTTACTTATATCATGATTTTCTCAATTACAGAATTTAAAACAGGATTTATATATAATATATATTCATCATATACATATATATGATATATCCATAAATGGAATGAAATAAACGGTTTATGGAGACGGTAGGTCGTACGTACGCATGAACGGTGTTTTCGTTTCATTATTGAATTGAATGGAACTAAGTAAATGACATACATATATATATATATACATAAATACAGTAGCATTATAATGTCATATATTTCATTATTATTCACTATATAAACTTTATAATCATTCATGTATGGTTATCAAGGAGAATTAATCTCATCGCGTCGTGGAGACGGTAGTCCGTACGTACGCACGAGCGATGATATCGTTCCCATAATTATTGAATAGAATTGGTGTGGATGGTATAATATATAATAATCAGTATGATGTTATAATAACCATATATAGTTATTGTTTACACAAATATTAACATCCAAGTAATGTGGTGGAGGAAAATTAGATTAAACCACGACGTGGAGACGGTATTCCGTACGTACTCACGCGCGGTGATTTCATTTGTCAGAGGATGGATTGAAGGTGAAATAAGGTTGTTTCATATTTATAATAACATATCAGTATATAAGTAATACTTATGTCATTACTTAATATTGAAACAACTAAATAAGAAAAAGTTTAAGAAGAAATCATCTTGAAAGAATTGGTAGAAGAGATTACCACTTCTTTGACGCACCTCATTTAAACTTCTTCTTAGGGAACTAGAGTTGGTCTTTTGAGAAGACCAGTACCTCTATAAGGATTCTTGGGAAGTGGAGAAGTTACATGGGCAGAGTTTTGAAGAGATTAAAAGCTCTAAATTGTGTGAGGAGGAGAGGGATGAGTTGCCCTTTTATAAGGGAGGAGAGGGGCACCTTTGGAAATATAAGAAATATTAATTTAAAATAAATTGAAACCCCACTTAAAAACCTCCAAAAATTACTCAATTAGAATATGAGATTAGATAGTATTGTAATCTCATAAACCAATTAAATTTACACATGTTTTGATTTTATTTTAAACCTTATCATTTTGATTTATCCTTATTTAATCTATTTAATTTTATTTTTGGTAATAAAATTCTTAATTTTAAATGGTTATAAATATTCACTTATGTTTAGTTAATTTAATATAATTGGATACCTTATGAAATTGTAGACTATATAAATTTCAATTTATAATTTTTATATATTTTTTTATTTTTAAACAATTTAATAATATGTTATTTTTATAAAATAACAATAGTGTCAATTTTGACACTATTCATTTATTTGAATTAAATAAAATCCACACAGAGGATATTTTCGAAATAAAATATTTAATAGGTTCCTAACATGTCATATTCATCTAAAAAATTAGTGTTGAACATTAAATAGTTTATATAATATTTATTTTACTATTTGTAAAACCATTTATTGGATATTTCTCTTAACTAAATAATTACTACAAATTTTTTGTATAATTATTAAAGATACATATTTTTTCATAAGAATTAAAAATAAAATACTAGAATGAATATTACTCTTATATATTTTATAAGAATACTTTTAGTCGGATTTATCTTCCAAAACAACCATCCTTTAAAATGTTATATTTATTAAATTATGAAGGTGAAACTTTGACATCATTTAAAATAATATAATATAAGTGTCATAATCACTTTTATAAGACTCCAAATGGTCATATATTCAGAAAATGGATGCTTATGGTATATATACAAACTACCAATAAGTTTTGTACTGGTTTTTTGGCCTTTTAATATGTTTTACTATATCAATAAAAACAATATTATTGATTTTTTACTAAATAAATAATTTCTGCATCATTAATGTATAAGCTAAAAAGATAATTAAATAAATATTAAAAATTACAAATAAATTACCATGATAAATAAAAACATTTTATATTTCAAATAAGTATTTGTAACTGAATTTATATTCTTTATATTCTTATATTAAAAATACATTAATTATTGATGTTTGAGTGAGATATATATCACTTTCCTTTTAATAAAATAAACTAAATGTCTTAATCACCTCCAAGTGGGTTCTAATGGAGTCAATTTCGACCGAATATGACTTAAGACAATATATAATCATCCAATTGTATTAATAAAAGTGTTAGGGTAATTTTATAATATTATATTTACCCTTAATTACCCGATTTACCTTTTACTATGGTAAATAAAATTTACCATAGTTACTATTCATAATGCCCAAAAATAAAAAGTTGTCTATTAATATATTTTAGACCCACTGATTCCAAATATGGAATCCATTTTTTCAAAAATCAATACACAACAGTTGCATAAATTAAATAAAAAATAATCTTGTTGTTGAAAAAAATGGGTTTTTGTTTAAAACATTGCAAAAGATTGAATTGATTTAACCTACGAATTCAACGTAAAATAAATTCTAGTGAGATAAATTATATTAAATGGTAAAAATATATTCTATTTATACTTTAAAACAATTAAATATTATAATTCAACCATATAAATTATTACGACGAAAAATGTTGTTTTTAATTAAAATATAGCGTGTGTTTACTATTCATCAAAATATGAAAGTTACCATAACAATATGAAAAAACTTTCCAAAGAAAATTTTTATATCCTGATTCCAAAGAAGAATTTTATTTTGTCAAATTCAAGTAATAAACATATCAAATACTAGATTTAATGTGGGTGCTCCATCAAAGGGCGGTAAAACTGCATTTTTTTAAAAATACTTATTTTACTCGAAAAATTTATTTTGTTCTCATACCATGTTCTAGAAAATATGTAAGATGAATAATAATGTTATAAAATTTAGAATTCAGTTAATATTATTCATAACGGATAGTTTATAATATTATAATAATATACCATTGTTTAGTAATACTCGGTATTGCGTACTACGCACGCTATAGAGGAAGGTCGTGATTGCGTGTAATGCAAGCCAAGTCAGGGATGCGTGTAGTGAAATCTCCCTTTGGTGTTGCATATTACATAATTAAAAACATATTTCATTTATTCATTAAAAAAATATATACTTAATGATGTGTAGAATAATTTTGACAACACGAACATGAAATTTTGTGTAACACGAGCCTAGAATAATGTTGTGTATACAGCAAGCTAACACGGTGTCACGTATATAACAAGATAATTTTGGAGTTGCGTACAACACAAGACATTAAAAAAAGATTTTTCATAAAATCTTGGGGTGTTACAACTAGTATTTGTGATGACTTCAACCTCCCTTTCAGCTCTAGAAAGGCTAACTCACGAGAATCTGACCTTACGAACATCACCCCATTCTTGGTCAGACCTATTAGTGGTGCTGCTAGGCATGAAATCTCCTGTAAAAAAAACATGTAGTATCCAGCCAGCCCTAGAAATCTCCTCATTTTAAAGATATTCTTCGGCAGCTCTAAGGAAACTACAACTCTCACTTTCTCTGGGTCTACTAATAATCCTGCCTCTGAGATACTGTGAACCAAAATGTGAAACAAATCCATCCAAATGTGGTATTTTGAGATCTTAGCAAATAACTAATTCTCTTTCAGTGTACTCAGAACGATCTCAAGATTGGTAGCATGGTCTTGTCGAGTGTGATAGTACAACAAAATGTCTCCATGAAAACCACCTTGAAGGAATCCAAGTATGGATGGAACACCCGGTTCATTAGTGCCATAAAAACTGTTGGCACATTTGTTAGACCGAAAGACATTACCATATACTCATATTGACTATACCTGATCTTGAAATCTATAAGATGTATATCAGATGGTCTAACGTGCAATAGATGGTAACCGGATCTCAAGTCAATCATCGAGAACACCCAATCACCTCAAATATGATCAAAGAGTTCATCAATCCTTGGCAAGGGATATTGGTTTTTGGTCGTTATGTGGTTCAACTTCCGATAATCCATGCAAAGCCTAATGGTGTCATTTTCCTTTTTTCACAAACTGGACAGGCAAACCCAAAGGATAAGTACTAGGTCGGATAAAACCCTTTGACTGCAACTCCTCCAAATGCTTCTTGAGCTCCTACAACTCAGGTGTAGCCAACCCATAAGGAAGAATGGAAACCAGTGATACTACTGGCATGAGATAAATTGAGAAGTCTAACTCACGAGGCAAACCGGAAATGTCCCCTGGAAAGACATCCCTGAAACAATCCACCACTGGAGGAATGTATAACTATGAAGACCCCTTGTCATCCAGACAAAGACTAGAAATTTGGGCTATAACTCCCCCTATCCCATGATGCTCTGGTCTAGCTCTACCCGCCTAGAAATCCCACTCGCCTCTATAAAGAAAAGATCCTCCCTCTGGTAATATGAAACTCATCCTGTGGCGATCGCAATCTACAACTGGTTGGAAGGGAACTAACCAGTCCATACCGAGAATGATATCATAGCCTGTCATCTCTAGGACATAGAGGTCCCATAATAAGTGACACCCTGCAACCTCAAGAGGGAACTCCCTGAACTGACGTATGCGAGAAGCATTCATTACCTACGGTTTATCAAGTGTCAACATAGGAAATGATACAGAGCCCAAGGATATCCACAATAGAAACAGAGATAAAGCTACGTGAGTCACTAGTATCGAAAAGGGCTGAAGATAAAACTGAGGCTACTATGATCGTACCTCGAACTGTAGAAGAGTCAGGATCTGGATTTTTATAGGTCTACTCAATGGAGAATGTCTGGACTGCACCTCTGCCCTGCGCCCCTGTCTGACCACTCTGAGTTTATCCACTCTCCTGTCGCTGGTAACCTGGTGATTGAACACCATGGTTGTGACCTCCACCTCCGCTCAAACGGCCGAAGGAATTCCTTTTTTCAGACTGGTGAGAAACTGGTGATACATCTCCTGTACGAGGGGTCATAGAAGAACCCCTACCACCAGTTCTAGTTAAGAAGATATGAAAAAATGCTGAATATGGCCCATATTGCCGCAAGATCAGAACACTATTGGGTATCTCGGGCACTGAGCTCTTGTATTCCCACTCCTACCACACTGGTAGCATACAACCTGGCTTCTGGAAGATACATTCTGTCTAATCTGATCTCCTCGAGAAGACACCATGCGTCGCTTCCTGCTATTAGTAGGAGGAACACTAACTCTAGGTGACAAACCACCTAGGCCCACTTCTCCATAATCTTTCAAATTGTGCATAGAAATCAGCGCATGGTTGATGATAAAGGATATTTAAGTCAACCTGAAGATATTCACATGGGAACAGATCTCCTGCCTGAGACCGTCCTCAAACATCCTAGAAAGGAACAACTCATCACATGCTGGAATCGGCGTGAAGTGTCGTAGCTCGATTAAACAAGAGAAGTAATCCATAACAGAAAGAGTACCTTTCTCAAGACTCATACACTACCATGTTTGGTTGGCTCTCAATATCTCCAGAAAGAAGTAATCATAGAAGATGCACCAAAACGCATCCCAATTAATACTCTACTAGCAACCTGACTGTGAGATCACCTCCCACCACCTCATGGTGGTGTCTCAGAGTATATAAGTATCCAGATTTACCATTTTCTCTGGAGGTATCTTCGGGTGCTGGAAAATAATTAGCCTGGCCTCTAGCCATGACTCTGCAGCCTGGGGTCCTCCATTCCCTGAGAATGTATGAAGATGCTGCTGCTGGAAAAACTACACCAACTCGGCCATCGATAGGGTAGGAGGCGGCGCTCTGTAAAAGGTCTACAACATCCTCTGGAATTACTTCATGAACTACACATAGGCACTTGCTACGGGTATAACTGTTAGTTCCAAGGCTGGCACAACAGCAGGATCTATAGTAGGATCTATAGGAGTTCCCTGATCGGCCATATCTGGTGTCTAGTCACTGTCTTGAAGCTGAAGTACAACCGGAGGACATCTCAGAGGCATAGCTCTGAAAGAGGAAAAGCACACCTTAGATCAGAATAATCAAGGATAGGGAACACAGGAGTAAAAATGGGAACAAGAGAAAGAAGAACCCATGCTTTACCAAACATGACTACACGGCATGTATAAAACTACACGGTGTGTTCTTTAAAGCCATTCACTTGGGCATATACCTCTGTCACCACTAGTAGTGTAACACGCCAGACTACACAGCGTGTTTTTCCCACTCACAACATGTACTTGAACTCCATTTCCCTACCCAAGTCTCTTTACACAACAAACTCACACGATCCTAGAAAACACTACATGTTCACTAAGGACATGGAGTGTACTAGACAAGGTTTCAGCAACCGTGTTGTTAGTTACACAACCGGCTACACGGCTGACCCTTACACAGAGTGTTCTGAACAAACACAGCATGTATTGGAGAATATAGCATTGACCTATATTGTTCGTGACACGACTAGGTACCAAGAACAAGGCTACATGGCATGTTCATGTAAAAAACACCATGTACTACATGAGCTTCCCCGACCTGTGTTGTTAGTGACACGGTCGGGTACACGAGTCACTATTACATGGCGTGTAACGACTGCACACGGAATGTAATGATTGTAAACGGAATTTAATGATCATACACGGCATGTTCCTAAAAACTTTTTCACCACCTCGTGTTTCTTCTAACATATTCAGTGACATGGTTTAAGAATACACGACGTGTAATCAAATACACGACGTGTATTCTATGGTTTTCTAGGTAGTAGCTCTGAAATTGCACTAAAGCTCAGAAAACACTAGAAAACGAACATGGAGGTACCAAATTCCAATTCGTGAGGGCCCATACTCCCCATGAATCAAAGTTTGGAATCCCATACAAGTCACATATATGGAAAACAATCCAACAATCCAAAATGTTTTGATACATGAGGGCCCATAACACCACAAGAACAAAAATTTTGCGTTCATTTCAGCAAGGTACAATACAATCAATTTCTCTATCAAACTACAGAGATTCTATAAAAGCATCTATCACAACAGCATGCATAATCTAAACAATTTCTATCATAACAACATGCAGTCGCTAATGCACCCTAGATGGCATGGCTAGAATGCATGGAATGTGATTTCTAACAAGAACATATATGATTCATTTGATGGAATACCTTCATATCATTGGGTTGTGATAGAAATAAAACTGCAAAAGAACCACAATAACAACCCAAGTCATTTGAATCACACTAGGTGAAATCATATAAACTGTAAAATCCCAAAATCAGAAAATTTCATTAAATGAGGTAGATTGGTTTTTCCCTGTACACAGGTTAGCTACTCCCAGGCATAACTTATTACCATGTACCGAATCCATCATATCCCTAGCTAAAGGCTCCAAATAGTAAATTAGGAGGAAAGAAATCCTCTGAAACAACTTTGTAATGTCCCAGTTCTGGATGCCACCCAGATCCACCCCGTACCCAGTTGGTCACATGGCCTCAAACGCATTTCCCCTAACACCAGAGGCTGCTGATTAGCAGTGAGGGCCTAGGCTGTGATTGTGGGGAAACTATGCCCTCATTGGAAGAGTACATAGTAGAGGTAATAAAAATGAAAAAGTGGAAGATGTAAATATCCAACAACAATAAAAAGAAGAAGACTAAAACAATAAACAACATGAGCACACACATATATATTTGAAAAGATGCATGATACATATGTCTAGTAATGAATCCAAACAAGTCACAATGCTAAATACAATACTAAACCAATGTACAGAACAAAAAAAATCAATTCCTCTACATCGCAATCCTTTTCGTGGTCCCATGCCCTCCTGCTCCAGAGCAATCAAGTACCTGAAGTCAAAGGGGACTTTCACTGGTCTATACCTGGGACAAAATATTCTTATTGGGTCCCAAAACATGTCCCAAATAGGGTGTGAGACTAAATCCCAGTAGGAAACCACCTGAAGATATGTTCCTAACAGTCAGTGAGTATATGATAGGTAAAAGTATATCAATCAGTAAACAGTAATAGTAAACAGTCAGCAGTAATATTTAACCAGTAATAGCATGATATGAAACAGTAATCAATCCACAGAACAACAAGTAGCAGTGAAACAAATAGCTATCCACAATTGGGACCCCTCTGGTCCTATCCAAGATGTTCTAACAACCCTCTGGGCACTGCACTCATCCGAACCCCTCTAGTTTGGCCATATGAAATTATTAGACTCTCTGGGTAAGCTTGCTCGGTAAATTCCCCTTATTGCCTTTTGTAGTCATGGACTCTTTGAGGATGATCATGTGGTCTTACACTCTTATAGCCCCAAGGTCCAGATATTCTCTGAGGAAGTGCACTCGGTGAATTCATCATATAGTCACAGGCTATCACTGACTCTCTAAGGAAGCTTTATCAGTCAATTCCTTCTCTATCATCGAAAGGTTTTAAAGACAATCAAACAAGTAAAGACTCTTTGTGGAAGCACATTTGGTTTACCCTCCTGTATTCTATAATATCCACAACTCTCTGGGAAGCTAACTCGGTCAATCCCATGTAATATATAATCTCCAAGACTCTCTATGAAGCTCACTCGGTCTATCTCTTATAGTCTATAACACCAGGTTCTCACGGTCTCATGCCAGTTAGTATATTAAAATTCTATAAAGAAAAATTACACCTATAGAGCTACTTGGCTTACCAGTCTACAACAAACAAGCATGTTAAGAATATCATTCCATCCTATAGAAAAAAGCATGGAAAATAGGTATAACGGCCAAAGGATAAAAAGAACAAGGCATGGGAAAAACATCAAAGCATAGCAATTATCCACAAAATGATTAAATCTACCTCTGCATAAGAATATAACATGGCTGGAATAGAACAGGGAAAAAAAGGTAAACACGCAATACCCCGTTCACAGGTATTGATGGGATTTGCACATAAAACACAAAGACTTATAAAGGTAAGGTACAAACCACCTACCTTGATACTAAGAGATCAATATACATGAACCACGAGGCTTGACTATCCTTAGAATGTTGTAGATATATGATAACGAACAAAATGTTCAACCCAAGATATCATGAGAAAGAGAGAAAATAATGGAATGAGACTCAATAAGAATGGAAGATGTCACTGTTACGGTTTCAACGCAATCGACAGCGGTCAATTCAGAAAATAGATGGAGGCTCGGGGGCTCGGATGGTATTCCCGGCCATACGAATTCACTAGATTGAAGAACCTGGAGAAGAATATGTTTTCATTGATTAGACGTGGCCCTGGTCCGTTTAATAGGAAAAAAGAAACTACACGGCGTGTACTTCTACGGTACACGGAATGTACTTGGCCTTTCCATACTCTGCTTTAAGAGACCTCTACATCGCCCCTACACATTTTTTGTGTGGCCCAGACACGGCCATCACACGGCCTGGCGCGACATCAAAGTACACGGTGTGTACTTATAAAGTACATAGCTTGTACTCTGATAATTTCCAGATTTTCCCCTTTTCTAAAAAACGACCATAAAAGGAAAAACATACCTGAAACGAAGATCCAGGTTCTTACAACCATAGTATATCCAAAATAATTAAAATGGTTAATGTTAAAAGGTAAAATCTGAAAATATAAAAAAAATATGACATTAAATGTATGATTGATGTGTTTCTAGACTATAACCGTAATTTACAATGTTTATTATTAATGTAATTAATTTCAATTAATTCCTCCCAATTATGCATGGATTTATATGTAATAAAATTATTATTTAATCTTCTAAACCACCCATCCTTCTGTACAAATACAACTTCCAACCACCCCATATCCCTTGAAAATGAATAATTCTCATACAATATAAAAAACGCAATCCAACTCACTCAACTCATGTCCATGTTATTCTAGAATCACTGAATTAAATTGAATTTCATTATTGGGGATTTAAAAGAGGTGATATTCATGAGGTATCATTATCAACCCACCACTACAAATTTCATATATTCTCTATGTTCTCCACAAATCCTAAATCCATAATGTAATAATAATACAAATCTCATGATATATATTTGTATTTTATATTTAAAGGGAATATTTTGTATCCATTAATTCTATTATCTCATATTATTCAATGAAATGATATCATTCTGAAAATTATCATGGTTAACCGCTTTTGTGGATAATGATTTTTTTTCTATTACCACCTTCAATGATGTTAATAAAAATATAATTATTTTTAAATCAGATTAAATAAGTATATTATAACATATTTACTATTTTTTAATTAATATTTAGAAATAATATTAAATTAAACAATATTATTTTGTGATGGACATAAAAACACCATAGTTAAGGTAAATATTAATCATTAACATTTTCTCAAATGAATCTACCTCTTGTTTTTGGAAAAAATGATATATGGGAAGATATATCATTTTGGAATAAAATTAATACCATTTCACTCTACTATTTGAATTTAATTTCATTTTTTCATGAAAATCCATAATTTTACACAAATTAACCAACCATGAAACTATGAAACAAAATCACCAGAGGGAATACAAAAATTATTAATTGATCTGTTGTAAGATGTAATAAAAAATAAGGTATTATAAAAATTAACATTGTTCGATAATAATGTAATTACATTATTTAAACCATTATCAATGTGTTCTTCAATTTTTTTTAATGATGTCGAACCAAAGGTAATGGAATTCTTTTCCAAATTTTTGTTCTTTTGGTTAAAAATATACTATATTGATTATTCTATGGTTATATTATTTGTGAAGTGAATAATTATTATATGATGTTTTAATTACACTTTCCTTTTTGAATTTATATTATATACAAAAAATAAAATTTTATTATTAATTCTCAAATCAACGATATGATAATTGTAGGGGATATTCTTTTAAAAAAAATCATTTAAAGGTTCTTTTTACAAATGTAAGATGGAATGTTTTCTAAATATATAAAATTAATTGAATTTACTTCCTACATATATATATAATAGTAAAAAACTATATTATAATTTTATATAGATATATTCATTGAAAATATATTCTATATTACGTGATATGTTCTTTATAATGAGTGATTTCATAATGAAATGATCATTTTCATCATGGAGTGTTTTTCTGAAGCATTATTTCACATTTTGTTATTATGATATAGTAATAATGAATTATTAATGGTATTTTGTTATTATGATATATATAAAATGATGCATGGTTGTGTGATAAACTATGTAAATTTGGTTATGTAATTAAAAAATGATAGATGTTTCCATGAAGAAAAGGATGCGTTTTTACATTATAACCACTAATTCATTGGGTACTCTAGGGAAGCCGGTTGGACATATTAGTTCCAATATTTATATAAATGAAATGAAAAATGATGTCACATGTTATATAGTTATATATTATATTATTTAATTTGAGTTTTTCTCAAAATCACATGATTTCCAAAAATGTATGATAACAAACATTATAATAAAATGATTTATTTTGAGAAACAAATTTTTATTTTTGTGTAAAAAATTTTAATTTATTTTAGTGTGAAAATTATATATATATATTTATTTTACTAGATGATATTTGTTATATCCCATGTTTTAAAATGTCTTTCATATGATTTAAGGTAGAAGAGATACAAAGATTCAATGAAGAGGAAAATTATGATGATTTTTCATGAAGATAAAAAATCTTTCATTTTAAATAATATTTAAATGAAAAAATAGAAATTTAATATAAGTTTCCACTTGTAAAATATGTGTATATCATGTTTTATTTTGATCAAATTCTATAAAACACTAAACATACAAAATTAACAATTATATAATAATTTTATTTCTATTTTAAAATCACTTGAATTCATAATGTTCAAGGAAATGTCTTTATAGTTAGTATGAAAGAAGGTTTTAGAAAATATTAGAGATTGGGATGTTTTCTTATGTTATTTTCTTATGAGTTATTTACATCATCATGGGTTTAAATATTTAAGGATAATTTATTGTTTAATGTTTTAGACACCCATTTTTTCTTTAATGTGAAGGGTTTATAAGTGATTAATTATATTTTAGAGATTATATTTTTAAAGGTGATTTATTTAAGAATAAAGGATTTAATTTTATATGTATTATAGATTTTATAAGTTTACCATATTTAAAATTTACATATTATTAATCACATTTAATCATTAAATTACTGTATTAACGATGTTATTTTATAAATATTGAGGATCATTTATGAAAATATAATGAAATATTTCTTTCAAAACCATCAAATATTGTTCGGATTATTCCATTATCAATATTATTCCAAAAGAATCTATAAATGAATAGTAAATGTTATTATTACTTAAATCACCCGCAAGAAACTATTTTATTAATCTTACACATTTTATTTGATCCAAAATTTGATTGTTTCATTGTTTATTATTAATTTTATTTCCAAATATCAAGATTACCAACACTCTAGAAAATATAACATCCCCAAATAGCACGACAATTTCATTTCATGAAATAAATATATTATAGAATATCAATGAAATCATAATGATTTTATTTAATATATGGGTTTGTTTATTATGTATTATTTATAAAAAAAATTTGGTTTGATATTAATGATTCAAAAGTATTTTATTTACATTTATGATTATATGAATGAAGAATAAATTAATATGATGAGGTATAAAGATTGGTGGTTTAAAAAGAATGAAGTATGCGGTAAGTGTTTATGTATTTATTTTTAAAAATTATTATATAGTGGTATTTAATATATATTATGGGATTCATGGAACAAGTAAGTATATTTATAGAGTATTTTTTATAAATTTTTAAACATATTTTTGATGGTATTGAAACATTTTAAAAGTGTAAAAAATATGATAGTTTTAAATGTACATGTAACAATTAGATTTTTGATGTGAAAATACATACTTGAGGAATAATTCCATTAAATATTTTGGACCTATGTTTAAAGGTATATTCAGTTTTTTGGATTATATAATCATATAATTTGATATAATTACATGTTCTTTCTTTTTGTGATAATAATAAAATGTAGCATATAACCCTTGACGTTAATTATATTACAGTGATTATTTAAGATTTTAATGAAACTGCTAGATTTTTATAAATATTATTTTAATATAGTTTTAAAAAATGACATATACTAGATCATGTGACAAAATGTGGCATCTAGATAGATCGTACGGATTCAACCCAAAACAAAAGGGTGACAAGGGTGGAATGCCTACCACTAACCTAAGTCAGTCGTAGTTAATATTTAATTTATATTTTTGATCAATGATTTTATCGGTGAGAAATATGTTATATTTTGGATCATATATTATATTATGTTGATAATATTGGGATTGTAAATTGATTTTATGATTAATTGATCAATTTTAATTAAGAAAAAATTCAATATTTCTGGAAATATATATGATTAATATAACAATAATATTATGTGATTTTTACTGATAAATAAAAGATGAATTGTCCTTGAAATAAATATAGGATTTATAGGGATAGAGGTTATTAATGGGAACCATTACATTACTATTGAGATTACATTTTATCCGGAGACATTAAGAGATATAGATATAAATTTTGTAGAAAATTTAAATTGATCTTTGAATAATATGTGATCAAATCCTTATGATTTTTGGGTATCAAATATTATTCTATAATATTTTTAGGAATAATAAGGATAATTATTTGTTAAAAGATATATGTTGATGTTTTGATATTAATATTCAAATTTTGATAATGAAGTATTTTTTATATAAAGTTATATATAGTAATTTGGATAAAAAAAGTATCATGTATACTGAATTTTGGTTATTTTTAATTTATTAAGACAAGAGGATTATATAATTATATTCTTGTTGATTTTTTAATCCATAAAATTTTATTCCGACAGTTTAGAAATAAAAAAATAATATTTAATATTAATAATTTTTATAAATGATGATGAATAAATAATAATTTTCATATAAGTATATGTAGGTTTTTTTATTAGACTAAGAATTAAACGATTTCAAAAACTCTTGATAAATATTTTTTAAATAAAAAAATTATTGTTAATTTTCATTGTCAATGAATGAATGGTCATTTTAGTCATTATAAATTTAAAATATTGTGATGGATAACATTAAGAGAACTATGATCTATATCACCAACCATTGGAACAAGATAGATAGATTTTTCATCCCTGCATATATTTCATAATTCCACTAATCAAAATCATAATTTTTTTGTGATATATGAATATTATTTTCCTTCTTTCATATAATAATTTTAATTGATCATTTCTGTTATATGGTATTTATAAATATTATTTTGGAAAGTCATGTCCCAATTTGTTTGTCCCAATTTCAAATTACATGCACATAATTAATTAAATTGGGGACAATTTGAGATTCCAACATGTTAAATGGGACGATTATATTTAATAGTATACAAGATAAGTAACACCAGGATTAAATAAACATCATATTCTTATTAGTTAAATGGGAATGTTACTACCTATAAATTAATTTTTTTGTAATGAACAATTTTAAGGATATTATAATATATATTTAATTGTAATAATAACTTATAAATTATTATCAGTATTTTTAAATATCCAGCTAATTTTATTGTAATGATATTTTACTCGTCAGAAATTAAATTTCGTCATAATGTGAGTTTTCTTTTTCACTATAGGTGAATATTATAATTAATTTAGACAAATCATAAAAAATTAATATCAAAAAAATAAATTAATTTTTGATATATGAATATAATGTTTACCATTAAATGAAATTTTTTTAGTTTTCTGAAAATATGTTGTTTTAGTGAATATTTAAAATAATGATTTTTCTAAAAATAAAAGTACTTTTAAAAAAATTAAAAATTATAAGATTACAATTATGTTTTTAATTTTATTTAAACAAAAATAAATGTTACTCAATTATATTTTTACCACCTAATTTTTTTTATTCAAATCTAAATTATATTTTTGAATATGTTTTTTCGGATATAAAAATATTTTCTTTTCTGTAAAATAGATTAATGTACATGATTTTAATCATTTATAAAATATTAAAATAATTCATAATAGGGATTTATTTAAATTTATTTTATTGATTATTTATCATTAAATGTTAATTAAGTTTCACATAGTGATAATTATAAGATATAGATTTAATATACGATCATCTTTTTCAAGAAATATAATTTTCTTCAAAACCTTCTTTTTATTGCACTTGTTGGTTTCTTAAATCTAATTTTTCTAATTATGTGAATTATATTTTCCAAAATGTTCTCAATTATTTGAATCAGAATATTATAATGTTATTTTATGATCATTTTCATTTTAATTCATAAAATTTTACCCTATGAAAAAAGATTTACTTCAATATAGGTAAAATAATGAAATGAGTTGTTAATAAAATCTAAAATCTTGAAATATGAAAATAAATAAAACATGAAGTGGGTGTTTGATTTATTACTATATTATATCATTAAAAAATTTATTATCAATATTATTAATTGGTTTTATTGACACCCAAATTTGGTTGTCTTTTAATATAAAATAATCATTATTTAATAACATAAAATATCTCATCCTCAAGTAGAAATACTACTCTTTATCATCGTTATAATTCTTGTAGGGATTGAAGGTCTTAATATATTTTCAAAAAAATCTCATCCAAACTCTATCAATATTTTATTAATTTTCTCACCAAATGTCCAATTTCATGTCACATCATGGGTCCTTTATGGAGGTGGTATTAAAAGGGTATCTTTATCTAACCACCTCTCTTAATTTATTTTTTCTTCTATCTTATCCCCACATTTATAATCCTTAAAAGAATAGTTAATCTATTATCATTTATATAATATAAATTTATCATTATAATATAAATTATTATATCCATCCATTTTACCATATGTGCTTGTTCAATGAAATGATACAATTTTCCAAATGACAGTTGTTAAATGTTTATATTGATTATGATTTTTCATTTTCCATCACTTCCTTCTAATGTTGTTCATAAAATTATTATTATTGTTATATATGATTGTAATACGTGTAATATGACATATTTAATGTTCCAGAAAAAAAATTATTTGAATAATTTAAAAAAAACTAATCATGTTTCGAATGTTTAGAGAAACCCCTAAAATAATCTAAACATTTAACAGAACCATGTTATCCAATGTATCATCTTTTTGTTAAAACAAACATGATATATCTGAATATTTATATATATATGATTAGATTTATAATATTTATTTCCTCATATAATGTATTATTTATATTGGTCAAGAAAAAACATAAGTATACACAAATGAACCAACCCTGAAAAAATGAAACAAACACCATGAAAACAATAAAAATAAGGAATCATTTTATATAAAATTATGGTAATATGTCATAAACGGATCTTATAAGGAACTATAAATATAAATATTGTTCTATAAAAAATTTAAATCATAATATAAACCATTTTCAGGAGGATTTAACACATTTCACAGAAGTCATGCCTGAGGTAAGGAAATTCATAACCAAATTTTAATCCATTGATTTAAAATTATAAATCATTGATAATATCATTATAATATTATAAAAGTGAAGAAATTATATTATCACTTGTTTTATTTCAAATTTTTTCTATAGATTCATTGTAGAAACATGTCATATATTGTTTTAATTAAGGCTTCAAACAATGATATGATATTTTTAAGGGAATTTACATAAAATCAAATTCTTATTAAAGTTTATTTTTACAAAAAGTGAAATAGAGTTTTCTTTATATATATTGTGTGAAAATAATTTACTAATATAAATTCCATATAAAATTTATATAATTATATTAAATGTTTATATGGTTACATTGAATGATAATTTTTTGTTGTATTTGTGAAATTCATCTAAATGAGTGATTTTGACTTGAAAACTTTATATATATATATTTTATTCATTTATATGAGTTATCATTAATGTAAATTTATTTTCAAATGTTATGATAATGATCCTTTTGAAAACAGGGTTAATTTTTTAGAGTAAATATGTATGTTATCAAGAAAATGTTTAAAGGGTTTCCCTGGACTGATTCATTCTTTTATTTTATGTCCCTAACATTGATTCTACACTCATCCCCCATTATAAAACTGTTTTTACAGTATTTAATCAGTAATATTTATAATTATGTTGTCCAGAGAAAATTATATAATTTTTCCCTGAAGAGAAAACATTTTGTATTTTAAGATGTTTTCCACTAAAACATATATAATGAATATATGTTTCTACATGTAATTTAAGGTCTTATCATATTATATTTTCTAATAATGCTCGAAACTAGAAAACTAAAATACCATCACGATTATAATAATTTGAATTATAGTTTAAAATCAATATAATATGTAGTGTTTATGGTTGGGTATTTACAATATATCCCTATATATCTTCGTAGCTTTTTTAACCAATGCCTTTCATCGAGAAGAACATTTACATCCCTATATTTATAAAATCATGGGTTAGGATATCATTTGGATATGTAGTGTATTATCCACATACACTATAGAAAATAAGAAAATGATCCCATTATCCCATCTATATAAATAAGATTCATATATGATATTGATGGAACTATAATAACTGAATGCATTATGAAAATACATATTCTATATTAAAGAATATTTTTTCTATCAATAAATGTTCTGTTAGAAATTGTAATCATTAAATAAATGTCTAGAACAACAATAAGAATATTTTATTTCATATAAACATATTTTAATGTCTTCCTAATTAAAATTTTGTTTTCATATTCACTGAAATATCATATAATTATAATTATGTACTATGAAAAGAACTTTTGGAATGGATATCATTATAAAAAATAGTGAAATTTTTCATTCCTATATATTATAATAATCATATTTATAAAATTATTTAGTAAATATTTATTTATTGGTTATCACACTATAATACATGATATATTGATTTTTTAAATACAACTTACACCCTATATGTTTAACCTATTTAATTGAATATAATAATTACTAAACATTAATAGTGTATATAGAATCCATATATTATCTCTAACTTATAAAAATTTCCATGAAAGAGAATACTTAATAACATATAAAAATATTGTTGGTTAATCATGTATTAAAATTACTCTATAATCATTTACAATAAAAAATTCATTTCTCTTATGAAGCTAATGAGTTAGGCCTGTTATTTGAGGATTTATTTCAGTATTATTCAACAATGTTTCTTTTACCCCTTATAGAATAGACTCTTAATCTATATAATGTTCTATTCATACATATTGATTTTTACCTTTTACATGTTAAATTCTCCTTCCTCTAGTAGCAATGCTTATAAATTAATTATCATGTATTGTAGAAAATAAGGACACATATTCAATTTTTAGTAGGACTATTGAAATAATATCTCTTGGTTTCCATAGGATAAAAAATTAATCATTTTCCAGATTTATAGTAATTTTTTTAGACTCTATACAAAAAAAATATGCATCCAAACAAAAAAATATGTTATGTAGAACTAACAATTTACTATCGTTTGGAATGAACAATCCACTCGTTATATGTTTATATATTTTAACTTTTATGTGTCGTAATTTAAAAAGATTTTGTGTGTGAATATTTTTTATTTTATTGGATGATGTCTATTATATCATATATGTATATATATATATATATATCTATTGTATTAGATATACAGGTACAATGCACTTCTTCCATATGTATACAAAAACCTTATATAGATTTTAAATAAAATATAGTTGAAAATTTACAATAATTAACCTTATATGGAGTTCTAGAAATTATTCTATATTGGATTTTACAAAAAAACGTAAAATTATACTATATGAAAAATTACTAATCCTACTAGATGTGGACATATAGAGTTACAATATTAATATATTCCTCAATAATGGGAAAAACATTTGATAATTGTGATTTTGATTTTTTAAAGAAACATTAGAATAGTTTTGTTTTTATACACTTTTTAATTGAAAAGGGAGATCATATGATGTCATTAAGATAACTTTCTATAAATGTATTATTTTACCATTCCAATATATATATAAATTTAAATAATCATAAATTAGAGTAAGTTAATGAAAATACACAGTCCCAATTTTTTGATTGAATTGTTATAGTATATTATAATCGAGTTGTCTTATTTTATAATCTATATTGATTTTTATTATATAGAATAAAATGTGATTTTATATTTTTAAACTCCATAATAATTCTTTCATATATTTTTTTATGCTTGAGTTTATAAAGGTATCTTAGAGATGTATATACTAATTTTTTATGATCATCGTGATTAAGGGTTCCTATGAATAGGGCAATAATAAATTTATGATAATTACGATCATGAGATTACTAGGCCTCAAAGATAGACAATAGAATAATTTAAATCATTGAAATGTTGTTTCACTTCAAAAGGAATCCTTTATATGTGATTATTAACTGTATAACATTATAGTACAGATTTTTTTATGTGTTATACATTGTAAATAATAATCTTATATTGATTTTTTCTAGATTCCATAAGTTATATATTTCCATTATTAACTATTTAAAGAAGTTAATACTGATAATTAATTTAATTAAATATAATATATATAAAGATATTGGAAGAAATATTTCGTACTGACATAAATATTTTGGGATGAAATTACATTTAAAAGGAATAAATTCCATATTAATATATTAATTTAAAGAAAACACGTGCAGTGCATTTGTTATTTTTCACCAAAATATGGTCTCTCAAATTTAAATTCCATGAAAGATCATACGTATTAATAATATTACCATTGTATAGAAAACCTTAAAAATATTGTATTTAGGTTAACTATATACACTTTTTTACAAATTATATGAAAGCAATTCCCTCGATTAGTAGAGTTATACGTCAGAAGACCTTTTTTTCAGAGCATCTATGGGCGATAGAGTCACTAGAAATTTCCCTTGACCTAGCTCAATCCATGATTAAATAACTATAGAATGAGTGAATGAATTTTCAAAATAAGTTCAAGATCACTGAGATCATAGCTCAAACTATATTATTTGAACAATCCTATAATTGTATCACCATCGTACCCCTTACCCATAGAGAATTAAGTGGTGTAATTAAAGTGTATGTTTCTCAATATTACTAGTATGATTTTTTATATTTATATTTTTTATTTAAAAAATGAATATATATATATATATATATCTGTGTGTGTGTGTGTGTGTTTTATTACATTATAATCATTAAATAGTATGTTCAGTAATAATTACTTTTTGATACAATGAAACTCAAATTGTATTTTTGGAAAATATATTATTTCAATGAAGATGTGCTATTTTTATATATTAAAGAATTTTTTAAATACATTATGTTTTAATAAAAATTATTAATAAATAATATTTTTTAAATATAATTGATAATATATTTATATAAATTCAAAAGTAAAATTCTATGGTTTACAAAAACTGGTATTGTAAAAAACCAGTATTTTTTTAATAAATGTGTATTTTTGATTGAAAAGTGTGGATTATAATAATTGGAAAATTATTTGTATTAAATATATATTATTTTTGAAATAAATACCTAGAAATTTGGGAATAATTATTTTTCAATAATTTTGTAAGTGGGTTTAATTCTTTGTACTTAATCAAATATGGTATATATATACTTTGTGTAAAATTACATCATAAAATTCCCTAGAGTGTTGTAAAATATAAAAGATTTTGTTTTCATGTTATAAGTTATTTTTTCCATTTAATATGATTATTTTACATTATTTATTAATTTTATAAATCCATAAAAAATCCTCTAAAATCTATTTTATATATTCAAGGTTCTATGATCTATTCCTTATAAATATGACTAACATCTACATCACTAATGGTATTATTTTTTAATTTCAATTATTGGGCTTATAAAATATATAAACTCAGTCCTATTTTTTAAAACCCAGGTGGAAAAACTATGTTTTGGGTTGAGTTTCAAATAAATTTATGATATAGTGTCAAAATCTTATATATAAAAATTTATAACGATCCATCAACATGTTTCCAGATAAACTAACTAAAACAAAATTTCATATATTCTCAAAACTCTTAATAATTAATTTAAAATCCCTACCCTATAAATATATATCGCATGGTTCCCCTAAGAATAATTAGGCTCCTCCAAAACATTAATAGGTTTCCTCTAATTGTAAGGGATCCTATCATTATCGACATTATTCAATCAAATTCATTATTTTGTACGTTTTGATTTTTAATTATTCCGAATTTGACATGTTTCTAAAAAAACCACTCAACATTAATTTTTATTATCATGTGATTGGAGACATCATTTTCTACTATTATATCCTAATATAAAACATTATGTCCACTCATTATGCTTCCAAAATTACCCTTGATTTTCCATGACAAACATTTATGTATTGAATGCCCCTATCTATTTCAACTAGTGGTTTTGAACCATGTTTTCCATATCCACCATTTATTAGGCATTAAAGAGTATATATTCCATACTTCTTAATATTTAGGCTATAATGGATAAATTAAATCCTTATCTTTTATTGGATATGTGGCATAATTATGAATTTAAATGAATTAAAGTGACAGGATCGGTATGAATTATATATCCCTACAATGCATCATGTATTATTTTTATCTCATGAAATTACCTATATGGTTCATTAGAGATTTTAATTGTACTCTATGTGATGATTTGATGGTTTTTTTTCCCTGTCTTGTTTTTATTTTTTTATATTATATGTTTCCCCACATTATAATTAGACCTTTATTCTATCATGTAATATGAAGAATTAATTTTCTAGATTAATATTCCAACCTCTCATAAGTAACCATTATACAACTATTTAGTCACACTATTATTCATTACATCGAGATCCTATTTATTTATTCTAGTAATGGTAATTATAAATCATATCTTTTTTTTGTTCTTCCATTGTTTATCCTAGGTTTTTTTAAAATATCTAAGGTATATAAGGGTATGTTTTGGTGTTATTTAAATAATGATATTGATCACATATTTTACAGAAATATGTATTCTATCAAATTTCCCAGACATTGGTCCACAAGATGTTATGGGTATGTGTTAAGTTACATTTATGCAATAAAATATGAAATAAATTATTTTAATGAACTGGGTTATAATAGATCATATCAGATGAAAGTATAGTTACGTTTTGGATTATGATTAAAATACTCTTTTGAAATCCTTGCGTATAAGTGTAAACATAGTAAATTAAACAAAAAGTGTTGTGATATTAATATTAATTGATTATAAATAATTTAAAACAATATTTAGATATTACAAGTGGATGTGGTAGAGACACATTTTGTCAAGGTGTAAGAACCCAGAATATGGTATATTGAGCCGCAATCAATCAGAACATGGTGCATAAAAATGGTCCTTACATGAGACATGGTTTGAAACATGTTGTGTATATGACTTGATAAATTTAGAAGCTCCTTATGAACCATTTTTAAATCGGAAAATTACTGTAAAACGTCTCATTAGGTAATAGATCATAAAAAATAGAGATTGAAACAATTAAATTCATAAATAAATAAATATATGAGTTATCCCTTTAGTTATTTTTATTTCATTTTTTGTTTCTATTGTTTACAATTAATAATCCCTAATTTTTCCTTTATTATATTCATTGGATAGAAATAGGAGGAACCAAGCCAGTATCCAATGTGAGGGGCAATGTAATGATAGACCATGTGAGATTATAAATCCTAAGCTAGAAAGAATAACATAATTAATGATAATACATTTTCATATGAATCATCTGTTAAACTAGAAACATAAATCTGGAAGAATTCATAAATAATCCAATGAAGGAGAATGAAAAAATTGAGGCTTATATAAGATAAAGTTAGACCACTTTCAATGGATCCATCGATCACTAAACATAGGAACAGTGGATAAAATCTATTGAAATGATATTTTTCATCCTTCAATGCTCTGATAAAGTGATATTCATGCTCAATGTATATCATATTGAATGTGAATATGATTAATGATAAAATTAGGAAAAATTAAATCCTAAAGAGATTATATATAAAATGGGTTGGAATGAATATAAAAAATATATTTCAATAAAATATGCCCTCAATATATATAAATTTAAATGGAGAAGTATTTCCTAGACATGATAAAAAATATAGTAAATCAATCAAGTCATATGAGGAAAATCATAAAAAATCATGATACACCTCTTCCATTATCATATACATAGAAAAATAATTAGTACTACTTATTAGGTTGGTTAAATATGTGTTATTGAAAATATTTTGTAATTCATGAATTTAAAATATATGAGAAAATTTATCGATGTTCCCTAAATGTAGGAATATAGATCAGTAAAACTGAATCATATAAATAGTCTATCGATAAAATGTGAATAATGGATTTTATTCTTCACGGTGTGATGGAGATAACTCATTGTAGTGAACAATTCCATCATCCCACTTGTATTATTTCCTGGAATAATAATCCTAGATGTTAGTTGAATGGGAAAAATAAAATCTTTAGGTTGGTGGGGAAGGGAACCTTACATGTAATTTTCGATTATTGAACCCACCAATGTGATGGAATTATATAATGATATATTAAACTGTAATTATAATGTAAAATTTTTCATCTAAAATAATCATGGACACTATGTGAAAAATCCACCAGGAGAAGAGTTGTTGGTGACAATCAATGATAGTGAATTCTCGAATTTAACGAGCAAGGCTGAGCGAGCTTGTTCTCTCATAACTTCTATAGTGGGTCCAGAAAGAGAAATGGATGTTGGAAAACTAATTATTTATTAAATAATACTTAATGTAATATTTTATTCAAAATATATGAATTCATTCATATATTTTTTTTTCAGAACTATTCAAACACCACCTCAAAACATGGATGTTCAGCTGCCATTGAAGAAGAAAAATTGGTCAAATATTAAATACCAATAATATAACTTATCCCCTATAAAATTTTGTGGTATGAATTTCATTATAATCCATGATATACTACTATATAATGAATTTGATGATGTTATGGTCATGGTTTTTTATTCATTGTATATATCTAATCTAATTTGTCAATAAAAAGAAATCACCCTTTGAATTGTTAATCACTTAATGATTTTATTCCAATGTATAGAGGTGAATGAATATGATTTAGTAACAAAATATCAAAATTGTATATTATTTCATTTTTAAAAAGATTATATAACACAAATTATTAATTCTAATGAGAAAATACTTCTTTTTGATATAGCGATTGTACGTTAAACATCTAATGTGTTTCTGGATGGATTTTTCGTTCTTCTTCAAGGCCAATATTTCTGTTCTATATCAAACATTTACCTAATTCATTTCCAATTTTCATGTATCTATATAGAATGAACATTTTTAAACCTTCAAAGATAGAGAATTTATCATAGAATAATCTAGTTAAATAGTTTATACACCCAAATATTATACTATGGGGTACACAAATCCACTTCTTGAAAAAGATGTATGGGTAAATGTATCGATGCATTAATTATAGTGATCTCAACAAGATCATGATAAAAAAGGTATAACATTCCATGATATATTACTTTTTTTCATCTATATAAATCATAATACTTATATGAGGTTGATCTTCCATAAGAATATTATAACGTAATGGTGAAGAAAAAGGTTACCACAAAGAATGTTTTTGGTTGAACGAATAGGTATTGGGATCCCTTAGTGATTCCATTTTCACTTAATATTATGTGAAAAATATTCATAGAATTTATTAATATATTCTTTATCGACTACCTAAAAAAATATCATAGTTTTTATAGACAATATTAATTTTTAATCCAAAATCATTGTGCAAAATGAAATGAATTAAAGTTATAGACTAAAGTTGTTAGGAAGGAAAATATTTTTGAAAAGTAATGTTAATGTGATTTTTTGATAAAGATAATAACACTCATGGGACATGTTATCAACAAAATAGTTCTATATGTGGATATTTCAAATAAATGAGGTAATTAAAGGATTACCCATGCCAATATCATTAATGGAAACCCATTATTTTCTTTGATTGGCTGGGTAAAATCATCAGTTTGTGAGAAATATTTCATAATTATCAATCAAAAAAACCAAAAATATTGGAAGGTTGACATTTCTCATGATACATAAGAATGTGAGGAAATATTTAAATAGTTAAAGAGGAAGTGAATCATTACACATGTTATCACATTACTAACTGGGGTAGAAAGATTTGTGGTATATTATGATTCGTTAAAATAGGATGTGAAATTTTTATTATTTAAATATGAAAAAGATAGAGAATATGCCTCTAACACATTAAATATCCATGAACATAACAACCAAACACATGAACCATAATTGTTTGTAGTGATCTTCACATTAAATATTGGTCACATTATCTCTATTAAGAATAGTGTAACATATATATAGACTAACATATATATATATTTAAACTAAAGGACCTTAATATACCCCATTTATGGTGGTTGGAAATGATCTAGGATTATTAAATATTAATCAATTTACATTCTAGGATGGTGATCAATGTGCAATATTCAGTAATTATAAACAATTTTTTTACCCTATCCTCGATTAGAATTAAATGGTGTCCAATATTCCTAGGCATAAAAACATCGAAATGGGTTTGATAAAAGGATCATCAATCTAGCATTCTAAAATATCATTTAAACCAAATATTCTTTACTATATCATGAATACCCATAAAGATAATGTGGTGCAATAGAAAAAAGTTGAACAAAATTTCGGGTTCAACTATAGTAATAATGGATTTATATGTTTTGGAACCAGGTTTTGTGTCCCATTAAAGCCATGAAACACTTAGAAATGCCATAAAACAAACAAATTACACTAAAATAACTATAAAAGAAAATAATAACATCTAAACCCATAAAAAAATTATAAAAAATAGTACCTCTAAAAACACTGTTGAATTATAGGAAATCATTCAAACCTTAAGCCTCTTGAAAACTCCAAAAAAGAATTAAACATCCCCAAAAATCAAAAAATGATAAAATATTGGAAAACCCCATAAAATAGTGAAACATATAATGAATCCCCTTGAAAAAATTCATAAACATAAAATTCCATGAAAATGAATAAAAAACCATAAAATCCTAATATAACTATTGAAACCCCTAGAATGTCATAAAAACCATTACACCTTGAAAAATTACTAAAACACCCCAGAAAACCTAATAAATTCCAAATATAAACATGAAAATATTATGATATCGATGAAACTATGGTATAAAAATTAAACCATAAATATCAAAAAAAAAGTTTATAAATATTTAAAAAATATAAAATCCCACAAAAAATAGTTAAAACACATTAAAATTGAAAACAATCAAGAGATACATAAAAGTTTTAAAACCCAAAAGAAAATAAATTAAAACCGTAAATATTCATTAAAACCTCTAATAAAAACATGAGAAAATATATAAACATTATTACACTATAAAAGACATTAATTCCCTTGAAAATCTATATTTAAAAAAAATTAAACTTTTAAAAAATATTAAAAAATCTATAAAACCTTAAATAAACATGCAAAAAAACATGAAAACCATTAAAACAAAATAAAATAATAAATCATAGAAACTCCCTTCAAAAAACATGGAAAACCATGAAAAATAATAATCCACAAATAACCCTAAAGTCTTAAAAACCCCATATATGATTCTTGAATGACATTTTATGCCCTAAAAACATTTCAAAACCAAAAAATTATATAAAAACATAAGGAACAACAAAATACTTCAATTTTTTTTGCAAGGCCTTAAAAATCCTTGATTGATCTAAAACCTGGAGATTTCATTAATAAACCATGAAAATCATAGAAAATAATAAAAAACATGAGGGGAACATCAAAAACCTTAAAAACATGGTATCCTATAATACCAATACAAAAAAATGAAAACATTAAAATCCCTCAAAAATATGAGGAAATAGAAAAAATTGTTTGAAAAACTAAACCATTTTAATCCCTAGTGAATAACAATGAAAGCGAGTAATTTTTTTCAAAATAGTGAAAAAACTAAAACTATGGGACACCCATAAAACCCAATAAAACCATGGAAAAATGTACCCACCCAACTTTTATGAAATAGAGAACTTGAAAAATGGGAAACCCCATCGACACCTAAAAAATATTAAGAAGCACTAGAAATTTCCAAAAAATTAGTTTTTCAATAAATATAGTAATGAATCATGGAAAAATAAAAAACATTAATACCCATTAAAAAATTCTACAAGTCTATAATATATTATATAATATAAAAAAATAGATTGAAATTTTGGAATAATTTAAAAAAAATGAAACATACATTAATCCCAACTAAACATTAATACCCCATGAAATATATTTAAAATCTCTTATAATTTATTAAAAACATTTGAAACCCTAGAACACAAAAAATTAATCTATAATAAATTGAAATAAACTCTTTAGACTGCTAGAAAATCATATGTACCACTTAATCCCAAAGTAAAACTCAACAAATAGCAACTAAAAAATTACAATTTATTTAAATAGATGAAAAAAGATATAAATATTTTAAAAAAAATTATATATGTCAAAATGATCCTTAATACAAGTAAAAAATATGAATAAATGCAAAAGAAATCTATATATCCATAAATAACATAAATAAAATTCTAACACCCCACCTACCATAAACATCTATAATGCCTGAAATAAATTAAAACACTTTAAATTCTCTGAAAAATAATGATAACCCCAAAACTAATAAAATCCATCCAAAATCTATTTAAAAACAATAATGTTTGTATAAAACATTTACAAATTATTTAAAAACATAATAACCTCGAAAATCATAAGAAATTTATTAAAACCAATAAAATCCTTAAATCCTAGAGAAAAATCGATAACCTATAGAAAATCATAGAAATAGTTAAATATAATTAAAACAAACAAACAATTAAAAATTTATAAAAATCCATACACACTTTTAAAGACCAATAAAATAAATGAAATAACAAGAAAGCTCTATAAAACACTAAAATCATTTTAAAATAGTGTAAAACGTTTTAAAAAATAATTACAACTCATGTAAAATTATTAAAATCTAAAATACCATGGAATACAAAAATATTCCAAGTAAAGTCTAATAAAACCATGATAAACCGCTAAAACCTTGGAATAACAGGGTAACCCATAAAATCCCCTAAATGTACTGATAATCTATGGAACATTAAAAACATTAAAATCAGGAAAATATATAAAACCCATAAAAATGTTGGAAATAATGAGAATCCTCATAAAAAATTTAAAACCATGATAAATATAAAAACCATGATTACCCATAAAATGGTAAATTAACAGTGAAATCCTAGAAAACCATCTGAAAATACATGAATTGAATAAATTCATCACAATCCTAGAAAATCCAAAATAAAGTGAAATTAAAATGTAATCAAATTGAAATACGGTATAACTCTTGAAAACACATAAAATCTATAGGAACGTTGAAATATCCAATAAAAATAAAAAATTCTATAAAACATCAGGAAATAGTTGAAAACTATGTAAATTATATAATATCATGAATAATACATAAAATATCTTAGAGAACTAAGAATATAGTAAAAAATTTATAAACACTTTCGAAACCACTAAAAATAAAATAAACATTTTTGTAAGGTGGAACTCTAGAAAACCCTTCAAAATTCAATATTTCATTACAAAGCTCTAAAAACCATTTAAAATATCACTAAAGTAATAAAAAACGTTGAAATACCTCATATAAAAACTAAAATATACAGAATACCAGAAAAAACCAAAAACCCCATGAAAAACCATGGATAAATACCTTTAAAACCATATAATATCTTAAAATCAATAAACCCAATAGTTAAAGAAAAAACTATGGAAACTAGTAAAATCCTAAAAAATTAATGAAACCCATAATAACAAAGAAAAATAATGAAAAACATTACAATCCTATAAATACAAATAAAATATTATAAAACTAATAAAAATCCTAAAAACTAATGTTAAAATTCTATAAATACAAAAAATAATATAAATATTCGTTAAAAAACCTAGATATCCATTAAATACAAAAAAAATTAAAACCATGAAAACCCTAATAAATACATCGAAAAAAATTAAGACCATATTATGGCAAAAGAAAACCGTAAAAACATAAAACCCATGAAAAACATAACATGTCCATTGAATATGAAAAAAACAAAAAAAACATATAAAACTTATAGAGAATCATTGAATATCCATAAAAATGAAAGAAAAACTTTTAAACCAATAGAAACCAATCGAATTCCCTAAAAATGATGAAAATCATATAAAACATTTAATCCTAAAAACCCATAAAACCTAGTGAAACATATAAGGCGATAAATAATCAAATGAAAAATATTAAAAAACATAAAAACTGATAAATCAAAAAAATCCTTGGAAAAAAACTCAGAACTCTAAAACAAATCAAATCCTTGAAAACCACTTAAAATATATGATAACATTATAAGGACCTACAAACTAATGGAAACACCTATAAGATCATGAAATCAATAGAAAACCATTAACAACCATATAAAAAATTCAAAACACTTTAAAACCCATGTCCAGACCCAAAACCCCATGAAAACAATAGAAAAAAAACTTAAAACTCATTTAAAACACATCTAATCTCTTAAAATCATTTAATGGAAATAAAATCAATAAAAACATACATATATTAGAAAACCTTTAAAATCCATAAACACTAAGGAAATCCCATGAAAACTATGAGAAATTTAGAATCTCGTAAAAAAAATTAAATCCCATATAATACTCTACATACCTAAAAATGTCCTTAAAAACATTAAAACCATGGGAAATTGTTTATAATTAGAAGCAAATATTAAAAATTCTAGTTGTATTTCAAAAACCAATGAAAATAATGAAAATTACATCAAAACATAAAAAAAATATAAAATTAATGAAAAACTTTAATGACAATTGATACTAGTGAAATAGAAGTAAAAATTATGTAAAACACCAAAACATGATAAATCTTGTCAAACGATATAAAACCCAATAAAACAGATAAACCAAAAAAATATTATAAAATCAAGGAAATCATAGAGAATGGTCAAAACCCACTCCAACCTTGAATAACAAATGGAAAGTGATATTAAACACCAAACACCATAGGAAACCCATGAATAACCTTGAAAATATTAAATAACTATTTAAACCTTTCTTATTATAAAATCTACTAAAAACTAAAAAAATAAAGAACTCATTCAATCCCAAAACAATGATAAAAAATATTTAAACCCTTATAAAACCATAATGATGTCTTAAAAGAATTAATAACCCATAAAACACTTGATACTCTTGAAAAACCATTGATCCCTTTGAAAATTTATGAATACCCTTGGAAATCACAAAAAACACTTCAATATATAACGAAATTATTAAAAACCCAAAAATCATAAAAATAATAAAAAAATGAAAAAATAATGAAAACCTATAAAATATTTATAACATGGATAATACCATGAATAACCTGAAATTCCTTTTTAAATCCTTTTAAAAACTACAAAAACTCATCAAAAATATACAAAATCCATGAAAATAATAATAATCTGTAAATATCATCTAACCATGGAAAATAAGAAAAAACCTATAAAACCCTTGAAACCCAATAAATTGATTAAAACACGTAAAAATCCATTGAAATATTTTTGGAACCTCATAAAATGATATAAAATACGTATAAAGGTTTTAGGGACCCAAAAACACATGAAAATTATATTAAACATATTAGATCAGGGGAACACCCAAAATCATGAATACAAAAAATTAAAACCCCTTTAAAAACTAAAATCCCTATAAAACCATGAAAAAACGTTGAAAATGGGGAAAGGCCAAAAAAACCACATGAAGCTCTTATAACCCCATTAAAAACCTAGAACTCTATAAAAAGCATTGGGGCCCCCTAAAGAATCATTAGTGATGCCAAAAATTCTCTTCCAAACAAGAACATTTGTTAAAATAAATGAAAAACCTCGAAAACCCATGAAATCTCAGAAGTCCCATAGAAAATACTACAAAATATTTAAAAAAATCTACAAAACCCTAAAAACACTAAAAACCATATAAAATAAATTAATACACTATAACCCCAATTAAGATATAGTAAATCCATTAAAAATATAAAACATTGGGAAGTCCTAGAAAATACTATAAAAACAAAAGATAATCCTAAAAACTCCTAAGACCATTGAAAAATGATAGTTAACCACAATAGACATTGAATCTTCGTGAATCCCCTAAAACACTAAAAACCATTAAAATACTAAAAAAAGTATTCAAACATATAAAATAATGTAAACACCCTAAAAATTCAAAAAATATATAGATTCTATTGAAATGTTGTATGAAACTAGAAAAATACTAGAAAAAAATTAAATCCAAAAATCCCTATGACCATGTGAAAACAAAACTTAACCCTCAAAAACATCAAAATAGCTATAGTTTACAAAAAACCCAATTAAAAATATATAAATCATTATAAAAAACCTAAAAACACTAAAAAAATTAAAATTACATTGGAAAACCATAAAAACAACAAAAATTCCTAGAAAATTTCAACAAATCTGGATTTAGAAAAGAAATTATGGTAAAATATTAAAAACCAATAAAATTATAAAACCCCTAAAACTATAAAACACTATAAAGCACAAACAATCCTATAAATCCTTAAAATAAATATAAAATATTAAATAAAATATAAAATAAACCCTTCAAATGCAATGAAGTCTTATTTAATACCTTTAAAAAACATAAAAATAAAAAATAATTTTTATCCTATTATTTCCACATTTTATTTCTAATAGAAACATCTAATATAAATCATTCACAATGTTTTATGTCGGTCTAGAAATGATTCCCTTGGGAATGTGGTGACTATGAGTATTCTAGTGGCAACTTGTAATGTGTGATGGTAAAGAGGAAGTAAGAGATTGAGTTTGTCTTATGAATAATTGCATGTCAATGTGATGTTATAATTCCCAACATGATTATGATTTTATATGATTAAATAGTAAATGGGAACCATCTTGGGTCATATAACTAAAATGGAATCTAAAATGGTCTCAGATCGTTATGTGGAAGAAATATCCACCATGTACTAAGGATGACAGAGCTCAAAACTAGGTCAGTCAATTTATAGTCACTAATCCGTCAATGAATTATCTAATTTAACGACAATGTGATAAATCATATTTATATTGATACATGATTTAAAATATCATTATTGATCAATTAGTTAGTTAGTATAATAGGGAGAATTTTTTTAAATGGAATTAATAGTTGGAAGAGGCGTGTGTTAGTGTTAAAAGCCCGATCAATTAAAACATGTGTCCTTGGGGAAGGACATGATAATTGGATACATAGACAAAAGTCTCATGTAATGGAATGTAAAATCATTGAATCTATGGTAATCTTGGTACCAAATAATGTGAATGGGATATAATAGCTCTCCATAGTGATGTTTAATCCTAGTTGAATTCATAGATTTATTTCTTCACCCATGTTCAGGCTACCAAATGTCTTCTTTTCACGAAAGTAATGTTTATGCGAATTGAATATCACACCAAAATGTGGGATCAAATTAATATCATAAATTAGGTAATGTATAGATATGGACTAGGTCTACTTCACCCAATGTAAGGAAAAATAATATATCTACTCTAACCAATCCATGCCAAATATGATGAGTCTGCTTCACTAAATTTCACCCAAATGAGATTATTATTATTTTCTCAACATGTTAAATGGATTCCATTAGGAAGAGCATTGACATTTAGATCAGGGGTCTCGAAATATGTTTTTATGTGGTTGGTGCAATAATATTTCACTCCACGAATTTCACATTCCCACGTTATAAGAAATTGGGAGAAATGTTCTAATCATTAATGGGTTATTGACATTTTGAATCTTTGGGTGAAATTATTACTCTTCATTGATGGCTAATCCATTATGTTTGGGGATAAAATAATACATTATATGGACTTTTAGAGATAGATAAATGGAGAATTGGGTTCTTATTATCTTCTCAAAATGATCCAAATGAGAACCGCTTGTATTCTATTTTTCAGAATATATCCTTATTTTGTCACACTATTTTGGGTGAGTACATATTTATGGATTTGGTATAATAACATAGGTGGATATGGGAGATTCAGGTTCAATATATACATACTAATATTTTTGATAGGCATAAAAATAATCTCAAGACTTTAGTGAACCATGACCTTCCTCTCAGAGATGATTTCCCATCCCAATTTGTAGACCTTATTTATTCAATAGATAACCTAAAACTCCCCCCCATGCCTTATTTTTTATGATATGCATAAAGTTGTTCAAATATTAAGGTTGTTAAGACATTTTCCTTCTTCTTTAAGTGCTCATAAAATGTGTACATGGAAGGGATTAATACATAAACACATTTATATATTTACACCATTGGACATGGAAATATATATGGGGACTAGCTTATATGGTCAACTAATTTTCGCCTTTAGTGGGATTTGAATCTTCCAAGTTCATGGTTCACATATTATGACTACATTATTAAAGCTAAGATTAATTTTCTTCTTATCTTCAGTGCATCTTCATCTTTTAGACACAATATCATATCTACATAACATTACTTGGCTGAATGTATTAAGTGATACAATCTCAATGAAATATCAAAAAGGCACAATAAATATTGGGAATTTAGATGTGAATGGGGAATCAAAAGAAATAATCATTCAAGAAAAAATAGTGAAAACATTTCCACCATTAATTTTTTCACCTAATGAATCCTTTTCCAAAAATTAGAGTTATTTTAATTTCTTATTAGACCCAATTATTTTATTTTTTTAGTTTTTTTGGGCTAAATCAACTTTTATATCTAATTTTGTTTCAATTTCATGGGTTCAACATTGAATTCATGATAGAGAGGTCAAGTATCTAACTGATTATAATCCATTTATGTATTGCATTATGAATGTCTTGTGAATGAACCATTGAGATTATAGATAACTATGGATTCTCTCACACTATTTTCAACAATTGATAACTAATGTCAAAGTTTCAGGGTATATGGGGAGCCATTTGGATTTATTGTTCACCTTATAAAATAATTTTTGAAAAACAACCAAATAGTTGAATGTTTTTATCATAATTATAAGGGAGACAACCCATTATTTTTTCATTCACAACTACAAGGCATCCACCGACAATGATTCATGTCCATCTAATATAGAGGCACACAACAACTCTTTGTGTTTTTCCAATAAGTCACAAATTAGTTGAAGGGTCTGATAGAGGATCAGGACATACCCCCATAGGTGACATAAATCTCAGTGGATATTGGCCTACTTGGTCTTTATAAAGTTTGATTATATTAAATATACATTTTATAATGTGGGAAAATATGAGGTATTCATTATCTCAATTTTTTATGTCTATAAATACACTAGCCTCTTTTTTTAGATTTTTATCAAATGGAGAATGGAAAAAAACTCATTTTACTTAGTCCAAGGAGAATGATGTATCAGTTACTGGGTTAATTAGTAGATTATTGGGGAGAATCATAAGATATATTTATGGTTATCATTTAACTCCAAATCTATTACTTTAGTACCATTGATAGATTCATTTACATATATATATATACTATTGATGTTGGATGAGAAATATATTGGGAATGAACCTCACCTTTCAGATGATGTGAGTTTTAAAAATTGAATGAATATATTTGTAAATTAGATTAGTGTAAGTCCCTCATAATCCCAACCACTTACACTCATTTTATAATATTATAGATCATAAATTGTATTTTCTATGTTTGAAATGGTTTGATATGAGACATGGGTGTATAATTATAACTCCATCACTCCTCCAATAACCCAATTGGCTAGGTTTTTAGCCATGTTGATCAGTGTCCAAGAGTTTCCAATATATGATTCTTATATTGGGGTTTTTCTAAGGACTATTATTCTTGTAACCCATCTAAAAAAAAGGTAATATTGTCTATTTATTCTTGTAGATGATATAATTGATAAATTAGTACTCTATTCATATATACAATAGAAAGGATCTTATCTATATCTCTGATCCTTTCTAGGTGATAAAGGATAGATATCCAATGATTTCAATTTAAATAAAATTATGGGTTATATAAAAGCACATTATTTAATATTTATAATAGGAATATTATATTTATAATGATCATATTGTACTCGGAGTTGTGTTTCTCTATCATTAAAATGCATCACAATATCTTGATAATAAATTATGTAAGTTGTGGGATTTAAATTTTTTAGTACAATATATAACTATGATGCTTTGTATTAGTCACATGGATTGTTTGTGATATTGTTTGAATGTCTTATGAACCATAATAGTTTAGTTGGATATTACTTTGCATAAATAATCATATAGTTACACCATTAAATGATTTCAGTGAATATCACTATCTGATAGTAGTTAGAAAAATGCGGATTATGATGGATCAAATAGATACTTGAGAAATAATCTAATATCCATACATGGTTTCATCCATTAAAATATAAACAAAATATTTTGTATGAGTGATATAATCTTATTTGAATTATATAATCTTCACTAGAGTACCAATAATTACATCAGTAGAATCCCATGAAAAGGATTTATGACCATCCAAGAAGAACTATAAAAGAGGAGTCACGAGTGGAGTTCTAGGATCATTTGATTTGTTATAACCATAGGTGTCCTGCCATCCTCACACTAAATAATCGTGATCCATATAATATGAAATGGTGTGTTCAAGGAATATGATTTGGATTTTTATCTCTTATAATATAATAGGCCTATGAATTTGGTGATCTCAGTGTTGGTCAAGAAATCATTATGTGAAAATGAAAAATTCAGAAAACATATAAGGACCCAGCATTAAAACATTACTTAATCTTGAAATAAATTGAATATTTCACATTGAGGATATTTTCAGGTTTAGAGTTTTAGAGAATTAGGACATAACTATTACATCATAATGATTTCAAAGTAGACATATCTACTCCATTTCTATTTTTTCAAAAAATAAAAACTCTTGAACAAAAGAGTCATGTCGAGTTCTATGTTTTAGACAGCATGAAATTTCCTTGATCCCATCCTTGACCCTATTCCACTTTATGTACTATAAAAAAATTTCAAAAACATGGGATGAGCATAAAAATCGTAGTAAGGGTTATAAAAATATGGAATGAAAACATTTGTCCATGTATACATAAGAATCAATAAAATCATACTTTACTAATAAAACATAAGCACATTAACATACCTCATTAAAAATTAAGATTTATGCATAAAAAAATAAAAAACACAAGAAATAAAGGTAACTTGATGCATTCCTAACATTCATACATAGAGAGAAACCCACATGGTTACATTTGGAATACCCATCACAGTATATTCCCTAAATCTCTTCGAATAAACATTGGAGTTTAACTCCTTTGCGTTACCCAATGCATTGGAGAGCTATATCGGGATCCCCCTCCCGTAGTTTATCACGGAACCACCCATCTTCAAAAACAATTCCCAAGAACCATAACATAATCATATCACGTAAAACATGCATAAAGGAAACATAACATTTCCACATTTTAATCACAAGATATCAATCCAACACATTGATATACACGAAACATTATCAAAACCATTTTCAATACTAAATAAAAGAAAAGTAAAACATGGTATTTATTTTTCATTTAAAAAAAATTGTCTTGTAGAAGATGCAGAAACTCAAATAATGGTCATGGTGGTAGAGAAGTCTTTGTCGCCGCATACGTAAGATGACAAAATTTCTTTATCCGTTTAGTAAAATGCTTCTTATAAAAAGATTCCTTTTGAATAAAACTAAATGTCAAAGGGGTTTATACACCATATAAATGAAATTTGTGTATAAAACAAAATATTCTTCAATAAAAGGAGATTGAGATGAAGTCCTTATAAATATAGTATCTTTAGATTCAGGATAAATCAATTACATAATTATGTGTCGCAAATATAAATACACCCAATATAAGTGGATATTAATTGTAATACAATCAGAGTTCATCCACACATATTCATATTATGACATAATCAAGAAGTAGAGTTTTGACCCAAAGAATTGAAATTGGGATAAGAAGTTCCCTTACAGAAATTCGATAGCCTAACGACGTCACATTAAAGTTGAGAAAATGAGTCGACGAGATATAAAAAAGTGTATCTCATCACTTGGGTATAATATTTACAGTAATAATGATATATAAGGTCTTATCCCATCATAAAAATAATTAAATTAAAAGACCTAACAAAAAAGATGTCTTTTAAAAAGAGGAGGGTGAACGGATCCCTTACCGATTTGGGTAAGTTTCAAAATGTACACCCCAGGAAATAAGGGTCAGACAATGAATTTGTAAATACCCATAAATTAGATTATGTTACAGAAGAATAAAATCATGGTCAATACATACACCAAATAAAAAGAAGTAGTGGAAAATGTAGCATGAATCTCACGGGAATAAAAGTGAGATGAAAAACACCATACCTTACTGCAATCAATCGAGTTTTATTAACAAAAGAAAATAACCATGAAATTAATTACAGAAAACCATTATTATAGATATAATCATGTTAATATATATCAAATGGCATTACACAATACACCACATGCAATAACTTCGTGGTGAACAATGGAAATCTAATGAAATTAAAAGTGAGATAAGGAATCCCCTTATGAAAATTCGGCAGCCTAATGACGCCACTTAATACTTCCAAAAATGTCTTGACAAGATAAAATAGGGTCTCTCATAATATAAACATAAAATTTATAGTATGAAGAATAAAAATAAAATCACCCAACATATGAAATATGAGCTTAAAATAAATGACATAAAAGAGATTACTAAAAAAGAAAGAGAGAGGTAGGATCGCTTACCTCAAGTCTGACTTGTCTTCTTCATTTAATTATATTCTTGAATAATAAACTGTTTTCAATTTATAATTGCTTAAGTACCTCCTTTAAATTTTATTATTCAATTCATATCACATATTATAATGTCATAATAATTAGTTAATTCTGTGAGTTCATATCTGATGTTTTTTTCGATGTTTGGTACATGATAAAAATGATTTTTTTTGAAAATAATTGTCCATGTAGTTATAAGTAAATCATCTCAGGAATAGTATTAATAATTTTAATATCATATATATCAATTATATATTCCATTTTATACTATTCCATAACATGTGGAGATAAAAGGAAATGATATTCACCGTTCATGGAGACGGTAGGCCGTACGTACACATGAACGCTACTTTCATTTCATTGTCATATTAATGGAATTAAAAATAATTGAGAGATATATAAATTATAATTCCAGTATAATATATATGTTATATAGGTCACATAAGTTCATTAATTTCATTCTTTAAACATTCCATGTATTTTACGAACGAGTCATGTCACTTGAGGGTGATGTAGTCCACACTTCCACATGTGAAATTATCGTATTTTCACAACAAGCATAACATAAGGGTTTGTTTTAAATATAAAATACAGAAACAAATTGAAAACCTAAATACCATATATATCATATGTAAAATACATTTACATCATAATGGCCACCCTGATAGGTGTTGAAAGAAGATTTAACAGTCATTGTTTGGTGAGGTAGTAATTCACCACCCTCAAAAACAGTATGTTCTTTATCCATTTGATGGAGGTGTGTATAAGTGTAGCTCGAATACATATCATAAAAACATCCTAGTAAATTAATTATACTATTTTTGTTACAAAAGAAAGCAATAAAATGTGTTTAAGGGGTTGTAGAAGAAAAATAAAACAAAAGAACATAATAGAAGACATTACCTTTAAATCGGGTATCTACTCATGGTTTGAACCAACAGAGTTTTTTGAAGATATTTTTTCCTAAGGTAAGGCTTCTATGATGAATAAAGGTATGCAGAGAGATGAACTGAGTAGAGTTTGACTGAGCCAATGGCATTAGAGTTGTGGGTAATGGAGTAGAGGTGGGGGCCTTTTATAAGAGGAAGCAGGGGCACTCTTGGAAGGTCATGAAATGTTACATTATTTTTAAATGAGTTTCGGATTTAAAAGGTCCCAAAAAAATATTACTAGGATAATGTGATAAGGGATATAAATCCACCCATACAATTGTTTTTATACAAGTTTATGTTTTTGATTTACCCTTATCTTTTTATTTTATTTAAACTGTTCATTAATGAGATAATAGCTGCATCATCATGGTGTCATAAATAATTTAATTTATTTAATGTATAAAAAATATAAAAAAATTACTATGATGTAAGAAATAGTTTTAGCATTCAAATGAATATTTATAGTCTATGAGAACATTTACACCGACAAAAATAAAATTGTTTTACATTTGTGATACATACTTTTTTTATATTTTCCTTTCATTAAAAAATAAAATGATAAAAGGTCACCATCACCCTAAAGTGATTCTATGGGGTCCCAAGGCTGGAACAAGGCATCCCATGGTTTTCCATGACACCACCAGTAGCATTAGGACACATTTTTGTGTCATTTTATATTTTTATGATATTATTTTATAATTCTTAATTACCTGGTTTCTAATTAAACACGATAATTAAAGATAATTACCATCATTACTATTCGTAATGTCCAAAAACAAGAGTCTTAATTACATAATTTGGACCTTATGATTCCAAATATGGAATACATTTTATCAAATTCTAAACATAGAAATTGTAGTAATTAATTTAAAATAATTCCCATTGTCAAATCCAAAGACGAGTTTTTAGGAAGTAAAATCTATCAAAAGATTGATTTGTTTTCACATCCAATTTAAAAGTGAAATTACATCCAATGACAAAAATTGTTTTAAATGATAAAAACATAATTAAATTACACCTTCAAAAAAATTAAAATTACAATATAACTATATAAATAATTTGGATGAAAATGCAGTTTTGAATTAAAATGCATTATTTTTCACTATTCATTGAAAATGAACATTTGTCAGAAATATACAAAAAATTCACCAAAAGCTATATTTGATATTCGAAATTCAAAAATTATATCAATTTCACCAAATTCAAAACATAGAAGTTGAATTAATTAATTTTATAATCAATTAACGTTTCCAAACAAATATCGTGTTTTTTAGAAACAATATCTAATAAAAGATTGACACTTGTTTATGTACAATTTTAAAGAGAAATTAATTCAGATGACCACAATTTGATTAAATGGAAAAAATATATTTTGATTACCTATTAAATCCAATTAAAATGGTAATATTACCATATAAATAAATTAGACTAAAAAGAGGTTTTGAATTAAAATACAACATTTTACACTATTCATTAAAATAATATACTTTATCAGAAAAATACAAAATATTTATAAAAAGATAATTTTGATTTCCTCATTCTAAAAAATAAATTTATTTTTTCAAATATAACATATAAAATTGTAAAAAAGTTGACATAAAAAGGGTTCGCCATCAAGAGGCGATTAATCGACCTTTTACAGAATATTAGAATATTTAAGCTTAAAATTGGATTCATTTGAATTTTAAGCATCTAACATTTATTGAATAATTGAAAAAAAATGACAAGAATATATTATCACGTTTTAGTTAGTTCTGTTCATTCCCTCCATTACATTAGGTAGGAGGTTACTACCATTTACAATAATATTATTATATTATTAGTGTGTATCGTAAGATTTCAAAGAAAATCGTTATTGTGTATTGGGTATGCCATTGAATATAGCATCCCCTTTAAAGTAATATTAATATTTTATTCACAAATATTAACAAATATGAAAATATCATATTCTTTATTTACCTGGGATGTTACATCCTTTCCCCCTTTTGGGAATTGTGTCCTCGTAATTTTAAAATTGGCCTTGGAAATTTCATTTAAAGCCCCATATCGAAAAAAGAGCCAGCAAAACTATAACCTTAATCGAAACGAAGAGAAGTACAAAGGTAACCTGAGTTAACCCATACTAGGATTACATGTAAGAAAACATGGATATGGAAGAAAAAACAAAGGGTCGTGTTCTGATGAAGTGTGATAGAAGCCATGTTTAGAACAATGTTAACCACCAGAAAATCACACAACTGTGATGGGTTAAACTGTATTTGATTCCCCAGTAGGAAACGTTAACAGAAAACATTTATTTAAGTTACATTTCATTGAGTAATTTTTTTATGAGCTTAACTAAATCATAAGAAAACATACTTACTTGTAGTGTACCCTTTCATCTATTATTAGATTTCTTACACAAACTCATGTTTTCTCCAAAAGACAAGTATTTAGGATGACTTGTTCAAATTAAGAGTGTTATAATCAACTTCTAGAGAATCACCTAATACAAAATAGAGAACAATATAATTCCCATGACTTTAGACCAAAACCATAACAAAAATTGTTAGTAGGAGAACAAATAATACCCAAAAAGGATAATCCTTTATAAAAAAAATATTCTTAATCTCCAATATTTTACCAACAAAACCAAAAGTTCAACAAAGAACATTTGGTAAAAAAATTTCCATAAAATTCTTCAAAGTAAACCAAAAAAATATTGAAACCAAAAGCAATGAAGGATTTAATCACATAGTCTTCCAAGATAAGTCATAACATTTATCTCCAAAATAACATCAGTCACTCTAAAAATGCCATACTGAAAAGTAATTAACCTAATAACATATCTTCCATGATAGGTTAATCATTTCCATAGATAACCCAAAATAAACTTACTATTGATTCATAAAAACAACTAACTAAAAAGAATTTGTCATACTAACCAGGGACTTCACATTGTCCAGTGTTAGGCGATAAATAGCAGTCGTACATTGGTTGTGGGTTCAATTCTCACAGCTACGTCTAACGTGACGGGTTATCACATGGTCTTCGTGTTGTACCTTTTAAAAACCATATAATTTTATAAAATTCCCCAAGAAAAGATAAAATCTTCAAAAATAACCATAACATAATTTAACCTCAAGTTTATCTCATGCCTTTCATTTTTTATCATAATATATAGTAACCCATAATTACCTAAAAAGTAATGATTATATAAACCCTAATCGTTCAATTTATAATTATTACCTGAACATCCACATTAAGTTGGTTCTATCGTACATGATGCATTAGAGAACTCACCATGGTTCAAGTGGTTTATCATGACTCTTGATAGTTGGTTCATAAAAACAATGTGATTTCTCATTGAATCCCCTATTTCGTCTAGTCTCTTAATCAGAGAACCACCGTAGTTTCATTCAAACCCATTTCCACTTTGGTGCCTACTAGATCCATCCATTTACTAAAACCAAAAAGCTCTGTATGATTATATCATTAGAATCATCATATAATATTTTATGAGGAGGGTAAATATAATATATAATTATTCATGTTATCTTAATGTCATTCACATTATCTAAAACTATTACTCTTTCTGAAATCATAACCATTATTATAATGTCACTTGTGCGTAAAAGATACCCTAAACTCTAAAGATATCTAAACCGGCCTTTGATACCAACTATAAGGACCCAGCCATAAAAAATTACTTAATATTGAATTAAATTGAATAATTCACATTGAGGATCTTTTCAGGTTTAATGTTCTAGAGAATTAGAACATAACTATTACATCTCAATGATTTCAAAGTAGACACATCTACTCTGTTTCCATTTTTTCAACAAAATAAAAATCCTTGAACAAAAATGTCATGTCTAGTTCCTTGTTTTAGATAGCATGACATTTCTGTGATCCCATCCTGGACCCTATTCCACTTTATGTCCGGTGGAAAACATTTCAAAAACTTGGGATGAGCATAGAAAGCTTAGTAGGGGTTATAGAAATATTGAAAGAAAACATTATACCATGTATAAATAATAATCAATGAAATCTTACATTTCTCATAAAACATAAGAACACTAACCTGCCTCATGATAGAATAAGATTTATGCATAAATTAATAGAATTCATAATACATAAAGGTAACTTTTGTCATTCATAACATTCTTACATAGGGAGCGACCGCCATTGTTATGTTTGGAATACCCATCACAGTATATTCCCTAAATCTCATCGAAAAAACCATGGAGTATAAGTCCTTCGTGTTACCCAATTCATTGGAGATCTATATCGGGCTCCCCTCCCTTAGTTTATCACGTAACCACCTGTATTCGTAAATAATGCTCAAGAACCATAATATAATCAAATCACATAAAACATGTATAATGGAAACATAACATTTCCACATTTCAATCACAAGATTTCAATACAATACATTGATATACTCAAAAAATTATCAAAACCATTTTTAATTCCAAAATAAAATAAAAGTAAATCATGGTATTTATTTTTCATTTAAAAATAAGTTATGGCTTGTAGAGGACGCCGAAACTCAAATAATGGTCACAGTGGCGGAAAAGTCGTTGTAACCTCATTTGTAAGATGAAAACATTCCTTTTTTCATTTAGTAAAAACGCTTCGTATAAAAAGAATCTTTTTGTATAAAATTAAAAGTCAACAGGGGTTGTACAGCTTATAAAATAAAGTTGTGTATAAAACAAAATATGCCTCAATGAAAAGAGATTGAGATGAAGTCCCTTACAAAGACAGTATCCTTAGATTAAGGATAAATCAATTATGTAATTATGTGTGACAAATATAAATAATCCCAATATAAGTGGATATTATGTGTAAAATAATCAGAGTTCATCCACACATATTCAGATTGCGACATAATCAAGAAGTAGAGGTTTTACCCATTGAATTGAAATAGGGTTACGAAATTCCCTTACAGAAATTTGACAACCTAACAGCGTCAATTTAAATTTTAGAAAATTAGTCGATGAGAGATAAAAAGTTTATCTCATCACTCAGTAATACCATTTACAAAAATAAGGATATATAAGAACATATCCCAACATAATAAGATGTAAATTAAATGACCTAAAAAATAAGTCATTTAAAAAGACGATGGGGAAAAGTTCCCTTACCAATTAGGGTGACCTTCAAAATGTACACCCCATGAAATGAGGGTCATACAATGATGTTATATATACCCATAAATTAGATTATATTAGACAAGAATACAATCATGGGTAGTACATACACCACACAAAAGAATGTAGTGGAAAATGTAGCATGAATCTCATGGGAATTAAAGTGCGATGAAAAACCCCTTACCTTGCTGTAATCAATCGAGTCATATGAAAAAAAAATAACCACCAAATGAATTACAAAACATTATGATTATAGATAAATTCATGATAATATATATCAAATGTTAGTACATAATACACAACATGAAAAAAATATGTGTCGAACAATGGAAATCACACGGTATTAAAAGTGAGATAAGGAATCCCCTTATGAAAATTCTGCAGCCTAACGAAACCACTTTAAACATTTAAAAATGGATTGATGAGTTCAAATAGGGTCTCTCATCATATGAACATTAAATTTAAATAAGATGAATATAAAATAACATCCCACTACATATGAAAGTGGAGCTTAAAATAAATGACATAAAAGTGAGTACTTAAAAAGAAAGAGAGAGGTAGGATCCCTTACCTCAAGTCTGACTTGTCGTGTTCATTTATTTATATTCCTAAATAATAAACATTTTTCAATTTATAATTTCATAGGGACCTCCTTTAAAGTTTATTATTCAATTCATATAACATATTATAATGTTATAATAATTAGTTAATTATGTGAGTTCATATCAGATGTTTTTGTCGATGATTGGTACATGAGTCAAAAATGATCTTGTTGGAAAAGAATTTTCCATGTAGTTATATGTACGTCAACTCCATAATAGTATTCATGATCTAAATATAATATATATCCAGTACATAATCATTTTATAATATTACATAACATTCTGAGATAAAAAGAAATGAAATGCATCGTTCATGGAGATGGTAGGCCATACGTACACATTAACGCTACTTTCATTTCCTTTTCATATTTATGTAATTAAAAATAATTAATATATATATATATATATATATATATTTATATATTATAATTCTAGTATAATATATATTTTATATAGGTCACATAAGTTCTTTAATTTCATTCATTAATCATTCCATGTATTTCATGAACGAGTCACATCACATGAGGGGGCAGTATTCCACACTTCCTCAAGTAAAATTATCGTATTTTCACAACATGAAAAGCTTAAGGGTATGATTTAAATATAAAAATAGAAACATATACAAAATATAAATACCATATATATCATATATAAAATACATTTACATCACAATTTCCACCATTATAGCTGTTAAAAAAACATTGAACAATCATCGTTTCGTGATGCAGTAATTCACCACCCACAGAAACAGTATGTTCTATAACCATTTGATAGAGGTGTGTATAAGTGTAGCTCGAATACATATCCTAGAAAAATACTAGTAAATTTCTGATACTGGTGTTGTTACAAAAGAAAGGAATAAAAAGACATTAATGGGTTGGAGAAGCAAAATAAAACAAAACAACATAAGAGAAGACATTACCTTTAAATCGGGTAACTCCTCTTGGATTGAACAAAAAGGGTTTGTTGAAGAGATTTATGCTTAATTTAAGGCTTCTATGATTAAGAAAGGTATGTAGAGAGATGAAATGATTAGATTTTGTCAGATCTAATGGCTTGAGAGGTGTGGGTAAGGGAGTAGAGTTGGGAGCCTTTTATAAGAGGGAGGAGGGGCACTCTTGGAAGGCCATGAAGTGTTACTTTATATTAAAATGAGTTTTGGATTTAAAATGTCCCATAAAGATATATTTCGAGGAAAAGGTGATAAGGGTACTAAATACACCAATCCAATAGGTTTTAGACATTTTTATGTCTTTTATTTCACCTTATCTTTTGATTTTTTTAAATCGTTCATTAATGAGATAATCGTTGCATCATCATGGTGTCATAAATAAATTAATTTATTTAATGTCTAAAAATTATAAAAAAATACTATCATGTAGGAAATATATTTATATTTACTATTACTACTTATAGTCTAAGAGATCATTTACACAGACAAAACTAAAATTGTGTACTTGGGTGATACATACTTTTCTTATATTTTCCTTTCTTTAAAAAATAAAATGATAAAAGGTTACTATCACAATAAAATGATTCCATGGGGTCCCATGGTTGGAACAAGGAATACCATGGTCAGACATGACACAACCAGTAGAATTAGGACACATTTTTGGGTTATTTTATATTTTTATTATATTATTTTATTACCCTTAACTACTCGTTTACAAATTAAACACGATAAATAACAATATTTACCGTCTTTACTATTCATAATATCCAAAAGCAAGATTCTTAATTAAATAATTTGGACCTTATGATTCCAAATATGGAATCCATTTTATCAATTCCCAAACACAAAAATTGTAGTAATTAATTTAAAATAATTCCCGTTTTCAAAACCAAAGATGGGTTTTTAAGAAGTAAAATCTATCAAAAGATTGATTTGTTTTTACATCAAATTTAAAATTAAAATTACATCCAATGACCAAAATTGTGTTATATGATAAATACATAATTAAATTTCACCTTAAAACTAATTAAAATTACAATCTAACTATATAAATAATTTGTATGAAAAGGCAGTTTTGAATAAAAATGCAGTATTTTCACTATTCATTGAAAATGAACATTTGTCAGAAATATACCAAAAATTCATCATAAGTTATATTGGATATTCCAAGTTCAAAAATGATATCAATTTTAGCATATTAAAAACATTGAATTTTCATTAATTAATATTATAATCAATTCACGCTGTCAAAACAATTAACGTGTTTTTAAGAAACAATATCTATTAAAAGATTGACACTTGTTTATATCCAATTTTAAAATGAAATTAATTCAAATCACCACAATTGAATGAAATTGTTAAAATATATTTTTATTACACTTTTAAATCAATTAAAAATAAAATCTGACCATATAAATAAATTAGTCTAAAATGAGGTTTTGAATTAAAATACAGCATTTTACACTATTCATTTAAAAATGATCTTTATCAGAAAAATACCAAAAATTTATACAATGTATATTTTTATATCTCGATTCTAAAAAAGAATTTTATTTATTCATATGTAACATATAAAATTTTTAAAAAGTGAATTTAAAAAGGTTTCGCCATCAAAAGGTGGTTAATCGACCTTTTAAAGAATATTAGAATATTTACGCTTAAAATTTGATTCATTCACATTTTAAGCATCTTAAATTTATTGAATAAATGTAAAAATATTTGAAAAGAATATATAATTAATTTCTAGTTAGTTCTGTTCATTCCCGCCATTATATTGGCTAGGATTTTACTACCATTTACAATAATATTATTATATTATTAGTGCGCATCGTATGATTTCAAAGAAAATTGTTCTTGTGTATTGGCTATGCCATCGGACATAGAATCCCCATTAAAGTATTATTAATATTTTATTCAAAAATATAAACAAATAGGAAAATGTCATACTCTTTATTTACATATGATGTTACACAATAACACTCCAGAGGATGTGTATCTTAAGGACATTGAGTTTTAATAGAAGGGTATTTGTTCTATGGGACCTGACACCTATGGGCGGTTCCTTAGGGTAGACTTTGAAACCATTAACATGGGAATGTGAAGATGTAAGAACCTAGTTTTTTCTACAGAAGACTTTGGAATATTCTTGATATTATTCCAGAGCAGCGCCTTCAGACGGCGAGTGATTCCGAGCCCCATAGTGGCAAGAATTAAATTTTTAGTGCGTTCACACTGGAAACACCGAATAAATTTGATAACTCCTAAACAGTGCTTCAGATCAAAGATATGAGTGTAAGGATGGGTCCATAATGGGGTGTTTACCCTATGAACGACATAAAACATGTCAGCACGGGACGTTTGGACCCCTCGCACGCTCTCGGAGTGTGGATATGATAAATTAAAAAATTAATTTATTTGTTTAATGTTTAAACACAAGTAACTCTTAAACGGTGACTCGTATTGGGAAACTGATGGCACTATTGAGTTCGTAGCCTGTCATTTACCCTACGAGGGATATAAGTTTTGCGGGTGCGGCCTGTCTGTAAAAATTGGCCCCAGGGGCGTTTTTGTAATTCAGCGGCCTTGGGCGCTAATAACATTTGAATGGGACCTCAGATTAAAATTCCAAGACCTCAGTTGTGCTCGAGAGGTCGTTTTTACCCTAGGGGAGTCTTAAACTCGACCCCGTCAGGAGTTTTGGATGCGGTTCTTTTTGGGGGTTTTAAATTATTTAAAATGATAATTAATTTATTTTAGCTTAACCCCTCCCCCTTCTCCCTCATTTCCCCACCCCTGGCAACCCTTTCCTCCTCCACTACAGCGAGCTCTGGCAAGCTCCGGTGAGGCGGCTTTGGTGAGGCAGCTCCGGCGAGGCAGCGGCGTGGCGGCGGTCTATCGGCGAAGCTCCGGTCTACACGCAAGAGGTAGTGTAACGCCCCGACCCCAGCTACCCAGAGTCGGTGCATTACTTCGTAACATTGGCATGATCACAAGAAAGATCAAATCTCGAAAGACCGATTGGTTTAGTAGACTTGGAAACACTAGATATATTCATAAGTTTTACATTACATCATAAAATGAAAAACTACTACAACAACATAATGTTTTCACAGTCCACACTATAACCCCCTCATAATATCCCTGCAGGTCATTCATAACTTACGTCTTCACTTCCTGGGAAAAATAAAACATAGAAAAGGGGTGAGCTCAAATGCCCAGTAAGGATAACAATATAGCGGAAACTTTCATAAATAAGAATAAACATTTAAGGCAATGTATAACTAAAACAAAAGCCTTTTAAACATGAACTTTCAACATGGTATGGCATAAATAAAATGAAATAATGCCATTTACCTATTCACATGGATATTCTACTAATCGAATAATCACATGCAAAAATCAATAACCACTTTCATAATGTTGGAATGCATAATGCCAGACTATCATAACCACATAGCCAAGGCCTCGTGCCAAGACTACAAATAATATTTTGTCAAGGCCTTGTGCCAAGACACTAGTTTGTCTCATGAGACCTACCGATGCATCGAGGAGCTATAGCGGGCTCCACCCGTCACATATTAAGTCCAATGCATTCCCATATGAAAAGGTTTAAACATAACATAAACATTCATATTAAAACTAGCATACGAAATGTCAATACTTTCACCATAAACTATGAATGATATAAAAATAGCACATCCACAGTCAAACATATCACAAAACCTTCAATACAATATAGAAGTTTTGTATCATAATAAATCAACTTCGAATAATCTTAAAATCCATCAAAGGATGTTGACATAGATGAAATCAAAATTCTTTTTAAAGAAATATCTCCTTTTCATTTGAAATAATTTAAGATCCATATAAAATAAAACATTTTCATTGAAAATATTCTTATAATCTTGTAAGGGAAGCTTTGAAAATTTTATAACGGTGTAAAATAACCGCACCCGCCGTATAAGTTAAAAAAAACATTCTTACCTCAATTCTGTCGAAAAGGTTAAAAAGGACCTTGTTTTGAAAATGACGGAAAGATTCCTTTATAACCCTCTTATAAAAATTCAAACAAGGGTATAAATGACTTTAACCCATATTCTTGTAAATAGTAAAAATGTTTTGAAATACATTTTTAAGAAACATGGATGTGGATGATAAAGATATCCCAGTAGATTATTACGTATAAACAACCTCGGATAATGAAGAGATTGTGAAATAACCCTTACCAATTTGGTAACTTATGAAACATACAACCCATGAAAGAGGTATCATACAATGAATATGTAAATACACATAAATTAGAGTGTATTACACAAATAATATAATTATGGGTAGTACATACACCACACAAAAGGTGATGGTGGCAATATGACATGAATCTCACGGAAATAAGGAGTGAGATGAAAACCCCTACCTTGTACTTTTCCTTTGTTGGGGTAGGTTAACCTCCTGTATAATGGTGAAATAATTGTTATTAAATTATACAAGAATCATATACATTAATATGATATCATATATGATCTTTTAATATTGATTTGATAATAATATCTTAGTATTATCGTTGTTTCGGGTGTTAACTTACTTGATTTATTTTATATGTTTTGTTACGTAAGCCATGTTTGTAATGGATAGATTAAATCTTATTCATAATCATAATGATATTAACATTATTTTTAACCCTAAAATGAGAATAAGACTTGAATGGATACGATGGAGGATGGATCTCACCGCGTTCGTGGAGACGGTAGTCCGTACGTACGCACGAACGCTACTTCCATTTAATTTTTATTTTAAAAGAATTGAATCCAAATGATACATAGGTATATTACTATTCCAGTATAATATAATATTTTATATATGTTACTTATGTTCATTAACACCATCCTTTATACGTTCCATGTGTGGTATGAACGAGTCATATCATTTTAAGGGGGCGGTAGTCCGCACTTCCTCAAATGAAATTATCGTATGTATATAAAACATGAAACGAATAATGGTATGAAATAAAATGGAATTACAGAAGCTTATATAAAATATATATCATTAATATCATATTTAATTACAGTGCCATCATAATGGCCACCATGAGAGGCGGTAAGATGTATTTGAACAATCATCGTTTCGTGAGGCGTTAGTTTGCCATCCACAGAAGCATTATGTTCATCATCCATTAGATGGAGTTGTGTGTATGGGTAGTTTGAATCCTTCTTATAAAAACATCCTAGTATATTGAGAATACTGGTGTTGTTACAAAATAAAGGAAATAAAAAGAGTTTGGGGGTTGGAGAAGCAAAATAAAGGAAAATAATTTAAGAGAAATCGTTACCTTTAATTTAGGTAACTCACTTTGGTTGGAACCAAAGGACTTCTTGAAATGATTTCTGCCTAAGGGGAAGCTTCAAGGAGGAGGAGAGGGATGTGGGGAGCTTAGTTGGGCAGAGTTTGGACGACCCAAGTGGCTTGGGAGGTGTGAGGAATGAGTAGAAGTGGTCTCCTTTTATAAGGGAGAAGAGGGGCTCTTTAGGAAAGAGTGAAAGTATTACTTTATAATATAATTATATTCGGTTTATAATGGTCCACAAATCATTGAGGTCGAAGATAAGATGACTAATATTCTAAATAACATCAACCAATAAGAATTGGAAAGGTTTTAGATAATATTTTAATCATTATAATCTTATTTATTTAAATGATTTATTAATGAGGTAAACATTGCATCATTATTGTGTCATTAATAATTTAACTTATTTGATGTCTAAAAATTATAAATAAAATATCCTTATGTAGGAAATCCTTTTATCTTTCTAATGGATATTTATAATCAAAAATCCAACATGTATAACCCTATGTAAAAATTGTTCTTCTAAAAGATGTAAGCTTATGCCATTTTTATTTTTATTTTAACTTTATTAATATAATGTGTCCCTACCACATACAAGTGGCTCCAAGGGGTCCCCAAATTGACCCAAGGATGCCCATGGTCGGTTATGTGTCCACCAATAAGGTTATGACACGTTTTAGGGTAATTTTGTATTATTATAAAATTATTTTTTAACCCTTATTTACCAGATTTACCCTTTAACCATGGTAAATAAAATATTTACCGCAGTAATTATTCAAAATGTCTAAAAATAAAAGTTACCTATTTACACAATTTGAACATCCTGATTCCAAATATGGAATCCATTTTCCTAAATTCAAATCACAGAAGTGGCAGAAATTAATTTAAAATTAATTCCCGCTGTCAAAACAAAAAGCGTGTTTTTAAGAGACAATAACTATCAAAAGATTGACACTTGTTTATGTTCGGTTTAATTGTAAAATTATGTCCAATGACCAACATTATATTAAATGGTAAAAATATATTCTAAATATACTTTAAAACTAATAAAATTCATAATTTATCACTATTAATTATTTTGATTAAAAAAGTTGTTTTTAATTAAAATTTAGTAATTTTCACTATTCATCAAAATATGAAAGTTATCCGAAAAGTACCAAAATTTCACCTTAGGCTAAATTAGATATTCCGAATCCAAAAATGAAGTCCATTTTGAAATATAAAATATATATAATTTTAAAAAGTAGGTATTACTATTCATAACGGCTAGTTTGATTGGTTGTTAGAACTCGGTGTTGCGTACAACACACGCTATTTTATTATTCAAAGGAAAGCGTACCGTGGAAGCTTGAGATGTTTCATTTTAAATTTTTTTGATGTCCCCATTTAGTCAAAAAGCTTAAAATATTGTATTTAAAAAGGGTTCACTATTAGAAGTTGATAAAAGTGCAATACTGAAAATGAATTTGTTCTTGCATTATATCTAAGAAACTCATAATATGGATTCTAAAATTATAAGGACTATATAAAGTTTAAAATTTAGATAATACTATTCATAACCTCTTTTGAATGGCTTTTTTTTGTAAGTCATGGTGTGATTGAACTCAGTGTTGCGTGTAGTGCAAGTTATTGAATTATTTTGAAGAAATAACACACTATGAAATCTTGGGGTGTTACATTCTCCCCTCCTTCAATAAATTGCGTCCTCGCAATTTGAAATTGTTCATCGAAAATAAAAGGTAAAAAATATCTTTGTGGGAAAACCCACATCAGAAATTGGGTTACTAAAATTTAGTCTTAATATGAGGAAATGAGAAATGAAAGGGTCACCACCAAATTTTGATCTCGATTAGGAGAACATTGGTGGCGATTAGAGACATATAATTGGAGGGAAAAAGTAAATATTTATAGGTAGTGATTGAGGTCATCAATCACAAACAAGTATAAAATTGAGGTCCCTAAACTCATCAATCTATGATGATTTGAAATACCATCGGTTCAACAAAACATAGGGTATTAGGATAACACATTTTTGACGTTTCAAAATATCTTAGTTGAAATCCCACATTGAAAAATGAATTAATGAGGCCTCTATTTAAAATAAATAGTGGAAAGTATGAAGATTACCGAAAATAACAGATACTAGGGTTCCATGTAGGAAGATATGGATATGGAAGAGAAATCTAACCATCAATTATCTGATGGAGAGTGGTAGAGAACCTGGCTATGAAAAGGCCAACAATCCCAAATCCATAAATTAGTAATGATTTAAGGTACCATCTAGGAAAACATTTTTGTTCTAAGTTCCTTTTCTTAATGATGAGGAATTTATTTATGATATTGGATAAGATTATAAGGAGATATACTTACTTTATAATTAGAGTTTTGTCCATTAATAAATTTCTACCACAAACTCATCTTTCACTCGTAAAAAAATTTCTATTTATACTATTCGTACAGGGTTCCAAAATAAACGAATTTATAATTCATCTATCAGATCTTTTAAAAAAAACTACATTATTTAATCTAGGACATCTCTTGGGCCAGTGGTAGGTGATACACCCTTGTCGCCCTTCGGTTGCGGGTTCAAGTCTCGCAGCCTTGCCGGACGCGACGGGTTGCCGCCCGACCTCCGGGTTGTACTTTTATGGAAATCCAAAATTAATCTCAAACTAGAATTTATCCAAAATATTTCTGACCAAACTCACAGTCCAATATTTATAAGGAAGTTAAACATAATGTAGATCCTTTTTACCACGTAATAGCATATGAATACCTTCATCATGTATTCTTTTAATACACTGAAACATCCTAAATTACCATATTCCTTATTGATTACATTTATGCTCCCTTATTCCATATAGAATGCTGGATATACTTCATCAATCCAAAAATGTTTTAAACCCCAACAATGATGGAATATACAAATCCTTAATCAGTTCCAAGGTAGTCATGAATATCCAATATAATTTATCCAAAACAATCATGTATTATTCCAAAATCACTACCTCGGTATCAGAACTATATTATGGTTTATCATTCTCTCAACCATATATTTTCCAAAAATTTATCCTGCTATTGAGTCACTTTTCTTTGTTCCACAAAATCTCAAGTCCTTAATGAAATAGTACTGTAGTACAATCCTTATATACTCCATAATTATTATAACAAGTACATTGTTGATACAACACTCAATTGACATAATCAACATAAGAACTCTAATCATTCCTATTCATCTGTGGTAGTATCATAACTTGATTATTATCCAATAGCATCATTTGCGGCATAGTCTGATGACTGGGACATAGGTTTGCGTAGTGTCCATCCTCCTTGCAAATGAAGCAGTGTACATTTGAAACCATTTTCTTACCCTTGCAGTCACGTACTTTGTGCCCTTTTCCTCCACACTTATAACAAACTCCCATTCCTTTCAGGCAAGTTCCAGGGTGTTTCTTTCCACAGTTACCACATATGGGAAAATTCTTCTTTTCCCTCTTCCCTTTATCCATCTTTCTCTCTTCTATCCTTTTCTTCTCTTGCTTCCCTTCAAATCCATAGGACTCAGTAAAATCTTTACTTATCTTATCAACACATGATATTATTTCTTCATATGATGATAATACATGGGAGACTATTTCTATTATAAATTTTTAGCTTAAGACCATGAAAGATATGATCCTTCCTTCTCATTGGATCATGTGCATTTCTGTAGTTCTCATTCCTTCTACTGGGCACCATTTCTAAACAATGGAATACACTAGATCAATTTATGAATCAAAATACATAATCCCATACTTATAAAACACTTAACATAAATTGAACTATTTATGGATATAATCCATAATCATGAAAATGTCTCATTTGAGGATCTTTATACTCATAAACCCTTCATAATGATTTTTAAAGAAAATGAGAGTTATCCTAAGCATATCCCCCGGGAGTGTCGTAACCAAGAGTGCAGCAAGGCCCGTTGTCGTGCACCAGTTCCCATTCGAGTCTAGCTCAAAGCGGTGTTTTCGGGTTTTACCCCTAGGTACATCTGTGCCAGAGCCGCCTCTACCTGCTCGTATCCAGACAGGGATGTATTGCTCGGAAAACTCACAAAATCTCTACAATACCAAAATTCTAGGAAGTTCTTCTATACTAATCCTCAAAGTTCATCTTAAATATATGTGCTCTAATCAGAGTTTATCTAAATCTAGCTTCCAAGGTTTGTACTAAACTTCCTCTGATACCAACTGTAACGCCCCGACCCCATCTACCCAGAGTCGGTGCATTACTTCGTAACATTGGCATGATCACAAGAAAGATCAAATCTCGAAAGACCGATTGGTTTAGTAGCCTTGGAAACAGTAGATATATTCATAAGTTTTACATTACATCATAAAATGAAAAACTACTACAACAACATAATGTTTTCACAGTCCACACTATAACCCCCTCATAATATCCCTGCAGGTCATTCATAACTTACGTCTTCACTTCCTGGGAAAAATAAAACATAGAAAAGGGGTGAGCTCAAATGCCCAGTAAGGATAACAATATAGCGGAAACTTTCATAAATAAGAATAAACATTTAAGGCAATGTATAACTAAAACAAAAGCCTTTTAAACATGAACTTTCAACATGGTATGGCATAAATAAAATGAAATAATGCCATTTACTTATTCACATGGATATTCTACTAATCGAATAATCACATGCAAAAATCAATAACCACTTTCATAATGTTGGAATGCATAATGCCAGACTATCATAACCACATAGCCAAGGCCTCGTGCCAAGAATACAAATAAGATTTTGTCAAGGCCTTGTGCCAAGACACTAGTTTGTCACATGAGACCTACCGATGCATCGAGGAGCTATAGCGGGCTCCACCCGTCACATATTAAGTCCAATGCATTCCCATATGAAAAGGTTTAAACATAACATAAACATTCGTATTAAAACTAACATACGAAATGTCAATACTTTCACCATAAACTATGAATGGTATAAAAATAGAACATCCACAGTCAAACATATCACAAAACCTTCAATAAAATATAGAAGTTTTGTATCATAATAAATCAACTTCAAATAATCTTAAAATCCATCAAAGGATGTTGACATAGATGAAATCAAAATTCTTTTTAAAGAAATATCTCCTTTTCTTTTGAAATCATTTAAGATCCATATAAAATAAAACATTTTCTTTGAAAATATTCTTATAATCTTGTAAGGGAAGCTTTGAAGATTTTATAACGGCGTAAAATAACCGCACCCGCCGTATAAGTTAAAAAAAACATTCTTACCTCAATTCTGTCGAAAAGGTTAAAAAGGACCTTGTTTTGAAAATGACGGAAAGATTCCTTTATAAACCTCTTATAAAAAGTCAAACAAGGGTATAAATGACTTTAACCCATATTCTTGTAAATAGTAAAAATGTTTTGAAATACATTTTTAAGAAACATGGATGTGGATGATAAAGATATCCTAGTAGATTATTACGTATAAACAACCTCGGATAATGAAGAGATTGTGAAATAACCCTTACCAATTTGGTAACTTATGAAACATACAACCCATGAATGAGGTATCATACAATGAATATGTAAATACACATAAATTAGAGTGTATTACACAAAGAATATAATTATGGGTAGTACATACACCACACAAAAGGTGATGGTGGCAATATGACATGAATCTCACGGAAATAAGGAGTGAGATGAAAACCCCTTACCTTGTACTTTTCCTTTGTTGGGGTAGGTTAACCTCCTGTATAATGGTGAAATAATTGTTATTAAATTATACAAGAATCATATACATTAATATGATATCATATATGATCTTTTAATATTGATTTGATAATAATATCTTAGTATTATCGTTGTTTCGGGTGTTAACTTACTTGATTTATTTTATATATTTTGTTACGTAAGCCATTTTGTAATGGATAGATTAAATCTTATTCATAATCAGAATGATATTAACATTATTTTTAACCCTAAAATGAGAATAAGACTTGAATGGATACGATGGAGGATGGATCTCACCGCGTTCGTGGAGACGGTAGTCCGTACGTACGCACGAACGCTACTTCCATTTAATTTTTATTTTAAAAGAATTGAATCCAAATGATACATAGGTATATTACTATTCCAGTATAATATAATATTTTATATATGTTACTTAAGTTCATTAACACCATCCTTTATACGTTCCATGTGTGGTATGAACGAGTCATATCATTTTAAGGGGGCGGTAGTCCGCACTTCCTCAAATGAAATTATCGTATGTATATACAACATGAAACGAATAATGGGATGAAATAAAATGGAATTACAGAAGCTTATATAAAATATATATCATTAATATCATATTTAATTACAGTGCCATCATAATGGCCACCATGAGAGGCGGTAAGATGTATTTGAACAATCATCGTTTCGTGAGGCGTTAGTTTGCCATCCACAGAAACATTATGTTCATCATCCATTAGATGGAGTTGTGTGTATGTGTAGTTTGAATCCTTCTTATAACAACATCCTAGTATATTTAGGATACTGGTGTTGTTACAAAAGAAAGGAAATAAAAAGAGTTTGGGGGTTGGAGAAGCAAAATAAAGGAAAATAATTTAAGAGACATCGTTACCTTTAATTTAGGTAACTCACTTTGGTTGGAACCAAAGGACTTCTTGAAATGATTTCTGCCTAAGGGGAAGCTTCAAGGAGGAGGAGAGGGTTGTGGGGAGCTTAGTTGGGCAGAGTTTGGACGAGCCAAGTGGCTTGAGAGGTGTGAGGAATGAGTAGAAGTGGTCTCCTTTTATAAGGGAGAAGAGGGGCTCTTTAGGAAAGAGTGAAAGTATTACTTTATAATATAATTATATTCGGTTTATAATGGTCCAAAAATCATTGAGGTCGAAGATAAGATGACTAATATTCTAAATAACATCAACCAATAATAATTGTACAGGTTTTAGATAATATTTTAATCATTATAATCTTATTTATTTAAATGATTTATTAATGAGGTAAACATTGCATCATTATTGTGTCATTAATAATTTAAATTATTTGATGTCTAAAAATTATAAATAAAATATCCTTATGTAGGAAATCTTTTTAGATTTCTAATGGATATTTATAATCGAAAATCCAACATGTATAACCCTATGTAAAAATTGTTCTTTTAAATGATGTAAGCTTATGCCATTTTTATTTTTATTTTAACTTTATTAATATAATGTGTCCCTACCACATACAAGTGGCTCCAAGGGGTCCCCAAATTGACCCAAGGATGCCCATGGTCGGGTATGTGTCCACCAATAAGGTTATGAACGTTTTAGGGTAATTTTGTATTATTATAATATTATTTTTTAACCCTTATTTACCGGATTTACCCTTTAACCATGGTAAATAAAATATTTACCGCAGTAATTATTCAAAATGTCTAAAAATAAAAGTTACCTATTTACACAATTTGAACATCCTGATTCCAAATATGGAATCCATTTCCCTAAATTCAAAACACAGAAGTGGCAGAAATTAATTTAAAATTAATTCCCGCTGTCAAAACAAAAAGCGTGTTTTTAAGAGACAATAACTATCAAAAGATTGACACTTGTTTATGTTCGGTTTAATTGTAAAATTATGTCCAATGACCAACATTATATTAAATGGTAAAAATATACTCTAAATATACTTTAAAACTACTAAAATTCATAATTTATCACTATTAATTATTTTGATTAAAAAAGTTGTTTTTAATTAAAATTTAATAATTTTCACTATTCATCAAAATATGAAAGTTATCCGAAAAGTACCAAAATTTCACCTTAGGCTAAATTAGATATTACGAATCCAAAAATGAAGTCCATTTTGAAATATAAAATATATATAATTTTAAAAAGTAGGTATTACTATTCATAACGGCTAGTTTGATTGGTTGTTAGAATTCAGTGTTGCGTACAACACACGCTATTGTATTATTCAAAGGAAAGCGTACCATGGAAGCTTGAGATGTTTCATTTTAAATTTTTTTGATGTCCCCATTTAGTCAAAAAGCTTAAAATATTGTATTTAAAAAGGGTTCACTATTAAAAGTTGATAAAAGTGCAATACTGAAAATGAATTTGTTCTTGCATTATATCTAAGAAACTCATTATATGGATTCTAAAATTATAAGGACTATATAAAGTTTAAAATTTAGATAATACTATTCATAACCTCTTTTGAATGGCTTTTTATTTGTAAGTCATGGTGTGATTGAACTCGGTGTTGCGTGTAGTGCAAGTTATTGAATTATTTTGAAGAAAAACACACTATGAAATCTTGGGGTGTTACAGGTAGGCTGTTTCCGTTTCAATTTTTATTCCCACATATCTTTTGAGCTTGTTTTATACCATTGAATTATTGTTGAATCTTTAAACAAAACCCATGGATGTGTAGTATATTGCCTACTCTTTATGATGCTTCTATCGGATTGATTATCTGAGCTCGGAGGTGATCGTGGTTATTCGCCGAAGTTTGCGGGTTTAAGGGCGTTTCTGGCGGGTTTTGGTGGTTCTGGGAGGCGGCAGCGACGGCGGGGTGTTCGGCCTCGGCGGCGCAAGGCGGGCCTTCAGCACAGCGGCGGCCCTTCGGCATGGCGGCGTTGCGAGGAGCAGGTCGGCGTGACCCCTGCTGGGCTCTCGGGAGGCGGTGACAGCCTCTGATGCGGCGGTTGGATGCCGAGGGTGTGGCCGAGGGCACCAGCCGCGGCGCCGGCGTGCGAGGGGAACAGGGGGGTCACGCGGCACGACCCCGTGGCAGACCGAGACCCACGGGATGCAGGTCTCCGTGGAAAAAAAAGAGAAAACGACCGGCCTTCTCGGCCGGTCGGGGGAGAAACCCGAGCGGGTGCGCGGGCGTCATGAGGAGGAGCGGGACACGGGCTCGGCCGGACCGGGCCCAGCGGCTGGGCCGCGGTCCAGCGGGCCGGCCAGAGCTGGGCGGACCGGCCGGACCGGGCCAATCCGGCCTAAGGGGTTTTCCCCTTCCAACTTCGGACACCCGTATTTTGGGCTATGGGCATCCGTTTTGTGCGCCATCTACGGTGGCGCGAACCTGACATCGAGGTAGACATTTTGAGATGGCTTCAAGAATTTTTAATTCCCGAAATGAGGGACCTTGGAGGCGTGACGTGTCTTTCAGTGGGTTGACGTATCCCCGAGGGATCTTATTTTGGACGGCGCGGACACACCTGATGTCCGTTTTGAGCACCGTCAGTGGTGTTGGAACCCTGGCACCGATGTGGATCATTACAGGGTGGTTTCAGGCGTTGAGGCCGAAGTTGGGGTGTGGGCCCAATGACCCGTCTTTTGAGCTGCGAGCAGCATTTAGCGACTCTCTCATCGGGCGTCCATTCGGGGTGTGAGAGCAGTTGATTCTGGATGTTTTTCCGAGGGGATTGCAATGGTGAAATCCGCCCGCTCTTATTCTGCACGATGGTGCGGGCCCCGCGAGGGCCGTTTGGGAATTGATGAGGATTTTTCCATCTCTATCACAAGGAGACCTTTTGGAAAAGTGAATAGTCCATCTTGTGTGCCTTTTTGAAAGGATCGCAACGGTGCAATCCATTCGTTGTGTTTGGGGACTGGGATGCGGGTCCGATGAAGCACCGCTCGTGTGCGGTGCGCTGGAAGGCGTCTTCTTCTCTGGATATCATCTACACTCAAGGGAGTAGTCTTTTTGACGTGTTTTTCTGTGATCTTTGCGATGGCGCAGTTTTCCCGACCTATTTCGGAGACGTGATGTGGGTCCCACCCGACCTGGCTACGGTGAATAGTGAATTTTTCACCGGGTGTCCGTTTTTTGGCGATGGAGTAGTCAATTCTGTGTGTTTTTTTGAGGGGAACGCAATGGTGTGCTTCACATGTTCAGATTCAGGATCCTGGGGTGGGCCCCACACGGGTTGGTTGTGATGAATAGTACCTTTTCACCTGTTGACCGTTTCAGGTGAGTAAGTAGCCTATCTCGCGTGTTTTTCCACAAGGATTGCAATGGTGTAATCTGTTCAGTTGAGAGGAGCCTCTTACATGATATTATTAAATATGGAAGCATGAAAATTTCTCCAGTGGTGGTTCGTCCTTCCGTGTTCGTAGCGGACCCTTGGCACATGATCACACACTCTTGGGAGAGTGATATAAATGTTTCGTAAGATGTGGATGGCTGTGCTTGGGCCTTTGAGGCGGAGTCACATTCACGCCTTCGTGTTGACGTTGAGTGTCGTGTGCACGATAGCCTTTGGGCTGGAACATGGTATACTCTGGGAGTATATGGGAACGCTTGGAGGTACATGTTGTTGTTTGTACCTGAGGGCGTTTGTGCGCTCGGTTGGGGTTGACTTGGGGTCACATGTCTTGTGGGCCCCCTATGTGTGCCGTGTTCTGCATTGCGTACTTTGACCTCTCGCGACATAGAGGGTTCCTTTGTGCTCGTTTGTTTGACCAGCAGGGTTGAGTGGTCTCCCACCAGTTTCGTTCTGGTTTGGACGACAGAGATGGTTTGGTTCCTCTGTTTCTTCAACTGCGATGGGTTTAGGTACCGTTCCCCATTCACTGGACTGTGAAACCGTTTATGACTACGGGTCTTCGTACAGTGTGGGTGCTTTTCCCACTTTTTGCGATGAGTTGTCTCAGTCCGATTCGACAGTGACTCAGCGGATTGGAGCGTGATCGCCTTGAGAGACCCGTGGAGATTCTCTCGTCTCTCCGTGTTCCCTGGTAGAGTTCTTGTGGATTCAGTGTGACCAACACTTTATGCAAGCACCAATCATCTACCCATGATGTTGTTTCCTGCAAGGCTGGACAGTGTGGTTGTTTCCAGTAGGGATGACTAGAGCAGTTCTGGGCTTACCCTCCAGCGGGGCTGGGCAGTGGGTTGCTCATCGAATTCTTCGGGTTTACCCTCCAGGAAAGAATGGGTAGTGGATTTCTCACTGACTTCTAGGGTTTACCCTCCAGCAGAGACTGGGCAGTGGGTCACCCGGTGACCTCTTAGGGTCTACCCTCTAGCAGGGCTGGGCAGTGGGTCGCTCATCTCCTAGTTCCAGGTCCACCCTCCAGTGAGGCTGGGTAGTGGGTCGTCTATCGACTTATTCCATGTCTACCCTCTAGTGAGGCTGGGCAGTGGGTCATCTGATGATGTATTAGGGTTTACCCTCCAACAGGGCTAGGCAGTGGGTCACCCGATATATTGTTAATGTTTACCCTCAAGCAGGGCTGGGCAGTGGGTCACCCGATATCTTGTTACAGCTACCCTCTAGCAGAGATGGGTAGTGGGTCACCCTTTGACATTTCAGAATTAGTCATTTATACTAGGCTAGTCTGTAGCTATTCCTCCGTGACTACCGGAGTGAGACCCTCATTTGTACAGGTCAGTGATGTGATAGATTTGTCTTTGAGCAGGCCTCTCGACTGCATGGCAGTGATGAGGTGTGGTTTAATGTTCCCCTAGAACTCTCAAGTACGAGGGGTGCTTTCCCCACCAAGACGCATCCTTGTGACGAGACCTAAATCTGTGTGGGTGAGTTAGTGCCACCCAAAGCGTATAGTTCCTAGGTGTAGTGATTTGATCCCCTTGACTTACAGTTCGGGGTGGACGTGTGGGATGTTGGGCATCGATGATGGTTACTTCTGGGACAGTTGGTGACTCTTTTTCTGGGGCTGAGCTACGGGATGGAGATCCCATTATGGTTTTGTTTGGGCTTCTTGATTGAGCATATGGGATGTTTATATACCTTGTTCTAGTACCCACTTCTTGGGTTTGTCTACCCTTCTTCCTAGAGAGGTGAAGACGCGCGGGGTATGCTACGTGCTTTCCGTGTTTAGCTTCTCGTGGTTGGACAAGTCTACCTTCTTTCTCTGGTTGGGTTGAGCTGGAATCTCTAATGTACTCCTTTACTTTTCATGTTCGATCTACTGCTCCCCCTTCGGTACCTCCTTTATTGCTCCCTCCAGCCTTTGGAGTATCCAACTGAGTTTTTTTATACTCACCCCTGCTTGGGCTTTGCCCGCACTTGGTGTGCCCTTGCAGATGACTGATAGGTCGATCGTGACGTTAGAGGAGCTTAGGAGCCGGGAGCTTGGACCGCGTGCGGTGGTCGGAGTCCGATCACAGGTGGGGGAACACTCTAGCTATTTACTTTTTGGTTCACCTGTTACCGGGTTTTGGTGCTTTCTTGGTCGGGCCTGTGTTTTTCCCCTCTTCTTTTCAGTTTAGTTTCATCACTTGCTTTGTACAGTTAGAGGTCAATGCACTTTTGTGGTTATTTATAGCAGTTTCCCTTTTCTTTACATGTCTTTTCTTTTACTCTGCACTTTTGAATTGAGTGTGTTGTTTGTGTGTGTGTACAGGTACTTAGGAAAAGGCCTCCCCGAGTTGTTCTGCCTTTGGCGCTGGTCCCCAACCCCTGGCCTATGGAGGCGGGCTTGGGGTAGTTGCGGCTTGAGCCCGGGTTGGGTCGGGTCGTGAAAAAGTGGTATCAGAGGTGGATCATTCCGTGGGACGTTGTGCGGACGTCCCTGAAAGAGGAATTGTTTGGGATTTTGGGCAATAGTTTTATCATGTCTCGACAGCGGCTCTCGGTCCAGAGAGTCCAGTGACGGTGCGACGGCCGACATATCCATTCACCAGGACCTTGATAACCCGCTTGCCGACCCGAAATGCTGAGACACTTGTGGCAGGGAAAATGGGATTGTGAATCACATAGAATTGAGTCCTTGACAGTCCTTCTTGAGTCAGCTCCCCATCGTTGATGTTGTGGTATATACATATATGCTCATCTGACGGCGACACACCTTGATAATATTCAGGATGTCTCTGCGAAGACAGCCTGCTAGGATACCATATTGGGTTTGTGACGATGACCCTGTGAGCTACGAGGCCATAGTCCAGGACCCATCATGCGAGCCCTTTCTCCGGGTGGTCCGGTAGCAGCACCCCCACCTGTTGAGCAACAGACAGTTTCAGTAGAGCAGACGGGGCTTTAGCGCAGGTTGAGCGCGCTTCGTGAGTTCCAGCGGCAGAGACTGCTGAGGATCAGTGGTGAACCAGACCCTCAAGCAGCAGAGGTTTGGCTAGAGGTAGTAGTTCACCTTTTCAGGCTTGTGTAGATACCAACGGATCAGGAAGTGTCTTGACAACCAACCTTTTTTATGGAGCAGCTTGGCTTTGGTGGAGTCTGGTGACTCAGTTTCTTGATGAGTTGTCGCTTTCGTGGATCGACATTCAGTTGTTGTTTTGTGAGGAGTTTTGCACCTCCTTCTTGCACATCGTTAGGATTCAAAATATTTTTCTGTTTCAGCAGGGACGGATGACGGTGGACAAGTATGCGGCTAGTTTCACAGACCGTGCACACTTTTACCCGGACGTGGTCCACGATGATAACTTCCGAGTGCAGAAGTTTGAGAAGGGTCTCCGCCGAGAGATTTGTGCTATCATAGAACCCTTGGGAAACTCCACATATGCTGGGGTGTTAGAGCAGGCACTGGTGACAGTGAGTTTCCTGTCACATTCTAGAGTTGATGGTGGTAGCAGGCACATTGGAGCCGAGACGTCTGCCGCAACTAGTGGGCGTCGGCTGACAAAACCTTGACATAGGTGGCTTTCTGACCACCGGACTCAGGGGCGTGGTCGTACACCATGGTGGCGTTAGAGGGCACCAGTGCTGCCTGGAAAGAGTCGGTGCTATGCTTGTGACAAGCGAGGTCACTTGGCACGGGACTGCCTGACAAGGCATGCAGAGAGTTTCGGGCAGGCAGTAGGTGCACCACCATGACGGAGGCAACGCCATGATCAATGTAGCACCCAGGGAGGTGGTGCTTTCCTAGGAGTGGGAGGAGCTGGAAGTGGAGGATGACCTTACGAGGTCTTCCCATCACCACTAGGCGGTACACGTCCGACTCCGGGAACTTACAGTTGGGACCGAAGATAGCCATGAGATTTGGATGTCTACGATCCTGCAGAGCATGAGGCGATAAGAGGTACACTCTACAACTCTTCTAATTCTTGCATTGGAATTGTTAGACTCTATGTGAGGAATGATTTCCTCCCTGCTCCTTGTTTGTGGTGTTTCCAGGGTGACGTGAGGTGTCGGTGTGACCCTGTGTTGGGAAGGTAAAAAGGCATAGAACCTTTTCATTAGTCGATGATGATGACTCATACGCCCTCCGAGCATGTAAGAGAGTCTGGGTTGCAAGACATCGAACATGAAACATGCGAGACAAGATATCCTTGGGTGTTTCACCATATGGATATTCTGAAGGAGGGAATCACCGGGCTTTGTCTCCGGTCCAGGAGGTGATTCCAGTCGCAGCGTGCGACTTAGAGTTTCGGTCGGGGAGGTGAGTTACCCCCGAGGGCCTTCGGGCCATTGCAGGTTGTGTGAGGTGGCACAAATCTATTCAAGAGTTCTTATGGGAATGGGAGTGCCAGGTGTGGGCTTAGTACACTGAGTTGTACCCTGGTTTTGCGTTTCGGGGACAAAAATCCTGTAGGAGGGAATGATGTAAGAACCCAGTTTTTGCTGTGGAAGACTTTTGAATATTCTTGATATTATTTCTGAGCAGCGTCTTCAGACGGCGAGTGATTCCGAGCCCCTGAGTGGCCGGAATTAAATTTTCAGTGCGTTCACACTGGAAACGCCAAATAAATGCGATAACTCCTAAACGGTGCTTTAGATTAGAGATCCGAGTTTACGGATGGGTCTGTAATGGGGTGTTTACACTATGAATGGCATAACAATTGTCGGCACGGGACGTTTGGACCCCTCACTCGCTCTTAGAGTGTGGAACGAATAAATTAAATAATTAATTAATTCTTTTAATGTTGAAACGCAAGTATCTCTTACATGGTGGCTCAGATTTGGAAACTGATGACAGTGTTGAGTTTAGAGCGTGTTGTTTACCCTACGAGGGGTATATGTTTTGCGCACGCGGCCCCGTCTATGAAAAATGGTCTCAGGGGCGTTTTCGTAATTCTGTGGCCTCAGGCGCTAATAACATTTTAACGGGTCCTCAGATTAAAATTACGAGACTGCTGTTGTGCTTGGGAGGTGGTGTTTACCCTAGGATAGGCTTAACCTTGACCCCGTCGGGAGTTTTGGATGCGGGTATTTTTGGGGGTTTTAAATTAATTTAATTGATAATTAATTTATTTAAGCCTAACCCCTCCCCCTTCTCCCTCATTTCCCCACCCCTGGAAACCCTCTCCTCCTCCACTCTGGCAAGCTCCGGTGAGCTCCGACGAGGCAGCTCCGGCGAGGCAGCTCCGACGAGGCAGCGGCGTTGCGGCGGTATGTCGGTGAAGCTCTAGGCTACGCCCAAGAGGTAGGCGGTTGCGGTTCAATTTTTATTCCTGCATCTCCATTGAGCTTGTTTTATACCATTGAATCTTTGTATAATATTCAAAAAAACCCATGGATGCGTAGTATATTTTCTACTCTTTCCGACGCTTCTTTTGGATTGAAAATCCGAGCTTGGAGGTGATCGCGGTTATTCGCCGAAGTTTGGGGGTTTAAGGGCATTTCCCGCGGGTTTTGCTGGTTCAGGGAGGCGGCAGCGGCGACGGGACGTTCGGCTTCGGCGACGCAGGGCGGCCCTTTGGAACGGTGTTGGCCCTTCGGCACGACGAGGAGCAGGGCGGCGCAACCCCGACAGAGCTCTGGGGAGGCGGCGGCGGCCTCCGGTGCGGCGGCGGAAGGCCGAGGGCGCTGGCCGCGGTGACGGCGTGCGAGGGGAACAGGGGGGTCGTGCAGCGCGACCCTATTGTAGACCGAGACCCACGGGATGCGGGTCTCTGTGGAAAAAAAAGAGAAAACGATCGGCCTTGTTGGCCGGTCGGTGGAGCAACCCACGCGGGCGCACGGGCGTCAAGAGGAGGAGAGGGCCGCGGGGCGGTGGCCCGCGGGCTCGGCTGGACTAGGCCCAGCGGTTGGGCCGCGGTCCAGTGGGCCAGCCGGAGCAGGCTGGTCCGGCCCAAGGGGTTTCCCCCCTCCAACTTCGGACGCCCGTATTTTGGGCTACGAGCATCTGTTTTGTGTGCCGTCTGTGGCGGCGCGGACCTGACATCGAGGCAGACTATTTTACATGGTTTTGGAAATTTTTAATTCCCGAAACGAGGGGCCTCGGAGGCACGACGCGTCTTTATGTGGGTTGACGTCTCCCCAAAGGATCTTATTTTGGATGGCGCGGACACACCCGATGTCTGTTTTGAGCGCCGTCAGAGGCGTTGCAACCCTAGCACCGAGGTAGATCTTTCTAGGGTGGTTTCAGGCGTTGAGTCGGAAGTTGGGGTGTGGGCCCCATGACCCATCTTTTGAGCTGCGAGTAGCATTTAAAGATTCTCTCACCGAGCGTCCGTTCGGGGCCTGTGAGCAGTCGATTCTGGATTTTTTTCCGAGATGATTGCAATGGTGCAATCCACCCGCCCTAATTCTACACGATGGTGCGAGCCTCGCGGGGGCGGTTTGGGCGTTGATGGGGATTTTTCCAACTCTATCACCAGGCGACCTTTTGGACAAGTGAATAGTCCATCTTGTGTGCCTTTTTGAAAGGATCACAACGGTGCGATCCGTTCGTTGTGTTTGGGGACCGGGATGCGGGTCCCACGAAGCACTGCTCGTGTGCGGTGCACCAGAAGGTGTCTTCTTCTCTGGATATATGATGTGCTCAAGGGATCAGTCTTTTTGACGTGTTTTTCCATGAGCTTTGCGATGTCACAGTTTTCCCGACCTCTTTCGGAGACGTGATGTGGGTCCCACCCAACCTGGCTATGGTGAATAGTGCCTTTTTCACCGTGTGTTGTTTTAGATGATGGAGTAGTCAATCCCGTGTGTTATTTTGAGGGTAACGCAGTGGCATCCTCCGCTTGTTCAGATTCGGGATCCTGGGGTGGGCCCCACATGGGTTGGTTGCGATGAATAGTACCTTTTTCACCCGTTGACCGTTTCAGGCGAGTAAGTAGCCTATCTCACGTGTTTTTCCACGAGGATCGCAATGGTGTAATCTTTTTAGGAGAGAAGAGCCTCTTACATGATCTTATAAAATATGGAAGCACGAAAAGTGGTCTAGTGGTGGTTCGTCCTACCGTGTTTGTAGCGGACCCTCGGCGTGTGATCGCACACTCTTGGGATAGTGATATAAATGTTTCGTAAGATGTGGATGGCAGTGCTTGGGCCTTTGAGGCGGAGTTACGTTCACACCTTCACGTTGACGTTGAGTGATGTGTGCACGATAGCCTTTGGGCTGGAACGTGGTATACTCAAGGAGTATACCGGAACGCTTGGAGGTACATGTGGTTCTTTGTACCTAAGGACGTTTGTGCGCCCAGTTGGGGTTGACTTGGGCCACACGTCATGTGGGTCCCCTGTGCGTGTCGTGTTAAGCTTTGAGTACTTTGACCTCTCGCTATATAGAGGGTCCCTTTTTGCTCGTTTGTTTGACCAGAAGGGTTGAGTGGTCTCCCTCTGGTTTCATTCTCATTTGGACGACAGAGATGGTTTGGTTCCTCTATTTCTTCAGCTACGAGGGGTTTCAGTATCGTGCCCCTTTCACTGGACTGCGACACTGTTTATGACTACAGGTATTCTTATAGTGTGGGTGATTTCCCTACTTTTTGGGATGAGTAGTCTCAGTCCGCTTCGATAGTGACTCAGCGGATTAGAGCGTGATCGCCTTGAGAGGCCCGGGGGGATTCTCCCATCTCTCTGTGTTCCATGGTAGAGTTCTTTTGGATTCTGTGTCACCAAAACATTATGCGGGCACCGATCCTCTACCCAGGAGGTTGTTTCCAGAAGGGCTGGCCAGTGTGGTTGTTTCCAGTAGGGATAACCAGAGCAGTTTCGGGCCTACCCTCCAGCGGGGCTGGGTAGTGGGTTGCTCATCGACTTCATCGGGTTTACCCTCCAGTAGGGACTGGGAAGTGGGTTGCTCACTGACATCTAGTTTTTAACCTCCAGTATATACTAGGAAGTGGGTCACCCGACAACCTCTTAGGGTCTACCCTCCAGCAGGGCTGGGCAGTGGGTCGCCCATCGCCTAGTTCTAGGTCGATCCCCCGCCCAGCGAGGCAGGGCAGTGGGTCGCCTGTCGACTTATTCCTGGTCTAACCTCCAGTGAGGTTGGGCAGTGGGTTGCCTGATAATGTATTAGTGTTTACCCTCCAACAGGGCTGGGTAGTGGGACACCTGATATCTTGTTAGGGTTTACCCTCCAGTAGGGCTAGGCAGTGGGTCACCTGATATCTTGTTATGGTTACCCTCCAGAATTGTTGGGCAGTGGGTCACCCGTTGACGTTTCAAACTTAGTCCTTTATACTAGGCTAGTCTTTAGCAATTCCTCCATGACTACCAGAGTGAGACCCTCATTTGTACGGGTCAGTGATGTGATAGCTTTGGCATTGAGCAGGCCTCTCTACTACAGGGCAGTGACAAGGTGTGGTTTAATGTTCCCCTATAACTCTCAAGTACGAGGGGCGCTTTCCCCACCAAGACACGCCCTTGTGATGCAAAGAGGATAGTGTCGAGGTGCGGTGATTTGAACCCCTTGACTTGCAGTTCGGGGTGGACGTGTGGGATGCTGGGTATCGATGATGGTTACTTCTGGGACTGTTGGTGACTCTTTTTCTTGGGATGAGCTACAGGACGGAGATCCCTTTATGGTTTGGTTCGGGCTTCTTTATTGAGCATATGGGATGTGTATATACCTTGTTCTAGTACCCACTTCTTGGGTTTGGCTACCCTCCTTCCTAGAGTGGCGAAGACATGCTGGGTATGCCACCTGATTTCCAGGTTTAGATTCTCGTGGTTGGACGAGTCTACCACCTTTCTCTTGTTGGGTTAAGATGGACTCTCTGTTTTACTCCTTTACTTTTCATGTTCGATCTAATGCTCACCCTTCGTTACCTCCTTTGTTTCTCCCTCGAGCCTTCGGGATATCCTACTGAGTATTTTTATACTCACCCCTGCTTGGGCTTTTACCGCACTTGGTGTGCCCTTGCAGATGACGGACAGGTCGATCGTGACATCATAGGAGCTTAGGATCCGGGATCTTGGACCACGTGTAGTGGTCAGAGTCAGGTCCCAGGTGGGGGACCACTCTAGATGTTTACTTTTTGGTTCACCTGTTGCCTGGTTGTGGCGCTTTTCTGGTTGGGCGTGTGTTTTTTCCCTTTTCTTTTCAGTTTACTTTCAGCACTTGCTTTGTACTGTTAGAGGTCGATGCACTTTTGTTGTTATTTATAGCAGTTGCCCTTTTCTTTAATTGTCTTTTCTTTTACTCTGCAATTTTGCATTGAGTGTGCTACGTGTGTGTGTGTACAGGTACTTAGGAAAAGGCATCCACGAGTTGTTGTGCCTTCGGCGCTGGTCGCCAGCCCCTGGCCTATGGAGACGGGCTTGGGGTAGTTGTGGCTCGAGCCCGGGTAGGGTCGGGTCGTGATAGAAGACACCCCCAAAATTTATTTTTGAGACCAACCCAACAGAAGGGAAGATGTTTTTTTAGGATCAGGACATACTAATCTTCACCTCTAACTCAAGAGTGATAGTCACCTAATTAGTGAATGATCTTATATAAAAAGGATTAGTTGCAGGGGTTATAACTGATTCTCTAGATGAATAGTATAACATATTCATCCATCTTAAATCCATGTATGTGATCCTCCAAACTATTTTACTACTTTACTCATATATTTTACAATTGAATGGAACAGTGTGTTACATAATGAATATTTAGGTTAATCTAAAAACATAAAAATCACCCGAGTACGTTCGGAAGATAAATAACTGGATAACCATGAGAGGGATCCTCAAATGATATTGAAGGTGTGTAATACCTCGAATAGAAAATAAATAATACGGAAGAATATAAATTATTTTTTCACATAATATCTCCCCTTTTGTCGATCCAGCTGGACGGAAGGCCCAACCCCTCCCTATCCGGAATCAAAATCCATTAAAAATTCAAAAACAATTTCTATAAATAATCATCATGTCATGATATGTTGTTCATAAATTATATCATTTCATTCATACATATTATATATATACACACAAACACACATATTTCTTTCTAGTTGATATCACAATGGATAACTAACTATAGGATCTCACTTATATAATGGCTCTCAAGGGCTTACTATGGATTTTAAATAGGGGATCGTTGATGAGACTAAAACACAAGATATTAAGATATTTGTTTCTATAGTAGTGTTAGAACCTATAGTGATTGTTCCACCCACCCCCACTAGTAGAGGTAGATATGGTTCATGTATGATGACCGAGATCAACTTTGATGGTATGAAACCCATATTGACCAATATTATAATAACATGGAACACAATATTTAACATGTCTTTACACACAATGTAAAATATCCTTACAACAAGAGAGGTTTCTTATTCTTCATCAATCAAGGGTGTAATTAGACATGAATCATACCAACTTGAAGTATTACATAAACTTACACTATGTCATTATTCCCAATCAGAGGTCCCCACCATTCGTATTGTGAAGATGACTATCATAGACGGTGGCCATGGATCAGTTATATTTTAAGACATGATAAGGGATAGGAAAATCCATTTATAATCTATTGGCAACACTACACAAATGATTTATTATTAAATAACTGCTAATTAGGGGATTTCTTTTATAGTTGATATTTGTATGGATTCACTATATAAGTTGGTTCCAGTCATAGAGACTAATATATTGATAGTGAATGTTATCTATTTATATTTATTTTCATGGAATATAAAATTCACTAACTAATTTGGTATTTCTCATATCTCTCATAGAATTATCACTACATACTAGAGTGGAAGACTCATAATGAAATATCAAAGCCTCCAATTTATGGTAGATTATCTGATAATATATTTATTATTATTAGTGTGACTCTTATCTGAACTAGGATACTCTTGAATTTTATAGAGGTTCTCAAAAAATTATTTGAGAAACATGTGGTTGTTTATTTCTAATACAACCATTTATATATTTATCATAAATATCACTAACATCCTCATTTTTCATTTTACTATGAAATAATGTATTTTACTATCAATTCAGCAATCCTTATAATAAATAGTTCATTTGAAAGAAAAAGAAATGAGTAAAATATAATCACAACAAAACCAAAAAAGATGCTTGAGACACAACTAACCCAATGATGCCTCTATAGGCCATGGGTTGGATACTAGTGTAAAAGGTAAAACTAAAATTGGTATGACTCTTCCTAAGCATATATATGCTAAAAAACATAGCCATATCGATGTATAACAATTATAGAATAATAGAAAAACATTAAAATTACTATGTAAACATCCATGAGTGGGAACACCAAGAAAATAAAATATTATTTTAGTACATAACTAAATTTTAATGGGGAAAATAATGAAAAAAAAGAAATATGTACTAAACTAAAAAAATAGGAATGTAAAACACTAATAGAGCCTAGTTCATGATCTCTAAGAATAGATCATTGTACGTTGACCAATGTACCAGGCATCCCTTTGATCATTTTTATTTCCACCAACATATCCCTAAAATGGATACTTTCCTCACAACGAGATATATAGAAGCTACACAAGTGAAGGGGAAACATAAAGAATGGTGTAAATTAGTTAATGATGGATACAATGTTTAATATTTAGAGTTACATGCTAGATTTTCCTATCCGCGACAATCAAAATTAAAGTCAATTATTGGAAGTCTCGTGGGATTAGAGTATCAAATGAATTTTGTTTTCATGGATTCCTACTAGTACAATGGCAAGGTTAAATGGGGTCTTTTTTATTATCTATTACTAGAATATGAATATGAGAATCCTGAAATTCTCATCAAATCTTGTTATCATGCTTATTTACCAGCCGAATATTCAAATATAGATTTTTTTGAGGGGTGGATGGATTAGATGGATATGTGGAGATAATGGGATCTCCTAAAGTTAGTGTGTCATGGTTTTTTTAGATGTTGTTTAATTAGTGGTGAATTTTATGAAATTATGTTATTGTATGAAGAAAAAGGTGGGTATAATATTCATTATATCCTAATGAGTGATTCATTTCCTGCATCACAGACAATAGATATCTATGATTTGGGATACATAGATAACCCTTTTACTTCTTAACATGGGAAGTAAAATTCTACTCATATTAGGGAGATATTGAATATATTTTTCAACTAAAATTATTGGATGACTTTATTCAAATTATTTTAGGTCCCACGCCTCCCACTAGCTATGTTAAGTCACTATCTCATAGTTAATTTATCTTATGACTACTAGCATATAAATAAAAAAAATTCAGTTTGAGATTTTTTGACTAGTGTAAATAATGTGAATAGGTTTTCCATGCTTTCTGGATGTATGGGGAGTCATAAGTTTGAATAAAAATTAATTTGGTGGCCTCAAAACTAAATATATAGAGTGATAGTATGATTCAACAACCAAAACTCCAATGTGTTGATATAGATATAAAATTGAATAAGCATTATTTTTTCTATATTTCATATGGAATCAAATTTTTACATTCTACTATTGAATCATATCTTGATGTTTTTTTCAGAATCAATGAAGGTTTTTTGTCAATGTGTTTGTCTATGTGATTCATATTAAAGAAGTCGAATCCAATATGCTTTATTTTCACCAAAAGTATTATATGTGGTATCAAATGAATTTTATTTCTTATCTTACTACTTATAAAGGATGATATTCATTGAATAACAAGGAAATACTTGGTCTCAATATTTATTTAATTATGAAGATATATTTGGCCAGGGGGACCTCAATCTCTCGGGATATTGATTTGTTCATTATTCTCATCATCATAGACTCCATAAACCACAAGTGTGGTGCCCCAAACCAATTATCTCAGAGCTAGTGGCTTAATTTATTACACTGGAATAGATACAAGATTCAAATACCAAATAATCAGTATGATTAGAGGTTTTTGAATACAATATTTTATACTATGTCCCATTTTTTATTTGGAATAGAAAATAAAACATAATACATAAAAAAATGCAATTAACTACATATTTAAAATGCATTCCAATAATTAATCATCATAAACTGGGGAAAAAATTAAGGATGACCTAAAATGAATAGTGATGTTTATGTATATTGGTGTCAATATGAATAAATGATCATAACAATCATTTCAAGGTTAATAACTGCACACAATTTCCATTAAACAACTGTATAATGCAAATAGAATATGGAAATGTAGATAACATAAAAACCTATTCAATTTAATCAATAGACTAATAAAGAAATGCATCCATTGGTTTTTTTATAATGAATATAATATTGATATTAATACATGAATAATAAGCAATTATAAAATATTGGATGTCATGTATCTGACACATGAACCACTATACATTCATGTTCTATTATCAAGATACTTTAAACTTTTCTGATTTTTAAAACTAATTCATCTCATGAGAATACTTTTGTATTAAGGACATCGACATAACCAGTCAACAACGTATTTCATTAATTTCCAAAGCATTATTCATATATATAATGATTGATTTAATTCATAAACAATGTTCTATATCAAATATCTATATTCAAAAAATGATATTCATATCTTGACATTTCCTCAATTAAAAAAAACATTCAAGGTAAACATCATATGTAAAAATGGAATAAAGTTAAGGAAATAGTCATATCAATTACACAATAATGTGGATATTTAATATAAAAATAATTTATAATAAATAAATTATTATAATAATGTTATTGCTTCACGAAAATGATAACAATCACAAATGAACGTGGGATTTTAAAGACAACGTTTACAACATGGTTATTTTCAAGTCAAAACCCCTTAGATTTGATAATTCAACGTGAAAAAATTACTTGAATATTGATTTAATAGTTATATTGAATTAAAATCATGATGTATATACACCACATAAAAGTTAATTGGTGCATAATAACAAAAAAGTCTCAATGGAATGTAAATGTAGATGATAACCCTTACTTCTTGAGTACATTTTGAAATGTGAGTGAATTAAATAATAAATCATTAGAAACATTTAATATAATTAAATAAAATATATTCCCGATTCAATAATTCATAGGATTGTATATACACCACACAAAATAATATTGGTTATTATAAAATAAGTTGCGTTGAAAAAAACGACGACTAGAAATCCACATACCTTACACTTCTCTTTGGTTGAGGTTCATTAAACTCATGTATAATGGGTTTAATAAGGTTAAAAATTAATTAAATAAACATTATAATGTTTATAATATCATATTTTAACCTTTTAAAACATCTTATAACCATTTTTTCAATAATATTTCCGTATTTTATTTGCTTTTCATGTTAATTGCCTTGTTTTTAGTATGTTTTGACTAGTGATTTTTTGTTCCTGTTACATAGATCATGATTTCATAATATCCATAATGTAATCCATGATATTAATATTATATATATTCATTATATATGTATTTATTGTAATCCATAAAATATGGATATGTGAAATTAAAAATACTATTCATGGAGATAGTTGGTCCTATATATCTTGTAACATTGTTTCGATTTTATTTTTGTATTAATAGAATGATCACTAAATGATATATATGACTATCATAATTTAAGTATCATTTTACTATATATATATATATATATATCATATTAGTATTTAATACATACTTAATACATTCCATATAAAGAATGAATGAATCACATCATTTTCATGAGGCAGTTGTCCACATGTCCACTAATGATATTATCATATACCAAAAAAATTGAATTCAAGAAGGTATGTGATTTGAAATAATTAAATAAAAATAAATGAAATATAAAAATACTTTATATTATAAAAAACTATAAATATATAATTATTCCCAAAGATGTGAGGTGGTCACGGGATAATGAACATTATCGGTTTGCTAAGTCGTAGTCTGTTGTACACACAAACGATGATTTGCTATCCCATTTTATGGAAGTGTGTGTGGTTTATGGACATAAAAATAATATAAAATCATGTCAATATATTTATGATAATTATTTAATTATAAAATCAATATATAATTAGTATTTAAGGGGTTTATAATGAAATAAAACAAATTTTCTCATTGAAGAACATTACATCTAATTCGGGGAACTCCTTTGGGATTATACCAAAAGGCATCCTTGGTCATATTTATTCCCAAATTAATTAGTCATTAATAAGTGGAGGGGTGTTCATTGATTGTTTTTATATATTTTTATGATCCAAAATCCTTTATATTTGTGAATAAGTGAGGGGGTGAGGGCTTTTTTAAACTGGGGGAGTTGTAATCTTGTAAATATAAAATGGTAAATACTATTGGGAGGTCTCCATTACATCATGTGACTAAAATAATGAAAAAATGATAAATAATATGTTATATGGTCGATATAGTTCTATACAATTGGTTTTTTAAATGTTTCTAGATTATTTTCCACCTTGGTATTATAAATTAACAACTAAGTAAACTCATTTCCACATTAATCGATTTGATTAATATTAATTAATGTCACTAATATTTATCGTAAAAACATATTTGGCCTTAATAGAAATTATATATTATTTTTATTCATAATATTGAATTTGTTTTCAAATTAAAATAACTGAATTGTTAAAAATTAATTTGAAATTAATCTTATAGACAAATTGGGAAAAGGGGTTTTAAGTGAAATTTTTTAAAATCTCACTATGTTTTTATATCTAAATTAATTATAAAAATGATTAAAATATCAGATATTGAATTAATATATTTATAATTGATCTAAATATAATTTTAAAAAAAATAAAATGATTAATTTAACAATATAAATTATTCAGATGAAATGTCAATCTTCAATTAAAAATCAATATTATTCACTATTCATCAAAACATAATACATCACACAAAAATTTAAAAACATTTCACTAATATTATTTTCATAATATGATTTCAAAAAATGATGTCTAATTTTTCATTTTTAATTAATAAAAAATTAAAAAATTTATTTTAAATTTGGTGCACTGTTAAAAGGCTCCAAAACTGCCATTAGAATAATACAACTTTTTTAAGCATAACATAGAATTTCTCTGTATGTCAGACAAATCAAACCTATTAAATCATTGTTAAAAATAATTTATTTAATATAATATATATATATATATATATCTTTCATATCATTCACTAATATATATTTTTTTAATTTATTTTTATAAAACACCTTTTGAACATAAATATATTTTTTTAAAAACATTTCTTTTGTATTCAATTTGTTTATTAATTAATTTATAATTAATTGGCCACCAAATAAAAATATAAACATATCTAAACAATATTTTAAAATTTTGGTTAGTTTATTGAATACATTTAGTTATGATGGCTATTTGATAACTATCATATTAAATAATAATTTTAATAGTATACTGCAATTTGGTAAAACTCAGTCTTGCGTGTAACATAAACTATTGAATAAAATCTGAATTATGTGTAAAAAAATAAAACCTAGTGTTTCATGAATCAAATGATAATAAAATATTGTGTTCTGTGTATATTTAACGTGTTGTTGTGTATAATGGAAGCTATAAACAAAATTAAATTTAAACTAAAAGTAAAATATTGTAATGTATTGGGGTATTACATTCTCCAATCCTTAAATAAATTTCATCCTCATTATTCAAATTTTATCTTGATAATAGAAGGGTTGATATTTTAAAATAATAATATTTATACCCCACATTATAAATAGGGTTAATAACACATATTCCTAATAATAACCAAAGGGAAATGTGAATGAAAAAACAAAATTATGCTGTCAAATTTGAGAAAATTATTGAATACATGGACATGGAAGAGAATTCTAAATATCAAGTTATGAAGCATAGTGATAGATAAAATTGATCACAACAAATTTATTGATTCATATATTGTTTATGACCATATGTCCATAAACCACTTATGTTAAAAATATTTATTGATATCAAAAAAATGTTGATAATAAGACAACATTTTTGTTTAAAGTCTATTTTTCCTAGAGTTGATGAATTATTTCACTCTATAATAATATTAGTAAATATACTTACATGATATATTTCTATTTCATAATAATAATTTTAATATTTTTATGTCTTTTTACTACTTCTATTTCATCTACTTACATAGGTTGTATGATATGGTGAAGTAATACATTAATAACTAAATCCATAAAAAAAGTTCAAATTATATCATTTCATAAATGTTTGACCTTATAATCCTTCCATGTATTATTATTCAAAACAATTTCCAATCATCCCTATGGTAGTTATTAGCATCTAATTTACTTTGTCCACATCAATCATCACTTTATCCAAACAACATTGTCTCAACATCATAGACATATTAACGGTTATATTTTCCTCAACCATGTGTTTTCAAAAAAACTACACGCTACTAAATCACATTTCATTGTACCATTCAATATATTCTCAAAAATACATAATGAAATTCTTTTTTAGTACAAAACAAATATAATTCATAATTTATATGTTCATGAATTCATCAATAAAATAATTTGAAAATATATTTCATAGATCCAAATATATAAGTACATTAATCATTAAACATGGGTTGTGTCTATATCGTTATCTTGACCTTAATCACTTAAATTCATAAAAGGTATATTACATTTATTCATTTGGAATTTATTTCTGTAGTGCCCCATTTCAAAATAGTTGAAACAGTTAATAAATGATTTTTCTTAATTCCATTTACCCTATATTTATTGTTGAATCATTTATCTATACTTATACCAAACTCCAAACCCTTTCAATAATTCCCATGGATGATTATTTCCATAGATAACACATGTGGAAAAATTATTTTTTCCTTCTTCCCTTTATCCATGATTTTTTATAACAACTTATTCTTCTCTTGATTACCTTTAAATCTATAAGACTTGGAGAATTCATTATCTATGTTCATAGTACATGACAATATTTCATCATATGAAGAAATAATTTATGACATTAGTTCCATTCAAATAAATGGATTAATAACTCCAAATAAATGTTCATTATTTCATTAAATATTCCATATAAAATATATATAATAACATTATAAACTATATTATGGAAATTTATTCACTAAAACACATTCTTCATCTTTTTTCAATAAACTAGGTAACCATTAATTCATATCAGTTTGTTTCTCAGGAGGGAATTATTTTTCAAAACAATATTTCCATAAAATATATCCATTCCACAGGTTCTATTTTTTCTTCCTATGTACTATTGTAGATAAATGAAAACCATTGATCAGTATTTTCATTGATACAATACACTTCAAGTGTAACCTTTTCATTTTGACTACATCCCATTTCCAAAAATATCTTCTCTAAATACTTTATCCACTTCTCATATTCTATTGAATTAGTAGTCCCAGAAAATGATTGGGGAATATGTTTCATACAGGGATCCAGTGTTGGAGAATCTCACCATGAACTAAGTTTCTCCATTAGGGAATGGTTATTTATCATAACCAAATTAATATACCCTAATATATCCATAACTTTCTCAATTACAATACCATATATATCATCATTATAAATTTTGAAACATCTACCATGGACATGGTTATTGATAATCTTCTTTATTCTATGTCCCATTTCTATAAAATAAAATACACTAGATTAGATTATTGCATTATGTAACTTAATGTTTAATCGCAAAACTAGTTAAATAGATTTCATGAATTTAATATTTTATGCCTATATAATATAAATATTATAATCCTATATTCAGTGGAATTTTTTCTACACGTATCTTAAATGTATATGTTAGGGTTATGTTATATACTATATGTTTTCTTAAATACATTTTTCAGTGTTTCTACAAAATTTTTTCTTATTATGACTATAGCTCCCTAACCCTAATAGCTTGGTTTTGGTGCCATACTTTATTACATTGGAGTAGACAAAATATTCAAATCCAAAAGGGCTGATTAGATTAGAATATTTGGAAAAACATATTACATACATGATCCTATTTATAATTTGGGAATATCACATAAAACATAAAACATAATAAAAGCTAATAAATTGAATCCATGATAATCATTCCAGGAATACAACTTCATAAATGAGGGAAATGAATAACTTTAATGTTGACATCAAATGATCAGTAAGGGTTATGTATAGTAGGATAAATAATGAATAAATTACCATAATCAACATGGAAACATATATAATTGAGTACACATTCCATTAAATATTTGGATAAGGAATAAACAATATGGAAAGGTAGATAATTGGAAAACACATAACATTTAATAGATATATTGAAAATAAATTTATTCCATAGATTTTTTTCATTTTTAAAATCCTATAGAAAATTATAACTGAAAAATGAATAAAGGAAATTATAAAAAATTGGACATTATGTTACTGGCATGTGAACCACTACACCGTGAAAATCTATTCTGAGGATTGTTTAATCTAATCTCACATGGGAAACAGATTCATCACATGAGACTATTGATCCATCACGGGTATTGCCTTAATGGGTTGCCAACCAATTTTATTCTTGTCCAAATAATTCTTTATATATCGAATAATTTACATGATTGTACAACAATGTTCCTTATCAAATATTTGAATTGATTAAAAGAGAGGGATTTATCAAAATTTCCCCAATTATACAAAAAATGTTCAATTTAAGCCATATATATAAAAATGGTATATGGTTTAGAAAAAAAGAATATATATTAAAAATAATATGGATATTTATGATAAATTTAATATACAACAAAAATGGTCAAAAGGAATTGATTGTTTCAATATAAATTTAACAATCACAAAAGAATGTGATATTAAAAGGATGAATTTTACCATTGTAATTTTCAATTAAAAACTCCTTTTATGGGATAACTATAATTGAAACATAATATACCATGAATTATGAGTTAATAATGAAAATTAATGAAATATATGTAGGGTATACACTGCATCATGGTAAATTGGTGCATTATTACAAAAAAGTCTTAATGGAATGTAAATTGAGATCAAATACAATACATCATAAGTAACTCTTTATTCCTATTCTCCCTGAAAGAATAAAATAAATGGAATCATTTAATATCATAAAATAAATGAAATTAATGATATAACATGTCATATTTCATTATATACACCACAAAAAATAAATGACTGCTAAATATAGAATAAGTCTCATAGAACAAAAGTGAGGCTGCACATCCCCTTACCTTATGCTTCCCTTTTGTTGAGGATTATTTACACAATTATATAATGGTTTTATTCATTTTAATAACTTATTAACTAATAATAATGTGTATAATATCATATATTATCCTTTTATAACATATTTTCAACCTTTAGTTAATAATCATTCATTATTTTCATTGTTTTTGGTGTTGATTGACTTATTTTTCGAGTATATTTTGACTTGTTATTTTGGTACCTATTAACAAGACCATTTTTTTAGTCAAATATAAAATATAAAACATTATTTTAATATCAAATATTTTATTTAAATATATATTTATAATAATCCATAATTTTTTTAGACAGGAAATGAAATACAACATTCATGGAGACTGTAGGTTGTACGTACACATATACGTTGTTTTAATTTTCTTTTTATATTAAATGAATGAAATATAAATGAAATATATTTATATTATAATATAAAAATAATATTAGTATATATATATCACATATTTTTATTAAACCCATACTTAATACATTCCAATTGAAGCGTGAATAAAACTCATTTCTTGAGAGGTTGTAGTCTACATGACACAAATGTTGTTATCGTATTAAAACAAAAACGAAATCATGATGGTTTGTGTTATAAAATAATTAAATAATCATAAATAAATTGTAAATATGTCATATATAATATATAAACTATAAATATATCAATATAACCAATTTTGGAAGGTTGTAATGAAAAAACAAACAACATCACTTCGGGATGCGGTAGTCTATTGAACACACAAATGATGATTTTGTATCCCATTTCATATAAGTGTGTATAGGAGTATGAAATATAATTAAGATAAAAAATATAATTTTATTTGTAATAAATATTATATTATTTAAAAAATATATAAAAATAATTTAATGGATGGATAATGAAATAATACAAAAGTGCATGTTGAAAAATGTTGCCTCTTCATCAGGTAACTCCTTTTGGATTAAAGAAATATATATCCCTGGTTATATTTCTTCATAATGTTATTCTTCTATGATTAGGGTAGTTATTTTATAATAATATTTTGGTATGTTTTGGATTATCCAACAGACTTTAGAGGTGTGAATAAGTTAGGGGTGCGTTTTTATGGTGGATGAGAGGCAGTCTAGTTAATATTAAAAGGAAAACACTATTAGAAGGTCTACCTTACATCATGTACCTCCAATAATGAACCAAATAAGAAATAATAGGGTATGTGGTATAAATTTGGATATCAATTTGGTTTTTTAGATGTTCTTATTTCATTTAGCCCCTAGATATTAATGTTTAACCACTAAGTAAACTCCTTTTCACCTTAATCGTTCTAATTAATGTTATTTTATTTCACTTATATTTTTGGTAAAAAACTAAGTTGAATATACTAAAAAATATGAATTATTAATCTTCCAAAAATTGGATTCATTTTTAAAAATTAAAATCATATTAGTGGAAAAAAAATAAATTAAAATTAACCCTGTAGATGGAACTGGAAAGATGGTTTTTAAAGTGGAAATGTTCAAAAGTTCACTTTGTTTTTATATATAAATTTATTATGAAAATAATTAAAATGTAATAAATTGGGTTAATATATTTACATTTAAACTAAAAATATTATTAAACAAATTAAAATATAATTTATCACCATAAATTACTTAGATTATATTTTAGTTTTCAATGAAAATTATTTATTTTTCACAATTCATCCAAAAATGAAACTTCAGACAATAATTCAAAAAACTCTCCTTCAGATAATATTGAAATTAAATTTTCAATTTTTTTTCATTTTTAATTTATTAATATCCAAAATTTTGTTTTAAAATAGGTGTTCCACAAAAATTTAGAAAACCTACCTTTAAAAAAATATAGCATCTTATACATAAAATTATATTTTTTCATATATTAGGCCTATAAAACCTATGATATTAATGTTAAAAATCATTTATTGAATACGTGTATTTATATATGCATTTAATTAATATCATTCATTGATAGTAATTAATTTTATTTATTAGGATAAAATGCCTTATGTATATTAAAATAGTTTCATTATAAAAACATTTCCTTTAAATTAAATTGGTTTCTATATTCATTTGTAATTAATTTGTCACCAAATAATTATAAAAATATTTAATCAATATTTTTCAAATTTAGCTAATCCTTTTCATACATGTCCTTAATAATTCTATTTGATAATATTCGTATTATAAAATATTATTAATAGTATATTTTATTTTTGTAAAATAGGCTTTACGTGTAATGAAAACTAATAATAGAACTTGGTATTGTGTGTAACACAAGAAAAAATCATGTTTTGTGTAACTAAAGATAATGATAGTATTGTGTGTAGTGTAATATTAACATGGTGTTGCATATAACGAATGATAGAAAACACAATTAAATTTATTCAAGAACGAAAATATCCTATATTATTAAGGATTTGAAACCAGATTGATTGTGAAATCACAAATGATGGATTTTGTTTCAACCACACTAAAATACATTCTACAAAGACTCCAGACCAAGATGGAATACATGAATTATTTTTCAAAAAATATTATCATAATGTAAGACCGTACATTTCTAATCTCTTGAAGACTTATAGCTGAGTAATGAATTTTTTTTCCATTATTGAAACCCTTATCACCCTTATTCATAAGTTCAATAAGCCTTTTTAATTTCAAATATCAAGTCTATTAGTATTTTAACCAAATGGATTTAAATTATCATGTAATGTGTCTCTTTGGTATCTTTCATTATTCAAATCAATTAGGGACTCACATGGTGTTTTCTACCATCTAGTAGACTCCCTTAGGGTGTTCCTCATTCCGATTTCACATCTATTTTTGTGGATTATTGATTTTTAAATATTTTTTCTATGGTATCTAGAGAAAAAAAGTTCATGGGGAAAAGTTGTTTACTTCTGTTCCACTCATTTCCAATATCATTTTTGCTGATGATAGATTACTATTTTCAAGGGTCATCCAAGATTAATGTTGTAATAATTTCCAAATTATTATAATGTACCAAAATACATCCAGATAGTCACTTAATCCATCCAAATCATATACCTCCTTCATCTCATGTGTTCACATGAGAAAAAATGATTATCTCCACACATTTTTCTTTTATCAAAGTGGTTGATAAATATCATTAATTCCAAGATCTTCCCACTTTTTTGGGTGCCCAAAAAATATGTTTTATATTCAAACATGGATAGGGGTAAAAAAATAAAGGGAGGACTAAAAAATGGTCCCTAAAGTGGGAAAGAAAATCCATATTAAATTTTTGGCTCCATAAATCACATTTTATGTTATTTATAGTTTCAAAATCTCTGGGTTTATCATTTACTAATTTTACTCCTGTATAAAAAAACATCTTGTGGGGATATGACATTGATAAGTAGAAAATGCACTAAATGAGCTGGACCAATTTCTACCTCCCTAATGAAATTGGTGGAATGGGGTTTAAAGACATGTGATATTTCAATTATTTTCCTTAATAACAAATATACATGTTTGATCCTAGATAACGCTAATTAATTATGATCTCATGTCCTTCATGCTAAAAAAATTCTATATATGGATTTCCATGGTTCAACATTTTGACCCCATCCTAGAATTTTTTAGAGAACCATGTGGGAAGACGAGAGTTTCTAATTAAGAGTTTATGCATGAGGGTTCTGAATGCGGTTATTTTAGAAATTATCAAATACCCATTTTTGGCCAACAATAATAGATCCATAGATACTTTACCTTTCATTTACGGTTTAAAAAAATCAATGGTGTTTTCATTATTCGATGATGGAAACTATGGTCTTTGTCTCAATAATATTAAACTCTTGTTGAATGGGAGAGATAGAAACATTATCTTGATTATTTCATGTGCGATAAACATAGGATACAATATCTTTTCTATGAGAAAATAATGATCTAATTCTTATGTGTTTGAGACTAGAAATTGGATGGAGAATGAATCGTTGAACTCAAGTGATAAAGAAATCTGTAAAATTCATTTGTGCATTACGATCCCTACAAAGGAAGATTATTTCTTGTGGAAATCCTATGTTGGAATTCTTCATATTAAATATTTCCTCATTTATCTTTGTGAATCTAATGACCCAAGTTTCCACCTATGCAGGGATTCTACAGAAAATCCCATGAATGTGATTTTTGATTTCTCAGGCATTAAGAAGGTATGTCTTACTAAAGATATTGATACTGGATTTCACCTAGATTTTACTACTATAACATATCTGCTCTTTATTACAAACATAAACATGATTTATTACATAAAAGTTCACATAATCCAATCCAGAATATCAAGGTTTCTACTATATTTGGGTGTTAAGAACATTCCATGACAACAAAATACATAAAATACAACATCTTTATTGAAAACATCTTTTACCTGACCTCAACATTACATCGTACTAAGAATTTCATGGGAAAACATAAGGACATAGATAATAAATGGTTGATCTATAAATCCCATTAAGAGAGTAAATAAGTCATTACATGAATAATAAAATTCATGTTATGAAATATGCATATAAATGGGCATAGGAGAAACATGAACATAAAGGCATGATATAACATGGTCATCATAACATGGAAATGTGGAAACAACATAAAACATTGCATCATTAGCATAAATCAATCAGAAAAACACATATAGAAACATGGTTGAAAATTTTCTGAAAATTATTTAGGTAATTCCCCATCCAGAAATGAAGTTCCATGATACAAATCATTACCCAATTCATTGGAGTTCAATCCGGGCACACCCATCATGAGAATTTTAATCCCATGCTTATGTGTGCCATATAGATAATAGAAGATCAATTATTACATCATAATCATTTATTCAATGATAAAATGAATTTGTATTAAATAATCTAATTTCTATAATCAAAAATTACATGATCATAAAGGTGAATATAGGTGATAGAGAAATGGGTATGGTATTCACTATAGGAAGATTTTGTCTTGGGAAATCTCATTACAATTTAATCAGCATAACAGTGTACTACAGAAATTCATAAATTATGTTAATGATGTAAAAAGGGGTACATCACCATTTATACATGATATATAAATTAAGGGGATCATGGAACATAATATTCCGAAAAATTTAATGGAATTTAGATGAATTATATAGAAGAAATGCTAAATGGGAAATTAGAAGAGAGAAATCCCCCACGGAATATCGACATGGGAATAGGCGTACATGAATTGCATTAATGAGATATAAAAGGTTATCTCATAATTAAAAAATAAGGAGGGAAGTATGGTGGTGGTGTGGAATCATACCCCAATAATTTAAATTTAATATAAAATTCTATAACCACATAAAAAATCATGGATGAAAATAACAATGGAAGGAATCTATTACATGGATGTGTGAACCCAAATGTTTGGGAGAGGTTTCAGATAGGCTTCTTGGGAAATTATGTAACCTTGGGAAGGCTCTAGGTAGTAGATAATGGAGTCAATATGATATTCAAGGTGTTTGGGTGAAGAGGTAAGTGTGCATGGGAGGATTTATATATAAATGGTGGGGGAATTTTATATTATTAATTTTTTTGACACTACACACTAAAATATTGAAAACCAAAAACATTCCCAGGTTTTTTTCAATGTATTTAGTAAAAGAGGAGTCATATATATTATTTTATAAGATATGGTCTGAATATATTAAAATAATTCCATTTCATATGTGGAGGTGAGTCACACTTTCAAGGAAATGATTTTAAAATTCTAAAATATTTTATACGTCATGGAGGATTCATTGAGTCTTAATAAAATATATCCAATAACCATAAAATTGAATTATTTTAAATGAAAACATATATTTGGCCAAAAATGGCCTTTTAGTATTTTTTTACATCACTATTGGTTCATTATGATGTCATGAAACACACTATATTTATATATTATTTAATTTTTAGCATAAAATTATACTATCTCAGAAAATTATGAAAAATTCGCTGTTTGATTATTTTGACATCCTCATTAGAAATAAAAATTTTAATTTTATCTATATAATTTTCTATATTTTTGAATCTTTACTTTTAATATAAAATTTATATTTATTGAAAATTAACGGTTTTTGACAAAAACAGTATTTAATTCATTAAAAAAATTACAATTAACTTCATAGAAATTAAAAAAATTATTTATATTTAATAAAAAAAATTTAATAATAAAATTTTATTAAAATATTATTTAATATAAATAAAAGATATTAACCCTTGAAAATATTCATTAAAATTGAACATTTGGTTTTATCATGTAAAAAATATTAGTCTTATCAAACTGATTACCTAATCATTTTTTGATAATGAACATATATAATTATTATTTATAATAATTTTTATTATAATATTATTAATTAAAAACATAGTTTAATAAAATGTATATATATCTCAAATGTTCTATTTGTATCTAAAAAATAAATTTATCTAATTCATTATTTTCATATTATGAACATCTTTTCTCACAAAGGAATTGTTGGAATAACATATTTATTTATAAAAAGTGATTACACAATTAGTAACTAATATCTTTTCACATAACCCCTTATAACACCTACATAATACCTATGGTTAAGGTGTCCAATGGTGACAAACTCTTGGGGAATATTGGATAATATCGCCCGAGCAGTAATCTATATTAACCTCAACTTCTCCTGTAGATGATTATGTTCATGCTTAATTTGTTAAAGATTAGGTTGGTCTTAGTCCATAGTAATGCCTAATGTTGATAACTCATTACCAAGATCTGATAAATGAGATTATTGAGGCCTCAGACTACTGGAGGAGGTCATCAACTTTTTTTTCTGCATTGAAATTATTTGTTAAAACCTTATTTTAATATTAGTCATGTGATCACTATTCAACGGCTATATTATCAATGGTAATTATAGTTAACGGTCATTTAAACCCAATAATAATAGAAATATAAGGGTGCATGTGTTTTCTATATCCATAAGACATTAAGATAAAGTGAATTTTATTCAAAAATGATCCTGTCATTACAACCATCCCCCCTAAAAAAATATCATCAAAATTTCTTTTTTCCTACACTAAAAAATATGATGGTAAATTTTTCTCAACACTTCCTCCAGTTCCCATTTTTATTCTTTAAACTTCGTGTTTCTCCAAAATACATTAATGATCGGAATTATCTTATTTTGTAAATCTTTTTCTCTGTATTCTGAGATATTCACTGTCTTTTTCTTCATAGAAGAGGTCATTCACCAATAGTAACACCTTTTGATTGAGTATACGCAATTGATCATGTATGTACTTCCACAAAAGTGATACATTGAATATATCATATACTGGAGACAGGTTTTTTAGAGGGACAGTCGATAGGCCACTTCTCCAATGCAATCAAAGATCTCAAAAGTGATTATGTACCTTGGACTAAAGATAGACTTCTTCCAAAATATCAAAACTCTCTTCCTTGGTGATATGTAGAAGAATACCATGTACCCAACATCAAACTCTAGGTCTCGTCGATGGTTGTCAGCAAAGATATTTTTTTGACTCTTAGCCTCTTTGATGTGATGATGGATGGTTTTAACATATTCAATCATTTCTTTGACCATTTCTGGACAATGAATTTTTCACTCCCTGACATCATCCCAACATTCTAGTTTTTTACACCTGTTACCATAAATAGCATCATAAGGATCCATTTGGATGATTTTGTATAAACAAATGATTTAAGATAACTCGACCATAAGATAATGTTGATCCCATCCTCCTTTGAATTTCATTGATCTTGATCACAATATGTGTTCAAGTGTAATGGTATTATACTCAGATTATCTATCAATTTGAGGATTAGAAGTCATACTAAAGTTCAACATAGTTTATAGAGCCTGTCAGAGATTTTTCCAGAACATAGAGGTAAATCTACGATCTTGATCTTATATAATCGATAGTGGTACACCATGTATCCTTTCCACTTATCTGATTTATATCTATTCTAGTTGATCTAATGATAAATCCTATCGAATCATAATGATGTGTTCAACCATTGAAAGATTATTCACAAAAACACATATATTATTGTTACTTTTGGATGTCATCTAGGGGGAAGACTCTGAAATTCCTCAAGTAACACAACAGAAAAATACATTAAAATAGTCATATCTTCTTGGATGGTTCCTTCCTGGTACTCCATCATCTAATAATTATATGCATTCTAATAGGGATGTAATATCAATTTTTGAGATAATGGTACTACATAATATTCATCCCCCTCCTCGCACTTGTACAGAATTAGGGGACGATTCACCATATTAAGAGTGACTTCTCTATCTCAATAATTTATGTTGGTTCTATATAGGGAGAGCCAATACATTCAAATAATTACATCAAATTTCACCATGGGATGTATGGGGAGGTTCACATGGAAGTTCAATCCACAAAATTTTGACAGGGGAGGAGTTATATTCATGGGATGCAATAATTTCCCCAATTGTTTTTTTCACTAATATCTCTACATCCATGATTTGTGGGGGTGTTTTGATTGTTATACTAAACATTAAAGATATAAAATAATGTGTAGAAAAAGAATAGTAATGTACCTTTTCTATTCGTTAATGAATAACTATAACATCCATCACTGCTTCTTTGTTGGGATTCACATCAGTGGTAGTGGGGGAAAAATCTTCCACTTGATGTCCTGGAGGTTATATTTTTCCACCAATTACCCTTGCCATTGTGCCCTAGTTTGCAATTTTCAATAGTTCTTTGATGTTGTAGCAATGAAAAATGCACTGTGTGTTGAACATAACATTCCTATCCTCTTCCACATTAGTGGTTTTCTACCATAAGAAATCACTATCCAAGGACCCTTCTCTTATTCACATAAATAATTTCCTCATCCCCATCATGCAGTTTCCAAGGTGCTTCTTCCCACCCTTCTGGCAAGTGAAATGTTGAAATTTCATGGCCTCATTAGATCGTTCTATCGGACTACAAGAATTAAAGTCCACTTTCATTTTCTTATCCTCATGTTTCCCTAAAGATTATATGATCTCCATCATGACATTTATATAACCTAGAACAATTTCCTCATAGCTATCAAAGTAACATATTTCCATGGATTTTCATAGAATATGATTTAGTCCACCGAAGAAGTGGTCAACCTTGCATTTGGCGGTGAAAATAAAACTGATGGCATACCATGAATGTATTATGATTTTTTTTTCATTCAATCCAAAATATTTTTCAGCCATTTTATTTAGGTAAAAGAAATCCCATTCTATATTATGATGGAAGGTGTGAGGAAAATATTTATAAAAAATCATTTTCTAATTTTTTTTCCATCTCATCACCTCCATCTCTGCCTCAGGTTTTGTATTTTTTGATCAATGTCCACCATCAATCTGATTCACCCTCAATATGATAAGTATCTAGAAGAAACAATAGTTGTTCATATCATTGATTGATTTAGAAGATCTTCTCAATGGATTTGATATTTTGTTCGGCGATTGAGGGAACAGACGATAAATTGAATGTAGGTGGCCCTTGTCTCATGAATCTCTTGATTGTGGCATGTTCTTCTTGGGGGGTGGACATTCATATTGACCCATTTTTCTATTCTAAATTTGATTTAACTTAGAGAGTATTATGACAATGTTTTTTATTCCCACTCCCATCGTATTGGGAATCTCATTAAAATAGTCACCACATTGATCTTTACATCGGTTGTTAGACCTAGTAATCCTATTATTGGCCATTGGATAGAATAAAATGAAAATTAAGGGTATTTATTTAAATATTTTAAATGTATAAAAGGGAATCCAATGAAAATAGTGATAACTTATAAACTAAATTCTACTTAACTTATTAATTTCTAAATTATGATCTATGTCATTCATGATTTACTTCCTAACGTATATTCTTATGGGATTTTTTGGTTCCCTTAATAATTGTTTAGACTAAGATTATGAATTTACTAAATAATAACCCATGGGAGTGTTGAACCATGAATGTAGCAAATAATGTCCTCATGCACTAGTTCCCATTTGACTCTATATCAAAGAGGTGTTTTCGGGTTTTACACCTCGATACATATGTGCCTGGGCATCCTCTTCTTTTTTGTATCCAGACGAGGATGTATTTATTTGATAAACCACTTACTCTATACTCACCAAAATCTATAGATTTTATTTTATATACATAGTGTTATAGAAAAAATTTTCACTAGGGTTTTCTAATCCTAATTCAAAAAATTACGAGTCCTATCCTCCAATACCATCCTTAACAACCCATCTCTTTAATACACACATAACCATTTTTTCATACATAAACACGCACATAATACAACCCAGAAGATTAATTGGTATATTTTCATTGAGGTAATAGTAACATTACATGATAAATTAAGACATAAAATAAAACATCTTTATTGAATTTTTTTTACATGACCACTACATTCCATCATAATTAACATTGCATGGGATAACATGAGAACATACATAAGAAAATGGTGTGCTATAAGGACCAGAAAGAAAGTAAATAAGGAATGAAATGGTGAATAAAATAATTTTTAGGCATTATATATATTAATGGAGCATAAGATAATCATGAATGTAATGTCACAATATTGTGTAGTCATCATAACATTGAAATGTGGAAACAACTTAAAACATAACATCATTAACATAAAGGAATCAGGTTAACCCCTTCCCTAACATGGTGGGAAAATGTCCAAAAAGTAACCCAATAAAATTTTATCTTAACATGATATATCATGATACTAAAAATTACCTAATGCATTCAAAATGCTGTCTGGGTTCTCCCTTTATGAACGTTTTAATCTCATGCATAAGTGTGCCACATAGAACATATAACATGGATTCTTTCATCATAATAATTTATTACACAATAAAGGAATTTGGAATAATTACATGACTGTCTATAATAAATATTTACATGATAATAATGGTGAATACCCTTCATAGATAAATTTTTATATTATACACTACACAGTGATTTTGGCTTGGAAAATCACTGTCCAATTTTGTCAGTATAAGTATGTCATATAGAAATTCATAATTTTTGTTTTTGAGAGAGAAAGGGGTACATAATAATTTATACACGAAATATATAGTAAAGGGATCTTGGAATATAATATCCCAACATATGTAATGGAATTATGGAGCATAATATAGAATAAATGCATGAATTTAAATAAGAAGGGACAAATCCCTCACGAAATTTCTACATGGTAACAGGTGTACAAGGAAAGAATTAATGTGATATAAATGTGTCTATAATCATTAAAAAAATAATTTGGGATGTATGGTGGAGTTTATAAATCATACCACAACATTTGTTATTTACAATGAAATCGTATAACAACATAATGAAACATGAATAAAAATGTGAAAGGAAGGAATCCCTTACATTGATCTGTGATCCCAGAGGCTTGAAAGATTCTTTAGAGAGGCTTCATGAGATCATGGGGAAACTTGGAAAGACTATAGGAAGTGTCGATAAGAGTTAGGATGAGATTCAAGGAGTTTTTGTAAGAGTAATGGGTTCTTGGGTGAGTATATATAAGAAAAGAGGGGGAATTCATTATTATTTTGGTTTTGGACCCTACAGACTAAAATATTCTAAACCATAAACCATATCATGGTTTTTTGACAATGGTTTCTTTTAAATGATAGTTTGTTAAATTATTATATAATTATAAGGTAAAATATATTAAAATATTTCCCATTATTATGGGGAGGTGAGTGACAGCTTCATGGAAATGATGTTAAAATCCTGAATTATTTTACATGTCATGGAAGATTCACTAAGCCATTATAAAATAAATAAAATAAACCTAAAATTATATTATTTTATATGAAAACCAATATTTTACTGATGATATCCATTATATTATTTTTTTACATCTATATTGGGACATTACGATGTAACAAAACACACTATATATTTATATATTATTAAAATTTTACCCAAAAAATTAAAGGTTTCAAAAAATTATGAAAAATTCACTATTGGATAATTAAGAAGTCCTGATCCTAAAAATAATATAAATTTTATCTAAATAATTTTATAAATAATTAATTTTTAATTTTATGATAACAATCAATACTTATTGAAAATTGACATTTTTGGCAAACAGAGTTTTTAAGCATTAATAAAAATTAATATTAACTTTGTAAAAAATATATGTTAATTTATATTTAATAAAAATATTTTGATAAAAATATTTTTTTTAATATTATTTAATTCTAAAAAATCCATTACTTTGTTAAATTAGATTATTTAAAATTAAACCATTGGATTTATCGTATAAAAAATATAACTCTTATCAAAATAATTACATAATAATTTGTAGATTAGGATCTAATATAATCATTATTTATAGAAATTATATTTTTTTTATTATTAATAAAACCATTGTTTAATATAATTAATATATTTCTCAAAAGTACCATTTTTACCTGATGAATTAATATATCAAATTCGTCATTTTCTTTTTAAGAAAGACTTTTCTCATTAATGAATTGATGGAATAAGACTTTTATTTATAAAAAGGGATTACACAATAAGTAACTAATACCTTATTATATAACCATTTATAACACCCACATAAGACCTAAGGGTAAGGTGTGTGTTGAGGATAGACTCTTGGGGTGACTCGAATAACATTTTCGGGTGGTAATATCTATGGACATGAACTTCTCCCATAGAATATTCCATTCAAGATTAACATATTGAATCTTAGATTCATCTTGTCCATGGGAAAATTCCAGTGATGATACCTCCCTTCACATGCTCCAAAAAATGAGTTTCCTATGGCCTGAGTCTACTAGTTGAGGCCATCACCTCCTTTATCTATGTCAAAAGGATTTTCTAAAACCATATATTTAAATTAGTCATGTGATCACCATTCAACCTATATATTATCAATGTTAATGATATTTAACAATCATTTAAACTGAATAATAATAGAAAAAAGAGTTCATGTGTTTTATATATCAATGACAGATTAAAATAAAGCGAATTTTTTTCATAAATGATTAGGTCATTACAACTACTAGATTCCATTCACCACTGGTGAATTACTCCACATCTCATCCCAGTGATTCATTTAGTACTATTTTTACATTATCATGGTTAATCTTGGTAAGGATAAACAATTTTATTTTTAATCACATGGTATGAGAATGTTTATTCTCGGTTAATCATTATGTTATCTTGTTGGATACCTTAAATCACAATGTGGTACAACTCGATGTTTTTAGTGTGTGACAATGCTAAATGTCCTAGGAATTCCCCATATAGATTTTTTAAAATTTATATTCCCAATTCTGTAATAGGTGGAGTGTATTCTGGTGTCTATTATGTCATCTTAAACTCCTCTAGTTTGATTATCATAGGATTCCAAAAATATTTCAATGTCAAATGGTCTTCAAAAGCTTCCAAATCCCAAGAAATTTTTATATACATATAATTTTATATTTAAAAATTATGGAGTTCAATTATCATGGAGTCTGGATTCCATTAGACTATCAAAACCATCCCATCTCTTGATGATTTCCTTCTACCATTCAGATTAATTATGGGGAGGATTCTCTATTTATTCCACAACATTTCATCTTTCTCATTACAATTCATCATCATGGATGGAAATAGGTATTATCACCTTTTATAAACACATGGTCAATATAGGGATTCATCTATTTGGCTAGATGACATTCCATTATGGCATAACTCTATTATAGTGACAATTATCTGATAATTTATTCATTTTTTATTTTCCTTCATAAAAATAATGAATATCCATTTAGGATTATATAAACATACATTCTATGTATTTTTTAAAATATGAATATTATTGAATCAAATAGGATGGATATGAATCAAAAATGAATGAATGACCAACACACACAAAAAGATCATATTGATGGAGTTAAATAGTTTATTATGTTTGAAAATTATTGTTCATATGAAATTTCTATAATACTTTTTCTGAGATTATATTTTTTTATTCATGTATAATAATGTTATAAAATTTGGAAGAAATATTGATCTATTATTTAATAGATTAAAGTTTTAAATGTTATAATAAACTTTGGAAGAACTAAATGTAGCTAGAGACTATGAAAATATAGTTTTTTATGGATCATCTTATATGACTACAAGTATTAATGATGATGAAGTTAAAATCAAGGATATTATTATATGTGAAAAAAATGATGATGATCATATTGAAGAAATGGAAATGATGTCTGAAGGTGAACTTCATGATTTTCTGAATATATTTTAGAAGTTAAATTGATATAAAAATATTCCATTGTATATTGGATGTACTAAATATAAAACATTTCCATCCATATTAATGTAATATATTTCATGATCTAGTTACAATTGGTGTGAATCTAGATTTATTGGACAACTCTTCCTCTTGAATGTCATGATACTGAAATATAATGAGATTTTATTCCAAAACAAATGATACAAAATGAATGCTACAATGAATGGTTATGATATCTAAAAGAATAAAAGATTTTCCAAATGAATTTTTATTTTCTCCAAGGACTTTGCATCATATAAAAAATCCCAAAGGTAGGGTTTTATTGATATTAAAAATATGAATAAACTCTATTAATAAATTTATGATAGTATTTAATCATTCTATGGTTTAAGATCCTAAATGAAAGTGAGGAGTCTATAAGTAAATTGATGTGACATATAGATTCATGATATCAAGATGGGACACTTCATCACCCATTAATATCACCTTAGTGGAGGAAAATTGTTATAGAGTATCATGAATTTGGAAACAAGCTTAAAAACTTTTTTCATGTATGATTTTTTGGATGGGGTGGACTATTTTTTCATACAAAGTAATATGCATAGTACATGGGACGTTATGATGGTAAATTATAAGATTCCTATGTGGTTATGCATTAAGTGAAAATACATTATAGTGTATTTGTTTATATCAGTACCAAAACAACCAAGTAATGATAACAGTGTTTATTTATATCCACTGATCAAAGATATTAAAATAATATAAGAATTAGGTGACATCTCATATGATCCTTATATAAATAAATAATTCATATTTAGAATCATGATATATGGGGTGATAAATGGAATTCCTGATTATGATATTTTTTCACGATATAACATTACTAGAATTCTAGGGTGTTCAATTTGTGAACAAGGTATAAACTGAACTAGTTTGAAACATTCCAGAAACACATTGTTTCTCTTACAATACATTCATTTTACCAATATAACATAAATACTGATCATGGATGAAATCATTATATGTGAATTCAGAAGAAGTTTTATCCCTATTTCAAATAATAATGGATTAAATATTCATGAATTTAATGTATTCAGTATCTAATTTTGTTAAAACATTTGTGAAAAACCATAAAAAAATAGCTGAAATGTGATATTTTTTTATTGAATTACAATATTGGAATCCTTTTAATTTCATAAATTTTACTGATGTCTTTCTAAAATAAAAAAATTCTATATTCTAGTATAATTGTCAGGTTATTAAATGAATATGTAATAACAAAGTATGAAAGTAAGCTATATTGTACATGATTGAAATAGGGATATTAGAAGAGTTGGTTATAGTGTCGGGTTAAAGGCAATCATTTCTTCCTCAAAATTCGTATAATCTTTCTAGGTCAAGGATATATTATTTTTTCAATATCTTTAATGATGGAAATATTATAGAGGGGTATTCATGTAATTTCCTGAATATCATGTCAATGTCGGATTTAAAGATAATGGTATTAAAAACACATAAATGTACTCGTTTTATGCATGATTCAGTGCATGTAGCTTTACATTGAATATTCATAAAAATGTCCATCATGAATTAACCAACCTTGGTATCTTTTTAAATTTTATATGAAATAATGTTATAGACCTAACAATGATTCTAGATATGTAAAAATAAATTTTTTTCATATTATTTGAGTTGGAGATGTTCTTACCATCCTAATTATTTGATATTAGGGTTCACTTGATTGTTCACATTGTTAGAGAGACCTTGTTATGTGATCATATACATTATATATGGATGTATCCCATTGAACGATAAATAAATATTTTGAAAGGGAATATATAAACCAAATTTGGATAGAAATTTTTATTATATACTGATATATTTCTAATAGTGTCATTGAATTATTTAACAACTACACATATTATGTGTTGATCATTCGACCACAAAAATTTCATCACTGTGGGAGGATTATGGTTGAAGGATCTTCTAGAATAAATGTTTTCAAAATTACTATTATAAGGCTCATCTCTATTTTTATAAAAACTTTTAATGGTTAAACTATATGTTGAATACAAGAAATTAATTATTATCAATTCAAATCAATAAATGGATAAAATATCGATATCAAATACACATAAAAAATAGTATATATGATTGTTTCAATATCATGTTTTCGGAAATATAGTTGAAACAATAATTCAATTTTACAACATCTTTGATGGCTATCAAGGGGACCATGTATACATGTATTATATATTTTTTGGTTTTTCAATTAAGGATTATATTTTTATGCAAATTAACAAGACGAATGATAATACATGAAAAATAGTTGAGTCACTCATATAGTAGAAGTGATGCATGAATCTAGTACCATGTATAAAAATACTATTTATATGAATATTTCACACTTTTGTTTCATTGAAAAAATATGGGTGTTTGAATATGGAATAGTATAATTGCTAATTTTTCCTTACATATGGGTTGATGATTGGAGTTCAGTTAAAATCAATGAACTGGGATTCATAAAAGATGATTTTATTAAGTAAGGTTTTAAGAATGGACCACTCATAATGGAATGAGAGGAATTATAATTCTGTGAATGACTCTTGTTTCATTGCTTTAGTCGATTAAATATTTCTATATATATCTCAAGATTTGTATTCAGATTAGGATTTTTGTTTGGGTATCATAAGACCCAAAATTAATATATTAAAAATATTAATATTTATTAAAACAAAAAAGGACATATTTTACAGATAATTGGTTTTCCCATTGATCGGTACCGTGGATGGAAAATTTTTGACCACTGATTTTTCTGGAAGAATGGGTTTAACCTAGGATCAATATAAGTTTTGTAGGTATTAGGAATTAAGTTTATGGAAACCATTGGAAGTTACATTAATTTATTGATTAATTAATTCAATTAATTTTTTATTTTACCTAAAACCCAGATTACCCTCATTATAATCCTAATTATTGAAAATAATTGGGCTTATCTACATAACCCTATGAGATTAGAGAGGATCCAAGGAGAAGAGGAATTGATGAATGAAAAAAAATCAAGGAGTGGTGATCACTCTCCAAAAGATTCATGTTTAATATAGAATATCTATGTTCTTACCAATGACAATGGAAAATTAATTGTTTCATAAATGATCAATTCAATATTATGTTTGGGCATGTAATTTTTTTGGATTTTCCACCGTTGATTTATTTTTTGAACATGAATTTCGTATCTTATTTTTTTATCTCTGATTTTCATTTTCCATATGATCCCATTTAAATATTGTTCATAAACATATTTATTTATATCTCTTACACACATGATTTCACACAAGATTCAAGTTCATGTGATAATTTACAAGGATCACATCATTTAATTATGATTCTCACTTAATTATTATTCTTTTAGTACCATCCTTCTTCATGTTCATTACCATTGATCTATTAGGAAATTTTTTTGACATTTTTGACATAGATTCCTGATTGATCATACCCTCAGATTTAAATAAGTTGCATGAATGAGTTGGAGATCATCATTTTAGATTGGATCATGAAGTGAGGAGCAATGTGGATATTGGAAGCATGGATCAATGTCCAAATTTTGGGTTTTTTATCTATGGTAGAGATTATGCACCAACATGGTACAACAAGTATAATCCACATGTAGTTATAGTAGCCAAAATATGTCTTGGAGTGATGAGTCAAGCATGTTGAATCCAAGATACGAACTCATTGGTGGATTTTGTGGCAGATCCAATAGAAGAAGTAGTATGGGTAAGAAATATGATGAGTTCTTCGATTTCTAGAGAATCCTTACATACAATACATTTATTGTAGAGAAAATACATCATTTGGTCCCCAAGATATGGTGGGTATGGGATTGGGTGAAGTAAAATATCAAATTCCCTATATAGAATATACATTCGATATGACCTAATGTTGAGGACTTTGCATATACTCCAGTGGTACACAGGCATGATCATGGTCATATACATGGGTAGGGTTATAGTACATGGTAAAAACCATGTACTGTTGGATAAATGGCCTAAAGGCCTTCTTTTTTATTTTATTATGAATAATCCCCATTTTAATGGTTTTAGGGGAACTCATACATGACCAGTAACAACCATGTAATCAAAAACAACTATGGTTCCTATTAATGGATTTTGTACATAGGAATTCGTAGAGAGCATGTACATGGGAAATGTTATATGGGTATGTTCTTGATGACACAAGAATACCCAGGGAAACCTAGACACGCCATGCATAGAATATTTAAATTGTTTAATTTTTACCAAGGACATCCACTATTTTTAAATTATTCTTTTTGATGTAAATTTTGGAAAAAAACAATCTATCTTTAGTGGTTTTCCACAAAAGAATCTATGGTGGTAGAGATTTTCGAATCAGAGATAAGACATTAGGTGTTAGGAGTGGGATACTTCCCTCAGTGATTCTTATCTTATGGAAGTGATTAGGTGTGTTTATCAAAATGTTTCTAGGGTGGTTAAACCACGTTTCTCTTTGGTGATTCCCCAATACTCTTTACTATGGTATAATCAGTACACCCTTACATCGTACAAAGGAGTTTGTTTTTCTATCTACAGAGTGGTACCCCTGTATTTATGCTCTAATGGGGAGTTGTTCCTCTAATATAGATAGTTTCCCCTTGGATATGGAGAAAAATTGTGTGGTGTGGACCCTCCAAATCAAATATTGTATATTCGAGCATGATGATGGGAATCAGATATATACTTTTATATCGACAAATAGAATCATTGTTCTTATATCGGTTGAGGAGATGGATACTCTCATTCTCTCTCACATTGGTTACATTTGAGAATGTCTTTCTGGTTCCTCATTAACCTATTTTTATGGGTTGATATGAATATGTTTTGTTTATTCTATTTCTCTATTTTGGTTTTTAGGGCATCCTAATGGTTAATTAGATGATCACCCATGTGTTGGTTTTACATTCATGTGTTTTGTTTTATGTAGAGAATCAGTAGATCAGTGGGGGCTTCATACAAGCATTGTAGTACTTGGAGGTGCAGACAATGTTTGGGGGTCAGTCTTGGTGATATTGAGTTAGTCACTCTTCAATAATTCCTTTTTTCTAGTTTATTTTAGGTTGGGACTTCTATTTTGGATGGGCATGTATGTTTATCCTTCATGAATTTTGTATTAAACTACATTACATTGATGTATTTCTTTGTGGTTGTTTCATAGATTATTTACACTATAAATGATAAAATTAGTTCTACATGACATCACTTTATTATAAAATTATTTTTTATGTGTGATTATTGGTAATTTAGTCTAGGGTCTCCCATTTCCATAATATGCCTCCTCAATGGTTTTATCTAGACTCTTTCCTATTGGAGGTGGCCATGGGGAGTCACACACAGCTTACTACTAGTACATGTAGGGTCCTGATGGGTCGATTAATGATAGAGTGGTATAAAATGTAGATTTCCAAAGGTTAGTGTTCTGAATTGGAGCTTGTTTTGAGGATTGGTTTAGGAATATAAGTAAATGGTGTCTAAGTTTATTGATTTTTACTCTTAGTCTTGATAACCTATTATTTTAGTTGAATATTACATATCAATACACCAAGACTCTAAAAATACACTTTTTGTATCATTATATTGTGGCATCTATTTCACGGAACTAATGGTACATGCATTATATAGGAAAGAGTCTTTTTACATTCTTGTCTTTATTATGTCAAATACACATATAACTTCATTTAACTATAATATTTCTTGTTAACGTTAAATATACCTCCACGATGATTGTTTACCATGATACTGACACTTGATCATGACAATTATAAGTTGAGAAATTATACCTCAGTTCAGGGACCCACTCATTCAGTCATTACTCATGGCTATCATAGAATAGTGTTATGAAATATTCTGAAATCAATGGTCATAAAAAGGTTAGGATAATGATTCATCCAGGATTATTGTTCCGTGAATGTTCTAATGATATAGGTTTCAAAGCGTGCCTGACCCCTTAGGCAGTAGAGGATTGGATTAAGGTGGTGTTCTGAGCCTTGAGTCATTTTTGGAACCTGACCAATCAGATGTTTGTACATGTTGCTAGCCTTATTCATGTATAAGAATGATTGTAGTGTATTTTTGTTGTTGAGAACATTGATCATGTGATTCCTTCATGGTTTTACTTCTATCAATTTTGCACAATAATTATTACCCATTCAAACTTATTCTCTATGTATATTCAAAAGATTATTAAGATTTAGTAGGGTGATATATCAGTTTATGAGTATTTAAAAAGGATTACCAACCTCCCATTTTACTTCCATGTTGAGTTTTGTGTTGGATACTTGTGGTAGTGGTAGTTTTAGAAGGTCCAATATAGAATAATCCATGTTAGGATGGTCTCTTTATGCAATCTGTCTTATACTAGAGTGCTATAATGGGATTTCGTTTATGATAACTTAATACATGAGGGATTTTCGGTGGGGGTATAATTGTGGAAGTTATAGAGTGATTTCCATATATAATATCTATTAGGAATCAGTATTCAGAGTCTTGATGAAGGATAAATCCACATTCTTAGTCTCATACTAATGGATTTGTGGAATAGGTCTCATGTAGGGAATCCAGTGAGGCAGAATAATGGTGGTGTTATGATTTTTATGTGAGATGTTATGAGGCTCATTCTATTCAAATATGACATTATAAGGAATGTAAAAAGGCATTGGATGAACTTCCACAATAGTGGAAACACCATGAATAGGGAACTTCCAAACATAGTTAGTGTGGCCTAAAGGAGACGTTACTAATAAGGGAGTATGTGGAGTTATGGAGGGAGGATTTTATGGTGGATGATGCCAACAATATCTACTCTAACCACCAAATCTATGTGGTGTATGCTCAGATCAAATGGATGGTGGTTTTGGGTGAGCGAAACATCTGGATATAGAGGGATATGATCTAGCTGATCATGAGATTATTCAAGCTTTGATCTACAAATTTTCTTCTATAGTTTTATTACTTATAAAAATAGATTCAGGTCATTCAATCTTCCTCATAACCCCAGTTTGAGATTTTGAGCTTCTAATTGAGTATTTATCCCAATAACTATGGCTATTTATTTTTTTAGAGAGTGATTCTTCTATATTAGAAATATGCAGATTGTAGAAGATGAAGATCTGTGAAAAGATATTTTCATGGGACCTCTTTGTCAACATGATGAAACCATAAGATATCAACCAATGTATAAAATAGTTATATGTTGTATGAGGCCATATATATTTTCATTATTGGAGTTTTAGATTCCTTCATACAGATGGGAAAATATTATAATTTATGGGTGAGATAAATTTTAGGGTTGAGCAGGTAGGGATTGCGAGAAGGAAGCTGTAAACAATCACCCTTCAGTTGGATAGTTTTTATCTTCGAGCAGTGGGCTCTTTATGAATATAGAATCCCACATTATTGGAGCAATATGTGGATGTATTCCATATATATGTTCTAGGCCTACCTCTCAGTTGATAGATTGACTTATACTTTGACTTGTATCCTAATACCACACCAATATCTTCTACAACATATCATATGGCCCTACTAAGCACTAGGAACTGAGGGTGCAGATGGAATTCATTTGGGATCAAGGTTTTATTAGAACTAGTGATTACCCTTGGGAATCTCTACATTGGTGTTTGAAAAATTGTACTAGATTTTGAGGCTTTCAGTTGACCATTGTAAATTGAATCAGGTAACAATAAATATGAGGTACCTCTTCATGTCTACTGAGGACCATTTTGACTAGTTGAATAGTGTGAGTTGGTTTTCAACGATCGGTCTCATGTTTGGATACCATTAGTTGAGGGTTTGTGAGGATGATATTCCAATGATGGAATTAAGGTATAACTATGGTCACACTGAGTTCCTAGTTATGATTTTTTATGTGACTAATTAACTTACTATGTTTATATCTATTACAAACCATGTCTTCTTTCTATACTTGTATTGAATTATAGTTTTCCCCATTTATGACATTCTCATATACACTTCGTCGAATGAGGATATTGTAGAAAATTTTAGGTTGGTACTAGATTTACTCTAGAAGAAACATTTATAAAGTAAACTCTTGAAATGTCAGTTTTGGATATGTGAGGTTCACCTTATCGGGAATATCATTTTTTCACTGTTTAGTTATGGATCTCAAAAATATTGATTCAATTCTTCCTTGGGAACCACGCATGAGTATATTAGATTTGTGGAGTCATCTCAACATTTTGGGGTAAAATAGGAGGTTCATTGTATAATTTTAAAAAATAGTATTCCCTTTAACATACTTAATGTGTAAATTTAATTTTTTTAACTGTATTGGGTATAGTTAGGAAGCCTCCTAGAAGTTGTGGTAGAGGCTGACCAATACTCTTCTTTTTAGATTTCTGGATGTGATTGTTGACTACATGGTGTTTTGTAATTCCATTGAATATTTGGTTATTTTAGTATTGATATAATGGAATTTATTGATTTATTTTGGGTCAATAAATTTGAGACACAATTAGAAGATTTAAATTACCCAAGAATTAAAATTGAAACAAGTGGTATTTAGTCTGATGAAGTAGTGGAAATATCTTCTTGGTGAGAATTTTGTCATTTAGTCATAACATAAAACATTCAAGTATATCTTATCTTAGATTTATATAAAACTAAGATAGAATAATTTATTAGAGTTACTATAGTAATATGAATTCAAGATATTATATGCTCTAGGGAAGGAAAATTACATGGTAGATGTTTTTAAAATGTTTACTTAGTCATGGATGGTGGTGGAGACTACTGAGTAGTTCGACTCTTTATGGATGACCTGGGTAAAGTATAGTGGCCTAGATTATCTTCAGTTGATGGTGTTGAATCTAGTTATTCATCTTCATTTGAGATAAGATGAGTTGGTAACCATCAACTGTGATGTTCTACGTGACAAGATATTCTCAATACATTCACCCAAAATATTTTCTAAAGGAGAAGATGACAACAACCATTTCCAAAGACTAATTATTGTTTTGATCTAGTTTTATGAGTACGTGTTGAGGGAGTATCATATTTTTTTATTTGATGTACATCATAGTGTATAGAATATGTGAATAAAAATTTTGTGACAATTTTGATGTGATGGATTGATGTGGATTGTGGTCGAGTTTGTTTCTATATGTCTCACATGTCAAAATGTAAAGGTTGATCATCATGTTCTAGTATGTTTGATTCAACATCTTGAGATATATAAATGGAATTGGGATAGCATATTTATTTATTTTGTGATTGTTATTCCATTGATTTTGAGAGGGTGTGATTCTATATGGGTTAATGTTGACTAACATACTATTATGTGGCACATTCAATAAATAAAGGAGAAGAGTTTGGTCAATAGTTTAGGGTACTTTTATGTGTGAGAGATCATATGGCCTCATGGGATGCCTATAATGGTAATGAAAAATCTTGATTATCTCTTGAAATAATGTTTTTAAGGGGTTTAAATGAGTCATTTCGGTCCTAATTGTGGATTTGAACAATGTTTCGCCCCCAAAAGGATGAACTGGTTGAGTGGATCCTTTATATGTTGGAGGATATGTTGAGATCCTATTTTCTAGACATAGACCGAAGATAGGAGAATCATTTTCTGTTGGTTTAGTTTTCCATTAACATCAAAATTGCCTCTAATATTGTAATTACACATTTCTATGCCCTATAAATGTTACCCCTCAATTCAACCTTATGATGGACTATGATTGACGAGACATGCCTTGTCAGGCCATAGTTAGTGAATGATTGGAAATAGAAGTTAAATGTGATTTGTGAGTGTATGAGGATATACCAAACCAATAGAAGGCTTATGTTAATCAGTTTCAAATAACATTAGACTTCATTATGGGATATCATGTTGTTCTAAGAGTCTCCCCAAATTGAGGGTTTTGGAGATTTTCCCAGGGAATAAAGTTATCTCAAATGTTCATTAGATTGTTCAAGATCATATGGGGGTTGTTGAGGTTGATTACTACTTTGTCATACCGCGTTAGTTAGATCTAGTTCATGAGGTATTGCACGTGTGGAAACAATGGAGATGCATGTATATCTTGATAGATGTTAGTGGTGAGAGTGATCTTAACATCAAGAACATAACCACCATTTGGGAGTACCCAATGATTATCGAGGATCGGAAAGAGAGGAACATGTATGGATTGACCATCCCTTGGGTTTGAGTTCTTTATCGGTATGTGAGATTATAGGAGATCTCTTGGGAGGGGGAGATCCTGATGTTTTCTTAGAAACCCCACATTTTCTTGTATATTGTGCTTTTTTGGGATCCTTAAAGTAGGGTGGAATGTAATGACTCTAGTTTCATTTTATTAGTCCTTTTAATATTTCTCTGTTTATCATAGGAATTGTATTTGAATTCGATGTTGTGTTTGGGTGTCATAGGACCATAAAATTAATATATTAAATATATTACTATATAATAAATCACATGCGCTCTTATTTGGTAGATAAATCATTTTACCATTGATTAGGACCTAATATGGGAAATCTAAGACAACCGTTGTTTCTAGAATATTGATTTTATCCAAGTTGTGATGTCAAGTTGGCCGACATTATAAATTTAGTTAATGATGACTATTATCTTGTTTCTTATGTGAATAATTTATTTATATAATTAATTAAAATAAATGACCTAAAACCCTTACCAACCGATTAATAAGATTTGTTATGTAGAGTCCATAGGGTTATCTTCATAAACAAACAATATTAGATAGGATTTATTGAGGATATTAGTTGATGAATCAAAAAACATTTAGGGATTAGAGATCTTTCGTCAAAGGATTTGTCTTTAATAATGATGTTATGTATCACTCCAACAATAATAACACATACCCAGTATTCATTATAGGTAAATCAAAACTTAATGTAGAAAAGGATATTCCATATATTATTTTCTATTTATTTATTTAAAAATAATGGATTTCCAATCCACTTTATTTATTTTTGATTTTTGTTCATCAGATGAACCTAGTACAATAGTTTACTTAAACCTAAATATTTATATCTCATGCACATAAAATTTCACCAATTTTTTATTTTATTTTTGGATGGGATATCTTCCGAAAATGAATATTTTCACTTCATTATTGTTCTTTTTACACCATTGTTCTTCGTGCTCTTCACTTTTGACCCATGAGGCTATAGTTCAACATTATTAGTATGGATATACGCTTGGTAAAATAACCATTTTGATGGTGGTCAAATGAATGACTTTGATACTATATTTATCTATTTTTATCATGATGTTATGTGATTTGAACATTCTGGGGACATTGATCAATGTCAGGATTTTGGTTTTTCATCATTGGGAGAGGCAATGCAGTGGAAGGGTGTGACAAAATGATCCACACATGGTTCTTTTGACTAAAAACTGACAATTGTCAATAGATTCGGTGAGGTCAACCCTAGATCTATTTTATTTAGAATGTCTAGTGGTGGTAGAAACATTGTAAATATGCATGAAGAGTTATTCTATTTATCAAAAATAAAAAACTACACAGTGTGTATTTCAGATAACACATGTTGTGCAATCCCCCAGATGTGTTGACAGGGGTTTTCTATGGAGCTAAATTGTTACACCCCAATATTTCATAGTGCGTTATTTCTTCAAAATAATTCAATAACATGCATTACACACAACACCGAGTTCAAGCGCAGCACGACTTACCAAACTAACCGTTCAAAAGTGGTTATGAATAGTATTAACTGAATTTTGAACTTTATATAATCCTTATAATTTTAGAATCCATATTATGAGTTTCTTAAACATAATGTGACAACTAAATCATTTTTTCAAATAAAATAAGTATTTTTCAATAATGCAATTTTACCAACTTTTAATGGGGAATCCTTTTTAAATACAATATTTAAAACATATATATATATATTTAATTTGACTAAATAAATTTATTCTTTATAATGGGGACATCAAAATTTACATCGTGTAAATTTTTGGAGTTTTTCTGATAATGTTCATTTTCTAATGAATAGTGAAAAATATTATATTTTAATTCAAAAGTTCCTTTTAATTTAATTTATTTATATGGTTAGATTATCTTTTTATTTGTTTTAAAGTGTAATTATAATATATTTTTACTATTTAATCCAATGTTGTTTATTAAAATGTATTTCACTTTAAAACTGGACATAAACAAGTGTCAATCTTCTGATAGTTATTGTTTCTTAAAAACATGCTATTTGTTTTAACAATGGAAATTCATTTTAAATTAATTAATGCCACTTATATGATTTGAATTCAATAAAATGGACTTCATTTTTGGATTCAGAATATCAAAATTTTCTTTCAGTGAATTTTTTTTCTAATAACATTCAATTTTGAAAAATAGTGAAAAACACCGGGTTATTAGTTTAAACAGACTTTTTAATAAAATAATTAATTAATTAATTTAAATAAGTTTTAAATCAAAATAGATATATAATATCTATATAAGTTAAATGTAATTCATTGGGACCAATTTATATTAATTTTAGATATATAAAAATGTTATTGAACTTTTCACCGTCTTTCACCGACCTCCTAGGAGAATTTGCAAATTCACATAAAACATAATTTTACCACTTATGTGAATGAAATTTTAAAACTCTAAGTGACACGGTTGATATCAGTAAGTAAAATTTGGATCAATAAGATGAAAATAATTTTTGGTGAATAGTTACTTTTTTCTTTTATTTACCTGGGTTAAAAGTAAATACGGTAATTAAGGGTAAAAATGATATTAATATTACCCTAACAAATGTATTATTACTATTGGGCAAGTGTATCTCAAGCAAAAACAAAATTAGGAATAAAATATTTTCATTTAGGTCCACTTGGATTATATTTGGACAATTATTATTATTTAATTCAAAGAAGAGTTAAAATAGTTATAATCAATGTTTAATTAATAAAAAATATTTAATATAGGGTTATAAATAAGATAAATTCGATTTTCAATATTCATTAGAAATATAAAAGATTTAATACATATTGATATTTGATTTATAATTTTCAGACATTAGATAAGTTAATTTATTTATAACAAAATGGAGATGCAGTAATTACCTAATTAATGAAATATTAAACCAATTGATATTATAAATACCCAAATAAATGTAATTTGGGACTTTTTATGAATTCAAATAATTTTAAAGGATAATATGACATATTAGGATTGGTTATATGAATTTTTTTTGAATTAATAAGGTTGTTATGAATTTATCAAAAACATATACCCAATAATGTCAAAATTGACATAAAAGTGTTTTTAAAACAAATATTATATTATTAATTCATATTATATTCCTAAAAAAATAAGGATAGGAAAAAGGAAATATATAATTATAGGTGTATTATTAATGGACCACTTGGTGTTGGTTTAATTTATATAGTATGTTTATTAACTATATCATATAAAAATACAGAGTGACATGTTAAATGTCAAACTAATTAACTAAGAGTTAAAACTAAATGATAAAGTTAATATAATGACCCAATCCTATATAAAATATATTGGTTCAAAGGATTTCGACCCAGCCCCACTTTATACTATGAATAATTTACATTGGAGCCTTTAGAAACCGAATATGATTTTATTATAAAATAATACTTTAAGTTTTTCCTAAAGAGCCCCTCACCCCTCTTATAAAAGGGCACTCCCCCTTATCATTAATTCACACCATAAATGCTTTTTGGATCAGAAAAACCCTGCCCAAATAACATCCCAACTTTCCTAAATTCATCTTAGTGGCCTTAGTTTAATCAGAAATCCAACCCAAGGAGCCCTTTTGATCAAATAAAATGGATGAACCCAAAGAAGAGGTAACGTCTTCACCACCCTCTTTAAAGTTTCTTTCTTCATCAACATATTCTTTCCTTGTTACTTCCATTCCAAAATAATAAATCCATTATCTTCTATATGTTGTGATATAATAAAAATTATGGAACAAACAAATTCATTATTCTATCCATCCCTTGAATGAAATGTCACCTTACGTGCGTACGTACGGCCTACCATCTCCAAGTTGTGGTGTAATTGTTATTCAATATATTATTATTTATATGGGTATAATTATGATTTATATTTCATGTAAATAACAAATATAACATGACAATAATATTTTCTATATGATATAACATCCAATTATATATTATTTTAATATCAAAATAATGATATTGTTGCTCATGCGAACGTATGGAATACCGTCTCCACGAACGCGATGAGATTCCTTCCCCATATTATCCATTCAAGAATAATATTAATTTGATGGTTAAAAATAAAGATTAAAGACTTAATATCATTATGGATATGAATATGATACCACCTATCCATAACAAACATGGCTTATGTAACAAAACATATAAAATAAAACGAGTAAGTTAACAGCCAAAACAACGATAATACTAAGATTTTATTAACAATGAAATGTTAAAAGATCATATATGATATCATATTACTATATATTATTATTATAACAATTATTTCACTATTATATAGAAGTTTAACCTATCCTTAACCAAGTAAAAGTTCAAGGTAAGGGTTTATTTCATAATCTCTTCGTTATTCAAGGTTGTTTATACGTAATTATCTACTAGGTCCTCTTTATCACCCACATCCATGATTCTTAAAAATGTATTTCAAAACATTCTTTATATTTTACAGAATATGGGTTAAATTCATTAATACCCTTGTTTTGATTTATAAAATATGTTTATAAAGGAATCATTCTGTCTTTTTCCAAAAAATATTCTTTTTAACCATTTCAACAGAATTAAGGTAGGAATGTCTTTTTTTACTTATATGGTGGGTGCGACTATTTTTTGCCTTTATAAAATCGTAAAAGCTTCCCGTACAGGCATATAATGATATTTTCAATGTAAATATTTTATTTTATAATAATGCGACCATTAAATGATTTAAAAAAAAAGGTGATATTTCTCTCAAATAGTTTTGATTTCATCTATGTCAACATTCTTTGATGGATTTTATGTTTATTTGATGTTTATTTATTATGATAAAATTTTTCCATATTGTAATGTTGTTTTTTTGTGATATGTTTGATTGTGGATGTGCTATTTTTATACAATTCATGGTTTACGGTTAGAGTATTGACATTTCGTAAGCTAGATTTAATACGAATGTTTATGATATGTTTAAACCTTTTCTTATGAGTAATGTATTGGACATATTATGTGACAGGTGGAGCCCGATATAGATCCTAGATGCATTGGTAGGTCTCATGAGACAACTAGAAAAGGAATTGGCTGAGGCCCTATCCCAATTTGTTTTATGGTTTTGGTCGAGGCCATAATCATTTTAGACATCTTGCCCAAGGAATTACAAAAATGTTTCAGAATGTCCGGCATTATATATTCCCTCATTATGGAAATAATATTTATTGTTCATGTGGTCATTTGAGTAGTATAATACCCATTATTATGTTTTATTATGGCATTACATACCCATCTCATATTCATGACATAAAAGTATTCATGTTTATTATTGATAAGGCATGTGGTTTTAATTATTCACCATGCTTAATATTTATGTCATTTTCTAGTGTATTACTTACCCTTAATGAGCGTTTGATCTCACCCCATTCTTATGATTCATTTTCCCAGGATATGAAGAAGTTAGTTATAAATGACCTGCAGTAATAATCTAGGAGGCTTGGATGCTTCTAATGAAATATATTTTTGTTGTATTTCTCTTCATGCTCTAAAGCTTAACATATATATGAATCTTGTTTCAAATAATACTAAACTAATCGGTCATTGAAGACATGATTTCCTTGTGATCATTCCAATGTTATGTAATATTGTACTGACACTAGGTAACTAGGGTCAGGGTGTTACAGTTTGTATCAAAGAAATTTTAGTACAAAACCTTGGAAACTATATTTACATAAACTCTGATTAGAGCACATATCCCAAAGGTAGGCCTTGAGGATTAGTATAGAAGAACTTCTAGAATTTTGGTATTGAAGAGATCTTGTGAGTTTTACAATCAATACATCCATGTCTAGATATTAACCGGTAGAGGCGGCTATGGCACATATGTACCTAGGGTTAAAACCCGAAAACACTGCTTTGAGCTAGGCTCGAACGGGAACCGGTGCATGGAAACAGGCCTTGCTGCACTGTAGGTTACAACACTCCTAGGGGATATTCATAGGATAATTCTCATTTTCATTAAAAACCATTATAAAGTGTTTATGAGTATATACTTACTCAAAGAATACATTTTTATGATTATAGATTATATACATGAACTGTTTAATTTATGTTAAATGTTTTACAAGTTTGGGATTAGGTATTTCTATTGATAATCTAATCTAGTGTATGCCATTGTATATAAATGGTGCCCAGTAGAAGGAATGTGAAAACCAGTAATACGTATGATCCAAAGGGTAAGAATGATCATATCATTCACTGTATGTAGCCAACATTTAGAAGGGAAATAGTCTCACATGTATTAACATCATATGAAGAAATAGTATCACGTGTTGATAAGATATGTAAAGAGTTCTCAGAGTCCTATGGATTTGAAGGTAATCCAGAGAAGAAAAGGATGGTAGATAAAAATATAGATAATGGGAAGAAGGTAAAGAAGGACTTTCCTATATGTGATAAATGTGGAAAGAACCACCTTGTAAAATGCTTGATGGGAATGGGATTGTGTTATAAGTGAGGATAAAAAGGACACCACGTTTGTGATTGTGAGGGAAAGAAAGAGGTTTCAAATGTATAGTGCTTCATCTGCATGGAGTGGGGACACTACGCGAATCAATGTTCAAATCATTAGAGTATGCCCCAAATGATGCTATTGGATAATAATAAAGTTATGATACTACCACAGATGAAGAGGAATGGATAGTATTCTTATGTTTTTATTAAAGAATTATTTCATTTGAGTGTTATATCAATGATGTTCTGGTTATATAAATTATGGAGATTAATAAGGATTGTACTGCAGTTCTAATTCATTGAGGATTTGAGATTATATGTTACTATGAAAAGTGACTCAATAGCAAGTTAAACATTATTTTTTAAAATACATGGTTGAAGAAAAGGCAATCCTTAATATGGTCCCAAAAATGACGTAGGGATTTTGGAATATGAGATGGTTCATTTAAATAAATTATATTGGATATTCTTGACTACATTGAAACTGATTAATGATTTTTCATTGTTGGAGTTTACGACAATTTTTTATAGATGGAGTGTATCCAGTATTCTATAATTAATAAGGGAGCATGAATGTAATCAAAAAAGTTTTATGGTAATTCATGATGTTACCATGTATTAATATAATACGTGATAAAGGTGTTCACATGTTATTACATGGAAAAAATGAGCTTCATTGTGTATAACATTCTTATATATTATGGACTATGAGTTTGGATAGTATTATTTTGGATAAGTCTAATGGTTGAATGGCTTAGGTTTGAACGGTTATTTTTGGATTTTTATAATAGGACAACAGGAAGACCATGTGACAACCCGTCGCGTTGTACAAAGCTACAGGAATCGAACCCACAACCATAGAGAAATTGGGATTTAATGCCTACCACTAGACTATGTAAAGTCCCTAGATTGTATAATGTAGTTTCTTTTTTTATAGGGTTGGATATGTGAATTATAAATTCATTATATTTAGAACCCTATACAATTAGGATAAATAGAGTATTTTTGAGTTATATTATCTTTTGGAGTGAAAGATGAGTTTGTGGTAGAAATTAATTGAAGGAAGAAACTCTACTTGTCATGTATATATATATATATATTTCTCTTATTATATGAAAAAATTAATTCATATGATTTATTGAATAGATCGTAAAACCAAAAATGTGTTATCAAAATACCTAATATTTTGTTGAACTGATGGTATTTAAATCATCATATGTTGATGAATTTAAGGACCTCAATTTTACAATTTTTTTGTGATAGATGACTTCAATCACTACCTATAAATATTTACTTTTTTTTCTATTTATATGTCGCTAATTTTAACCAATGTTCTCTTAATCGATATCATAATTTGGTGGTGACCCTTTCATTTCTCTTTTACGCTTATTAAGACTAAATTTTATTAACCCAATTTCCGATGTGGGTTCTCCCTCAAAGATATTTTCTTTTTTCAAACATTTATTTTCAACGAACAATTTTAAATTGAGAGGATGCAATTTATTTATGGAGGGGATAATGTAACAACCCAAAATTTCATGTTGCATTATTTCATCAAAATAATTCATTAACTTGCACTACAAACAACACCGAGTTTAAGTGCACCACGACTTACCAAAGTATCCTTTCAAATGCTGTTATGAATAGTATTAATAGAATTTTTAACTTTTTATAATCCTTATAATTTTAAAATACATATTATTAGTTTCATAGATATAATGTGAGAACAAATTCATTTTTTTCAGATAAAAGAATTATTTTTCAAAAATGAACTTTTACCATCTTTTAATGTTGAATCCTTTTTAAATGTAATATTTGAAACATATATATATTCAATTTGACTAAATAAATTTATTCTTTAGTATGGGGATGTTAAAATTTATGTTGTGTAAATTTTTGGAGATATTCTGATAATGTTCATTTTTTTAATGAATAGTGAAAATATTGTATTTTAATTCAAAAATGGATTTTAATATAATTTATTTATATTGTTAGATTATCTTTTTAATTGGAGTTAAAGTTTAATTATAATATATTTTTACCATTTAATCCAAGGGTTTTTATTGGAATAAATTTCAATTTAAAATCGGACATAAACAAGTGTCAATCTTTTGATAGTTACGGTTTCTTAAAAACAATGTATTTGTTTAAACAACGGGAATTCATTTTAAATTAATTAATTCAACTTCTTTGTTTTGAATTTGGTAAAATGGACTTCATTTTTGGATTGGAAATATCGAAATTATCCTAGGGTGAATTTTTGGTATTTTTCTGAAAACATTCAATTTTTGATAAATAGTGAAAAACACTGGGTTATTAGTTAAAACCGACTTTTTAATTAAATAAATATTTATTTTATTTAAATTTATTTTAGGTCAAAATAGATACATAAAACCTATATATGTTCAATGTAATTCATTTGAGTCTATTTATACTAATTTTAGATATATAAAAAATCTATTAAACTTTTCTCCGTCTTTTACCCCCCTCCTTGGAGAATTTGCAAATCCACATAAAACCTAATTTTACTGCTACTGTAAATGGAATATCAAAAATAAAAGAGAAATGGTTGATATCAGTAACTAAAATTTCGTTCAATGAGATGAAAATAATTTTTCGTGAATAGTATCTGTTTACTTTTATTTACCACGGTTACAAGTAAATAGGATAATTAAGGGTAAAAATGATTTTAATATTACCCTGACACATGTTCTATTTCTATTAAAAAAGTGTATCTAGACCAAAAAAAACCATAGGAATAAAATATTATCATTTTGGTCCACTTATATTAGATTTGGAAATTTATTATTATTTAATTCAAACAAGAGTTAAAAGTGTTAAAATCAATGTTTATTTACTATAACATATTTAATATAGGGCTATCATAAGATAAACTAGATTGTAATTATTAATTATAAATCTAAAAATATTTTCTACATAATCATATTTTATTTATAATTTTTAGACATTAGATAATTTAACTTATTTATGACACAATGGTGATACAGTAATTACCTAATTATTGAAATATTAAAATAATTGTTTTTATAAAAACCCAAATAAATGTAATATGAGAATTTTTATGACTTCCAATAATATTCTAGGTTAATATGAAATATTATAATTGGTTATATGAATTTTTTTCTAATTAATAATGCTGTTATGATTTTATCAAAAAAATACTCAACAATGTCCAAATTGACATAAAAGAGTTTTTAAAGAAAATAATATATTATTAATTCATATTCTATTCCTAAAAACCAATGGTTCGCCCAATGGACATATATAAGGATAGATGTATTATTAATGGACAACTTGGAGGTCTCTTGGATGTATATAGTATGTTTATTAACTATATAATATAAAAATACAACGTGACATGGTAAATGTCAAACTAATTAAAAAAGAGTTAAAACTAAATGATAAGGTTAGCATAATAACGCAAACCTATCTAAAATCTTTAAGTTGAAAGTATTTAGACCCATCCCCAACTTATACTTTTAATAATCCACTTTAGAGCCTTTAGAAACTGAATATGATTTTATTATAAAATAATACTTGAAGTTTTTCCTAAAGAGCCCCTCACCCCTCTTATAAAAGGGCACTCCACCTTCTCATTTATTCACACCCTCAAAGCCATTTGGATCGTCCAAAACCTACCCAAATATCCTCCCAACGTCCCTAAAATCATACTAGATTCCTTAGTTTGATTCTAAATCCATCCTATGGATCACTTTTGATCAAATCAAAAGGAAGAACCCGAAGAAGAGGTAACGTCTTCACCACCCTCTTTATAGTTCCATTCTTCTTCAACTTATTCATTCCTTGTTATTTCCATTCTAAAATAATAACTCAATTATCATCTATATTCTCTGATGTAATTATAATTATGTAACAAAAAAATTCATTATTCTATCCATCCCTTGAATGACATGTCACCATACGTGCATACATATGACCTACCGTCTCCACGTTGTGGTGTAATTGTTATTCAATATATTATTATTTAGATGGGTATAATAATGATGTATAATTCATGTAAAGAATTAATATATAATGATAATGATTTTTTCTATATGATATATCTTCCAATTATATATTATTTTAATATCAAAAGAATGATATTGTTGCTCGTGCGTACGTATGGACTACCGTCTCCACGAACACAATGAGTTTCTTTCCCCATCGTATCCATTCAAGAATAATTTTCATTCAATGGTTTAAAATAATTTTTAAAAACTTAATATAATTCTAGATATGAATATGATACAACCTATCCATAACAAACACGACTTATGTAACAAAACATATAAAAGAAAAAGAGTAAGTTAACACCCAAAATGACAATAATACTAATATTTTATTAACAAAGCAATGTTAAATGATCATATATGATATCATATTAATATATATGATTCTTATGACAATTATTTCACAATAATACATGAGGTTAACCTACCCTCAACAATGTAAAAGTACAAGGTAAGGGTTTATTTTATAATTTCTTCATTATCCATGGTTGTTTATACGTAATTATCCACTCGGTCCTCTTTATCATCAACATCCATGTTTCTTAAACATGTATTTTAAAACATTCTTACTATTTTACAGAATATTGGATAATGTAATTAATACCCATGTTTGACTTTTTATATGAAGTTTATAAATGAATATTTTCGTCATTTTCCAAACAAGGTCTTTTTTTACCTTTTCGACATACTAAGGTTAAGAATGTCTTTTTCGAACTTATACGGTAGGTGCATCTATTTTCCACCGTTATAAAACTGTCAATGCTTCCCTTACAAGCTTATACAAATATTTGAAATGTAAATGATTTATTTTATAATTATGTGACCTTTAAATTATTTCAAAAAAAGAGAGATATTTCTCTCAAATAGTTTTGAATTCATCTATGTCAGCATCCTTTGATGGATTCTATGTTTATTTGAAGTTGATTTATTATGATACAAAACATCCATATTGTAATTAATTTATGTTGTGATATCTTTGACTGTGGATGTGCTATTTTGATACCATTTATGGTTTATGGTTAATGTTTTGACATTTCGTATGCTAGTTTTTATATGAATGTTTATGATATGTTTAATCCTTTTCATATGAGGAATGTATTGGTCTTATTAAGTGATGGGTGGAGCCCGCTATATCTCCTCGATGCATCGGTATGGCTCATGAGACAACTAGATGTGGAATTGGCCAAGGCCCTTTCCTAATTTGATTTATGATTTTGGCCGAGGCATTAATCTATTTAGACTTCTTGGTCGAGGCCTTGACAAAATGTTTTAGAATGTCCGGCAATATACATTCCCTCATTATGGAAATAATTTTGATGGTTCATGTGGTCATTCGACTTATAGAATACCCATTATTATGATTCATTATGGCATTACTTACTCTTCTCATATCCATGCTATAAAAGTATTCATGTTTATTATTGGTAACGGCATGTGGTTTCAATTATTCACCATGCTTAATATTTATATCATTTTCCATTGTATTACATTCCCTTACTGAGAATCTGAGCTCACCCCTTTCTTATGTTTCAATTTTGAAGGATATGAATAAGTTAGTTATGAGTGACTTGTAGGCATAATCTAGGTGGCCTGGATGCTTCTAATGAAATATATTTTTGTTGTATTTCTCTTCAAGCTGCAATGTTGGACATATGTATGAATCTTGTTTCCAATAATATGAAATTCATCAGTCTTTAAAGGCATGATTTCCTTGTGATCATGTCAATATTATTTAATAATGCACCGACTTTAGGTATCTAGGGTCGGGGCGTTACATAAATATCATTCACCGTATATGACCCATACACGTTGTGTGACCTAGTTTTGTCTACTCATTGTGTACCCCAAGGGTACATAGTCATAGAAACAGTCAAGTAAATGGGAACAACTAGGGTACACAGAATAAACAATGTCCTCAAACATGACCACTGTACTTGAGAATATCCAGTGTACACAGGCATGACTAGAGTACATGAGCATGCACTGAGGTCCATTAGAAAAAATTTCATGAATTTGGTATTCTTGGAAATCCATGAGGAGACATTTATATCCTATACACACAATGTACTTTTTCAATGGACTACCACATTTTTCATCTCCTTCTTCAGGACATATATTTGGGTCTATGAGCATCCAATCCTAAGTGGTTTTTCATATTTGATGAATTTGTGGACATATTTTTAATATAATAGATACAACATGAGGGAATTTGAGTATTATCCTTCCTTTAGTGATACTTATCATGTGGTAGTGATCAGTTGTGTTTATCTAAGTGTTACCAGGGATGGTACCCCCGATTGCACCAAGTCACGGGTCCCCCATACTCTTAACAAAGGTATAGTTGATTCCCACACTACAAACAATAGATGGTGTGTATACTATATCTATGGAGTGGTACCCAAAGTCTTCATAATCCAGTGGGGAGAACTTACTCCATGGGTGATAGTGCCCCCTTGACTATCGAGTGTAATGGAAAAGCGTGGTCCCCTCCATTGGCATTCTTGGGCAGTTATACGTGATGCATGGAATCAAATGTCGACTTTTAGAGCTACAAGGAGACTTATCATTCTTAAATTAGGTATTAAGATAGATATCCCCCTTCTCTCAATTTTTGGTTTCTATTGATCAGATCTTTTGGATTACTCTTCACTCTCTTACTTTATAGGTTATATTAAATTTTCAACTTATTTATATTCCTTGATTTCTTTTAGTTTTTTAGTGCACCATATTAGGTATATATATTCTCACCCATTCATTCACTTTTAGCTATTTTTATATGAATTATATGCATGATAGAAATATTAACAGTGATTTAAAAAGATTTTAATAGTACATAGAGGTTTTTAACATGTTTTGTGGTCTACCTTTGATATTCCTAGTCAATATGTCTTTATTCATTCCATTTTTCCTGTTATTTTTAGGTTTGAATTGCTTTTTTGTTGGGTATGTAATTTTCCACTTTAGGGCTATTTTATTACATTATAGTATATTTATGTGTTTTGTAAAGTTTATTGCATTAATGGTTTTCACCATTTATGATTATGTAATTCCTATATAATTTCATTGTTTCGTGGAAATTGTTGTGTAAATGTTTACATGTAAATTAGACTAAGGACTCTCATTTCAATTATTAAACTACTCAGTACATGTCACCAACTAATATGTTGGGTATTCTTTGTAACACTAGGCTTACATCAATCACAATCAGGATCCCAGTGGTCTGTGTCATGAAAGTCTATTATGCATTGGGTCCTATAAACATAAAATAGTGAATTATTTTTTTGTCAATCAATACAAATGCAAGGTCATATTTCTATTCAATAGATGATAAACCTTTTATTAGGATGTATCAGTCATTTCATTATGGTCGTAATGTGTAAAAGTTCTTGTATGTTATGGAAGACCAGAATGAGAGGTTTTTATTACTTTATAGAGGTGTTAAATCCCATAAATATAAAAAGATAAAATCAATAATCTAGTTAATGTTTTGTTGATATAAATTATGGTACTTCATAGTATTATGAATTCACTACTATATTTACATAGACTAAAATTATTGTTCCAGTACTTCAACAAATAATTGTCTCTCCCGCTTATTTCTCATAATTTTGAGGAATAATAGGTTTCTACACAAGCTGATGCAGCCAATCCCAGGGAAAAATTGGTTTCTTCACAAGATGAAGCTAAAAATATTAAAGAACAACATATTAAAAATGTTGAGACAGAGGATATGATATTCGGTAAACAAAATATTCTAGAGTAAAAAATAAGATCTTCATTGTAATACAGTCTTAAAAAAATTATGTTGATAAGTAAAGGTATAAAATAAAACGTTGGATGGAATGAACATGTCCAACATGATGACCACAAAAAGTACATTTTTATTAGTTACATGGGGTTCACCACATTAAATCATGTTTTACATTATATAGATATATTTCGTGATGTTTTTCATGAAAAGAAGGCCAGAATTTTAGAAGATATTCAGGTAAATTTATGATATACATTGTATATTTTACAAAAAAACTAAAATAATGAAACATTTATTTACTCTTTAATATCCATTGAAGAGTGTATTTATACTATATTATTAAAGAATTATATTTGTAATACTGGTCACTATATGATAATATAGAGCCTTCAAGACAATTATTATAGAGGATCATCTTTGGGATGCTAATGGTTTTGTAATCACGCACCCACAATTGATATTTTCATACAAGATAAAATAATAAACATTTATTCATTTTATTAACCATCTTGTGGAGGCATCTTTTTTGGTACATTTTTATAGATTATACATTACATTAGAATACATTTATTACTTACATTGATTAAGAATTCTCAATTTTTTAATGAATAACTGAGTTCTAAAAATAATAAGTGTGCATTAAAACCAAATTCCCCTACCAAAAAGTATATATATTTTGACCAAAAAGTAAAGATAATGTATACTAGAGGGAAATATATCTAAGGGTCCATTTGAACGAAGTTCAAGTGTGTTTTTTCTAGGCTGGACATGAATTTTCTAAGGGTGTATATTGTGAAGGCCACATAATTTCTAATGCAAATCATGATGTATATGATGTTTCAAAAAATGTTAACATAGAAAATTTTAAAAATATACTCAATATCACCATTAATAACATGTTTTAGTGATATTGATATTCTATTTTTTATAAAAAAGGAAGACTAATTTGCCCAAGGGATACAACAAGGTATCATTTAATGGATTTAATAATGTAATCTTATTGATATAGATATAAAATCCATTTATTTATATTTTTAATAATATTATTTCAACGATTGAATTTTGAAGGACCTAAATGTTGTATTTCAAAAGAATTAATCAATGTTGATGTAACATAAATTATGAGTATTATTACCATGATAATGACCAACATATCATCAACACAATAAATTAGATAACGTATGATATTTTTAAATGATTTAAAATATACTCAGAAATCATATTTTATCCATCTAAAATGATTATCATGAATGAATGATTAAAATTTCCAATACCATTTACATGAATCTTATTTTAAACCATATAAAGGTTTATTTAAAAGTCATGCCCAATTTGTTTTGAAATCATAAATATATCATTTTGCGGGATTAATATATAATTTCCTATCAATTTCACCTTGAAGAAAAGTAGTTTTAACATTAATATTCACAATATTAATGTTATGGAAAGCATAAGATGAAGTAAGCAATTAGTTAGAATATTATAAATAGTATAAAAAATGAATTTAGATTATTCGATTTCCCCTAATTAGATGAATCATTTAGTAACCAATTTGTCTTTATATTTAATTGCATTATCTACTGAATTATCTTACTTCCTTTTTAATATCAATATATAAATAATTACCTTTACATTGTTTGGTTTATTCACAATAGAACATGTGTGATTTTTTCTTTAAGAATTTCATTTCATCAACCATGGAGGAGATCCAATGCTTCAAATCTCTACGATTAACAAAATTCTTATAGGTTTGAGGACAATCATCAACAATATCTTGGGAAATATTGTATGAATAGTAGACCATACCATATTGGATAAATTGTGTTGGAGGATTGAAGAACCTCCTTGCCCTGTTGTGAGTATATAAATAGTCACCAAGAGCATATGTATACTCATGGTGGGGATCATTATGTGATTTAGACTATGGTTGGGTTTTCAGTTGAGGATTGGATGGAAAATTCTAAATGAGATTGTTTACAAATCTCAACACTCTCAACATGAGGAGTGTAATCACTATCATCATTGAAATACATAGTTTGTTTGGAAAAGTGGATTCATGGATGAAAACATAATAGATTATTATAAATTTTTATAACCAATCCTATTATATAATATTATATTATCATTATCACAATTCAAGAAAACCAATGATTCTATATTTAAGAGATCTCAATTCATGTTTACAAGTTGTATTATGGAAATAATATGTGATCAAATTGAATCTAGTGTGATTATAAGAAGGGGTTTAGTTACATAATAGTTCCATAAAATTATTGTACTAATATTCAGTTAAAGGAAATATATTAATAATATACACAATAGTTTTTGATTCCTTAGTCTAGAATAATTTGTGTAGGCCTGAGCATAAAAGAATTATTCCAACCCACTTCAGTAATGTATGGTAAATTCACCCATAAAACCCATTTTTCTTGGGAGTTTCCATTATAGTAATGTGTCTAAATATTCCCTCTGAATAAAAAATTTATATAAATTCTGATGAAAATTATTCTATGACATTATGTGTTCTCATTTCTTTAATCTTTCTTCCTATTTGATTTTCAAAAAAAGTATTTTTATGTTTTAAATGTATCAAGATCATTAGAATATTTTTTGAATAATGTAATCCCACACATTCTAGGAGAAATCATCAATTATGTTCACATTGTATTAGCCTCTAACATAAGATGTATTCATAGAAGGAACAAACAATTCAGAGTTTATTTATCCTCCATTATTATTGGCCTTAAAAGAATATCTATTGAATATATATCGTTTTTATTTTCAAAAGTCATAATATTACCAAAATGGGAGATTTTTAAGAGTTATATCATTCAAAAAAACTTGTTTACTCAATTATAATAGACCTTTCTATCTTAGATTTTCTATCCTCCTATGATAAAGCATATTATTAGTAGTATTATTCACATAGATACTTCTCAACTATCTAAAATGCGTTTTACCACCAATATAATAAATCCAATTAATAATAGATCCTCAAATAAATTTTCTAGGTACTTTGGAGATCAAAAGGGAATTGAATTTAGGCATGAAATGTAATCCATTATACTCTAAAACCCCCATGGAGGTGTTATTTTTATGTAATTCTACAACCCACATAACATAGATCAAGTTGAAACCTTAAGGGCTAAATATCTATAATAAAATAGAGTCTCTTCCATATACCCAACACCAAAAATTATTTTCAAGAACTACGTTTACATATTCTCATTAAAATAAACATGAAAGGACTCTTAGTTGAGAAACATATGGATAGAACTACTAGATAATAACACCTTCTCACTATAAATATCATAGGTCGAAAAATTACGAACCACATTACTATCATACCCAGCATCAATAATCCATGACTTATAATTAGGTTCATTAGGATTTTAGCTTTTTTTTGGTTTTCTACACTCTAGACCAATATGGCATGGATTACCATAATTATATCAGGTATCATTCCTAGAAATAAACTTAGTTATGTTATACAAAGATTTTTTTTCATTTTCCATTATACTAATTTTTATTTTAAGTTAAAGTTTTAGATCCACCCTTATTGAATAAAATTGATGCCTTGTTATTAATCTAGGGTTTATTAGGTAATTATATAGATAGAAATGTTGAATTAACTTCATTAAATGTTATATAATCTCTTCCATATATCATTGTCTCAATAATAGTGTTATAGTAATTAACCAAAGATATGAGAGGGATCATAGTTTAGTCTTCATCAGCATACAAGACATTAATATTTGACAAATAATGAAATATGTTGTAAAATTAATCAAGACAAGATTTTATTAAAGTACCAAATTTCATCATAATAATAAAAATTCTGTTCATTTTATATATATGGCTATCTAGGGAAGTAGTTATATACATTTTCTTAGGTTTGAACAAAATTCTATTAGTGTAAGACACATAAGATACATATCTATTTACAATATCACCTAGATTAAAAATGGTTTTCTGGGACTTGATTAAAATATATTCATATATATCTTTATAGGTAATACTTTTCTAATCATCAATAGATGTTGTTACTATATGTTTCTTAGGGTAATGTAAGACATTGATGTTCCCATGTTAGAATGGTAGGGATATCATATTATTTATCCATATGATAATGTTATTTTTACTATCAAATTTATTTAATTCGTACCTAGTACATTCCATTTTTTAGGAGGTCAGAATACCAATTTTTGGGTGCTGAGTTGAATGGTATGTCCCCAAAAAACCAAGGATCTCTGAATATAACCCCATTTTCTACTTAGTATTATAAACAGAGGAGTTAAACATGATGATAATGAAAAAAATTTAACAAGAACATGAAAATTATGTGAATCAAGATGATAAGAAATAGAAATAAATAATCTAAACATTGATGAAATAGTCAATTGAAATCAACAATGGCACAAAAAATATTTTACATTATTCTAAATGTTATGGTCTTATGTTCATGGAAATAACGCTATCAAAACATTCAATTAATTAAATCTCAAACATAAAAAATAAATGATAAAATATAGGGATATAGATAAAGAACATAATCACTTTGAAGCTAGAACATAAAGCAACTAACAATTGAAGAGGAAGACATACAGTTCTAGATAACTTACAAATGTTTGATGGACTTATTTTATAATTTTGTTGGTTTTCTAGAAACATTTAGATTTTATGTAATTCACCACTGTATTTCTCACCTAGATCTCCAACCAATCCATTGAATAAGTAGTAGATACACTTCTTCAACATGTAATGATTTTTTCAGAACTCTTATATAAATAGAAAACTAGAATCTTCTAGGAAAAATTAGAGGCTTTTCCTTAAAATCTATTAGAATATATCTCATCCAAAATTTCTATGGTTTCATGGAGAAAGAAATAAATAAAATTTTGATGATAGAATCTAATTGAATGATTTAATCCCATGAATAATGTATTTTGGGGGTCATCAAATCCCCTAAAATGCATAACCGATGAGGCGTTCAATGATATAACCCAAATATATGAGAAAAGGGTTAATGGAATAGTAGAACAACCCAAGTTGAAAGAACCATTTGCATGGATAGTCTGGGTAAAAGGGGTATAAAATCTTATAAATGTCTCAAATGATTCTTGAAATAAAAAATAGGATAAAAGAATATAAGATGGATAACAACAATACAAATCCTGGAAATAATCCCCAATAGGGACCTAGCATAATATTTATTATAATAATAAAATTCATTTTTCATGATAATTATAATCATTTCGATTGAAATTGGAATATAAAACAATAATTTAATATCGAAATGAAAAAAAAACAATTCACAAAAATTATTATTTTTAACTCATATATTTTTCCCCTTTTACCTATCATTTAATTGGGGAAACTCTCACATGTTTTAGAAAAGAAACAATTATATACGATATTATTTGTTTTAAAAGTAAAATAATATCAAATGGAACCATTAAAGGGTTTATATATTTATGGGAGTTGATTCCCTATAATAAAATTCATTATACATTATGATAACTTGTATTCATGGTTTTGATTATTAATAAACTTCTTATCACATTATGATTGTTATTATGGGTAACATAGTATCTAATAATTTCTTAAGAGTTGTTGTTTCATAAAAAGTTCCTAATAGTTCCCAGCTATGATGAGAACCCAGATGTGCTATGACACTATTCATGAATAAATGTTAGGGATGATATCATTTAAGGGACACAAATGATACATGCTATTTGGGTATGAGACTCATAGGACTTTGAGACAACTTCTCTTAGTTGACACCCTTGGTAATATTTAGTAGAATATTATGGGAACATAACCCGCTAGTAGGAAATCAATATTTATAGGTTTCACTGGGTGTTACTTTTTTGGATGTGTGTATTGGTCCTTAGACATGAATATTCTTATTATTCATTATTATGAGTCGCGCACTTAGAGATATTGAAGAAAACTATGGTGATAGATGTTTGCATCGATGTAGGATATGTTGGGTGCGTCACGAGTAATATTTCATGATTGAATAATGTGAGGAGGTATTTTCCCCTTATGTTCTTTAACAAAAGATTATATCTATGTCCCTTAGATTGAAATTATATAGCCTAAATAAATTGATGGCCATGATATTCAATAGACAAGTTCAATTTCTGGGAAATTAATGAAAGAGAGATGATTCCCTTAGGATTATGGCATTGGCATGCAACCTAATTGATTTGAGATACTGTGATAAAGGGATTATATTATATGGTTAGAATTCGTCTGAGATGACATTTAATTATTTCATCAACTTTATTCTCTGTAGGTTCCCTGGAAAGTTTCTAGATGCTAACTTTGAAAATTATGCTGCTTCACCTACTGCTACTCAGATAGAGGCCTAGAGTGTCACACACAAAGTGTATCCAGAATCCTTGTTAATTAATATATTATTATTAATTATTTAATAGCTTAAATATATATAATTCCATTACATGGTTTAATAATTATTCAATTATGCATGGTCACATAATAATATTTATTTTCTATATAGTAAATATATTATTTATTTATTTAATAGAAAATAATGAAATGGTATTTATTTTTTAATGAAATATAAATTATTCAACGTCCGATATATATTGTGGATCAATAGAGTAAAGAGAATAATATTTTGGTGATAAATAATAATATTAAATATTATTTGATTAAATAATATTTAATTATAATTTTCAAGTTATTTGCATGTCGATAAATAATAACATTATTATTATTATTTGACCTGGGAATTTTCTCGAATTGAATAAATAATTAAGGGTTCTTTTAAAATTATTTTACATTAAACCTAGTAATATAAAAACATAGTTATGTTATTTTATCATAGTCTAATTCATTTTTTTGGTACAATATATTAAGAGAATCACCTCAAGCCTAGAGAACTCACTTCTGCAAGAACACTCCCAATAAAGGAGAGAAATCCTCTTGCACTACATCAAGGAGAACTCTATGTAAGTGGTTCTATAGTTAATAAAAGGAATATGATACAAGAGTAAGGATCCTAAAGGATAGCAACTAAATATTCCTTCGGTGATGTCTGAATATTTTTGGAACAAATGTGGATCACCGATATTGGAAATATACACTTGGTTTCAACAATGCATCGATGGTGCACCGCAGATATGTCACTAGGTTCATCAATGAAGGAAAAATTCTTTATTGGTAATAGTTAATTAATTAAATTCATTATAAATAATATGTGATTATCATCTCCCATAGTTATGGTGTGATTACATTTTTTTTCTGTCCTCAATGGTTCTATTCCATTGCACATAGCTTTCATCATCATATAGATCTTAGATTGATCTTTGAACAAGAAAAAATGCAATGTTGTGCACTACCCATCATAGGATTCATCAACTCCTGGAACGTATTAGTGGTATTATATTGGTCACATAATTATTTAAAATTATTTTAATTCATTTATGATTTACACATTTGTAATTTAGTTTCTAAATTCAAGTTTTATAATTATTTTCATCTGAATAGAGAGATATCATTCTTCATCCATTTTTTCTTATAAATCTAATCGATGTGATTAATTTAATGAATGAAATAAAATTGAGAAAATCATCTGGAGGTGCCAATGTTTTTGGCTAGAGATCACAAGACTATACAACGTCTAACCATATTTATATGCATTGTACACATGTTAAATGAATTGGAATTGATTCTGAAATTATTTCAAGATCATATGAATTAATTACATTCTTGAAATGCACTTCATTTTGACCAAAATATAATAGAACAGGTTCATCCATATTATATGCAATGTAGGTTAGATATACATGTCTTTTAATCCCTTTGAGTCATAGCTGGTCCATGTATCCAATACATGGGATACCTGACTAGTGACCATGTATCTTGTATCCTACACGTTGTGTGGCCCATTGGATATGTTCTGTTCTTCAAATTTTCTATTGTATGATTCATACAGCAGGTCCCTAGTTTTGTACCATATATAGATGGTAAGATGTGTGCATGCCATGTATATTAGATCAACATGCTGTGTACATATACGAAATTATACAGATGTAAAATCTATTTATTTTACTGGGTAAACCATGATACATAAACATTTATGTGGTTGTAAAGATAGCACATTCCATGTGATAGGTTTCTATTAATGTAAATATTTATATGTTATAACAATATTTGGGTAATCATTAGATCTACATGTCATGTAAGATTCATATTATAAGATGGAACTCTAGGTACATTGAATCATAACACGTGAATGAAAAATCATGTAATTCAATTAATCATCCAAGAAGTACACAATGTGAATGTATGTGACATGTTGTGTATTTCATATGTCACAAGAGTAAAAAATTATACGAGTAAAATGAAGGTTTGGTAGAATTTTATGGGTATTCACTATGTTTCCTATAATGTACACGTTATGTAAATAATTAATTTTAAATTAATTTATTTAATTTTTAAAAAATAATAATTATAGAGAATCTCATAGAAATTCATATATGAATTATGATAAAAAAAATTATTAATTAAAGATGGTAAATAATTGATTTGAGTGATATTTATCTTAAATAAAATTGATTATGAATTGAATGATTGTTTTATTAAATGGATAATTTGTTTCATGGATACTGAAGATCTTAAGATAAGACTATACCATTGTATGTGATTGGAATCCTTTAAATTATTATTAAATTAAACTATTTTCCTACATGACCTCAATAAGGACCCGGCCTAAAAACAATACATAATAATGAATTAAATGAATAATTCACATTGAGGATCTTTTCACGTTTAGAGTTTTAGAGATTTTGGGCTTAACTATTACATATCAATGATTAAAAAGTAAAAAAATCTACTTAGTTTCCATTTTTACATAAAATAAAAACTCTAAAAAAAGAAACATGACTAGTTCCATGTTTTATACACCCTGACTTTCCATGATCCCATCCTTGACCATTTTTATCATTATGTCCTATTGAAAACATTTCAAAAACATGGAATGCGCATAAAAAGCTCAGTAAGGGTTATAACAATATGGAAAGAAAACATTTGTCCATGTATACAAAAGAATAAACGAAATTATAATTTACTCATAAAACACAAACACTTTAACATATCTCATGAAATCATAAGTTTTAGGAATAACTCATAGAAATCATAAGACATAAAGGTAAATTTATGCATTCATAACATTCTTATGTTGGGGGTAACACTCATGGTTACGTTGGGAATACCCCTCACAATATATTCCCTAAATCTCATCACAGAAACCATGGTGTTTATCTCCTTAGCATTAACCAATTAAATGGAGATCTATCTTGAGCACACCTGCCATTAGATTATCATGGAACCACCTGACTTCATAAAACAATTCCCAAGAACCATAACATAATCATATCATAGAAAACATGCATAATGGAAACATAACATTTCTACATTTCAATCACAAGATATAAATAAAACACATTGATATAATCAAAATATTATCAAAACCATTTTCAATACCAAAATAAAAGAAAAGTAAAACATGGTATTCATTTTTCATATACAAAATGTTATGGCTTGTAGAGGAATCCAACCGCAAATAATTGTCACGGTGGAAGAGAAGTTGTTGTCGCCTAATAGGTAGGAAAAAAATTCATTCCATTTTTCATTTAGTAAAATGGTTCATGTAAAAAGATTCCTTTTTAATGAAAAGAAAATTCAAAATGGTTTTAGATGCCATAGAATATAATGTCGTGTAGAAATCAAAATATTTCTTAATGAAAGGAGATTGAGACGAAGTCTCATACAAGGAAGATATAGTTAGATTAAGTATAAATAAATTACGTAATTATGTGTGAAAAATATAAATACACACAATATAATTGGATATTAGTTTTAAAACAGTCAGAGGTCATCCACACATATTCATAGTAAGACATAATAAAAAATTATAGTTTTAACCCAAAGAATTGAAATTGGGATAAGAAGTTCCCTTATAGAAATTCGATAACCTAATAGCTTTACTTTAAAATTCAGAAAATGAGTTGATGAAAGATAAAAAGTGTATCTCATTCTTCTTCCTAAAATTTACAGCAATAAGGATATATAAGAACATATCCCAACATTAAGAATATGTAAATTAAAATACCTAAAAATAAGAAGTCTTTTAAAAAGAGGAGGGTGAAAGGTTTCCTTACCGATTTGGGTAACTTTTGAAACGTAGGCCTCATGAATGAAGGACTATACAATGTTGATGTAAATACCCATGACCAAAATTATATTACAAAAAGTAGTATAATTTGCAGTGTGTAAACCACTCAAAAGAGATTTTGAAAAATATATCATGAATCTCACGGGAATAAAAAGTGAGATAAAAACACTTTACCTCATTGAAATCAATTAAGTCATATAACAAAAAGATAATAAACACAAAATGATTCAAATAATACAATAAATATAAATATAATTAGGATAATATATATGAAATGGTAGTACACAACACAGCACATGTATCGAATAAGTGGAGAACAATAGAAATGTCAGAGAATTAAAAGTGAGATAAGAAATACCTTACCTCAAGCCCGGCTTGTATTGTTCGTTTCATTATATTCCTGAATAATAAAATTTGGTCAATTTTTTATTTCTTAAGGACTTCCATGATTTTGTATTATTCAATTCATATCACATATTATCATGTTATAATAATTTGATAATTATGTTAGTTCATGTCATATGTTTTGTCGATGTTCGGTACATGAGTCAAAAATAAACTTGTTTGAAGAGAATTCTCCATGTAGTTATAAGTACATCATCTCCAGAATTGTGTTCATGATATAAATATCATTTATATCCCATATATAAGTATTCAATAATATTCTATAATGTTTGGAGATATGAAATTAAATGTATCGTTCAACGACACGATAGGTCATTCGTACGCATGAACGCTACCTTCATTTTTTTTCATATTAATAGACATTTAAACTAAATTAGACATATGTATATATTATATTTTCAGTATAATATATATGTTATATAGGTAAAATAAGTTCAATAATTACATTCTTTATAAATTCTTTTTCCGGCATGAACGAGTCACATCACTTGAGGGGGCGGCTGTCCACACATCCTCTTATGAAATTATCGCATTTTCACAACATGAAATGCCTAAAGGTAGGTTTTAAATATAAAATAAAGAACAATTTAGAGGACATAAATATAATATATATCATATATAAATATATTTCCACCATATTGGCTTCCATGAGAGCTGTTAAAAGAAGATTGAACAACCATCGTTTCGTGAGGCAGTAATTCACCACCCACAGAAACAGTATGTTCTTTAACCATTAGACTGAGGTGTTTGTAAGTTTAAATATAATACTTATCATAAAAACATCCTAGTAGATTTAGGATACTGGTGTTATTTTGGGATCAAATAATATGAAGATAGTGGTGAGTGAAGATGGAAAATAAAAGAAAGAAACTTGAGAGAAGACATTACCTCTATATCAGGTAACTCTTTTTGATTTGAGCCAAAGGCTACCTAGGAAAGTCTTCTGCCCAATGTGAGGCTTCTAAGAGTGAGAGAGGGATGTGGAGAGATAATATGAGCATAGTTTGGATGATCCAAGGGAATGAGAGGTGTGGGTAAGGGGGTAGATGTGGGGGTCTTTTATAAGAGGGAGGAGGGTCACTTTTGGAAGGTCTTGAAATTTTACTTTATTATAAAATGATTTTCTGATTTTAATGGTCCCAAAAAGATATATTTCAAAGATAAGGTGATAATGGTTCTAAATACATCCATAAAATAGGTTTTTTACAATGTTATGTCTTATATTTTTTCTAATATATTCATTTTATTTAGATCGGTCATTAATGTTTGAATTTATGCATCATCATGGTACCATAAATAAAATTATTTATATAATGTATAAAAAAATTTAAAAAATACCATGATGTAGGAAATCTGTCTACATTTCCAATGAATATTTATAGTCTATGAGATAATTTAAGTAAAAAAATTAAAATTGTTTTACTTAGTTGTTACATAGTTTGGTAATATTTTCCATTCATTAAAAATAATATGATAAAAGGTCACTATCACACAAAAGTGATTCCATGGGGTCCCTATGTTGGCACAAGGCATCCCATGGTCTGCCATGACACAACCATGAAAATTTGGACACATTTTGGGGTCATTTTATATTATTATGATATAATTTTACTACCCATAACTACCTAATTACCAATTAATCATGATAATTAAAGATAATTACCATCGTTACTATTCATAATGTTCAAAAACAAAAGAGTCTTAATTACATAATATGGCCCTTATAATTCCAAATATGGAATCCATTTTACCAAATTCCAATAACAGATATTGATGTAATTAATATAAAAAAAATTCTCATTGTCACAACCAAAGACAGGTTTCTAATAAGCAAAATTTATCGAAAGATTGACTTGTTTTTACATCCAATTGAATAGTGAAATTACATAACATGAATGAAATTTTATTAAGTGATAAAAAATCCATTACACTTTGAAAAAATTATAATAGCAATATAAATATATAATTAAATTAGATGAAAATGCAGTTTTAAAGTAAAATGCAGTATTTTTCACTATTCATTAAAAATGAACATTTGGCAGAACAATACAAAAAACATATGCAAATAAATTTGATATTCCAAATTAAAAAATGATGTCCATTTTACCAAATTAAAAACATAGATGTTTCATTAATTAATTTTATAATTAATTCCCGCTGTCAAAACAAATAGCGTGTTTTTAAGAAACAATATCTTTCAAAAGATTGACAATTGTTTATCTCCAATTTCAAAGTGAAATTAATTCCAATGACCACCATTGAATTAAATGGTAAAAATATATCTTAACTAAATTTTAAACCTAATTTAAAAGTTAATCTTTCCATATAAATAGATTAGATTTAAAGTAGGTTTTGAATTAAAATACATCATTTTTACTATTCATTAAAAATGAAATTTATCGGAAAAATAAAAAATATTTAGACAATGTAAATTTTTATGTCACGATTCTAATGAAGGATTTTATTTTTTTCAAAAATAACATATAAAATTGTCAAAAAGTGGATTTAAAAATGTTTTTCCTTCAACATGTATTAAATCGACCTTTTGAGGAATATTAGAATATTTATGATTAAAATTGGATTCATTCTCATTTTAAGCCACTATCATTTATTGGGTATCTGTTAAGATATTTAACATATATATATAATCATTTTGTAGTTAGTTCTGTTCATTCCTGCCATTACAACGTCTAGGCATTGACTACGAATATAAAAATTTATTATTATATTATTAGCGTACAACCTATGATTCCAAACAAACTCATTGTTGTGTATTCGGTACACCATCGAACATAACATTCCCTTTAAATTAATATTAATATTTTATTCAAAAAAATTTATAAATATGAAAAGGTCACATTCTTTATTTACCTGGGATGTTACATCATTCCACCCTTTTTGGAATTACTTCCCCACAATTTTAAAATAGGGATCATAAACTTTAAAGAAAGTACCGTATTGGAAAAGGAGTCAGTAAAACTATCACTTTAAATGAAAGAATGAGAATTAAAAAGGTCACCTGAGTTAACCCATACTAGGATTATATGTAAGAAAACATGGATATGGAATAGAAAAAAGGTTCAAGTTCTGATGGGGAGTGATAGAAAACAGGATTAGGAGGAAGTTAACCACAAAAAAATCACAATCTTTTGATGTTCGTAAACAGTATTTGATTACCTAGAACGAAACGAAAACCAAAAAAGTTTTTGTTTTACGTTACTTTTAATAATTTTGAGGAATTAATTTAATACATTGAATAAAAACCTAAGGAAATATACATACCTTAAGGTAGAATATCATCCTTTAATAATTTTCTACCAAAGCTAATCTTTTCTCCAAACGATGATCATTCAAAAAAACTCGGTCACATAAAAAGCACAAGAATCATCTTCTAGAGAATCACATAATCCAAAAAAGGAGAACTATATATTTCTCTTGTATTTATACATCAACTAAAACCAAAATGGTCAGTGCGAGATCATATAATCCCCAAAAAGGATAAAAAAAGCTTCTCTTTTTCTCCAAAATATGTCCAATAATACCCAAAGTTCATCAAAGACCATTCAATAAATAGTTATCCATAAAATTCATTCAATGTAATCCCAACTAATATTGAAACCCAAATCTATGAAGGATTTAATCACAAGTCATCCAAGGTAAATTTTAACATTTATCTCTGAATAACATCATTTACTCTTAGAGTCCCATATTGAAATTTAATTAACCTAATCACATAAACTCCATGATAGATTAATCATTTCAATAGATAACCCAAAATCAACTTATTCTTGATTCATAAGTACATCTAACTAAAAATAATTAGTCATACTAACCAGGGACTTTACATAGTCCAATGGTAGGTGATAAATACCAGTCGCACTTTGGTTGTGGGTTCGATTCCCAAAACTTCGTCTGACAAGACAGGTTGTCACCCTGTCTGCATGTTGTCCCTTTTAAAAAACTATATAATGTTATAACATTCCAATGAAGAGATAAATTCATCACAATAACCATAACATATTTAACCACAATGGTTATATAATAACATTCTTTTTGCATCCCAAAATGTATTAACTGGTAATTACCTCAAATTCAGGGATCTTATAAACCAAAATGGTTCTTTATAACTATATCCTCAATAGAAAAGATAATTATTCCTTGAATAAAATATTCATATATCAAACATCAAGTTTCCACATACTATAAAAAGTCATCTAATGTAATATCATCATCAAAAGAGCCGAAATACAATTAAGAATTTCACTATCCTAAAGTCTACCATAACTCTTGAACCCCATTTATGTTGACTTCTTACTCATTCAACATTCTTCATGATTCATTAACCATTCCTTTCCAACTTATTTTGAAATAATTCTTTCCTACAAACAAAATCATGAATCATATCCTAATATTTCAATAATAGGAAAACAAATGTTAAGAAATAATATGTACCTTTCATTGGCCAATGTCAGTTCCTTCATCATCAATTGGAATGGCATTAGGTATTTGTAAACGAATATTTGTATGATCTTGGTGATCCCATTCCCAAAACTACTTTGTAGGACATGTGGTTGCATAATGACCATGCACACCACATTTAAAACATTCAATTGATCCTTCAGAATGAACTTATTTCTCTTTACTAGAGTCAACTAGATGTTTCTTTTTTCTATAGCGGGTTCTTGCTTTATGAAATTCATTTCCACATCTATAGCATCTTTCTGTCTCTTTGAAACGTTTTCCTCTATGTTTATTTCCACATCTTTGAAAAATAAGTTTTTGAACATACATACCTTTATTATTATTACATGAACATCTATAGTGATTTGTTTCTTGCATATATGATGTCTTATAAAAATCAATAAGGTTCAGGTGGTCAATCATGAGTCCAGAAATTTGGTCGAGAATAACCACAAGAGTTCTCATTGCAGCTCCCATGTCATTTGGTTGCTTGTTCTAAAAACAGTCACAGTTTTCATCACATCCACTGTTACTTTGGTGCCTACTAGATCCAGTAATTTACTAAAACCAAAAATGTTAGTTTGAGTATATTAGTAAATCATCATATAATATCTTATAAGGATGGTAAATACTAAGATAAAATTATTCATGTAATATTAAACTCATTCACTTTTTCTATAAAATCTATTACCTTTCTGAAATCATAACCATTATGGTAATGTCAATTATGCTTAAAGAATACACTAACCTCTTATGTAATCTAAACCAACCTTTGATACCATCAATAAGGAACCATCCTTAAAATATTACATAATCATAAATTAAATGAATAACTCACATTGAGGATCTTTTTAGGTTTTGGGTTTTAGATAATTAGAACATAACTACTACATCACAATGATTGCAAAGTAGACATATCTACTCAGTTTCCATTTATTCATAAAATAAATACTCTTAAAAAATAAACATGACTAGATCCATGTTTTAGAAAACATTTCTTTCCATGATCCCATCCTTGACCCTATTCATCTTTAAGTCCTGTGGAAAACATTTCAAAAATATGGGATGAGCATAAAAAGCTCAGTAAGTGTTATAACAATACAGAATGAAAACCCTAGTCCATGTATACATAAAATTCAATGAAATAATACTTTATTCCTAAAACAAAAGCACTTTAACATACATCATGAAATCATAAGATTTATGAATAACTCATAGAAATCATAAGACATAAAGGCATCTTAAGGCAGTCATAACATTCTTACGTAGGGAGTAACCATCAGGGTTACATTTAAATACCCATCATAGTTTATTCCCTAAATCTCTTCATATAAACAAAAGACTTTAACTCCTTCGCGTTACCCAGTGCATTAGAGAGCTATCTCAAGCTCACCCACCCTTAGTTTATCAAAGAACCACGTGACTTCTTAAACAATTCCCAAGAACCATAACATAATCTTATCACATAAAACATGCATAAAGGAAACATAACTTTTCTACATTTCAATCACAAGATATCTATAAAACACATTGATATAATAAAAAAATTATCAAAACCATTTTCAATACAAAAAAAATGAAATTTAAAACATGGTATTTATTTTTAAATTACCAAAAGTTATGGCTTGTAGAGGTAGCTGAAACTCAAATAATGGTCACGGTGGTGGAGAAGTTGTTGCCGCTGCTTATGTAAGACAAAAACATTCCTTTTTTAATTTAGTAAAATGAATAATGAAAAAATATTTTTTTAATGAAATGAAAAGTCAAAAGGGTTTTATACACCATATAAAATAATGTCATGTAGAAATCAAAAGATTCCTTAATGAAAGGAGATTAAGACGAAGTCCCGTACAAGGTCGGTATCCATAGATTAAAGATAAATCAATTAAATAACTATGTTTGAAAAATATAAATACACCCAATATATGTTTATATTAAGTTTAAAACAATCAGAGGACATCCACACATATTCATAGTACGACATAATCAAGAAGTAGAGGTCTAACCCAAATAATTGAAGTTGGATTAAGATGTTCCCTTACAGAAATTTGACAGCCTAACGACTTTACATTAAAATTCAAAAAATGAGTTGATGAAAGATAAAATGGTATCTCATCACTTGGAAATAATATTTACATAAATAAGGATATATAAAAACATATCCCAACATTAAGAATATGTAAATTAAAAGACCTAACAAAAATGAAGTCTTTTAAAAAGAAGAGTGTTAAAAGTTCCCTTAACGATTTGGGTAACATTCAAAACATACACCCCATGAAAGAAAGAATATACAATGTAGATGTAAATACCCATGACCAAAAGTATATTATACAAAGAAGAGAATAATGGGAAGTATATACAACACTCAAAAGAGATAGTGACAAATTTATCATGAATCTCATGCGAATAAAAAGTGAGTTAAAAACCCCTTACCTCATTGTAATCAATCAAGTCGTATGACCAAAAGATAATAAAAAACAAATAAATCACATAATACCATGAATATAAATATAATATTGATAATATATATTAAATAGCTTTACAAAATACACCACACGCATCATATATGTGGCGAACAATGGAAATCTCACGGAATTAAAAGTGAGAAATGAAATCCCTTACCTCAAGTCCGACTTGTCTTCTTCATTTCTTTATATTCTTAAATAATAAACATTGGTAAATTTATAATTTCATAAGTAATTCCTATAAATTTTATTATTAAATTCATATCACATATTATAATGTTATAATAATTAGTTAATTATGTGAGTTCATATCACATGTTTTGTCGATGTTCGGTACATGAGTAAAAAATAAATTTGTTTGAAGTGAATTATCCATGTAGTTATAAGTAAATAATCTATTAAATGGTGTTCACGATTTAAATATCATATATATTCAGTTTATATGTATTTATTAATATTCCATGTTGTTTGGAGATACGAAATGAAATGTACCATTCATGGAGACGGTAGGCCGTACGTACGCATGAACGCTACCTTCATTTTTTTTGTCATAGTAATGGTATTTAAAACAAATTTAGACATATATATATTATAATTATTGTATAATATATAATTTATATAGTTAAAAAAATTTAATTAATTAAATTCTATATAAATTCCATGTTTGGCATGAACGAGTCACATCACTTGAGGGGGATGTTTTCCACACATCCTTTTATGAAATTATCGCATTTGAACAACATGAAAAGAATATAAGTATGTTTTAAATATAAAATATAGAAGCATTTAGAGGACATAAAAATAATATGTATCATATAAAAATATAGTTCAATCATAATGGCAACCATGAGAGGTTTTAAAAGAATATTGAACAATCATCGTTTCGTGAAGCAGTAATTCACCACAAATAGAAAAAGTATGCTCTTTAACCATTAGATGGAGGTGTTTGTATGGGTATGTAGAATCCTTATCATAAAAATTCCTAGTATATTGAAAAAACTAGTGTTATTGTGGGATCAAATAATATGAAGGTATTGGTGAGTTAATAAAAAAATAAAGGAAATAAACTCAATAGAAGACATTACCTCTAAATCGGGTAACTCTTTTTGATTTGTGCCAAAGGCTTACTTGGAAATAAATCTGCCCAAATTGAGGAATATAGGAGTGATAGAGGGATGTGGAGAGATAATATTAGAAAAATATGGATGAGCTAAGGGCTTGAGAGGATTTGGTAAGGTGGAAGAGTTGGGGGAATTTTATAAGAGGTAGGAGGGTCACTTTTGGAAAGTCTCGAAATGTTACTTTATTATAAAATGATTTTCGGATTTTAAAGGTCCCACAATAATATATTTAGAAGATAAGGTGATAAGGGATATAAATCCACCCATATAATAGGTTTTAAACTATTTTATGTCCTACATTTTACCTTATCTTTTCATTTGATTTAAATCGTTCATTAATGAGGTAATCACTGCATCATCATGGTGTCATAAATAAAATTATTTATTTAAGGTCTACATGTTATAAAAAATGATGTAGGAAATATTTTTAGATTTCCAATGACTATTTATAGTCTAATATATCATTTATGTATTCAATATTAAAATTTTTTTACTTTTGTGTTACATAGTTTGGTTATATTTTCCATTAATTAAAAATAATATGATAAAAGGTCACTATCACAAAGAAGTGATTCCATGGGGTCTTTAAGTTGTAAAAATGCATCCCATGGTTGTCCATGACACAACAATGATGATTTGGACACAATTTTTGGTAATTTTATATTATTATGATATTATTTTATTACCCTCTACTACTTGATTACAAATTAATCACGATAATTAATGATAATTATCGTCGTTACTATTACTAATGTACCAAAACAAAATAGACTTCATTACATAATTTGGACCCTGTGATTCTAAACGTGGAATCAATTTTACAAAATTCCAAAAACAGAAATTTCAGTAATTAATTTAAAAATAATTCCCATTGTGACAACAAAAGATGGGTTTTTAAGAAGTAAAATTTATCAAAAGATTGACTTGTTTTTATATCCTATTGAAAAGTAAAATTACATACAATTAACAACATTGTATTAAGTGATAGAAACATAATTAAATTACACTTCAAAACCAATTAAAAGTGAAATCTAATTTTATTATTAAAATAGATGAAAAAATCTGTTTTGAAGTAAAATGAAGTATTTTTAACTATTCATTAGAAAAGAACATTTGTCAGAAAAATACCAAAAATTTATCCAATGTAAATTTGATATTCCTAATTAAAAAATGATTTCAATTTTACCAAATAAAAAAAAATTCATTAATTAATTTTATAATTAATTCCCGTTGTCAAAACAAATAGCGTGTTTTTAAGAAAAAATATCTATCAAATGATTGACACTTTTTTGGGTCCAATTTCAAAATGAAATTAATTCCAACGACTACCATTGAATTAAATGGTAAAAATATATTTTAAATACACTTTAAACACAATTAAAAAGAGAACTATATAAATAAATTTTATTAAAAGGAGGTTTTGAATTAAAATACAGCATTTTCACTATTCATTAAAAAATTAACTTTACTAGACAAATATAAAAAAATCTACACAAAATAAATTTTGATATCCCAATTCTAAATAAGGATTTTATTTTTTAAAATATAACATACAAAATTCTCATAAATTTGATTTAAAAAAGGCTCGCCATCAAAAAGAGGTTAATCGGCCTTTTAAAGAATATTAGAATATTTATGCCTAAAATTGGATTCATTCACATTTTAAGTCTCTATCTTTTATTGGGAAATTTTTAAAAATATTTAACAAACATATATAATCATTTTTTAGTTAGTTATATTAATTTCCTACCATTACAATGTCTAGGCGTTAACCACCATTTAAAATGATATTATTATATTATTAGTTTCCAATGTAAGAATTCAAAGAAACTCATTGTTGCATATTCCGTATGCCATCAAACATAGAATTCCATTTAAAGTAATATTAACATTTTATTCAAAAATATTAATAAATATGAAAATTTCAATTTTTTTATTTACCTGGGATGTTACACCTTCTCTCCTTTTATTATGTAGGGCTTCCATGTCCATGGTTCCTTTTATATAAACCCATTTCCCATCACCTATTTTTGTTTAAAATCAGATTTAATGGATGGAGCTCCGAGATAGTGTATATGGTTAATATTCTATGGTGTGTAAAAAAATATCTATGGAGATACAGAAGTAGATAGGTGGAAAGCTATTACATGAAAAATAATATGTTAAACATATTTTTCCACTATGAAATCAATTATTTTGTCAACTACTTTATAAACTAACAATTAGTAAATCTCATGATCATAACGATTTATTCTATTATTTCAATCAATATTCATAGTTATTTCATTATTGTTTTTCGTGATCACATATTTAATTAATTAATGATCATTATAGAAAGAACATAAACAAACTATCTTATGCATAAATATTATTAAGAAATTGTTAGTCACTTATGTAAACCCATGTAATATTAACAACATGTGATAAATATAATAATTGTCAATTTACACATAAAACAACAACATCCAATAATAAAATACTAAGTCAGTATATCCTTCCATTTCTTCTGGTAGAATAGAACCATAGTTCAATGTTCTTAACCAGTCCAATTTAGGGTGCGTTCAATTATAATAGAATTATAACTTGAATTTTTTGGTTTAATTAACATAGTTCACATCAAGATTTGAACTCTAAAAAATTTCTATGTGAAACTAATAGGCAATGGTTGAGAAAATCCCATTAAGGATTTCCGGATTGGGGAGTCCACTCAAGAGATCAACGAACTATGAGTTAATGAAGTTGGTATTTTTAATACCTACCTAAAACCAATAATGTTAATTGACCTACCAATTTTTGGGTAATGAGATGTGGAATATGTATCCATGCCACTTAAATTTCCAAGAATCCTGATATTCTAAATCTAATGGTGAGGGATATTGGGTTTTAATAAAATAGTGGCAGATTAATAAATATAATATTTATTAATTCGTCTAAATTTTATCAGATAAAGTAATAAAAATATATTCTCATTTTATTTTTAAAAACAAAATTAAAATAAAATCAAACATATATTTTCAATCCATACTTCAGAAGCACAACCTTGTCACTAGAACAAATTTCAAAGAATGGAAAAGGTGCATATATGTCATATTTCAACATGAAAGAAAATTGTATGTTATAGAAAATCCTATTCTTGTTTCCCCATGTCTTAAGGCATGTGATGAAAAGCTATATCTTAATGAGAAACATCTAAATAATGCTGCATATTTTCATTGATTCATGTTATCATCCATGCTCGATAATGTTTTCAAGAAAAATGAAGACATGGATGCATATAGCATGATGTATCAACATCAAATCTCTATCTATAGAAGAAAAGACGAGATATGTAAGATATATCTAATGATTTTTTTATTACTATTCATGGATATTATGCACTATATGGACCTCATGTAGTCAATGTTATTTTCTATTTCAAATGCTTTGTAATTTTAGTGATTAAATGTATGGTTGTGTGGCGTTCATATCTCATATTTTCATCAACAACCATGACCTTATCTAGTTTTATTTTGAATTACTATATGATCAATAATGAAGTGAGTCTTTCCGAACTTCTAACCCCAATTATCAAAGTGGATAAGGACATGGGGAAAGATAAACCTGTGGTATTTATGGTAAATAAGAAAATGAAGAATAAGTTAAAGGGTCCCAAGACCTATAATTAATCTAATTCTCTTGAGAACCATACTTCAATGAAGGGAAAGAACCATATGCAAGGAAATGAATGGGAGGTAGTGTGTTTTTCTTGGATAAATCCAAGAAAATAGAAGAGGAACTAAACAAAAAATCAATTGGAAGATAAAAGTGAATTTGTTATCGAGTTCAATATTTCCATTTATACGCATTGGTTATTAGATACAACTTTTGGTGATCACATCTATAACTAAATGTAGGTACATGGAATATTTTTAATGATTTCCAGAGTGGTGGATCTAACAAGAATGATTTTTGTTTTTAAAATATTCTTATTATGTACCCACGGTTACCAAGAACATAATTTCCATATCATGCCTGGATATGGGTGGGTTTATGTTAAAATTTGGAAATAAAAGAAGTTTATTTTATATGGACAACATATGTTATGATATGGAACATTTAATTAAATTTCATTATTAATTAAATTATAAATTCCATGTGTTGTAAATTGATAAAAAATCAAGCCCACATGACTCATACAACACCAATCATTGGCATCACCATATTGGTCATGTAAATGAGAATAATTTGATCAATATTTGTCAAAATGGATATTTATTCTCTTATGATATAAAACTACATGAAAGATTTCATGCTTGATTATAAGAGAAAATAACCAAACCATGATTTGCTGGACAGGGAGAAATGTCCTTCAATCTTACAGGACTGGTACACACTAATGTGTATGGACCATTTCTAGTAGAAGCTAGAGATAGATATTACCACTTTATTAAATTTACTAATGACATGACTAAAAATGGACATGTCTACTTGATGAGGTATAAGTCAGAGACATTTATGGAATTCAGGGAATTCAGGTATTAATATGAGAATCATCATGGTATAAAGAATAAGAATATTTGATTAGATTGAGGTGGTTAATATCTTAATCAAGATTTTATCAACATTCTACAGGTGTTTAAATATTATCTCTCTCCACCATAGACACCATAGAGGAATGGTGTCTTTGAAATGAGGAACTGTAAATTCTTAGACATGGAATGGTCGATAATGAGTCATGAATATTTTTATTATCCTTTTTTGGGATATGCACTAAAAACTATGGCATTCAAATTAATCTTATTACCATCTAATGTGGAAAAAGGAATTCACTTCGAATTATAGAGAGGAAAGGAAACCATTTATTCACATACATTTGAATGGGGTTGTAACATGTTTGATGAGGCCGTATCGAGAATCAAATTAGCACCTTAGGGAAGAAGGTGTATCCTTATAGGGTTTTCCAAGGAAAAATACAGATACTACCTATACTACACCATTGAAAATATTGTGATTATCTATAGACAATCCATTTTTATTAAGAGGGATCATATCCTCAAAAAGGATACTGGGATAATGATTTAATCCTTTGAATTCAATGATCAAGATACAAAGAGTTTGTATTGGAATAGATTCCATAGATCCTCATGAAATAATTGGTTCTTGAAACGCATGTACTTCATAGAAGAAAAAGATATGTAAGATAGCCAGAGTGATATAGTTTTCATGTCACTGAAGATGGGGACTCATTTTTGGTTGTCTATGATGGACCTATCTTATACATAGAGGTCATAGAGATCTCAGTAGTTGCAAGATGGAACAAATCCATGAATTTTGAAATGGATTCCATATATCATAACCATGTTTAGGTTCTGTTCGATGACCCAATTTATGTAACTCATGTTCGGTGGAAATGGTTATTCAAGTGGATACTAGATATGGATGGAAACAAAAATACCTATAAATAAAGGATATTAGATAAAGGGATTAAATAGTATCTAGGAATTGACTACGTTGTAACAATTAAAATGGTTTCTGTGTTTAAATCCATTATAATTATACTTGTTATAGAATTAGGCCATCTATGAGATTTGGTAGGTGAATGTTAAAACATGATTCCTTAAAGGGAACCTTCATGCAGATGTCTATAAGAAAAAACTAGAATGTTTTGTGACTCCAGGTGATGAAAAAAGTTTTTCATGATGCAGATATATGTTTATGGATTAAATCAAGAATCAATTTCATGGAAAATTCAATTCAATGAATCAATAAAATAATTTGGAATTATTAATAGTTAATTTGATCCATATATTTACAAGTGGTTTAATGAAGATTTATTCATTATAATAGTAGTGTATTTTGATGAAATATTACATATTGGAAATTGCAAACCAATATTACATTCGGTTAAGGACTGGTTAAAGAAGCATTTAACCATGAAGAACCAAGGATAAGTAGCCTATATTTTAGGGATGAATATCATCAGTGATATATCCTATAGGATTCTTAGACTATGTCAAAGTGAATTAATTAACCAGATTATAAAGAGAATTATTGGTGAAAAATGAAATAGGGGATTGTTTTTAGTGTCACATATTTTACAACATTCTAAGAAAATGTGTCTTGAAACAAAGCTGGAGAAAAACATAATAGGTAATATCCCATAAGCTTTAGAGATAGGATAAATCATTTTCTCCATGTTAGGTACTGGAGTTGATGTTGCTTATTCATTGATCATGGCTTGTAGATATCAAAATAATCATGGAGAATAAAATTGTTCTTATGATAAGACTATCCTTATGTATCTTAGATGAACTGAGGATATGTTCCTGGTGTATGGAGGAGATGAGGATCTGGTCATTAGGGGTTATATTGATGCTATTTTAAAACCATATCAAAATGATCTAATGTCTCAACAAGGATATGTTTTTGTCTCAATGTAGGAGCTGTGAGCTAGAAGAGTTCCCAAAATATGGTTATCATTGACTCTAGAGAGGATTCTTAATATAGAGCATCTTCTGATGAAACCATGGAAGCCTTTTGTATTTGGAACATTTTTCTGAAGCTTAATGTGGTGCCTAGTAGTAATAACCTGATCACATATAATTATCACAAAACTAAAGTGGTAGCTCTTATAAAAGAGCCAATGTCATGCTAATGGGAAAATTACATACTCTGGACATATCAACTCTTCATATACTTTCATTATAGTGGTGGATTTGCATTAATTATATTACCCATGAAAGAAAATGTGAGTGAACCCTTGACGAAAGGATTGTCTCTGTAAAGTCATCAGTATTATGTGATATCTAACACACTGAAGGTTATTAGTAGTTGGATCTGTTGCAACTGGAAGTATATTGGAGTTGGTTCCATTGAAGAAACTTCTTTGTACAACATGATAAATTGTATTCATGGTTTTGAATAATAATAAAATCCTTGTCATATCATGATCATTCTTCTATATAACATAGTATGTGATAATGTCTTAAGAGTAGTTTTCACCCTAAAGGTCATGGTAGTTTCCTGATATGATGATAACCCGGATGTGTAGTGACATTATTCCTGAATAAATGTTATATAGTTGGATGATATCATTTTAAGGATAGAAATGATACATAATATCATGGTGTTGAATCATAGGACTTTGGTCACAATCTCATGGTGTACACCCTTAGTGATATCAAGTTGGTTATTCTTATAACGAGACTCTCTAGTAGGAAATCAACGTTTACATGTGTCATTGGATGTTCTTATTTGCAGACGTGTCTATTTTTCCATAAACATTAAGACTATTATTAATTAGTATTATGATTCATTAACATTAATTTATTGAAATAAACCATGACGAATGATATTCTTCATGAGGTAGGATATGTTTGATGTGTCACAAGTAATGTTTGATTAATGAACCATGCAATAAAGGATCTCTGTAACAACCCGAGATTTTATAAGATTTATTCTTTTTAATTTCATTGATGTCTTGTGTTGTACGCTACTCCAAAATTATCTTGCACTATACGCAATACTGTATTAGCTTGCATTATACGCAACACTAATCTTGGATCGTGTTAAACACAATTTCATGTTTGTTTTGTAGAAATTACTCTACGCAACATTAAGTATAGTTTTTTTAACGCATAAATGAAATAAGTTTTGAATTATGTAATAAGCAAAACAAAAGGGAGCTTTCACTACATGCATCCCTGACTTGGTTTGCATTACATGCAATCACGACCTTCCTCGATAGCGTGTGTAGTACGCAATATCGAGTTTTACTAAACAACGATATATTATTATAATATTATAAACTATCTGTTATGAATAGTATTAACAGAATTTTAAATTTTATAACATTATTATTAATCTTACATATTTTCTAGAACATGGTATGAGAACAAAATAAATATTTTGGGTAAAATAAGTATTTTTCAAAAAATGCAATTTTACCGCCTTTTGATGGCACACCCACTTTAAATCTAGTTTTTATATTTTTATAAGTTCAATTTTAAAAAATAAAATTCTTATTTGGAATTAGGATATAAAATTTTACTTTGGATAAAATTTTCATATTATTCAGGTAACTTTCATATTTTGATGAATAGTAAAAACACGCGATATATTAATCAAAAATAACTTTTTTCATCGTAATACTTTATATGGTTAAATTATAATATTGATTGGTTTTAAAATATAAATATAATATATTTTTACCATTTAATGTAATGTATGTCATTAGAATTGATTTTACATTGAATTCATAGGTAAAATCATTTCAATCATTAACAATGTTTTAACTTTTAAAACCTGTTTTCTCAACAGCGGGATTAATTTTAAATTAATTAATTCCACTTATATGTTTTGAATTTGAAAAAATGGACATCATTTTTGAATTTATAATATCAAATATAGCTTAGGCTGAATTTTTGGTATTTTTCAGAAAAACTTCAATTTTTGATGAATAGTGAAACCACTAAGTGGTAGTTAAAAAAACTGAATTTTTCATAAAACTTAATTTTACCGCTTCTGTGAATGGAATTTTGAAAATTTAACAGACACGGTTGATATCAGAAAGTAAAATGTGGTTCAATGAGATGAAAATAATTTTTTGGTGAATAGTAATGTTTTACTTTTTTTACCGCGGTTAATAGTAAATAGGGTAATTAAAGGAAAAAACGACATTACTATTACCCTAACACATGTCCTAATTCTATTGGATAAGTGTATTTCGACAAAAAACAATCTTATGAATATAATATGACTATTTAGGTCCACTAGGATTATATTAGGACATTTAATATTATTTTATTTAAAGAAGAGATAAAATAGTTCAAATCAATGTTTAAAAACTAAAACATTTTTTATATAGGGTTACACATAAGATAAATTCGATTATAAATATTAATTAGAAATATAAAAATATTTCCTACATAATGGTATTTTATTTATAATTTTTAGACTTTAAATAATTTAATTTATTTATGACACAACGATGATGCAGTAATTACCTTATTCAGAAAATATTAACATAATTGATGTTATAAATGCCCAAATAAATGTAATTTTAGACTTTTTATTAATTCCACTAATTTTCTAGGTTAATATGACATGTTAGTATTAAATTAATTAACTTTTTTCGAATTTATCATTCTGTTATGATTTTTAAAAAAATCATATACCAAATAGTGTCAAAATTGACATATAATAGTTTTTAAAAGAAATATTATATTATTAATTGTTTTTTAATTCCTAAAAATATATGTCTCGGCCAAATGACATAGATAAGGATATATATATTAATAATAAACAACTTGGGGTTCGTTTGGCATGTTATAGTAAGTTTATTAACTATATAGTGTAAGAAAACAAAAAGACACGGTAAAAGTTTAATTATTTAACTTAGAGTTAAATCAAATTGATAAGGTTAAAATAATAACCTAAACTTGTTTGAATCATATTGGATGAGAGGATTTCGACCCATACTCACTTTATCTTCGAAATAAGACCATTTGCAACCATTATAAACCGAATTTGACCTTAATATAAAATAATATTTTGAGATTTTCCTAATGTGCTCCTCTCCTCCCTTATAAAAGGGCACCTCCTCCCTCTCCTCCTCACACCAATTTGAGTATTAAAGCTCGGCCAAACCCTGAAAAAATCTCTTCTCCACTTCCATAGTATCATCCTAGAGGTCCTGGTCTTCTTCAAAGACCATCCTTAGTTCTCTAAGAAGAGGTTAAGAAAAGGCGCGTTAAAAAGAGGTAATATCCATTACCAATCTTTTTCAATTTCTTTCTTCTTCAACATCTTTTGCTTTAGTTGTTTCATGAAAAAGTAATAACATAAATATTAATTACATACTGATATGTTATTATAAATATGAAACAACCCAAATTCACATTCTTTCCATCCTACGAAAAAATGAAATCACCGCGTGTGCGTACGTATGGAATACCGTCTCCCCGCCGTGGTGTAATCTATTTTCCACCACCACCTTACTTGGATGGGTATAATGGTGTAATAAGTAACTATATATGATTATAATAAAGTGATATTGATTCTGAAATTGTATAAATACAGTTCAATACAATTCCACGACCATGGGAACAATATCATCACTCGTGCGTACGTACGGACTACCGTCTCCACGACGCGATGTGATTCATTCTCCATGATAACCATTCAAGAATGATTACAATGTATGTATAATGAATAATAATGGTATATATACAACATAATAATGCTACTGGATTTATGTATATATATATATATCATCTACTTACTTCCATTCAAGACAATAAGGAATGGAAAACAGCGTTCATGCGTACGTACGGACTACCGTCACCATGAAAGGTGTGTTTCATTTCATTTATCTATCTATTATATATATATATACTGAATATATATGATATATAAATCATGTATTATATTATGGATGTAAGGTAATCATGATATAAGTAATAATAACGTCAAGAAACAACAAGTCCAAACGCCTACGATAAATGAAACGATTTTACCCAAAACGCTTCTTTAACATTGAATTTAAAAAAGAACGGGTAATATAAAGTCATAAGTGAACCATATATGATATCATAACAATGAATATGATTATGTAATAAGTCAATGACATTATTTAAATCATTATACAGGAGTTTCGGATACGTACAAAGCATATCGGACCTAAGGTAAGGGATAACTTTTCCAATCTCGTTTTTATCCAAGATTGTTTATTCGTAAGTATTTACTGGGGTTATTTTATAATCCATGTCAATGATTTCTCAAAATGTTTTTATAAAATCTTTCCTATTATTCCATGTATGTTTAAATTCATTTTTACCATTTTTAACACATGGTATGGAAGGAATCTTTTGTCATTTTCAATACGGGTTAATTTTTCACTTTTCTGACAAAAGTAAGAGAAGAATGTTTTTTTAACTTATACGGCATGAAAGGATTTTTAAGGTTTTATAAAGACTTATTTTCATGAAGCTTCATTCAAAATATTTCATGAATATTTGAAAAAAAATCCTTTTCTTTTAAAATTTCATGACATTTTGTGAAAAGAAAATGATTTTAAAGAAGAAAGGATATTTTCCTCAAGAATTGATTTCAAGGGTTTTATAAAAAAACATTTTCCATCTAAGATAACAATATATCATAAGTGTATGATTCAAGTATAATGTCTCTATGAGTTACATGGTTTCAATTTTCTTATGATGATATCCATTTCTTTAATATGGATTATGTGATGATGTGATGATGTTTATGAAACCCATTTTATTCGTTGGGTTATTATGAATGATGTATGTTTATATTGTGGCACAAGTATGAATGATTTCATTATGAGATGGGTGGGACCTATATCTCCCTCCAATGCATTGGGTAAAGATTTATATCTCATGAGATAGACATTACTAGAATGGTAAGTTAATTCGATTCAGTACAGGACTGAATGAGGAGTGAACTCTATTCAGAAAGGGACTTTTTCCACTAAGATGGTCTTGGAAGCAATGCCTTGGCTACTATGGAAATCATAACAAGTGCTTAAAGGATGCCACAAATTACATGTTTTATTCCCATGATTTGTTCCTTTATGATATATTCCTTACGTGCTTCCAAGATTTAGGTCTTTTCTCATGATTTTGATGTTTAGATTTTATGTTCAAGTTATTGCATTCAAATGTTTATGGATTATTTCATGATCTTTATGCTTACCCTTACTGAGCATTTGAGCTCACCCTTTTATATTTTTTCTTTTCCCCGAGATTCAAAGCTTGGTTTTAGGTAAGAAAACAAAAGGTTAAGATATTTATGGGAGATTTTGAAGATCTTTCACCATGATTAGAAGATTATTTCTCCGAGTTTCCAAAGTCACTAAACTATTATGGTCCTTGTGTGTTTGTTTTCATTATGTATCAAGTATTTCTCAAATTTAATGTAATGTCCATGTACGTCAAGCTTTGGGTCTCTACAGTTGGTATCAGAGGAAAGGTTTAGTTAACCTTTGGAAACTAGGACTTGAGAAATTTATTGAGATCCCTAGAGATATTTCTAAGGTATGTCTAGGGATGTCCCTAAAGTTACGTATAAGTATAGGTTATAGTCATAGAATTACAGTAAAGATCTTAGAATTTAACCTGAGATGTTAGATATTGAAGGTAATCCCCCTTGATTATGATTTTGGTCTCTCACACTATTCTTTTTGGGTTTTAGAAAATGGCTGGAAACTGGAAGATTTACGATAATGGAGAATATGATGGACAATGGAATGATATTCTTCATGATCAAGCAAATGAAATGGGATTTGGATTGTGAAACATCGTTATTATGCCTAATAAGAAATCTCATAATATGATCAATAATCTTAACTTTGGTAAGTTTCCCAACTCAGATAATAAGAGAAAGATGGAGTTTCATGATGATCATAGAGGAAAGAAAGTTCAATTTCCCTCATGTAAATCATGTGGTAAGAGGTATCAAGGAGAATGTTTCAAAGGAACTGGAATATGCTTTGGGTGTGGAAAAGAAGGACACAATGCTAGTAATTGTAAAGGAAAAGGTTCAGTTAACACCATGGAGATGGATAATGGTATTACTAAGACGTCAACAATGGTTCAGTGTTTTAAATGTTGGATGAATGGGAATTATGCAAACCAGTGCCCTAGGGGAAAATCTCATAAAGAGAATCACCATGGTCATATGGGTAGTATTTATGTGGATGATGATGAAGAGACTACAATTGATATATGAGATGGAGGAAATGATGAAGCTCAATCAGTGGTTTAAGAAGGTAGTGTAATGATTGTCTGTTTATCAAGAATAATGTATGGTACTATGGAATAAAGACACATCTAAGGATTGTTACACTTTTGTTTTTCCTAAATTATTTGAAAGTATATGTTGAATGGTACCGGTGACCATGAAAGGTTATTCAAATATTTTTGGGAGGTAGATGATATGTGCATAATGAAAGGATAAGGTGACAATAAGATGTTTGATAGTATTCTTGAGCTAATGACTGATATAAGGACAAAGTGATATCATGGTTTGAGTATACAGAATTTTGGGATTTTGGTATGTGGAAAGAGTTAACTTTTGACATCATTCATGTTTTCACTAAGGTTCAATGGGTATTAATTTTTCAAGAGAATACATGATTAAGGTATTGACATGTTTGGAATGTGACCAATAAGATATATTGTATGATATATGGGGAATAAAAGATGGCATTCTCATGCTTGGTTGATGACATTTAAAGTAATTGTTTTCTTTATATAATAAGATTGGACAGAAGTATTTTGGATAAGCCTAAAGATTTGAAATGGATTATGTTGGACATAAGTTAGTATTGTTTAAGGCTAGAAGATTTTTTTCGATACTATTGCAGGAATGTTATAATAGTGTATTTTTAGAAAAAGGGACAACCCATAGGACGTGTGACAACCCGTCACGTCAGAAGAGGATGTGGGAACCGAACCCACAACCGAAGTGCGACAAGACTTTATCACCTACCACTGGCCTACAGGAAGTCCCTGGTTAGTAGAAACTAGTTTTATTATATTAAGCAGTATGATATATGATTTATAAGTCCATTTTAGGAACTATATACTATTAATCTCACTATAGATGGACTTATGTATATTTAATAAATTTTTCTATCCATTTGTTTGAGATAGATGGAATGACCTATCATTCTATCGTTTGATCTGCTAACACTTCACGGAAGACAAATTCTACTTCATTTATTTAAGAGATGAAGTGGAAATTGTTCAAGGAACAAACAATAGTGAGATTGTACAAAAATCAAGTAAGTATTTCTTCTAATTCAAATTTTGAACTTTAGGGAAAGGATATTAATAATGTTGTCCTCGTACTCTTATATCTGATGAATCCGATGGTACGTTAGATCATCACAAATCTATGGTTTTGTGATTGTTGGCTTTTTTTCATAGCCATGTCCTCTACCACTCTCCATCAGAACTTGATGGTTAGATTTCTCTTCAATAACCATATTTTTACCTATGTGGAAACCCAGTGATTAGTTAATTTGGGTAACCATTACATTTAATACTTTAGTTTTTTAAAGATAGGTTTTGATATTCCCTTTTTACAATGTCGGTTTCTATTAATGAAAATTTCAAGTAGTAAACCATTTATAACCCCGACGAATTTCGAGGGCGAAATTCATTTTAAGGGGGGTAGAATGTAACAACCTGAGATTTTATAAGAATTATTATTTCTAATTTTGTTGATGTCTTGTGTTGTACGCTACTCCAAAATTATCTTGCGCTATACGCAATACCGTATTAGTTTGCAGTATATGCAACACTAATCTTGGATCGTGTTAATCACAATTTCATGTTTGTTATGTAGAAATTACTCTACGCAACATTGAGTATAGATTTTGTTTAATTCATAAATGAAATAAGTTTTGAATTATGTAATACGCAAAACTAAAGGGAGCTTTCACTACACGCATCCCTGACTTGGCTGGCATTACACGCAATCGCGACCATCCTCGATAGCATGTGTAGTACGCAATACCGAGTTTTACTAAACAACGATATATTATTATAATATTATAAACTAGCAATTTTGAATATTATTAACTGATTTTTAAATTTTATAACATTATTATCCGTCTTACATATTTTCTAGAACATGGTATGAGAACAAAATAAATTTTTCGGGTAAAATAAGTATTTTTCAAAAAATGCAGTTTTACCTCCTTTTGATGGTACACCCACTTTAAATCTAATTTTTGACATTTTTATAAGTTCAAATTGACAAAATAAAATTCTTCCTTGGAATCAGAATATAAAAATTTACTTTGGATAAAATTTTCAAATTATTCTGGTAACTTTCATATTTTGATGAATAGTAAAAACACGCTATATTTAAATCAAAAACAAATTTTTTCATCGTAATAATTTATATGGTTAAATTATAATATTGATTGGTTTTAAAGTATAAATCGAATATATTTTTACCATTTAATATAATTTATGTCATTAGCATTGATTTTACATTGAATCCATAGGTAAAATCATTTCAATCTTTGGCAACGTTTTAACTTTTAAAACCTGTTTTCTCAACGGCGGGATTAATTTTAAATTAATTAATGCCACTTCTGTGTTTTGAATTTGGAAAAATGGACATCATTTTTGAATTCCAAATATCATATATATCTTAGGCTGAATTTTTTGTATTTTTCGGAAAAACATCAATTTTTGATGAATAGTGAAACCACTAAGTGATAGTTAAAAAACTGAATTTTTCATAAAACATAATTTTACCGCTTCTGTGAATGGAATTTTGAAAATCCAACAGACACGGTTAATATCAGTAAGTAAAATTTGGTTCAATGAGATGAAAATAATTTTTTGGTGAATAGTAACTTTTTACTTTTTTACCGCAGTTAATAGTAAATAGGGTAATTAAAGGTAAAAACAACATTACTATTACCCTAACACATGTCCTAATTCTATTGGATAAGTGTATTTCGACCAAAAACAACCTTATGAATATAATATGACTATTTAGGTCCACTTGGATAAGATTAAGACATTTCATATTATTTTATTTAAAGAAGAGATAAAATAGTTAAAATCAATGTTTAAAAACTAAAACATCTTTATATAGGGTTACACATAAGATAAATTTGATTATAAATACTCATTAGAAATCTAAAACGATTTCATACATAATGGAATTTTATTTGTAATTTTTAGACTTTAAATAATTTAATTTATTTATGACACAACGATGATGTAGTAATTACCTTATTATTAAAATATTAACATAATTGATTTTATAAATTCCCAAATAAATATAATTTTAGACTTTTTATAAATTCCACTAATTTTCTAGGTTAATATGACATGTTATTATTAAATTAATTAACTTGGTTCGAACATATCATTCTTTTATGATTTTCACAAAAATCATATACCAAATATTGTCAAAATTTACATATAATAGTTTTTAAAACAAATATTATATTATTAATTTTTATTTTATTCCTAAAAATCTAAGTCTTGGCGAAATTACATAGATAAAGATATATATATTAATAATAAACAACTTGGGGTTCTTTTGGCATGTTATAGTATGTTTATTAACGATATAGTGTAAGAAAAAAAAAGACACGGTAAAAGTTAAAATTATTTAACATAGAGTTAAATCTAATTGATAAGGTTAAAATAATAACCTAAACTTTTCTAAATCCTATTGGATGAGAGGATTTCGACCAATACCCACATTATCTTCGAAATAAGACCATTTCGAACCATTATAAACTCAATTTGACCTTAATATAAAATAATATTTTGAGATTTTCCTAAGGTGCCCCTCTCCTCCCTTATAAAAGGGCACCTCCTCTCTCTCCTCCTCACACCAATTTGAGCATTCAAGCTCTGCCAACCCCTACCAGAATCTCTTCTCCACTTCCCTAATATCATCCTAAAGGTCCTGGTCTTCTTCAAAGACCATCCTTAGTTCTCTAAGAGGAGGTTAAGAAAAGGCGCGTCAAAAAGAGGTAATATCCATTACAAATCTTTTTCAATATCTTTCTTCTTCAACTTCATCTTCTTTAGATGTTTCATGATAAAGTAATAACATCAGTATTACTTATATACAGATATGTTATTATAAATATGAAACAACCCAAATTCACCTTCTATCCATCCTACGGAAAAATGAAATCACCGCGCGTGCGTACGTACGGAATACCGTCTCCACGCCGTGGTGTAATGTATTTTCCACCACCACCTTACGTGGATGGGTATAATGGTGTAATGAGTAACTATATATGATTATTCTAAATTGATATTGATTCTGAAATTGTATAAATACACTTCAATACTATTCCATGACCATGGGAATGATATCATCGCTCGTGCGTACGTACGGAGTACCGTTTCCACGACGCGATGTGATTTATTCTCCATGATAACCATTCATGAATGATTATAATGTATGTATAATGAATAATAATGGTATATATACAACATAATAATGCTAATGGACTTATTTATATATATATATTTGTCCTGTACTTACTTCCATTCAAGATAATAAGGAAAGGAAAACATCGTTCATGCGTACGTACGGACTACCGTCTCCATGAACGGTGTGCTTCATTTCATTTATCTATCTATAATATATATATATATACGGAATATATATGATATATAAATCATGTATTATATTCTGGAAGTAATTGAATCATGATATAAGTAATAATAACTTCATGAAACAACAAGTCCAAACGCCTACGATAAATGAAACGATTTTACCCAAAATGCTTCTTTAACATGGAATTTACAAAAGAACAGGTAATATAAAGTCATAAGTGACCCATATATGATATCATAACAATGAATACGATTCTTTAATAAGTCAATGACATTATTTAAATCATTATACAAGATGTTCGGATACGTACGAAGCATATCAGACCTAAGGTAAGGGATAACTTTTCCAATCTCGTTTTTATCCAAGATTGTTTATTCGTAAGTATTTACTGGGGTTATGTTTATCATCCATGTCCATGATTTCTCAAAATGATTTTATAAAAGGTTTACTATTCTTCCATGTATGTTTAAAGTCATTTTTACCCTTTTTACCACATGGTATGGAAGGAATCGTTTTTCGTTTTCAATATGAGTTACTTTTTTACTTTTCCGACAAAAGTAAGAGAAGAATGTTTTTTTAACTTATACGACATGAAAAGATTTTTATGATTTTATAAAGACTTATTTTCATGACTCTTCCTTCAAAATATTTCATGACTATTTGAAACAAAATCCTTTTCTTTTAAAATTTCATAACATTTTGTGAAAAGAAAATGATTTTAAAGAAGAAAGGTTATTTTCATCAATAATTGATTTCAAGGGTTTTATAAAAATCATTTTCCATCTAAGATAAAAATATTTCATAAGTGTATGATTCAAGTATAATGTCTCTATGAATTACATGGTTTCAATTTTCTTATGATGATATCCTTTTCTATAATATGGATTATGTGATGATGTGATGATGTTTATGAAACCCATTTTATTCCTTGGGTTATTATGAGTGATGTATGTTTATTTTGTGGCACAAGTAAGAATGATTTCATTATGAGATGGGTGGGACCTATATCTCCCTCCAATGAAATGGGTAATGAATTATATCTCATGAGATAGACATGACTGGAACTGTAAGTTAATCTGATTCAGTACAGGACTGAACGAGGAGTGAACTCGATTCAGAAAGGGACTTTGTCCACTAAGATGGTTTTGGCAGAAATGCCTTGGCTATTATGGAAATCATAACAAGTGCTTAAAGGATGCCACAAATTACATGTTTTATTCCCATGCTATGTTCCTTTATGATATATGCCTTACGTACTTCCAGTATTTAGGTCTTTTCTCGTGATTTTGATGTTTAGATTTTAGGTTCAAGTTATTGCATTCAAATGTTTATGGATTATTTCATGATCTTTATGCTTACCCTTACTAAGAATTTGAGCTCACCCTTTTATATCTTTTCATTTCCCCAGGATTCAAAGCTAGGTTTTAGGTAAGAAAACAAATGGTGAAGATCTTTATGGGAGACGTTGAAGATCTTTCACCACGATTAGATGATTATTTCTCCGAGTTTCCAAAGACACTAAAATATTACGGTCCTTGTGTGTTTGTTTTCATTATGTATCAAGTATTCCGCAAATGTAATGTAATGTCCAGGTACATCAAGCTTCGGGCCTCTACAATCTCTCCCTTCCATTTATTAACAGTATATGATATCTTAGGCCCTTTGATTGAAATTATATAGCCAAAATAAATACATGTCCATGTTGTTCTATAGGCAAGGACAATTTCTGGGTAGTCAAAGAAAGAGAGATTGAGAACATAGTTAGAAGGCAATGGCATTCAACCTTCTTAATTTGTGATATCAAGATAAAGGGAATATATTACATGATAAGCGTTCATATGAGGTGACTTGTGGTTGTGACATTAACTTCTTTTCAATGGGTTCCTTAGAATACTTCTAGATGCTAGCCATGGACTTTAGGATGCTTCACCTAATTACACTGAGAAAGATACCTAGAAGATCAGACAGTAGGTGTATTGAGATGCTCAGTTAACTAATATATTTTTATTTATAATTTACCTAGTTGAATAAATATTTTTCCTATATGTTGTTTAATAATTATTCTGGTATTCTTGACAACATGATCCCATATTATTTTTTAATTTTTATTTATTAAATATAATATTTATTTTTAGATTGTTGAATAATGTTGTAATATTTATTTGATAAATAAGTAGATATTATTCATGGTTTGATAAATATTGTGGAGGAATGGAAGACTGAGATTAATGATATGATGAGAAATAATAATATTATATATTTTTTGATTAAATAATATTTAATTTTAATTTTCATATAATGATTATGTTAATAAATAAAAATACTTGTATTATTGTTTGACATGGGTATTTTCTAGGATTAAATAGATAATTAATGGAATGTATGAAATTATTTTATTTTCACCCTATTAATATAAGTACTCGAATTTTTTGTTTTCATATAAGCTAATTCATTTTATCAAGGTTGTGGAAAACGGATTTGGAGATTAATTTCAATCCTAGATATCTCCCTTCCCTGTGAATGCTCCCATGAATGGATAGAAATCCTCCCCCATCACATCAAGGCTAATTCTTTGGAAGATATTCTCAAGGCGATCAAAGGTGAAAGACACAAGTGATAGGATCTATCATGATAACACCCAGTGATTACTTCGGAATCATCTAGAGATTCTTATAATATGTGTGGATCTTTATTTGAGGAATTCTACACTTGGTTTCTATAATATAGCGATGTTGCACAAAAGATCTATCACCAGATTCATCAATGAAGAACTAATTCGTTAGATGTAATTATCAATTAATTAAATTTATTATAAATAATATGTGATAATCTTCTCTATTAGTTCGGGTGTGATTAAATTTTTCCATTCTAATTGGATTCTATTTTGTTTCTCATGACATTCATCATCGTACAAATCTCAGATTGATCAACGAACATGAAAAAACGAAATGTCAGGCACCACCCATCACACACTTCATTTGTAACCAAATCCTTGAGTATATTTTTTTATTAATTGGTTTCTATTTTATTTATGTGCTAAATAAATTCCATAAAATCCAAAAAAGATAACAAAAAGTAAATTATGGCTATATTATTCATAAAAGATTATCTAAAAAACATTTATTATATGATAATGTCTTTCTGGTAAAAATTATATAACTATGATTTAGTTAGATTTTATCCCTATTTATAAAAATTAAATTATTTATATAAATTGGGGTGATTTTACACTATTTGAATGGATTTGTTTTTTGATGTTTTCAATTGGTGTTTTAGTTTTTCTCTTGTGAGATTACTTAATAAATTTTATCTATCAACTTCTTAAACATGATGAAAACTTTTCAATCAAAAAATTATCAAATAAAATGAAATAAAACAAAAAATAATTTCATGTATGGAATGTATACAAATAATAATTTGGATACTCTATAATATAAAAACGTGGATGAACCAGATGGTTAGTTAGAGTAGAGGTACGATAATTCCATTTCATATTGGGTTACTAGTGACAATCTTCCATTCTGGGAAAACCATATATGTTATAGTTTAGTGTGATCAACCAATAATGGAGTTTCAAACATAAATTCCTATGGGATACTTATATATATTTTATTATAGGACCAAGTAGGTAGTTTGGACTCATGGACTGAGTAAGACTCATGAATCCATGGCAGGACCAAGAGTTATTAGTCAGGACTCATATTCATATGTGGGATATAGAAGTGGGTAGAATAATCAGCATTAGGGGTAGTGTCTAAGAGTGAGTATGTGTTTATAGAAGTTAAATGAATTGAGTATTCAAGAATTAAGCTAGCCACATGTGATCAATACAACATATTCCGAGCAATATAGAGATCCATCTATGGTTAGAGCTAGTTCATGAGTCTGGTGAAAATAGTTTTTTATGATGTGTGGGGTTGTATAATGTGAATATATTATATATGTGGGTCATGTTTGAATTGTGTGTCAAGTGGGAATTATGTTTATGTTAGATGACTATATAGATAGTCAAGGTTATTTGGACAAATGGGTGTCATACTAGGTTTATGTCAGGTAAATTGGGTGTGGTGAGACTGAATTGTTAAATCATATGGAAGGGAGTGCACATGGGAAGAATTGGTATATTGAGTTAGTAAAAAGTTTAGTCCAGGTATTTGGGAAGGGGATGGATGTTCTCAAAATCATTTCATAATTTTTATAATGTGAGAGTGGGAGTCTTGGGTTTTAAATAAGACTTGGATAGAAAGTATTCGAGATGCCTCAGGGATAAGATGTTGTTTGGCGGGATGTTTGTAATGTTCTTACTATTTGGAATAGTAAATAAGGTTGGTCCTTGTATCTACCATGAGATATTGGACCCTGTATCGGTGTTGGAAGTCTCATTATAGTCTAGGGAATGAGATTTCAAAATTATCCTGAGATCATAGCGGTATTTTTTATAAATTTTTTCATAGGTGTTATAACATTTTTTTAGTTATTAAATGGTTAAGATATGTTTGGAAGGCCTATAAATGAATTTTTATAGTTTTGGTGGGTTTTGGATCCTCTAGTATACATTGAATTATTTGAAAATGAAAACTTCCTTGAATGTTATTTCTAGTAAGTTAATTATTCTAGAATAACAATTCCTAGTAATATGTTCTAGTAAGATATTCATGTATGATATTTTTGTTATGATATTTCTAGTATGATTTTTGTTCTGGAATCAATATTCCTAATATGTTATTTCTAGGATGATATCACTAGTAAGGTATTTCATCAAGAATAACTATTTATAGAATTATATTTCAAGGGTGACATTTCTAGTATGAATGTTGTTATAGATTAATTTTTCATAGTAAAATATTTCAAGAATGATATTTATAGTAAGTTATTTTTTGGGAAGCATTGTTTCTTGTAAGATATTTCTAGGATGAATTTTATGAAAAATTGTTATTTCTAGAATCTAGTAAGGTATTTTGGGACATAATATTATATTTTCCATTAATAATGTTTATAAAGGATGAAAAATGTTTCCAAAACCTTTCATATATTGAATTAATTATTAATAATGTTTTAAAGGTATTTTAATGGATGATTTAATACTAGTGCATGGAGAATCATCTAGAATTAGGCTTTTAATCCTTTCTTCATCTGTGAGTGAGATCCCCACTACATCCTTTTAGAATAACATGTCATCTAAAGAAAGAGGGTGCTCTGGTTAAGGCTAATATTTTTCATGTGACTAATCTCTAGATTCCTTGGTATTTCATTCCCTCTTGATAAAAATTTCATATTTCAAGACTTTTTTCCAATATTTGTATATATTTCAATAAACATAAAATCAATCAGATTTTCTTGTGGAGTGAATATCTAAAATATATAGTATGTTGGTCCCCAGATATATCATATTTATAAATGTGTTATTTTTTATGTAATAAATAATTTCGGGTTTGGTAATGGTTGTGAGACTGTGAACAAAACCTCTTGGGAAATCTGTTCCTCTTATGGCTTACAAGTGGATAAACTCATGTGGGAAATAGTTGGTTCATTATAGTATAGCATAGTTTTGTGGTTTTAGAGTTTTATGGGAATGATTCCATATGTCAAAGATTTTATATTTATGAGATGAGATAGTATTGAGAGTTTTTTGAATGATAGGGATGGTGTTAACCATTGTAGTTTTTAGAGACAAATGTCCACTGGTTGTGTAGCCTAGGATATAAGTGATTATTACTCATAAAGGATTGTCTATAAGTTCATTGTGGTTGTGTAAAAATAGTTAATGTCCTAGAAGGTGGTTCAGTGCACCCATTGTTGGTGGCCGCCTATGTAGATTAAAATGAAAATGTGGATGGTGTTGACCATAAGTGTGAAAGAGGTTCTTGTTGTAGTGGCCACAATTATTGATGGGAGATACCATAGAATGGGTGGTTGTTTCCCTGAATGAGAAGAAATATATTAAATTATATTTATTATAGAGATTTGGCCATTTCTAGGGGTGTTGAGTTTGACCTATGATGTTTAGGATGATTATGGTGGATGTATAACCCGATTGACATGGATTTAAGTGGATGGATAAGGTCATTCTGGACTGATAGAGTATGGATGTATCATAACACTCAATCTTTTTCTAAAGCAGGTAATGTCACATCATGGATTGATGATCATAGGTATATTAGGTGTTGTAATTAATTATTGATGACTTTTTATTTAATATTACATACATTTTTATATGTATTGATACTAAATTAGGATATTATTGTTGGCAGACTATTGCTTTCATACTAATTGGTTTCAGGAGCCCTTTAATATATATGGATTATTTATGTATATGAATTTTGTGACGGTAAAATGATCTATGTTAAGATATTTTATTGTAGTGATGTACTGGATGAGCATGGTTTGGATGGCATGATATTATAAACCATCTTGGTGGTTCCAAATTGTTAGACTGATAGTTCTTTTTGGTTATTTTTTACGTGTGTATAGATTTTCAGCCCACGGGTGATCTAGTTTACTATTTAATTATTGAATAACATGGTAAGTTTTTATCAAACTGGATGTTTGTATATTTGGACATATTTTTGAATATTTTTCATTTTGTTTAGGATGAATTGATTAGATATTATTATTAATTGTCACCATGGTATATACCCTATACACTATAACCACATAGAGCCTCAATTTTTAGTCGGAATCTTATTGCATAAGGGGAGGCACTCCTAAGGTCACATTGTGCATTGTTATTCCTGGCACCAATCAAGTGGTATGGGGAGATGGGGTGACAAGAAGAAGGATACCCCTTATACCCTCCTTGTATGTTTCCACATTTGAGTGGGAAATAGGGAGGGGGAAGATCCTCATATATCATTTCTCCAATAATAATAATGATGATGATGATAAAGATGATAATCATAAATATTATGATGATGATGATGATGATGATGTACAATATTAATAATCTTCTTTTTCACTACATCTAAAACCTGAAAATAGTATCCCAAAATTCAAATAATAAATTTGAACTCCATATGATACCACGAATTAAAAAAAATTAAATTATTAAGAGTGTTAAGGTCAACTCATAGAATATCAAAAAATGGAATCAATTAGTTTTATCATGTCTTCTCTAGTATGGTTCAATCATGGGGGATTCAAATTTTAGTGTTTCAAGTATGGTTTGAAAAATCAGTGTATATATAGGTACTATATGAAAATTGGAATTCTATTTACTATTTTATTGGAATGTTGTATTTCAATTAGAATTTTAAATTGAAATTATCATATAATATAAAAAACAATGGTTTAAATAACTCTAACCAACATGTTAGTGGTGGGGAGGTACCCTAGATAAGTCTAATATCTTGAATAAATACCACAGTAGGTAGCCTCTATCTAATACATGGGGAATCAGTGGTCTCGGTTTACAGAAGGGATCATATGATAAGGATAGATCCATGTGACGAATTTGTATTCCATTTCTATTTTTCCTATTGTATATCAAATTCATTGGATTAGAGTGTGGGAATCAGAAAATATCTTCATATGACGCACCAGATAGAGCATGAGTGAAAGAGAATGGTGATATCAGTTTCTGTAAGAACATGGATAAGAAAGGTCTTAATGGTGATTGTCTCTTCTTGGAGAAACTCTAGTAGAAAACCTTGATATACTCAATACTTTGTTTTTCTGAAGAGGAATTTTAGACAAAAATTAGATTAGGAGTTGTCATTCTATCTTTACAGTACCTCTCAAAATAATTTGTGTGAGGGAAGTACCAAATTATTTAGTGATATCTTTGATAGAATTTCAATGTCTCATTATTCTGTTTAATTATGGAGGAAAATCATTATTTGTGTGATCACAGTATCCATGGTCTTAATTATAGATATAGTTGAACATGACAGGGGGAATACTGAAGGTCATATTACATATGTTTTGTGTTTAATATAGAGTGTTTATAAACGAAATTTTTTTACATAGTCAGATTCTGATGAGAGTGAAAGGAATGGTAGTTTCAGATATTTTCATGGAAGAGTTATAAATTCATAGTTCAGTGTTAAGACTATCCAATTGTTGACTTTAGAAGTTTTGTCCATTAACAAGGACTCGAAATTATCTCAATGTGAGTAGAAATTATAACCTTATATAAAGAAGTTATTTTTTGGTGGATAACCAAAGAGATGAAATAATTTTTAATAAATAAAACATCTATGGACTTTAATATACCATTAATAAATATTTGTACGGAAGATACAATGTTATATTGGTTTCTGTCATGGAATCATGTTAGTCTGCGATGACATGGTTGAAATTGAAACCAACACTAATGGAGTAGTATAGAGATGCAGAGAAGGGATATATGATATTTCATTTGAAGTCGTTCCGACTGATATGGAGGGTTGAATAATACATTATTGAGTTACAATAAATATTCCTACAAATACTAGATTTTTTTGGGAATTTTCTTCATGAGATTGTTCATGGGAGGCATGTCACCTAAAATAGAGAATAAAGACTCTATTTATGAATCTCTAAAAATGCATAAGATGATAAAACTAGATAGAAAGGTTGAATAGATGTCGTTTAGAGTAATATTCATAGCATGTATAGGAAGGCCCCACATATTCCTAGAGAAAAATTGAAGTAGACCTGGGTTACCAATGGATCCACTTATTAGGACAATGGTTGATGAAAACAAGGACGAAAAAATAAAGTGGGTCAAATTCATCGACAATTGATGTGTAATAAAATATATTATTTTCCATGATAGGGAGGGTAGGAAGAATTATGGGTAATGTTTCTGATGTGGGATCCATATAATATCATGAATAATGATCCCTAGAAGAATTTTATGATGTAGACATTAGAAATTATGGAATTATTTAGAGTGGAGGTGGTGGTGGAAATGTGTAGGTGGATGATGAACTTATTACAGTGGGGGGTCAGGTGGAATTTTGAAACATGGGGAATGTGATGGATTATTTACTTTTATTTTCAAGCCATGTATTAGATGTTTCCATATAAGTGTTAGTAGATAGTGGTGTGGTACACATTTTTTAACTATAAATTTATCTAACTAGAATTAAAATTTAATTATTCTATGATGTGAGTTTCATATAAGGGAAAATTAGATAAAATAATGGATGGAGGAGTTATTGGTGGAGTTCCAACTACTCCTCAACGAACCTTGTAGGACTCCACTGAGCTACATTACAGGTCATAAAATTTTTCTAATTGATATTGTTTAACCTGTTAATATGAGACCATATAATTTTTAACATCACCTAAAATATTATGTAGAAAGATATATTGTAGATATGTTAGATAGAGGAATTATTCTAAATAATAAAACATTTATGATATACCTATCATCATGGTTAAAACTACTGGGGAATAGAGGTTGTGTGGCGACTATATAGATTTTAATGAGTTGATGGTCCCATGTCAGTATACCATTATGGTTATTTAAGAGTTTTTGGATGAGTTTCATGGGGTGAAATTTTTATCCAATCTTGATATTAAATCTAGATTTCATCAAATAATAATGTTTGATGGGAATGTTGGGAAATATTATTTTAGACTCATCAGGGACACTATGAGTACATCATGATATTGTTTTGTATTATTAATTCCCTAATAAATTATTTGTAGACAATGAATTAGGTGTTCATAGTTTTATTTTTATGATTGTTCCACTTATTAAAATATATTGGTATACATTAGATCTTGATTGAAATATCTCCAACTTATGAAATCTATATTCAATGTATTTTTTATTAACTATTTTCTATAAAATATGAATGATTTATCTTTTACACAAACTTCAATTGAATATCATAGACACTTATTATTGAGGGAAGGGTTCACCATATACACTACTAAAATCAGTTATATTGTTACCTACCATGGTCGTACAACATCAATGGGTAGAGATGATTTTTAGGCTTGATCTAATACTATATGAAGGTTATTATGTGGTATGATAAGGTTTCTGAACATTTGATGGAGTTCAAAAAAAAATGGTTTTTTCATGATAATGCAAATTGTATATTTAATGAATAAAAGGGTTTCATGGTGACAACACCACTATATGAACTTCCAAGTTTTCCTAATCCATTTTTTATTGAGTGTGATTCATCATGCCAATTCATAGGACTGGTTCTAATGTAGGAAAGTCATTAGATAGCATATTTAAAAATGACCTATCTAAAACAAATATCTCCAAATCAGTTTATGATAATGATATTATAGATCTTGTTCTACTAATTTATCACTCGAAGAATTACCTATTAGGTACACACATTGTTTTATATACTACTCTTATGTATCTTAAGAATTTATTATGTCAGATAATTAAAATGATGAACCAAATGTTCTCATTGAATAATATTCTAGACTTAGATGTTTATGTAGTTTATAAACTAGGGTGAAAAATTCTAGTTGCTGACTCAATGTCTAGACTAATGGAAGAGGTACATGTTGTCCCTCCATTAAAAGATTCTCATTTCTACTATCTAAAAAATTGTATGAGAATTAAGAAAATTTGTAGGAAGAATAAAATTTGGATGTGTACCTGAAGGTTCTCATGGATTCCCTTGAGGATCAATTATAATATAATTCGAGATATTTTTTAAGGGTTTGTTATCTAAAAAAGTACAGTTGGTTCTATCCAAATGGTTTTTCATTATATCATGAAATTTTCATTACATTCATTCTTCTATTTTGGGTTAACACTATGTTTATAATAAAACATATAAAAGTATCACTGGTAGATTTTTCTATAAATGGATTAATCATAGTGCATTCATGTATGTCAGGTAGTTCAAAAATTTTCAAAAGTAGATGTACCAGACCATGTTTCCCATCATGTTTCTCTAGTTTTCACCTATTCTCACTTTTGTTTTGGATTAAAAATTGATAGATATTATTTAGGGATTTCCAAATTTTTTGGGCTATGACGCGATACTGGTTTGGGTGGAAATGTTATCTAAATTTTTCCCACTTTTTGCTACAATAAAATCTATGCACAGTAAGGGTGGTGAAATAAATTTTTTTCAAGTAAGGGGTCCAGTTACATGGCATACATGAGTAGATATTATTTGATAGAGATCCCTTATTTTTTATTAATTTTTTGATGGAAATTTTTTTATGGAAGGCTGTGTTTCGAATATGAGTTCCTCCTTTCATCCATAAATGGATTACCAAATCGATATTGTTAGAAAATGTTTAGAAACCTACTTATAATACTATGATATTGAGTAGACAGTTTTGGGGGCTTTGTGGATACTATGGGAAGAATATATTTACAGTAATGCTTCTCATACCTCTACTAGATTTACACCTTATGAAATTTTTTATAAAAGAATGAAACCAAAAATTCTACAATTTATGTAGGATGAGACTCAGTTTGATTCAGTTTCCACTAATTTAGATGGTCAAGATGCTATGAATATTCACATATAGTGTAATTGAATCTATAATCAATAGTGGATGGTGAAATTTTCCAATAAACACCATATAAATATGTGTTTTTGATCTTTGATTGAAGTTGTGTGTTAAGATGAGACCGAACATTGAGACTTTAATTCCCAAAAATAATTTTCCGAATCTTGTTACTTGTTGTTATGGAACTTAAGAAATTATTAAAGGATTGGGAGCTACAACATGTAGGATGGTTAAACCAAGGACTTCCCGCATAAATCCTGTATTTTACATTGGACAATTGAAATTTGTTTATTGAAACGATCCCATAAATGAATCCATCCTCGAAGTGTTTTTTGAGGAGCTTGTTGGGAAAATTGAAATAGTGGTGTTTTTGGATACTATGTCATGTTTTGGTCGGCCCCAAGGACAATGGATTATCATGAGAAATGGATTAGATAATAAAGAATATAATTTTTATGATGTGAGTGATATCAGGTATTAGTTTATTATTTTCACCATGAGGATTGGGATTATTTTGGTGGAGGGATAATTTTTTGTGGAGGGGAAGTCTCCCAGGACATACCAGTTATCATGAATAAATAGCATTGGAGTTGAAATCCATATAATATACAAGGTCTCTAAATTTTGTTTCTATGGATGGGAGTTCATGGTTAGGTGGGGGACAAGTAAATACTTGCTAATTAAAGTTAGTTAAGCCTCGTACTATATATCTTATTCATTATATTAGACTGTGGGAATCTTGAAAGATATTGGTAGGACACACCTACTATAGTAGGAGTTAGAGAGAGACGTTATCTCAATTTTTATAGAGGCACAACTAGGAGAGGTGTTCAAAGAGGTGGTATCTCAATGGAGGAGATCTAACAAAAACCCATTTGTATACTGTGTATTTGTTATATTGTAAGGGAATTATAGGAAGAAAGAATAATAGGATAAGATGTTTTAAATTAATAATACTTCTCAAAATACACTATTTGATGGATTTTCATAAGACAATGTGATATGTGACTAAGATTTTGGATGGTATCTCATCATAAAATGGTATGAATGTCTATTACATCTGATGTTACGAAACAGAATGCAATGAATGAAATTGTAGTAAACATCTTGGGTCATGGACATATCCCTGTGACATTCCCCTCACCCATCACAAAAACCATTACTACCCCACCAACAATGGGGTTGGATAATATAATGGGATGAAGACAAATATTATAATTATTTACCCAATAAAAAATGTGTTCCCTTATAGTTTTCATTTAATTTTGTCTGGTCTCACATGTTTTGGAAAGGAAATAATTATGTGGGTTCTTCTTGGATATAAAATGAAAATAATATAAAAAGGAGTTATAAAAAGTGAAATGTATTTTTATTTACATAATAGTTTGGTCACATGATTATTTAGGTGTAAATGGAATTCCACGATTGGCATAAGAGATAAAAAATGTAAATTTTTTGTTTGGTATTAAAACTAGTTTATACACAAAAATATATTATATGATCAATGAGTTTCATTTAAGTCTGATAATGAATGACCCTCGGTGAAATGATAATTATAGAATAAAATAAAGATAATTTTTTTTGAAATAAATTACACCATTTGTAATGTAGATAAATCCCCAAAAGAAAGGGTTAAAAACTATGTGAAATAAAATAGATCTCTATGTGTAAAATTTGGTACACTCCCTCATTATTACAAAGGGAAATCCCTCATGACTCACTATCTTGAATATGTGTGGAGTCTACATAAAAATCAACTACACATAAAAGAACACTAAAATGGTAACTGTGGGATTTTGATGGTTTTGATACGATTCTGAAACTACTGGGAGACATCCATTTATATTATCTACATCTCCACCTTCATAATCTTTTCTACTGTTGAGTTGAGTAGGGTTTTTCCACCCACCACACCACCACCACCTACCCTCCCTTCAAAAATTAATGTGGGTGAAAGCGTCCTTTTAATAAAAAATTTTGAGTTATATCCCACATGGAGATTGATTGAGAACCAATCACAACTCTAAAAATTCATTCTATTTGACAAACCATGTTGATCATGCCTATGTGAGGCCACTCAAGGATCTACACCATATGAAATTATCAGAGTTAATTATCTTCATTACGAAATCTATATGATTTTCTATAGTAGGAATTTTTTTATGAACACGCATCCTCCCTACACCATATCTTAGAAAAAATGATACTTTTTTCCAATATGATTTATCTTGGAATGAATAGATTGATTCTTTTCTATTTTTATGGTGTTATGGCTATCACATAATAGTTGAATCCACAATTTCATGTGCTTGATTTCCTCCAAAAACATTCTCACCGAAATTTCATCCATACAGTCCTATGTAGCTTCCATATAATCTACATCCATCATGGGTAAATCCACAACTGATAGAAACTTTAAATTCCAACTCATAGATCATCTTGAAAAGTAAACACATAACTACTAATAAATTTTCACTAGTGACAATCACAAGAAAATTTTTAATTAATGCATTCTCTAATAGAAAAACTGGATCCTTCATAACATAATGCGGCATTTGAGGCCTCTATGAAGTGTCTCATGATCCAATTCAATTTCCTCCAATGCTCCCATCCTATATTCTCTTTGTACTGACTAACAACTCCCACTACATGTGAAATGTGTGGTCTAGTACAAACCATAGAAATCATCAGATTCTCTATTGTTGATTCATATAGTACTGAAGACATCAATATCCTATCATATTAACTACTACGACTCATCATAGAATATAACATTGAATTAATAGAAATGAGGGTGTTGGTTGGAAAATGGTCTTACATGATGAATATTTTATAGACTTTATATAAGTAATTATATCAGAAATAAATTAAAACTACTTTAGACAGAAAATAAAACATTCAAATTCAAAAATTAATTAATAAAATGGTAGAAAAGACAAACTAATAACATGTATGGAGTGTATAAAAGTAATAATTTGGATATTATGTTTAAAATATCATTGTATGAAAAATTAACCATTTAAATAATTCATCAAATTATAATATTAATGACTGATCCACATTTATATACAAAGCACTCATTATAGTGTTTATACACTATAACATATGCTTGTGACTTGCATGAAATGGACATGTTTTTTTTCACATTAGTTGTGTATGATAGTGCCCATTAAATTTGAAAATTGTCTCCTTTGGTAGATCGGGAGGGTCAACCAGCGGGATCCTTCAAATTTTGATTTATGTTCAATAATGAATAACAACAATTAATAAAATACACTATGTTTAAATTTCTAATGAATACAATAAAATAAAAAAGTATTATCCATTCACAATCTCAGAATTTTATCCACTCAACTTAGTTTTTCCCACTTCCATTCTCATATAAATTGACCATTAATCATCCTAAAATTTTATGACTGGGGTTATTGGGAAGCTACTAGTTTGTTTTTTGATTTTCATTCCATCATTGATTTTAGCGACATTAATTGGTTTTATCTATTCTTTTAACACATCCATCCAAAAGCCTCTCAAATATATCTAAAATTTTTGTGCCAAAGAGTTTGAGTTGGATTTTTTTCCCAATACTTCTGTCACAATTTTTCAACACATATGCCACATTCAATACATTTTGTTTCTTAATGTTGGATTTCATTTCCATGTGATTTCATTCAATGAAATCATTATATTTCTCTACCATGATCTCTTCTCTTTTAGTGTTTGGGAGGGGAAAAGAATCAGATTTAGAAAAAAGTTAACACGTTAGAGAATAAAAACCTAAGAAGGCATTAATATTTTGCAAACCTCCATCTCATTCATTATATAAAGTTGAGACAATTAATCCCAATTGTGGAGTGATTGTTAAAAATCATCCATTAATAAGGATAATTCCATTAGGATATTCATTTGGTTGAATTGAATATGAAAAAAAAAATAAAAAAAAGATAAAAAAAAACCATCACTTCAATTTCAATAAATTCCATGAAAAAAATGAAAAGGATGCATACCTAATTAACACTCATCACAAAAAGTTGTTGTAGTATGAAATAAAATTCCTAACGTTGTGGATGGAAATAACCTTACACTATCCATGGAGAAGTAACCAAACCATCCATTTATTTTCAAGGATTAGATTCTATATCCTTCTAAACACTAGAAATAAAATGTTATTATAGTGATGTTAGAAATCTTGTTAAATTAATTTTGAAATAAAAAACAACACTATCATGAAAATATAAAAAATAAATTTCTATATTCCTAATGAACATTAAATCACAGTATGAGATCATATGTTCATACTTGAAAAGTTATTTATCATAATCGTGTATCAATACATGTGTAATAAAATCCAAAATTAGATATGATATAGAAAATTCAATCAACTATAACAAATAAATATAAATATTTCCAAAAAAAATATGGAAATAGGGTTTCATCCTCAATCCGGATCAAAAAATAATATCATTATGTTTCCATTAAAATTAGTTCACTATAAATCGATATAAGAAGATAATGAAAAAACCATAAATCATAAAATTTTTACAAATGAATGCATCTGGGAAAATGTTCTTAAATCCAATGATAAAAAATATTATCAGTGATTAAATTTACGATGCTGACCAAACCTGAGATGGTATTGATGTTTTTGTGATGGTGAATTTGATCAAAAATGAAGTAAATATCATTATAAAGAGATAGAGGGCGGGATAGGGCTATGGGGGCAGCATTGGAATCCATCGGGGTGAGGTAGAGTGTTGTTTGGGAAGAGAAATGATTTTTAAATGAAGTGGCTTATCCTGCACCCTAAAAAAATCTTCAATTCAATCACAGACAAGTCATCAGATTCATATTAAGTAAAAAATAAAGAAAATTAATTTTAATAATTAAATTAAGATGAAAATGATTAAATAATACAGTCATGATTAATTAGTAAGTTAAAATAAAAAATTATATATATATATGTATTATTAAATTTTCACATTATTAAATAATATTGAAATTTTAAATTAAAATTTAATTTGAATAACATTAAATTTATTTATATTTATTTTTTTTATATTTTTTTAAAAATATATATAAAATATATATTTAAATATAAAATAATTGAAATTTGAAATGTTAGAATATATATCATAGAAAATATAATCTATAATTTATTAATAATGTATGGATTATATATAAATATATATTGTCATATATGTAGTTATACATTAATATATATTTTTTAAATATTTTTATGGTTATATATAAATATAAAATAAACCCCTAGGGTGCATCTCAATTGTAGTTTTCCCTATAAGTCTCAATCATGTCTCAAGTTCATGTCATTCCATGTACTTCTCATCATTTGTGTATTTCATGATTTTAATTATAAAGGAGATCCTTTCCACTGATTCGATATAAAAATATTAAAATAAAATGTATATATTTCACATATCATTAATGAATGAAACTTTTTACATTTATTTTTTATTTTTATGAAAAAATAAAAATAAAAATAAAAATATATTGAAAATATAAATTATATATATAAACATTTATTTATATCACTTTATAATTATTAACATATATAAATGTATATGATTTATAAAATATAAATTCATATTAAATGAAATTTTCATTGGATAATTTTTATTAAAAATTATTCTGTGTGGTGGGTGGTGTGTTCTACTACCAATCCTTCTTTATTTTTACTGTGTACTTTATTTGTTCTAGAAAATAATGAAAGAGACGATCTTGTTATCAACACTATCAAAAAGCACTATGAAATAAAACCAAGGATAATTTAATTTATATATACATTATTTTATATTTTTAAATTTTATTATTATATCAATAATTATTTATATGTAAATATAATATATATATATATGATATATATAACTATATTATAATAAAAAAATTAAAATTTTATTTTAAAAATTTTATATATAAAAAATTATGAAGTTTATTTGAATCAATTAAAATCATTGAATATATATATATAAATTAATAAAAAAATGGTTATAAAAATATATTTTAATTGTTCTAAAAAATATATGAATATAAAAATGAATATATTTTTATTTAAGTATAGTAATTTTAAAATATATTTTTATAGTCATATTAAATAAATTAAAATATACACATATGTGTATGTCTACGTGGATGTACGCATACATCTTTATGTACATGTATTTTTATGTATTTTTGTGAGTATTCAGGATTTTTTATGTGTATATGTTTTGTGTGTGTGTGTTTGTGTGTGTATAGATATATGTGTTGTATACATGTATGTGTATTCATACGTGTGTGTACATATGTGTTTGAGTGTATGCGCATGTGTGTGTATGTGGGTATGTATGTATCTGTGGGTGTGCTTGTACGTGTATGTATGTGGATCTATGTGTGTGTGAGACACTACAACAAAAGTGGCTTTAGTGGAATTTTATTAGCAGTTGTTCCTACGACTGCTACTTAATAAAATTTTGAATATTACATAAAATATAGACTCTTTTTCAAAAAACCACCACTAATTGTTATATTTATTAGATGTTATATTAAAATTGATTCTATATACTTTATAAAAGACCTAATTAATTCCTGAACATCTCCCCGAGCACCCCTCCCTCAACTCTGACCGCCGACCACTGATCCCCCTCCCTCAATACTGACCCCCACTCCCTCCCTCATCGATGACCATTGATGACCATCGACCCCTGCCAACCCCTGACCACTGTCCCTCGATGCTGAACATCGACCCCCACCAATCCCTCTTCCTCACCGACCACGTTGACGCCCCCTGATCAAACCTTTTCCAGATAATTTGACCCCTCTACCCTATTTCCGAATGACCACCACCCCCATTGGTTTTTCTTCCTTAACCCTTCCCCACTACACTATACTCATCCTTTCCACCCTAATTTCTTTTAATTCTATCTATGTCGGATTTTTTAGGCCCATATCCTCAACCACCATGTGGTGTATTTCCCTCTCCAAGCCTCAATGTCTTTCTTCCATGATATTCTATCTTGTTATTGTGAGTTATAATATTTTTACATTTATTTTTTTTATTTTTTTCATATCAAATTGAATCATTTTCATTATGAGTATGTTAAAATGAATAATAACCATAATGCTCGTAAGGATTTGGAATTGATGAATATAAATAATGATTTGTGGGAAATGAAAATTACAAGTATCATTTGGCTACATTTACAATAAAAATCTTGAAAATGAAATATTATTTTGAACATTAAAGAATATAAATGTTTGAGATGGATATTAAATTATCATTTCAATGTTTTTTAGATTAAAAAATTGAATGTTTAATGGATTCAGAATTCATGAATCAGATATTCTGATAGAAAAGTTGTTTCCATTGGAATTTCATAATATGGTACCAAAAAATTTTACAATAGTTATAGTTAAGTTGTGTACCTTCTTCGGAGAGTATTTTTGAAAAACACTAATTCTAATTGAGCATCATTAAAATATAGACTCGTTTTCAAAAAACCACCACTAATTGTTATATTTTTTAGATGTTATATTAAAATTGATTCTATATACTTTAGAAAAGACCTAATTAATTCTTGAACCCCGCCCCGAGCACCCCTCCCTCGACTCTGACCGCCGACCACCAATCCCCCTCCCTCAATACTGACCCCCACTCCCTCCCTCATCGATGACCATTGATAACCATCACCCCCTGCCAACCCCTGACCACTGTCCCTCGATGTTGAACATTGTCCCCCACCAATCCCTCTTCCTCGCTGACCACGATGATGCCCCTTGATCAAACTTTTTCCAGATACATTGACCCCTCTACCCTATTTCCCAATAACCACCACCCCCATTGGTTTTTCTTCCTTAACCCCTTCCCCACTACACTATACTCATCCTTTCCTCCATAATTTCTCATAATTCTATCTATGTTTTATGTTTTTGGGCCCATATCCTCAACCACCAAGTGGTGTATTTCCCTCTCCAAGCCTCAATGTCCTTCTTCCATGATATTCTATCTTGTTATTGTGAGTTATAATATTTTTACATTTATTTTTTTTTATTTTTTTCATATCAAATTGAAAAAAATTCATGATGAATATGTGTTCATTTGAATCATGACCCTACCCAAGACAACAAAGAAATCATGTAATATAAAAATAAACTATACTTATTTGATTTTTCATTTATTTCTTTATATCTGAATGTATATGAAGTAGAGTGAAAATAAAATACCTATGGAAAATTTTATTAATTTTCCTCAAAACAAACCATGTAATGCCATGGGTTTTGATGAACATTGGGATTATACAATAATAAATAGATTAGTGGATGGTAGAATAAAATGATTGTGTCCTCATAGTAAATTATAGTGTTGGTTTAATGGAAATGATGTATAAGAGAACATGATATTGAAATGTTTTTCCTACTCCATATGTATGTTGCATTTGTAATGGGTAATTGAATTTTTTGGAAAATCAAAACAATGAATCTCTTTTCCACAAAACACAATGTTCCACACCAAAGGAGAATTTAGTTTGAAACACGATAAATGATGCATTTGGATTCGTATGATGTGATGTCCAAGATTTTAATAGAACAACAGTATCATCAGTTGATCTTAAGAAAGTTAATGTTGATCAGAACAACAATGGACAAAAAATGAGTAATGAATTTGTTGGATACTGACAACAAGAACTATATGAGGGTGTGAAAAGTATTCAAAAGTTATTTTTTCTACATAATTTTAATCATATCAATTGTCTATGTGAAATTACGAAAAAAAAAGTGTCCATGATTTTATATTTTCTTCATTATTATTTTACTGAAGCTATGATACATACATCATAATATGAGATGAATAAAATCATAAATAAACATGGACATTATTATTAAAATATATATGCATTACCTAATAATTACATTATTTAATGGTGATATGATTCAAATAAATAATTATACATAAGATTCCATATAATAAGATTAAATTTACCAAGTAATAATGAGAGTAAAATCAATGAAACTCAAGTAAAAAAGAATAAAAAAACTCTTCTAAAGGTATTGGGATACATTTCTCTGAATCCACACTTATAATGATTAATCATCTCATATAATACATCATAAAATATAAAATTGAATTATCAGGATAGCAAGAACAATTTCATGATGATATATATAAAATATTCAACATCATGGAAGGTGTTAGATTCATTATATCTAGGTTCTTTTGTATTCCATGAATGTATGATTGGGATTGTATTCAATTGGTGTAAACCATTTTGCTACTTTAGGTACTTATTATAGCATATGGATAGTTATTTTTATCTCCAATAATATACCTCCATTTTTTTTATAAAAAAATCAATCTTTCATTATTTCTATTATTATTCATAGAAATAAAATTCTTAGAAATTTCATTGATGTAAACCATCAACCTCTAATAAAAGAATTGCGAGAATTATCAGTTGATTACATGGAAAAATATGATGGATCAATGAAAAAACTATTCATCATTCATGAGAGTTTAATTTATATAATTATTGAATTTCTGAGACAATGAATATTATCTGGTAGGAAAATTTATATTGGTTTGGGAAGTCTAGTTTGTTTTTTTTATTTTGAGCGTTGACGATTACCACATATAGGTAAATGGTAATTTATGTGTAAATATTGTTTTAATGATGATTCTTATAAATATATGTTTAATAAGAAAAAAATAAATGGTGATACTGAATAAAAAAATATATGGAATGTGATATTTAATTTAGAAATATTTGATTAATTAATGAATTTCACGATATAATTTTGAAAATGTAATCATTTTAAATAATAGGGGAAAGGATATGAGGAACATCATCTAAAGAATCTAGAAAAAATATCAAATGAAAATGAATATATTTTACAATCATATTTATTAGCAGATCAATTTTATATGTCATAATATTAACATAATTCAAATTTTGAAGAACATATTTTACAATTTAATTTTTACATTTCATTATATGTATGTTAAATTGAATAATAACTATAATTCTCGTAAGGATTTGGAATTGATGAATATAAATAATGATTTGTGGGAAATGAAAATTACAAGTATCATTTGGCTACATTTACAATAAAAGTCTTGAGAATGAAATATTCCTTTGAACATTAAAGAATATAAATGTTCGAGATGGATATTCAATTATCATTTCAAGGTTTGTTAGATTAAAACATTGAAAGTTAAATGGATTCAGAATACATGAATTAGATATTCTGATATAAAAGTTGTTTCCATTGGAATTTCATAATATGATACCTAAAAATTTTATAATAGTTATAGTTAAGTTGTGTACCTTCTTCGGAGAGTATTTTTGAAAAACACTAATTCCAATTGAGCAACATTAAAATCAATAAATAACTTTTTAACACATTTTCATTTGGATATTTTATATTCCCCTTTATTTATTGATTTATTATTCATTTATTTTTTATTTGGTTGAATAATAAAAAATTATTGGAATTGTGCACTATTGTTGGATGTATCCAGTTTAGATGTATGTTAGTATTATTTTTCTTTTCAATGATTAATTCATTTTTAAAAAATCATTGTGTAAATTTTTTAATATATTTCTATTTATTCAATAATTTATTTCTATAACACTCCAATATTTTTTATCATATTTCATTTATAGTAAATATAATTTCTTCAGTAGCATAAGATGCATGGAACATCATGTTTAAATGAAATGTGATACTCTATTATTTAAACATAGTCATGCTTTATTTTCATAATTTAAAATGAATTTTACCAATCTAAGAAAATTTTTTTTATAAAAATGAAATCATTTCTAAATAATAATATCATAATTATCATAAGGTGAGTTTTTTTATTTTTCTTAATGGTCTCTTTTATTGATGAATATTGAAAAATACTGAATTTGAAAAGAAATATTTCATTTTTTCTAAATAATTTTTAATGTTAAAATATATTTTTAAATGCATTAAAAGTAAAATTACTTCAATTATATATCTATTAATTCAATTTAGGTCATTTAAATCATGTTTCATGTTGAATTTTGATATAAAAACATTGTAATCTTCTTTACATTCTATCTTTAAAAACCAAGTTTTCTTGTGATGTATATGTGAATAATATTCAATAATTTTTTTAAAACTCTATGAATTGATTTTTAAAAATGAATTAAATATTTTTAATAATTATTATATATAAATTATAATAAGTTTAACTTATTTTTTTACTAAAATGAATAGTAAACACATCAAAAAATTAACTACCATAGTTATGGTGGAAATGTATTTACAAGGGTTAAATGAAGAAGTTAAGGGTTAAAGTGACCTATGAACATTTCCCATTAAAATTTCAATAATATCTCTTATAGGTTCTCTATTGGACCTTTTTTGAGGCTTTGAGAAATATAAAAACATGATCATGTTCTAATATTTTGAAAACACATCAAGTGTGAAACTCACTCGACATCAAAAAGGCCACCCCTATCCTCTCTTCTTCACACCTTCACACCCTTTTTAATCAAAAATACATACTCAAATCACTTAAAACATCCCTCCTATAAATCTAGAATCCTTATTTTTTGAATAAATCCATCATAGGATTACTTTTCTGAAAACCAAATGAGGATTACAGAATAAGCGGTAATGTTCTTCCACAAGGGATTTTGTATTATTTTTTCCTACACCTATATATATTCTTATTAATAACTGAATATAAAATAAACATAGTATATTACATATATATATATGTTTTTATAATAATTTAAGGTCATAAAACCATCTCCACAGCCATCCAATGTGTTACAAAGTAAAAATTCATTTGTTTGACAAACTACCCCCTCACAAACCGATGTCATTCATTTTTATATTACTACCTATTATGGTGCGATATAATGAAGGATAAAAATTATATATATGATATTTATAACGAAATTATTCATTTTTATGTATTATATTATATATAAATTTTTTACATTCAATTCCATAGGGGATACGGTAATGTCTCTCATGTGTGTGGTAGAATATTGCCTCACAATATAATGTGATTTTTCTTTCACTAACGCTTTAAATGGATGGTTATAAGGATAATGTTAATAATTATATGTGATATAATTGAAATAATTATTTTTCATGAAATTTTTATTATTCTATATATATAATAATTCATTTTCATTCTTACCATTTGACTCACTTTATGATAATAACATCATTCATGTACATACGGTCTACCGCTTATGGTAAGTGATGTGACTCTCTTTTAATCACCACACCACATGGATGATATATATATATATATATAAGAATAAAATATTTTATTTATGATATTATTCTCACTATATAGAGATAAATAATTTTTTACCTCCATTCAGTAATGATCGTTGAAAAATGAAAACGTTACTCATGCATTTGTGTGCCCTACCATCTAGAATGTCATAACGTACATAATTAATCATAAAAAATTAGAATTATTGATTTTAAAATTATTTTTATTTTAAAAATAAGATAATTATTTCACGATTATTATTTTTATATAATGGAACTATATAATATGAAAAAGAATCATATCTTTCATGACAAAGCACAAAAGAGAAAACAAGGCAATTTACACCTAATAAAATAAGAGTAATGAAGGATTGTTAAAAATTGGGTGATAAGATGTTATAAAATGATCATATATTATAATATAAATATTTTTATTTTTATTTTATAAATTAATATAATTCTTAAAACAATTATAACGGAGTTTAATTAGTGTTTAATTAAAGTAAAGAATAGGGTAGGGGATTTCATATCAATTTACAATCCATTGAGTATAATTTGTTATTTCACACCAATTATATTTTATATGGTGTATATACATCCCCTTTGACATGAAATATCATGATTATATCATAATTCAGGGTATATTAAGTTTCAATTTGAATTATTTCATCTGAAGGGATTTGTCCTGAAAATTATCATGTGTTAAAAGTTATTATAAAATCTCACATTCTTATGTAATTTTTATATTTATATTAAATAAATCACTTTATTATGATAATTATTCATTGTTAATTAAATTTATTTTAAATATCCATATTCTTTTATAATATATATATTTTTCCTATTCATTATATCATTTTTACATGTGATGTTTAATTTTATTTATATTTGATTAACTAAGGAAATATTAATAAATTTATATCATTTACTCAATATAGATATTTGATGATATGGAATATTGTTACATGAATTTAATTAAATATTTTGTATGGGAAGAATGGTTTTTTATTTGAGTGATGGGTGGATCCCATATATAATATATCCCATCGACGTATCTGTAGGTCTAATGAGATAAATAAGTTTTCTTAACACATACTTTTAAATAGTCTTCTAAAATGTCTTCACAATAGATGTATCTTGATGACTAGGATCATGGAGTCTGATAATTAAGAACTCCTTTTATTATGAATTTTTTTATTATTTTCCTTTATATTTCCACAATGATATTATCTCTAGATGAATTTCATTATCATGTTATCACTACGGGGAAATTCACATATACCCACAGTTTTAAACCATGGGTATAGCCCCCAACACAATGGGTATAGGCCATACCTAGGGTTTTGAGTACCATGGCTAGGTAAGAAATCAGTATAGACCTATACCATGGTTTCTATAAAAATCATGGGTATATGTGTCATGTAGTTTCTTATACCCATGGTTTCAATGGACCGTGGCTATATGAAATCCATCAAAGAACCTAAACCCACATTTTAAAAATTTTATGAAAAATTTGCTGTATGCATTTTGTAGAAGACCAACCACATTCTTCCCCAATCATCTAAACCTCTTAATAAAATAAACCACACAATATAAATACAATGCATCACATATTTTCTACCGTTATAATCCAACAAACATGTTGTGATAATTTTCAAATCATATAAAATTCTGAAATATATATAATCATCCATAAAAAAAATATATGTTATTAAAAATGACAGAGGAATCCTTCCTTCCACATCATAAATAAAGGAGTTCAATATCTTCCCCATCTCCAATATACACATCCTCACTAATAATGTGATAAATATTGATGGAAAAATGGAAATTTAGCCTATAGTCCAAATGGAAATTAGGCATATAGGACATTTGGACATTAGGCCTAATGGCCTATAGGAAAATTTCCCATTAGGCCTATAGTCCAGTTGGCCATTAGACCTATAAGCCCACAGGATATTTGTTCTATCGGCCAATTGGACATTATTTCATTATGCCTAATATACCAATTCACCATTATAGAAAATATCGTAATGTTTAATTGTCATATGGACTAAATACTAATTGGCCTATAAGACTAACAAAAAATTGGCCTATTAGATATTGTGGTCAAATGACCTATTATGCATATAGGACAATTGGAGATTAGGAATATCAGTCAATTGAAGATTAGTATTATAGACCAATTGGACATTATTAAATTAGTCCTAATTATCCAATTGGCCATTAGGCCTATAGAATAATTAGGCATTATTTTATTTTTCCTATAGGCCAATTTTCCCATAGTCCTATAGTCCGATTGGTCGTTAAGACTATATTCCAATTAGAAATTATGTCATTATACCTAATAGGGAAATTGGACATTAGTACTATAGGGAAATTGGATATTGTGCCTAAAAAGTCAATTGTCCATTAGACCTAATAGCATAATTTCAAATAGGAATTTAGGGCTAAGGTAAATTTTAATATTAGGCCAAACAACCAATTGGTTACTAGGTATATATGCTAATTGTCCATTTGGCCTATAGGACAATTTGTCATTGGTCCTAATAGGACAATTGGAAATTAGGAATATATGCTAATTGGATGTTTGGCCTAATTGGATAATGTCCAATTCTCATATAGGCCTAACAGGCAATTTCCTAATAGGCCTAAGGGCCTGTTTTACATTATGCCATTAGGCCTACTTCCAATTAGCATATTAGACATATAGATCAATTGGCCCTTAGGCAAATAATAAAATAGGTAGTTATGCCTATATAGAAATTGGATATTATTCCATTAAGCCTAATCGGCCAATTGGCCATTATGCCATTATGCCTAATAGGCTAATTGGCCATCATGCCTATAGTCACATTCGCCTATTCTGCCTGTAGGCCAATTGGACATTAATTTTAATAGGCCAATTGTACTTTAGCCATAGTGGCATAATTTATAATTTCCTTATTGGCCTAATGGACAATTTTCTTATACACCTAATATTGAATTTGGCCTATTAAACCTAAGGGTCAATTTGGACTATGAGGCCTAAGGGAAAATTGGCCTATAGGCCTAAAGGAATATTTTCCTGTTAGGTCAGTTGGTCATTAGGAATATAGGTCAATTGGTCATTATGACTATGGTACAGTTATTCATTAGGCCCAATAGGTCAATTGTCCATTAGGAAAATATTTCAATTGTTCATTAGGCCTATTATCCAATTGGTCATTAGAACTATTGTCCATTTGGTCGTTAATCCTATAAAAAAATTTGTCGTTTGGACTATAGGACATTTTTCCATTAGACCTACATGTCAATTGAACAATATACCATTATGCCTAAGGGAAAAATATCATATTGGCCTAAATTCAAGTAGGCCTATAGGCCAAATAACCAATTGGTCTATTATACTGAATGTCCAAACTCCATATAGGCCTAATAGTCCAATTGGAAATTACTGTTATTGGCCATGGAACATCAGGTGTATCACACCAAGCTTCCACGGTACGTTTCTTTTTGAATAATACAGAAATGTGTGTTGTACGCTACTTCGAGTTCTAACACACAGAACAACCAATAAAACTAGCTGTTATTAACAGTAATACTTACTTTTTGAAATATTATAAATTTTAACTCTCAAAATGGAATTAATTTTTGGATTTGGAGTATCTAATTTATCCTGAGGTGAAATTTTGGTACTTTTTGGATAACTCTTATATTTTGACGAATAGTGAAAATATCTAAATTTTAATTAAAAACAACCTTTTTAATCAAAATAATTAATAGTAATAAGTTATGATCATAAGTAGTTTTAAAGTATATTTAGAATATATTTTTACCATTTAATACAATTTTGGCCATTGGACATAATTTCACAATTAAATCAGACATAAATAAGTGTCAATCTTTTGATATTTATTATATCTAAAAAACACGCTTTTTGTTTTGACAACGGGAATTAATTTTAAATTAATTTCTGCCACTTCTATGTTTTGAATTTGGAAAAATCGAATACATATTTGGAATCAATAGGTTCAAATTGTGTAAATATGTAACTTTTATTTTTACATATTTTGAATAATTACTTCGGTAAATATTTTATTTACCATGGTGAAAGGTTAAATCTGGTAAATAAGGGTAACAAAATAATATAATTATAATAATAAATTACCCTAAAAGGTGTCCTAACCTTTTTTTGATTACATATCCGACAATGGGCATCTTTGGGTCGATTTTGGGACCCTATGGAGCCACTTGTAGGTGATAGGGACACTTTATATTAATTATGATAAAATAAATACAAAAAATTGCATAAGCTTATATCATTTAGGAAAACAATTTTTACATAGGGTTATATAGGTTATATTTTCGTTTATAAATATTCATTAGAAATATAAAAAGATTTCCTACATAATGGTTTTTTTATTTATAATTTTTAGACATTTAAAAATTAAAAATATATATGACACAATAATGATGCAGTATTTTACTTATTAATGAAAGAATAGAAATAAAAGGTATTATAAATGTTATAATAAATATAATTTGAATGTTTTGATGACATACACAAATTTTATTGGTTAATATGACATGTTAGAATTTCTTAAATTAATTTTTTTCTAATTAATAATTTTGTTACGACTATATCAAAAATCAATTATAAAATATTGTTAAAATTGACATAAAATAGTTTCTTAAACCAAATTTTATATTATTAATTGATATCATATTCCTAAAAATATATAGTTGTGGAAAAGAACTATATAATGATAGTAGTATCATAAATGGACCACTTGGGGGTATCTTGGATGTATATAGTATGTTTATTATCTATATATTATAAAAATACAAAGTGACATGGTTAGTGTTAAAATAATTAACCAAGAGTTAAATCTAAAAGATAATGTTAATATAATGACCCAAAGCTGTCTAAAATATATTTTTTGAAATTATTTTGACCCATCCCCACATTATACTTTTAATAATACACTTTTTAACTTTTAGAAACCAAATATTATTTTATTATAAAAAAATACTTTGAGTTTTTCATAAAGAGCCCTCACCCCTCATATAAAAGGGAACTCCACCTTCTCAATAATTAACATCATCAATGACTTTTGGATCAGTAAATCCCTAATGAAAAATCCTCCCATGTTTAATCATTTCATCCTAGAGGCCTTATTTTTTTTGAAAGGCCAACCTAAGGAAACCTTTTGATCAAATCAAAAGGAAGAACCCGAAGAAGAGGTAACGTCTTCACCACTCTCTTTCAAGTTCTTTTCTTCTTCCACTTCTTCATTATTTTTTATTTTCATTCTAAAATAATAAATCTGGTATCTAGTATATATTGTGATGTTATTTTAAATATGGAACATCCATCTTAATTATTCTATCCATCCTTTTAATGACATCTCACTATATGTGCCTACGTACGGATTACCGTCTCCACGTCGTGGTGTAATTGTTATTCAATACCATATTATATGGATGGGTATAATAATGAAGTTTAATTCATATAAATAATAAATATAACATGATAATTATTCTTTATATATTATATACCATCCAAGTATATATTATTTTAATATCAAATGAATGATATTTTTGCTCGTGCCTACGTACGGACTACCGTCTCCACGAATGGGATAAGATTCATTCCCCATCGTATCCTTTCAAGTATAATGCTCATTTGATGATTAAAAATAATGTATAAGGACTTGATATAATTCTGGATATGAATAATATACATACCATTAATAACAAATATGGCTCAAATAACAAAGAATATAATGGAAAATGAACCCGTTAACACCCAAAACGACGCTAATACTAAGATATTATTAACAAATCAATGTTAAAAGATCATATATGATATCATATTAATACATATTGTTCTTTTATAATTCAATAAAAATTATTTCACCATTATGTAGGAGGTTATACTACCCTCGACCAAGGAAAAAGTACTATGTAATGGGTTTCTTATCTAACTTTTAATTCCGTGAGAATTCAATTGTTCACCAATTATTTATTGCATGTAGTGTGTGTACTACCCATGATTGTATTCATTGTGAAATATACTTAAATTTATGGATTTTTAAATCATCATTGTATGATTCTTCATTCATGGGTGTATGTTTTTTATGTTACAAAATCGATAATGGATATTGAAATTTGAATTTCCACTCGTTTGGCTTTACGCATACTTCATTGATTATTTTACTCCAAGATTATGTGTGGAATAAATACTCATTTTCTTATGTCATAATTTCCACTCCCCTTTCTGTGGATATACTTTTGATACACATAATCACTCCATTGATAAATTCTCAAGTCGTCGATATGAACTTGATACGAGTAATTTTAACTCAATATCCATTTATTGAGTTAGACATCCAATTCATTGGTGTTGTTTTAACAAGAATATGTGTGAATGTACTCTGATTGATTTACACTGAATATCCAATCATATTGAGTGTATTTATATTTGTCACACATAATTATGTTGTTGATTTATCCATATCCTAATGATACGGTCTTTATAAGAGATTTCGTCTCAAATTACATTCCATTGAGACTTCTTTGTTTTTATACACCAATTCACTTTTATATGGGGTATATAATGAACATTGGCCTAGTATATCCTGAATCCCCTTATTCTCATGATATTAAAATGTTTTTATTACCTAAATTATTTGTATTCATGTGTCTCTCTTTTGGTTAGGAACTCTATCTAAATTGTCATTTTAAATATTTTAATGATCTATTATTATAAATCTTCCTCATTAATGTCCATGTATTAAAAATGGTTTTAAGGATTTATTTATATGAACATTAATGTTTTAAAATTTAAATTCATTTTCAATGTTTTACAGTGGTATTGGACACTTTGATTCAAAAATATATATTAAATGGCTTCGTGATAAATAATGATACTTTTAAATATTTTCAAGAAAAAGGGTGATATTTCTCTCAAACAGTGTTGATGATTATTTTCATTTATGTCAATATCCTTCCTTATTCTCAATTGAGGTTAATCTAATACAATAAAATCTTCCATATTGTATCTAAGGAGTTATGTTTGACTGTGGATGTGCTATTTTTATAACATTCATGGTTTATGGATAACGTTTTGACATTTCGTATGCTAGTTTTAATACGAATTATTATGTTATGTTTCAAAATATTCATATGAGAAATGCATTCGACATATTATGTAACAGGTGGAGCCCTCTATAGCTCCTCTATGCATCGTTAGGTCTCATGAGACAAACTAGTGTCTTGGCATGAGGCCTTGACAAAATTGTATTTGTAGTCTTGGAACGTGGCCTTGGATGAGTGGTTATGATAGTCTGGGATTATACATTCCATTATTAGGAAAGTGGTTGTTGATATTGCGTGTGATTATTTGAATAGTGGAATATCCATGTGAGTATGTAAATGGAATTATTTCATATCATTTTTTCCATATTACGCTGATGTTCATGTTTTAAAGGCTTTTGTTTTAGTTATACATTGCCTTAAATTTTATGCTCATTTATGAAAGTTTCCGCTATATTGTAATCCTTACTGAGCATATGAGCTCACCCATTTCAATGTTTTATTTTTTCTAGGATGTGAAGAAGTATTTTATGACGTACATGCAGGGATAGTCTGAGGGGATTTGAGTGTTTTCTATGGAAGCAATGTTGTCAAAGATTTCATTTTATGATGTAATGTAAACATTATAAATGTATCTAGTACTTCAAAGGCTACTAAACTAATCTGTCTTTCGAGACCTGATCTTTTGTGACCATGCCAATGTTATGTAATAATGCACAGACTCTGGATAACTGGGATTGGGGCATTACAGTTCGTATCAAAGGAAGTTTAGTACAAACCTTGGAATCTAGATTTAGATGAACTCTGATTAGAACACGTAGATCTAAGATATAATTTTAGTATTAGTATAGAAGAACTTCCTAGAATATTTGTATTGTATATATTTTGTGAGTTTTCCATGAAATACATCCATGTATGGATACGAGTAGGTAGAGGTGGCTTTGGCACAGATGTACCTAGGGGTAAAACCCGAAAACACTTCTTTGATCTAGACTCAAACAGGAACTGGTGCACAACAATGGGCCTTGCTGAACTCTTGGTTATGACACTCCCAGAGCACATGCTTAGGATAATTTACACATTATTTACAAACCAATTTGAATTATTTTAATATAAGATTATAATAAATGACAGTGGTTAGTCCTAAGGTGTTTTAAATTGAAAATATGGGGTCATGATATTCTCTAAATGATTTTAGGACTATTGTTACTCACACTATGATTTTTGGTTTTATTTAATGGCTGGATTCCAAGTAAGTCCTAATAACATTGAGAATAATGTACAAGGTGTGTGAGGTGGTGGAAATGAGAAACAAAATGGAATGTTGATAGGTGTGAAAGATATCGTGTTCATGCCAAATCATTTTTCCAAAAATATGATCAACAACATATATATTAACCAACGCCTGGACTCAACAAAGAAGAGAAAGGTGACGAATAATAAGATCTCCAAAAGTGGAGACCATGGAGAAAATAATCCTCAGTTTCCATATTGTAAGAAATGTTGAAGAAGGCACCCAGGAAAGTCTCTCAATGGATCAAAGAAATGCTTTACTTATGGGAAAGAAGGACATAAAGTAAATAATTGTCGAGGAAAAATGATGTGTGCTATGGAAGAAAATAAAAATAGTCCCAATAATCCATTTACAGTCATTTTCAATAAATTTAGGGGACTTGTACATTACCGGAGCGAATTCCCTATTCTATAGGATATTTTCTTAATTAAAGAAGAAGCTATGTGGAATTGAATGGTTCGAGAAATGCTTAAAAGTATAGGTTATCCATGAGGATGGAATTAGTTTGGAATAATTTTCATTTGTATTTGTAACCCTACAGTTTTCCATGTGATAATGATATTTAAGGAAGACTTATCTCTTCTATTGTGGATATAGTTATAAATTACCATTTGGTTTTATATGATCATTGGGTTTGAGGCATTTACAATTTATTATATTTTGGGATGAAAATGCAAGGTATGAGATAACATTTCTTGTTAAAATTATGTTATGGTTATTTTGAGGAATTTATCTCATTTTGGTAATGTTATGAAATGTAGTTTTTGAAAAAGGACAACACATAGACTATGTGACAACCCATCGCGTCGGACGAAGCTGTGGGAATAAAACCCACAACCAATGTGAGATTGAGATTTATCGCCTACCACTCGACTATGTGAAGTCTCTGGTAGTGTTACTAATTATTTTTAGCTTAATGGTTTTATTGATCAATAATATGTTGATTTTGGATCTTATTTATTATCAAATGAATACCATTATTATAAGAAACTGATTTGGTGATTATGTGATGAATTTTATTTTGGAAGATGTTCCCTTTTTTGTGAACACTGTATTCCCAAATAAAATAGAATTCTATGGGGTTTCATTTGAGGAGTAATGGTGGATTTTTATCTATGTTTTTATTGTGGATTTATTGTAATTTGGGTTATTTATGGAAATTATTAACCTATAATAGAGAATATGTGATTAGGTTAATCACTTTTAAGTATGTGACTTTAAGAGTTGTTAATGTAATTTGGAGATACAATTTAATATGAAAGACTGCATAACCAAATTCTTTTAAGTTTTTGGTTTCAATATTAGTTTGTATTGTATTGAAGGATTTTAAGGACAAATGATTATTGAATGGTATTTATTTAACTTTGGGGTAATTTTGGTTTAACTTTAGAAATTAAGATTAGTGTTTCTTTCTCTAATGGAATATCCTTTTGGGGGATCATCAGTTCTTATACTAACGGTTTGGTTTTGATTAATCCCTAATGACATGGTAAATATATAGTTTTCCCTATGTGGATCATGTTATTCTATAAAAGTTTATTCTAGCTCTTCCAGTGTGACCAAGTCTTCTTAATTACTCATTCTTCAAAAAAATGAGTTAGTGGAAGAAATTTATTAAAGAATGAAACACTACATAAAAATTAATTATAACTTTTTATGTTGATAGTCAATATCATAAATGTATTCCTCATCTTTATGTAATGTAACATAAAAAAATTGTTGTTCGTTTACTTTTCCTATTGGGAGACTAATGACCGTTTGTCCAACACATGTTTGTTGTTTTCTTGTTGTCAACTTTCTCCTGATCATGTTTTCTATCCCTCTCCATCAGATAATGACACAAATTTTATTGTCCATATCCATGTTTTCGTACATGGAATCCGAGTATGGGTTATCTTGGGTAACCTTTATACTTCACTTTCTTTATCTTAAAGTGATAGATTTATTAACACTTTTTTCTCATGTGGGACATTGCATTATATTCTCAAGCCCAATTTTAAAAATTTCAAGGATGCAATTTATTGAAGGAGGTGAGAATTTAACACCCCAAGCTTACACGGTATGCTTCTCTTTGAATAATACAGTAATGTGTGTTGTACGCAACTTCGAGTTCTAACACACACCCCAAATAATCAAACTAGCCATTATTAATAGTAATACATAATTTTTGAAATTTTATAAATTTTATCTCTCAAAATAGACATTATTTTTGGATTGTGTATATAATTTAGCCTATGGTGAAATTTTGGTACTTTTCGGATAACTCTTATATTTTGATGAATAGTGAAAATTGTAAAAATTTTATTAAAAACAACATTTTTAATCAAAATAATTAATAGTGATAAATTATTAATTTCAGTGTTTTTAAAGTATATTTAGAATATATTTTTACCTTTTAATACAATTTTGGTCATTGGGAATTATTTCACAATTAAATCGGACATAAACAAGTGTCAATCTTTTGATAGTTATTATATCTAAAAAACATGCTTTTTGTTTTGACAGCGGGAGTTAATTTTAAATTAATTTCAGCCGCTTCTAGGTTTTGGATTTGGAAAAATGGATTCCATATTTGGAATTAGGATGTCCAAATTGTTTAAATATGAAACGTTTATGTTTATACATTTTGAGTTATTATTTCAGTAAATATTTTATTTACCATGGTTAAAGGGTAAATCTGGTAAATAAGGGTAACAAAATAATATAATAATAATAATAATAAATTACCCTAAAATGTGTCCTAACCTTATTTTTGGAGACATATCTGACCATGGGCATCTTTGGGTCGATTGTGGGACCCCATGGAGCCACTTATTGGTAATAGGGACACTTTATATTAAATAAGTTAAAATATATACAAAAAATGAAATAAGCTTATATTTTTTAGAAAAACAATTTTTACATAGGGTTATATATGTTATATTTTCGATTATAAATATTCATTAGAAATATAAAAATATTTTCTATATATTAGTATTTTATTTATAATTTTTAGACATTTAAAAATAAAAAATATATATGTCACAATAATGATGCAGTGTTTTCCTTATTAATGAAAGAATGTAATAAATGGTATTATTAATGTTAAAATAAATATAATTTGAAAGATTGGATGACATACACGAATTTTATATGTTAAAATGACATTTTAGGATTTCTTAAATTAATTTTTTTCGAATTAATAATGTTGTTATGACTTTAACAAAAATCAATTCTAAAATATTGTTAAAATTGACATAAAAGAGTTTTTTAAATCAAATATTATATTATTAATTGATATTATATTCCTAAAAATATAAAGTTCGTCCAAAAGACTATATAATGATAGGAGTATCATTAATGGACTATTTGGGGTTCTCTCGGATGTATATAGTTTGTTTATTAACTATATATTATAAAAATACAAAGTGACATGGTAAGTGTTAAACTGATTAACCAAGAGTTGAAACTAAAAGATAAGGTTAATATAATGACACAACCTATCTAAAATCTATTTGGTTGAATGTATTTAGACCCATACCCACCATATAATTTTAATAATACACTTTTGAGCCATTATAAACCGAATATAAGTTTATTATAAAATAATACTTTGATTTTTTCCTAAAGAGCCCTTCACCCCTCTTATAAAAGAGCACTCCCCCTTCTCATTAATTCACACCATCAAAGCCTTTTGGTTCGGTCAATACCAGACCAAAAATCCTCCCGAATTCCCCAAATTCATCCTATAGGCCTTAGTTTGTTCATAAACCCAACCTAAGGAGCCCTTTTGATCAAATCAAAAAGAAGAACACGAAGAAGAGGTAACGCCTTCCCCACCCTCTTTCAAGTTCTTTTCTTCTTCCACTTCTTGTTTCTTTTTTATTTTCATTATAAAATAATAACTATAGTATCTAATATATAGTTACATGTTATTATAAATATGGTATGTCTATATTCATTATTCTATCCATCCTTTGAATGACATGTCACAATACTTGCGTGCATATGGAATACCGTCTCCACGTCGTGGTGTAATTGTTATTCAATACCTTATTATTTGGATGGGTACAATAATGATTTCTAATTCATGTAAATAATATATATAACATGATAATGATTCTATATATATGATATACTATCCAATTAAATATTCTTTTAATTTTAAATGAATGATATTGTCGCTCGTGCGTACGTACGAACTACCGTCTCCACGAACGCGATGAGATTCATTCCCCATCGTATCCATTCATGTCTAATTCTCATTTGATGATTAAAATTAATGTTTAAGGACTTTATATAATTATTTATATGAATAATATACATATCATTCATAACAAATATGTCTCACATAACAAAGAGTATAAAGGAAAATGAACCCTTTAGCACCCGAAATGATGACAATTCTAAGATATTATTAACAAATTAATGTTAAATGGTCGAATATGATATCATATTAATACATATTATTCTTGTATAATTCAATAACAATTATTTTACCATTATACAGGAGATTATCCTACCCTCGACCAAGGAAAAAGTACTTAGTTAGAGGTTTCTTATATCACTTTTAATTCTGTGAGAATTCCATTATTCACCACTTATTTATTGAATGTGGTGTGTGTACTACCCATGATTGTATTAATTGAGTAATATACTTAAATTTATGTATATTTACAACATCTTTGTATGATACTTCTTTCATGGGTGTATTTTTTGTAAGTTACCAAATCCATAAGGGATTTTGAAATTTCAATTTCCACTCATTTGGCTTTACGCATACATCATTGATTATTCTACTCCAAGATTATGTGTGGAATCACTACTCATTTTATTATTTCATAATTTCCACTCCCCTTTCTCTAGAAATACATTTTATACACATAATCAATCCATTGATAAATTCTCAAGTCATCTATATGAACTTGATACGAGTATTTTTAACTCAATCTCCATTTATTGAGTTAAACATCCAATTCATTGGTGATATTTTTACAAGAATATTTGTGAATGTCCTCTGATTCATTTACACTAAATATCCTATAATATTGAGTGTATTTATATTTTTCACACATAATTATGTCATTGATTTATCCTTAACCTAAAAAAATGGTGTTTATAAGAGATTTCATCTCAAATTACATTCCATTGAGACTTCATTGTTTTTATACACCAATTAACTTTTATATGGTGTATATAATGAACTTTGACATAGTATATCATGAATCTCTTTATTCTCATGATATTACAATTTTTTTATTACCTCAATTATTTGTATTCAAGCGTCTCTCTTTTGGTTATGAACTCTATCTAAAATGCCATTTTAAATGTTTTCAAGATTTATTATTCTAAATCTTTCTCATTAATGTCCGAGTTTTAAAAATGGATTTAAGGATTTATTTATTTGAAAATTAATGTTTTAAAATTAAAATTCATTTTCATTGTTTCAATGTTGTATGTGACACTTTTATTCAAAAATCTATTTTAAATGGCTTCTTGATAAATAGTTATACTTTTAAATGTTTTCAAGAAAATGGTGATATTTCTCTCAAAGAGTTTTGATGATTATTTTCATATATGTCAATATCCTTCATTTTTCTTGATTGAGGTTAATCTAATACAATACAATCTTCCATATTGTATCTAATGAGTTATGTTTGACTCTGAATGTATTATTCTATAACATTCACTATTTGTCGATAAAGTATTGACATTTCTTATGCTAGTTTTAATATAAATGTTTATGTTATGTTTCAGAATTTTTATATGAGGAATGCATTGGACTTAGTAAGTGATGGGTGGAGACCGCTATAGCTCCTCGATGCATTGGTAGGTCTCATGAGACAAACTAGTGTCTTGGCAAAAGGATTTGACAAAATCTTATTTGTAGTCTTGGCACGAGGCCTTGGCTACGTGGTTATGATAGTCTGGAATTATGCATTCTGTCATTCTGAAAGTGGTTTTGATATTTCATGTGATTATTCGACTAGTAGAATATCCATGTAAATAAGTAAATGGAATTATTTCATATAATTTTATCCATATTATGCTGATTTTCAAGTATTAAAGGCTTTTGTTTTAGTTATGCATTTCAATGTTTATTCTCATTTATGAAAGTTTCAACTATATTGTTATCCTTTCTGAGTATATGAGGTCACCCCTTTCAATGTTTTATTTTTCCCAGGATGTGAAGAAGTATTTTATGACTTACCTGTAGGGATAGTCTAAGGGGATTTGAGTGTTGTCTATGGAAACAATGTTTTCATAGTTTTCATTTTATGATGTAATGTAAACCTTATAAATGTATCTAGTAAGGAGGAGGCCTCGGAGAGGTGTCTATTTCTCTACCGTGGCGGCTAGGGATTCTCCCTTGTACGCTTCCTCCTCCCCTCTCTGGCCATCTTGCCTGTTTTTTCTCTCTTCTAATCGTCGTCCCCCACGGTTTCGTTGGTCCGGCGAGACGATTTCGTCGTGTTCAGGGCTCGAATGTGTGGCGGTGATTTCATTTCGTTGAGGTTGACGAAGGATCTGGAGTGACCAATGGAGGGGGGGGGGTTCATTTTTCGTTCCTTGTTTTGCTTGCTTGTTTTTTGTGTTGATGATTTCTCCCAGTGGTATCCGCTTGAAGCTGGTTGTGTTTGGTATGTCTCGCCGTCGCCTCATCCATATGGTGGAACTTCTCCGGATGTTTTAGGTGTTCCTCGCGGCAATCTTGGGTTCGCCCTCCCTGCTGTGGCGGAACGTTTTGGGCTTCGACTCTGCCGGTCTGATCAGTGGGCGTAAGACCGGTTTTTTCAACGACACACTCTACGGAGCGTTCAAGGGTTTGCTCTCGGTTAGGAGTTGTGGTACTGCGGTGGTCTCTCAGCATGTGGAAGTCGGCACCTGATCTGCGGTGGCTGATCTTTATGAGGTTCTGCGAGGAGTTTTCTTCGGTGGTTGGGGTGGCTTCAGTGGGGTTGTTCTTGGTCGATTGTCGATGCTCTTTTTGATTCTTGTTTTGGAAATGGTTTTTTCTGTGTTGGTGGTTGACGATGTCGGCAACAGCGTGGAACGCCGGTGAATGGGATGTGCGGTCGATGGTTTGACGATGACGGTGGAGACAGGGAGGCGGCACAAGGAAGGCTGGTTGGGCGGTGTGATGACAGTGGTCGGCCCAGAGTCTCATCGAAGGCATGATTTCGCGGTGAGGGTGGCGCGTGGTGATGTTTCTTGGATCGAGTCATGGATTATTGATTGATGCGCAGTCAGTGGAGAGGACAGGTGGGTGGTATGGTTGATGGGGTGATGTTTGAGGTCTGACTTTAATTTTTTGGAATTGAAATTTTAATGGTTTGGTTCCTTTTGTGGTTTTTTTGATGTGATGTATGGGGTACCAGATAACCTGCAAACCGGCATTTAGAAATAAAAAAAATGATTCCCGGTGGGGATTAAGGCTAAGGCTATAAATGTATCTAGTACATCCAAGGCTACTAAATCAATTGGTCTTTCGAGACATGATGTTTTGTGATCATTATAATGTTATTTAATAATGCACTGACTCTGGGTAACTGGGGTCGGGGTGTTACATCACACAATAGGAAAATTGGTTTTCAGGCCAAATATATAACACCCCAAGATTCCATGATATGTTTCCCTTTGAATAATGTAATTGCTTGCTTTGTATGCAACTTCGAGTTCTAACACACCACAACCAATCAAACTAGCTGTTATGAATAGTAATAAACACTTTATGAAATTCATGAAATTTATTTTTCAAAATAGACTTCATTTTTGGATTCATAATATCAAAATTACATTATGGTGAATTTTTGGTATTTTTCTCAAAACATTCAGTTTTTTATGAATAGTGGAAAACATTGTGTAATTGTTTAAAACCATCATTTTATTAAAATAATTATTTATTTTCTTTAAATTTCTCTTATGTAAAAATATATACATAATACCTATAAAATTTCAATGTAATTCATTGGAGTCATTTTATAAAAAGTTTAGATATATAAAATTTTATTCAACTATTTACTATCATTTACCAACCACCTAAGAGTATTTGAAAATTTGCATAAAACACAATTTCTGTACTTTTCTTAGATGAATTACAAAAATACAAGAGATACGGTTGATATTAGTTAATAGAATCTGGTTCAATAAGAAAAAAATAATTTTTGATCAATATTAACTTTTGACTTTTATTTTCCACGGTTAAAAGTAATAGGGTAATTAAAGGTAAAATGATATTATAATTATCCTAACACACGTCCTAATTATATTGGATAAGTGTATTTCGACCAAAACCATCCATAGGAATAAAATACGATCCTTTTAGTCAACTTAGATTTGATTAGGACATTTATTATCATTTTATTTAAGGAAGAGTTAAAGTGTTAAATTCAATGTTTAATAACTAAAAAAATTTTAATATAGGGTTATACATAAGATAAAGTCAACTTTAAATATTAATTATAAAGATAAAAATATTTATTACATAATTTTTTTTATTTATAATTTTTATACATTAAATGATTAAATTTATTTATGACACAACGATGATGCAGTAATTAGGTTATTAATGAATGATTAAAATAATTAGATATTATAAATATCCAAAAATATTTAATTTTAGACTTATTATGAATTAAACTAATTTTTTTAGGATAGTATTAAATTTTAGGGTTGATTCAATGAATATTTTCTATGTAATAATAATTTTATGACTTTATCAAAAACAAAATACCAAATAGTGTCAAAATTGAAATAAAAGAGTTTTTAAAACAAATATTTTTTTATTAATTGATATAAGATTCCTAAAAATCTAAGTTTAGGCCAAAGAAAATTTATAATGAGAGATATATCATTAATGAACCACTTGAGGTATTATTGGCATTTATTTGTAAGTTTATTAACGAATTATTATAATAATACAAGAAAACATGGTAAAAGTTAAACTATTTAATTAAGAGTAAAATCTAAATGATAAGGTTAATATGGTGAACCAAACCTATCTATAACCTATTGGATGAGAGTTTTTAGACCCATACCCACCTTATCATCGAAATAAATATTTTTGTATACATTATAAACTGAAAATTATTTTACTATAAAATAATATTTCAATCTTTTCCTAAGGTTCCCCTCACCTATCTTATAAACAAGAACAACCCCTTCTCTCAAATTCACACTTCCAAATATATTTTTCTCGACCCAAACCTGACCAAATATCCTATAAACTTACCTCAATTAAACATAGAGTCCATATATTGATCAAAAATCCAACATAAAGAGCCCTTTTGATCAACTCAAATGGAATCATCCGAATAAGTGGAAATAATTTCATCACCTCTTCCAAGGTTATTTTCTTCTTCCACTCCCTCTTTATTTATTTACATTATAAAATGATAACTAAAGTATCTTATACATAATTTGATGTTATTATAAAAATTTTACAACCATATTCATTTTTCTTTCCATCCTATGCATTAAAAAGTCAACATACGTGCATACGTATGACTTACCATCTCCACACCATGGTGTAGTTTGTTATTCAAGAACATAAATAGTTTAATGGGTATAATAATGAGTATAATTGATTTAAATAATAAATATATGATGTTAATTATTCTTTATATTTGATATAAAATCAATTAAATAATATTTTAATATCAAAGTAATGATATTGTCGCTCGTGCATATGTAAGGATTACCGTCTCCACGAACGCGATGAGATTTATTTTCCCATCGTAACCCTTCAAAAATAAATTTCATTTGATGATTAAAAATAATGTTTAATGAACATAATATCATTCTGGATACTAATAAAATACATCCTATCCAAAATAATACACGGATTATGTAACTAAGCATATAAAGTAAAATGAATCAGCTAACACCCGAAACAATGATAATCTTGAAATTTTATTAACAAATAAATATTAGAAAATAATATATGATATCATATTTATGTATATAGTTCTAGAATAGTTTTACAACAATTATTTAACTATTTTACCGGTGGTTAATGTACCATTGAACAAGGAAAATTACAATGTAATAGTTAATTTCCCAATCTCAATATTATCCGAGGTTGTTTTTAAGTAAGTATCTATTGGGAATTCTTTATCATCCACATTGGTTTTTTCTTATAAAAATATTTCAAACAATTTTACTATTTCCTAGACTATGGGTTAAATCCATTTATATTCTTGCATTACATTTTATAAAATGTATTTAATGGAATATTTTTGTCATTTTCAATACAAGGTACTTTTTAACCTTTTCAACAAAATTATGGAAAGAATGTTTTTGTTGATTTATACGGAAGGTGCGGCTATTTTCTGCCATTATAACACCTTCAAAACTTCCCTCACAAGCATATAAGAATAAATTCAAAATAAATGTTTTGTTTTATAATTACGTGACTTTTTAAATGATTTCAAAATAGAAGGATATATTTCTCTGAAACAGTTTTCATTTCACTTATGTCAACATCCTTTGATGGATTTTACACATGTTTTAAGTTAAGATAAAATCTGTCATATTGCTTTTGCTCTTCGTCATGGGTCGAACAACTTATGGATTGAGAGCGACTCTACCACTATTGTTCAAGCCATTTGGAAGGGAGATTTTCATCTTGCTTGGCCGATTACTACACGCTGGATGATTTGCCTCCAATCTCTCCATGACGTCAATTACATTGCAACTCATACTTATCGTGAAGCGAATATGGTTGCGGATGCTCTAGCTAACAAAGGCATTAATCAGGCAATAACTTGGATGGAGGAGCTCCCAGAAAACCTGATTCCGTTGCAAGTCAAAGATTGTAATTTGATCCCATCTTTTAGACTCTTGTAATCTTTCTTTTTGCTAATAAATTTGCTTTTGTCTTTTGACCAAAGCGCCATCACAATCTGTCATATTGTATTGAGGGTTTTGAGATATTTTTGACTGTGGATGTGTTATTTTTATACAATTCATGGTTTATGGTTAATGTATTAACATTTTTTAAGGTAGTTTTAATACGAATGGTTATGTTATGTTTCAACCTTTTCACATGAGGAATGAATTAGACTAATTATGTGACGGGTGGAGCCCGCAATAGCTCCTCGATGCATCGGTAGGTCTCATGATACAAACTAGTGTCTTGTAACTAGTCCATGACAAAATATTATGTGTAGTCTTGGCATGAGGCCTTTACTATGTGGTTGTGATGTTCAGCATTATGCATTCCAACATATGAAATTGGTTATTGATATTCCATATGATTATTTGACTAGTAGTATATCCATGTGATTATGTAAATAGAAATATTTTGATATATATTTCCCATATAATGATGAATTTTAATTTCAAATGTATTTTATTTAGTCCTATAAATTTCCTTAAATATTGCTTCTTATTTATGAAAGATTCTGCTATATTGTTATCCTTACTGATCATTGGAGCTCACCCCTTTCTATGTTTTATTTTTCCCAGGATAAGAAAAAGTATATTCTGACTAACCTATATGGATAGTATAAGGGGTATGATTGTGATCAAGGGAGTCAATTTTGATGTTTTTTTCCATTTTATAATGTAATGTAAACCTTATGAATGTATCTAGATTTCCCAAGCGTACTAATCAAATTGGTCTTTTGAGACTTGATATTTTGTGATCATGTCAATGTTTTGTAATAATGCACCGAATGTGGGTAAATAGGGCCAGATAATTATAGTTGGTATCATAGTATTTTTATTACAAACATTGGAAAATATATTTAGAAAAACTCTCATTAGAGAACTTTACCATAATATAGACGTTGATGATTAATATAGAAGAACTTCATAGAATTTTGGTAATGTAGAGAATTTGTGTATTTTCCAAATAATACATCCCAGTCTAGATACGATCAGGTAAAGAAGGATCTGGAATAAGTGTAACTAGGAGTGAAAACTTTGACAAGGAGTTTCAAGCTTGACCCGGGTTATCCTGGAACATGACAATGGGCTTTGTTGTACTATTGGTTACGACACTCCTGGGCGAAAAGCTTAGGATAATACACAATTTCATTAAAAACACATTATGAAGGATTTATGAGTATATACATTATAAAATATAACATTTTTATGATTATGGATTATATCTATAAAAAGTTAAATTTATTTCAAGGGTTTTACATGTTTGAAATTATGTATTTCAATTCATAAACTAATCTTTTGTAATAAATTGTTTTCAAATTGTTCCTAGTAGAAGGAATTGAAACCGTATCAATTCACATAATCCATGTAGGTATTTCCCTCCAACTCAAGATAATTATATTGGAGATGTTGATGCAACTAGTGTGGATCAACATATCAGCAAACTGGAACAACTCACTCATGTTATGAATAATAACCTTACTTGTATGGATCACCCTGATCCACAACATAGAGGATCAATGTTAGACCGCTTCATGAGGAAAAAACCAAAAATATTCAATAAGACTAAAAATGAATTTTTAGCTGAGAAATAAATAAGTTCCTTAGAAAAAATATTTCATTCTTTGGAGCGGAAGAGAATGAAATAAATGTGGGTGAGGAAAGGGATGTTCAAAAAAGAGTATGTACCTGTTGTTCAAGAATATGTTGATGTGTATCATGAGGATTTACCTAGACATCCACCAAAATCAGAAATTGAGTTTTCCATTGACATAATTATTGGTTCAAGGCCCTTATAGAAGACCCATTATAGAATTCACAATATGGAATTACAGTAACTAAAGAAACAACTAGTGGAAATTTGTAAAAAAAGATTTATTTTCCCTACTGGTTATCCATGAGGATCCCCAATTCATTTTTGTTAATAAGGAAGATGGATCAATGAGTTTGTGAAATGGAAATGGGGATATCAATGCTATAACAATAAAGAATAAGTATCCCTTACATCGCATTGATGTTTTATTCAATCAAATTCATAGAGATCAATATTTTTCAAAGATTGAACATTGATCTGGATATCATCAATTTTGTATGAAGAAGGAAGAGAATCTGAAAAATGGAATTTCGTACCACGTATGGGCATTATGAGTGTATATTAATTTATTTTTGACTGAATAATTCACCCTTTATCCCCTAAAGGGGAGCTTTATCAATAATAATAATAATTTGAAGGTCCTTGGGCCGTTGGAGGGAGGGACTAATGCACCCTATGTCTTCATGGATCTAATGAATAGAGTTTTCAGGGAATATCTTGATGACTTTGTAGTGTTATTTATTGATGATATCTTTGTATACTCCAAAATCTATGAAGATCAAGAAACCCACTTGCACACTATTTTGAAAACTCAAAGTAGAAATGAATTTTATGCGATGTTTAATAAGTTTGAATTTTGGCTTCAGGAGATTTATTTTTCTTGGCCATGTTGTCTCTAAGGATAGAATCTCTATTTATCCTTCTTTGAAAAGAAAAAATTAAAAATTCCATCACTAACAAGTATAACTGAGGTATGAAATTTTATTAGGCTAGAAGATTATTATCAATGTTTCACCATAATTTTTCCCGATTGGCTAACCCATTATCCTTGATCACATATAAAGGGGTTAATTTTGATTGGATGAAAGAGAGTGAAATTTTTTTTGATGAACTAAAGAGATGATTAGTCAATGATACTATCATGAAACTACAATTGTGGAATGATGGGTTTGTTATTCATAGTGATGCTTCAATGAAAGGACTTGGTTTTGTCCTTATACAAAATGATAGGGTTATTTCCTATGCATCACAGTAGCTAAAAATTCATGATAAAATCTATCCCACACAAGATTATGATTTAGATACTATAATAATATCTATGAAGATATGGAGACACTATATTTATGGTAAATATGTGAGATTTATACTGATCGTAATAGTTTGAACTATACTTTCTCACAAAAATAACGCAGCATGAGACAAATATGATGGCTTAAACTACTCAAGGATTATGATTGTACTATACACTACCACCATGGAAGGAAAATAAGGTGGAAGATGCTTTGTGTAGAATGGATCATGGAGTTATAAACAAGATGAGAGTTTAACTAGATCCTATTTTCATTGATCTATTAATGATTGATATAGGAATAATCATTTAAGGTGAAACAACAATGCTTTTACAAATGGTTTCTAAACCATATTTAATAGAAAGGATAAAAAGTTCTTAGACTGATGTTGAGATGTTTTAAAGGAAAATTAATTTTTTTAATGATTGTAGATTGAGTGACATGTATATGAATATTTTTGAAATTTGGGAAGAGACTTTGTTTTTCTAAAATACCTTATCTAAAAAGGGAATTGTTGTATGATGCTCATAACTCCAATTTTTTTATACACTCTGGTAGCACTAAGATGTATAAAGATTTAAAGAATATTTTTGGTGGGACAACATGAAGAGGGATATTACTGATTATGTATCAAGATGTATGTTTTTTAATAGGTGAAGGCTGGATGACAACATCCTAGAGGATTCTTGCAACCACATCCCATACCTGAGTGGAAATGGGATGATATTATGATGGAATTTTTCATGGTGTTACCAAATACTCTTAGAAGGAATGATGCAATATGGGTTATTATTGATCAGCTTAAAACGTCATCATATTTTCTTTCTATAAGAGAAGATTTACCCCTTGAACTTTTAGCATGATTATATATTAATGAAGTCCAAATAATTTACAGTGTACTCCTATAAATTGTTTCTAATTGTGACCCCTATTTTACATCATTATTCTAGTACATTATTAAGAAATCCTTGGATACTGAACTTTGTTTGAGCTCTGCCTACCATCTTCAAACTGAAAGAAAATCAGAACAGGCTATTCAAACCATAGAATACATGTTGTTATCTTGTTCAATTTACATTCAATGTATTTGGGATCAATATTTACCTCTAGTAGAATTTTCCTATTACAATTGCTTCCATTGAAATATTCAAATGGTAGTATATGATGCAATATATGGAAATAGATGTCACACACAAACTTTTTGGGATGATGTGGGTGAATGAAAACTCATATGCCTAGAAAATGTTAAGGAAACAATTGAAAAGGTGATGGTAATCCAATCCCACATCAAAGAAGCTCAAAGAAAGAAAAAAGATCTATGAAGATAACTGAAGGAAGGATTTGGAATTTTAGTTAGGATATCATGTTTTCATGAAGGTATCTCAAAGGAAGATACTTATATGGTTCGGTAAGAAGTGTAAATTAATTCCTACGTACATCAGACCTTTCAAAATTCAAGAACGAATTTGGTATGTATATTACAATTTGGCAATGCCGCCAAGTCTCTCCAATGTTCATGAGGTGTTCCATGTATAACTGTTGAGAAAATACATGACAGACCCAACGTATGTACTCACCTATAAAGAAATAGAACTAGAACCCGATCTCTATTATTGTGAAGATCCTATCATGATTTTAAGATACCAAAGAAAAAGTGTTGTGAAATTGGATGACTCATCTAGTAAAAGTTCTATGGAGAAACCATAATATGGAAGAGGCTGCATGGGAACCAGATTAACATATGATGAAGAACCAACAAAATCATTTTACACAGTAGTATTCTTGAAATTTCGAGGATGAAATTTTTTGAAGGAGGGAAGAATGTAACACTCCATGCTTCAATGGTACGTTTCCCTTTGAATAATGCAATAGCTTGTGTTATATGAAACTTCGAGTTCTAACACACCACAACTAATCAAACTCGTCGCTATGAATTGTAATACCAACTTTTAGAAATTTATTATATTTTGATTTTAAAAATGAACTTAATTTTTGGATTTATAATATAAAAATAATCTTAAAGTGAATTTTTGATATTTTTCTGAATACTTTCAATTATTGAAGAATAGTGAAAAACACTGTGTTATTATTTAAAACCTATTTTTTATTTAGATAATTATTTATTTTATTAAAATTTATTTTAGGTTAAAATTGATACATAATAGCTATATATGTTCAATACAATTAATTGGAGTCATTTTATAATATGTTTAGATATATAAAATTTTCTTGAACTTTTTTCCATATTTTCACCCCCTCCTAAGAGCATTCAAAAATTTGCATAAAACATAGTTTTACTGCTTCTATGAGTTGAATACCAAAAATCTGAGAGTCAATGTTGACATCAGTACGTAAAAGGATGTCCAATAAGATGAAAATATATTTTGGGTAACTGTAACATTTTACATTAATTTAACACTATTTAAAGAAAAATGAGTAATTATTGGTAAAAATGATATTATAATTACCATAAAAAATTCCCTAATTCTATTTGATAAGTTTTAATCGACAAAAATTAAACTTAGGAAAAAATATGATCTTTTTGGTCCACTTGGATTAGATTTGAAAATTTATTATTATTTTATTTAAATAGGAGATAGAAGTGTTAAATTGAAATTTTAATAACTAAACCATTTTAAATATAGTGTTTTTCATTATTTAAATTAGACTACAAATATTCATTACAAATCAAAAAATATGTCCTTTCTCATGGTATTTTATTTATAATTTCTAGACATTAAATAAATAAATTTATTTATGACACAATGATGATGTATTAATTACCTTATTAATGAAATATTAAAATAATTTATATTATAAGTATCCCAAAAAAATAGTTATTTAAGACTTTTTTTGAATTTATCTAATCTGCGTGGTTAATATCGCATGATAAATTTGATTCAATGATATTTTTGGAAGTAATCATGTTGTTATGACTTTAACAAAAAAACAAAATACCAAATACTGTCAAAATCGACAAAAAAGAGTTTTTAAAACAAACATTATATAATTAATTGATATAATATTCATAAAAATATATGTTTTGGCCAAATGAAATATATAATGATAGATAATTCATTAATTAACCACTTGGGGTTCTCTAGGAATTTTATTGTATGTTTATTAACCAATTAATATAATAATACATAAATACATGGTAAAAGTTAAATTATTTAAGTAAAAGATAAATCTAAACGATATTGTTAATATGGTGACCCACACCTGTATAAAAACTATTGGTTGAGAGGTTTTTGACCCATCCCTACATTATACTCTAAATAAATAATTTTTGAGACTTTAGAAATTGAAATTAATTTTATTATAAAATAATATTCCAATCTTTTCCTAAGGTGCCCCTCACCTCTCTTATAAAAGGGCACTTCCCCTTCTCTCAAATTCACACCTCCAGAGCCATTTGGCAAGACCAAACCCAGACCAAATATCCTCCATCTTCCCTCACATAGATATTGAGAAATTAGATAGTCCATAAAGCCAACCTAAGGAGCCTGTTTGATCAACTCAAATGATGGCACCTGAAGAAGAGGTAATAATTTCATCACCTATTTCAATGTTCTTTTCTTCTTCCACTTCCTCTTTTTTTAATTTCCATTATAAAATAATAACACTAGTATATTCAATATACAGTGATATTATTATAAAAATGGTACAACCATATTCATTATTATAACCATCCTATGATGGACAAAGTCACCATACGTGTGTAAGTACGACTTATTGTCTCCACATTGTGGTGTTGTTTGTTATTCAACACTTCATTAGTTGGATGGTTATAATAACGAGTATAATTGATTTAAATAATAAATATAACATGTTAATGATGTTGTATATATGATATATGATCCACATCCATTTTTCATAAAAATGTATTTCAATTTTTTTATTATTTCCAGGAAATTGGGTTAAAGTCATTTATACCCTTGATTTACATTTTATTTACTTATTAAAAGGAATCTTTCCATCGTTTTCCAAATAAGGTACTTTGGGAACTTTTCAACAAAATTACCAAGGGAATTCTTTTTTAACTTATACGACAGGTGCAGCTATTTTCTGCCATTAAAACACCATCGAAGCTTCCCCTACAAGCTTATAAGAATATTTTCAAAATAAATGTTTTTTTTACAATTATGTGAATTTTAAATTATATCAACATAGAAATATATATAACTCTCAAACAGTTTTTATTTCATCTATGTCAACTTCCTTTGATGGATTTTACACTTCTTTAAAGTTATAATACAAAATTATATGTTTTATTGAAGGGTTTCAGATATGTTTGATTGTGGATATGTTATTTTTATAACATTCGTGGTTTAGGGTTAATGTATTAACATTTAGTATACTAGTTTTAATACAAATTTTATGTTATTTTTCAAGATTTTAACATGAGGAATTCATTAGACTTAGTAAGTGACTGGTGGATTCTGCTATATCTCCACGATGCATCGGTAACTCTTATAAGACAAACTAGTGTCCAGGCATAAGGCCTTGATAAAATATTATTGTTAGTCTTGGCACAGGGCCTTGACTATGTGGTTATGATGTTTGGAATTATGCATTCCATAATTAGTAAATTGGCTATTGATATTTCATGTGATTATTCAACTAGTATAATATCTATGTGAATAATTAAACGGAAATATTTTGATTTATATTTTCCATATTATGATGAAGTTTATGATTAAAAGGTTTTTGTTTTAGTCTTATATATTTCCTTAAATTTTTTTGATTGTTTATGAAAATTTATGCTATATTGTTATCATTACTAAGCATTTGGGCTCACCCCTTTTTATGTTTTATTTTTTCCAGGATACAAAGATTTATATTATGATTAACATTCTGGGATTGTCTAAGGGATATGAGTTTTGTCAATTGAGATAATTTTGTTGTTTTTTTTCATTTTATAATGTCTTCTAAAACATATGAATTTATCTCATATTTCCCAATCTACTAAACTAATTTCTCTTTAGAGACTTAATCTCTTATGATCATGCCAATGTTATGTAATAATGCACTAACCCTCGGTATGTAGGGTTGGGGAGTAACATAATATCCTAATTGGCCTGATTAAAAATTGGCATATATGCCTAACGGCTAATTTTCATATTAGTCATAATGTTCAATTGGCCTATTAGGCCAAATGGTATAATTTCTAATTAGCCTTTAATACTATTTCCAATTGTCCTTTTAGGACTGTTGGGCCTACATGGTAATTTTACCTTAGATCTAACGACATAATGATCAATTGTCCTATAGGCCTAATGTCCAATTGGCATATTGGATTAACTTCCAATTTTTCTATAGGAATAATGGAGATTTTCTTATAAGGCCTAACTACTAGTTGGCCCTTAGGCCTAATATAGAAATTGGCCCTTTGGACTATATAAAAATTGGCCATTTTGCTTATATTCCAATTGGCCATTTTCCCTAATGGCTATTTGAATGGGGTTTTTTAGATTTTTATTGAAGGTATTAATGAAAATAAAACATGATATTCATCATGAAAATCTTACTAAGTAACAATATAAATAAAGACATTATATTAATTTAGATAAAATTATATGCCACTACTCATTCATTTTAATTGTAGTGAAACAAAATGTGTGTACATATGTCATTGAATCTTTGTGAATTTTGTTTTTTCTTGACTCTTCCAAAAAAAATTCAAATATAAATTATATGAATTAAATTTTATATGAAAATCATTAAATATTAGGAATAGATTAAACCAATTAATCATTCAATGTGAAAAAAGTTTTTTAATATTGATTTTTTGGTCCATCAGGGAATGTGTGTACACCCTATAAATATAAACCTACACTTCTCTTCTATCCGACATACAATTCATGATTGTATGATCACCATAACTCTCAAACATCCATCAACCCTGTAGTATTAGAAGCTTCTCCATTGGTAAAGCTAAACTAACTCTACAATGAAAATGTTATTTGAAATTAATACAACAATTATATCGGTATTATTTTATAAAATATTATTACCCATATCGGCTCTTATGATTTGTCCATGATGTCTTTACTAATATGTCTCTATGAGACTGGTTCCACCAGAGTGATTATATGTTATTTGATTGATGTTTCTATAAAACAACTACACTAACTTTCATTATTACCTAAAATATGATTTTTTTTTCATTATATTAAACCATTATCTATGTGTGGAACGTCTAGGTTTTATGAAAATGAGTGTTCCCATGTTGCCTGGCAGAAGATCCCACTCACTATGTAAAGTGGAGGGAAAGAATAAGAATTAATTCATGGTATAACATGTCAAAAAAGTGATATAATTTCACATTGTTATAATAAAAAGAACCTACTATATGATTCTCAATAGACTGTGATGGATATATTGGTTTTCCTCGATTAGTAGCATCTGAATGATGTGTATGTTGCAAAGCATGCTATGGGTGGTCTTCATGCAAAAGAGTGGAAGCTGAAGGAACAGATTCATCAGATGTGGGATGGATGGTAGAAATTTTAGGCAATGTAGATGTGGCATAAAATGGGTTTTATGAGGTGGGATACATCATCAGATATGGGTATGGGATATATGGAAACATCCATGGAGGAATTGTATACATGGTATAGGCAGAAGAGCCAAAATGAGATGATGGAGGAATCAGTGGGATCATCCCTAAATGCGGCGTAGACATGGTATGTGAATAAAAGGATTATTGATATGGTGATGAAGCTACAGATAATAATATCCCAAAAAACTAATGTCAAGGTAAACTGAATGAATATTGAACATGTGTATTTTTTTTATATATTACACACAACTAATTAAGGTTCAACCTCAACTCTCACAATGGGACAATTTGAATCATCAAATGAAATATTTTTTTCATCACCAATGGTTGAATCAATGGTTGATGCATCCTCACCAACATCATGAAAAATATTTTTTAGGATTAAATCATTGATTACATTGTAATAAGGTCTCAGATGATATTTTGCATAAAACACTTGTTTTTCCATTGATTCTAAAATGTATGGTTCATTGGTTATCATTAATCAAATAATGTCAATAAAACTAAATCTATAGTAATTGTTAAATTTACCAAGTTGTATCTTCAAATAAAACCATTTAAATTTCATAATAATGACTTGACCATTAGAGTAGTAATCCAAAAAATATATTTTTTTTCAATATTTCCATAAAAATTAACAACTTCATATCAAGGTCAACTATTAGATGTTCTACCAAAACAAATCATTGTAGTAGTTAACATAACTCCATCATGTTCAGATATCATTGTATCTACTTGATCAGTTGTAACAAATTTATACCCATTGATTTCATTCACAAACCAACGAATTGGGACCAAAATCTAAATCTCTTAATTCTTGAGAAATATAGTCTGTAGGAAAACTAATGACTTGAAATACTTATGAATAATTCAATTAAATGGATATCTATATTTTATTCTAATTATTGAAATGGACATGCCTTTGATTTCAACCTAGTAGGAAACTCTAGGCTTTATAAAGCCACTCAACTTATCAAAAGAAAATATAAATGAACTTTACATATAATTTTATTTTTTTCACTACATAAAATGAAAATAAAAGTAAAAGGTATATGTGAAATTCCATGATATGAGATAACTTTTAAATATCCAAATTACATACATGATAATTTCATAAAAAAGAATAGTTAGACAAAACTGTCTGATGTGGCATATCAAGATCTTTAAGAATCAATGTAGCTAATGTATAAGACCCAAAACATCCTCCTATTTCGGGAAGATATGGAAATAAAAGATAAATTTCCCTATACGTGTCATCTTCATTTCTCATTGGACAGTTATTTTTGGTGCTCACATCCGACAAATACATCGAACAAGAATCCACAAATTCTTAATCCAGATAACCTCTCACAAACGAACATTCATGATAATTCAAGAATTAGAAATATGATTTCATTGTGCACTTATTTATTTTTGTAGGATAAATCCACAAAAAAATGGTCCCCAAGAAGTTTTTCAGTTGGAATATGTACTTTTAAATGCAGTAATATAGTGAAAAATGAATGAATTTATTTTCATCTCATAAAAAATTAAGGGCACCTCTTACTGAATTTGTATCGACAATACCATGGATAAACTTTTAACATAAAATACTCTAACAAAATCCCACAAGAGAATCATTGTCAGCCTAACATTATTGGATAGAAAATTCTGAATTTTTATTTGAATCAGTTCAAGAAAAAGGATGTTATAATCATGTGTTTTTAGATATTTTACTTTGAAATACATTTTATTTACTCATTTATATATGTTTCTAGAATAGCCATCGGAAACCTTTATATTTTTCGATTCTTCTATAAGTTGATCTTTATCTGACTGTGTCATCCCATAAGAAGCACAAAGAACATTCCAATTGTTTTCAATAAAACCCAAATTATGTAATTTCATATGAATACCCCAATCAAACATTTGGCCATTATGTCTATAGTCAAATTGTCCAATAAGCCTAATGACATTATCTCTATTTGGCCTATAAGCTTAATGCCAAATTTTCATATAGTCCTAATGGAAAACATTCCTATCAATCCTAATGGCTACACTATTAATGGGATATGTCCATTCAAAAACAAAATTCCATGCCAATACAATTACAAAAGTAAATATATTCATCAATAGTTAAAACCCCAGAATTAGTGTGATGACTCCGTTCATATTTTGAATCAAAAAATTCCATCCAAACATGAAATCCCTCTTTTAAAACAAAAAAATTAACCCCTATTGGAAGCCATGTTTTTTTATAATACTAAAACATGTGTGTTTAATTATTAAAACAAACCATATAATTATATCAGATATAGCAATTTTATAAAACTTATTTCCCATATATATACAATTTCAATCTGGAAATTCCACCCTTTTTCCAAATGATAATAAACAATATAATTGAATATAATTGAAAATTGACCAATCTAATGAACCAAACCATTAAGACTTCAATAAAACACAAGTAAATTGATAATAACTATATTGATAAAATAAGAGGGGAGAATGAAATTTTACCTCTAAAAAATCATAAAATTATCACTAGAGAAAGAGTGGGGAGATCCTGATCATGTGAAGAGGGAAATAGGGTGACTGGAATTGTAGGAGAGTAGGGGGAGGGCAATGTCACCGAAGGAGGGTAGGTGGATGAAGTTGTCGAAGGGGGGAAGGCTGCCAATCTTTCCAGAATGGAGGGAGGAGGTCGGGTGAGGTCACCAGAGAGGATGTGGGCACGTATACGCATAGGAGGAGTAGGGCTCGACTGAAGAGGAGGGGAGGAGGATCTCGAGTAGGCATGAAATAATTTGAATCCTATACCAATAGTTTCAATTTTTTTGTTATAAACCAACATATAGTAATGGTTTCATAAAACCCATTGGTATAGGGCTGGTCAAGGACCACTATACCCACACTTCTTCTAAACCAAGGGTATGGATCCTTTAGGATCTATCCCTTTTGTATTAGTAAATTGATTAAATAGTATGTGTGTTATGTTATTTACCTTACATATTGATTATGCCTTATCAATTCATGTATGGAATTTATTTAAATGAAATAACTGTTTAAATGTGATGTGTGTTTAGATAATTATCATGCCATATTGTTTTTTCTTATTGATTCATGATATATTCTATTGTTCACATCCCAAAATGAACATTTGATCTCATATTTTTTTTCATTTCCCTTGGTTATGAAGAATAGATATTTGAATGAGTTTTCAAGGATGAAGTTCATTTTCTATTTTTATGTATGATGTAATTTTTTATTTTCCCAATATAAAATTGGTACCATGAATGTATATTGTTCACCAAAACATATACATTGTTCGGTCCTTTCAAATATGACCCTTAGTATCTATGATAATGAAATAAATTTACTCACCAATTTCTAGCTAATGGGGCCAGAGTCATTACTATTGGTATTAGAGGATTTTTTGTAAAATACATGGGAACTAGATTATGGAAAACATATATTATGGATTATAAAACAATTACAAACATTGATGATAAGTGTAGAAGAACATCCAAATGTTTTGGTAAGGTAGATATTATGTAGTTTTTCCTATAAATACATCTATGTCTAGATACAACAAGTAGATATGGTTCTTGAACATCGGTACCTAGGGATAACTAGTCAGAGCAGTTTGTATTGGGATATACATGGTCATCACCTAGTGTATGATAATGTGCTTACTATATACCTAGTTTGACACTCATAGGGTATATTCTTTGGACAATTCACATTTTATTTATAAACCATTATGAAATATTTTAAAATAATGATATACCCAAAGAAACCATGTTTATAAATCACAAATTAAAAATGCATAATTTTTAGTTAATGATAAGTGTTACATAATTTTTAGTATTATACATTATGATTTAATGATCATAATTTTTTGAGATAATCTAGTATATTCCATTGTTTAGAAATGGTTCTTTTAATGAATAAGGATATCAATACTCATGGACAATGAAGATATCTCCATATAGAGGAAACCAATATGACTAGTATTGGAACTGAGAATATTATTGTTACATTAGGGTAGCTTAATTGGGTTATGAAAAATAAAATTCCCAAGATGTAGCAACATACTCCACAATCATATTCTTCTATATTGGATCACTTTATGGGATAGAACCCCCCAAAATTTGGTTGGACTACTAATCTAATAGAATATGATAAAATGATTAAGTATCTGTATAATATATTTGTGGTGTTGGGATATGGTGAAATGTAAAAGGTGACTATTCTAGTGTATTCTCTCAATGTATATTATGATCAATGGAGGTTTTTGATCAAGAGAACTAGGTACTATGAGGAAATATAACACATAGAATAAAAAATATTTATTTAGACATTATTCAAAAAAAAATCCATCATTAGAAACAAATTGAAATGAAGTGGATATTTTTAATATTAATGAAAAATGAAGAAGAACTTGATGTGGTGTATTAGGATCACTTTATAACGTTTTTCAAGTATTTTATAGATTACGTATGAAACACAGAGTAAATGATTGACGATTTCATGGACGGTCTTATGCCAAGAGTAAGAATGGCCCTGGTCTCTCAAACTTTTTTTTCATATGATTGAATAGTGTTATGTACCATCAAAATAGAAAATAAATTTTAAATAATCAACGTATTATTGGTGAATCAAAAATATGAATAGTTTATATGAATACAAAATGAGAAGGAATTTTTCAAATAAGAAGAGTAGGATAGAGAAATTTCCATCATTTGAAAATTGCAAAAAGAAACACCAAAGGAAGTGCCTGAAGGGAATGGGAGTGTGTTAAAAGTGAGAAAATAAGGAACTCCAAGCTCATTAATACATTGGGATGAAAAAATAAATGATTTATCAAGATTTAACTATAGAAAATATTGTATTATTCACACCAATGTCTAAGTAACCAGGGGAATCCACCATAGAACAGTCGAATGGGAGAAATCCAAGTTTATGTGATTCTAAAAAATGAGGTGGAAGTGCCTAATGATGTGATGGAATGCAATTTAATCTTATATTTAATTTTATCGAATTCTTTATTTGTTTATTCATCCTCACACTCAATTATATTTTAATAGTTTTCTAGGAAAATTAGATATTTTTATTTAAAATTTAGAAGGGAGTTGTTAGTAAAAAATAATAGGGGAAGTTTCACTATAATAAAGATGTGCCAGTAAGAACCCATTATGACACAAAAAGTTCTTTATTTCCTAACCAAGTTATCATATATATATAGTTGAATCTAATATAATATTTTGTATATAATGGATTTAAAAGTGTGATAAAAAATATTTATTTCAATAAGAAATAAATTTTGATTTTTGAAGAAGATATATAATTATTTATCTTTAGAGTCTAAGCTTCATCATTTGGTACATATCTATATCCACCCCTAGTAGCTAAACTAGATTAAATTCTTCGGGAATAAGAGAAAAAAATAAATAAATGTATACATTAATCTTAAAATTGAGGACATAGCTATTGTACATGAATATATCAGTGTATTTACAAAGTAATTACCTAGATATCACCTAGAGTGTAAAGATAAGTTTTCCATTGATTTAATCTCTGAGAAAAGAATAATATTAAATTCTCCATATATAATGGAAACTATGGAACTAGTGATGTTTAAGAATCAACTAGATGATTTTTGTGATAAGGGATTTATTCTCCCTAGTGTTTCCCTAGGGGGACCCCCTATTCTGTTTGTTAAGAATAAAGATGGATCTATGAGACTATGAATTGATTATGGGGATATTGATTCCATTACAATAAATAAAAAGTATCATATGCCTTATATTGATGTCTTATTCAATAAAATTCATATATCCCAATATTTTACAATGATTAAATTTTTTTGATATCACTAATTACGAGTAAACAAGGAAGACATTTCGAAAAATTAAATATTGTTGAATGATTTTTCGATGTGGTATGGAAAATACAAGTTTACAATAATTCCATTTGGATTGATTAATTAACAATCAATTTTTATATAACTTATAAATATTTTATTCAATTAATATATGAGTTATTATTTTTTATATTCATTGGTTATAATTATTTTGTATTATAAAATCTATGTGGAATATGAAAATCACTTACAGATCATTCTAGAGATTATTAGAAGGAATGAATCATATGGAAGGTTTAGTAAGTGTACTTTCTAGATTCAAAATTTTTCTTTTCTTCACCATATTATCTTTAGGGATAGAATATAAATTGATAATATGATAAATAAATAAGTTATAGAATGGAATTTACCAACAAATATAATAGATGTATGTAGTTTAATTGGATTATTCTGTTTCTAGAGATGATTCATTCATAATTTTTCATTATTTTATAACCCATTAACCCATATTACAGGTAAATGAATTATTTTCATGGAAAACAGAGTGTGACTAATGTTTTGATGAACTTAATATGAGATTATTTGACACATCTATTTTGACTATATTATCTAAAATGATGGGTTTTTGATATAAATTGAGGCATCAATGAAAGGACTTGGTTGTTTACTCGTGAATAATTTAAAAGTTATTACATATACACAAATGAAATTAAAGGAGCCTAAATAGAACTATCCAACATATGATCCAGAGTTGGTAGTTGTAGTCCTCTCATTGAAGATATGTAGACATTATATCTACGGGGATATATGTGGGATATATACCCACCACAAAATTCTAAAATAATTTTTTCACAAAAAGAAATTTCCAATATTAGTAAAATTTTATGGATTGAGATACTCAAGGATTATGATTTATCACTAAACTATAACCCAAGGGAAGAAAATAAGCTATCATTTGCATTTAGTAAGTAATATTATAATGTTTTGACCCAAATTAGGATTGAGAGTTATCTTATGTTCATGGATCTCATAAATATAAATAACAAAATTATTCAGGATGGGGGTACATAATATATTTTTAAATTGATTGTAAAACCATATTTAATAGAAAATATAAAATGTTCCTAATCTTCTGATGAGAACATTAAAGAAGAAAATTAAAGCTGTGAATGATAGGAAATTAGCATAATCCATTTTTGAAGATGATGTTCTGAAATTTTGGGAGAGATTTTTTGTTCCATATATACATGCCCAAAAAAATGAATTGTTGGATAATTATCATATGACAAATATCTCTATACACACTAGTAGAAAAAATATGTATATTGATTTGTAGAAACAGTTTCGGTGGGATAACATAAAGTGGGAAATTACTGATTAAGTCTCCAGATTTTTGGTTTTTCAAAAAGTTAACATTGCGAGAAAACATCCTAGAGGATTCATGAAACCTATTAAATTTCATATTTGTAAATAGGATGAAATTGCTATGGAATATTTTAAATTTCTAACAAATATTCATAGAATGAATTATGGATTATTTTTTATCATTGATAGCCTAAAAACTATACCTTTCGTTACTATAATATAATATTTACCTCTTGGGGGGCTCATAAGGATCTATATTATTATGTTTTTATGAAATCAAGGTGAACCTCTTTAAATTTTGTTTGGTTGATATCCACATTTTACATCAAAATTCGTGAAGAGTTTTCAAATAGTTCCTGATACCAAGCTTCATTTTGTCCCACCTACCATCCTCAAACTAATGAAAAATCTGAAAAGACAATTAGAAAAATGGAATAAATGTTTATTTCATGATCACATTATGTTCAAGGTATGTGGGATTAGTATTTACCTTTGGTGGAGTTCTCTATGAAAATAGTTTCCATTAAGTATTAGAATGGAGTCTTTTGAAGAATTGTATGCAAATAAATGTTGCGAAATAATTTTTTTAGATAAGGTTGGTAAAAGGAAACATATAAGCACAAAACTTGTTGAGGAGAAAAAAAACTAAAATGATTTTAATTTTCACATTAAAGAAGCACAAATAAGAAAAAATAGTTATTCCAATAATTGAAGGAAATATTTGGAATTCCAAGTGGGAGATTATGTTTTATTGAAATTATCCATCTTGATGGGTGTTATAATGTTTGGTAAGATATGTAAATTAAGCTACAGGTAATTTAAACTCTTTTAAATCAATGAAATAATTTATCATGTTGCTTGTCTTTTGAAAATGAAACCAAATCATTCAAATTTACATGATGTCTTCCATATATAATTGTAAATACATTACATGTTAGAACCAACACATGTGCTCACATATGATGAAATATAATTCTATCTTGATCGAACTAATTATGATGAATCCATCCAAATTCGTGATACTAGAGAGGAATTATTGAGGTATCAGATGACTCGTCTATTAAAGGTACTTTGGAGAAATCAAAAAATAGAGGAAGCAACACTGGAACCAAAGGATATCCGGATGAAGAACTACACTCATTTATTTATATGACAATATCCATGAAATTTCAAGGATGGATTTCTTGTAGGAGGGAATAATGTAAAACCCCAATACATTATAATATATTTTATTTAGAATGAATTTAATTTCATTGATAACTAATATCTCACCCAACGTCATATTTATACAAATATCTATACTCTTTTATTTAAACGTAGTCCTTCTTCACAGACATTATTCAAATTTAATTTTCAAAAGTTTTATAATTTTTTTGGTTAAAATGGAAATCCATTTTGAAATTGGAATATACATATTAGAAATGGATGAATTTTTTGGGATTTGTTTTAGAATATTATTTGTTATAAATATTGAAAAATACTAAATTTTAATTGAAAACCACTTTTTCATGTAAAAAAATAATAATGTAAAAAAATATATTTAATTGGTATTAAAGAAAAATTACATCAATAATATGTCTATTAATCTTATTTAGGTCATTGGAATAATTTTTATATTGAATTTTGATATAAGAATATTTTATACTTTTGAATATTTTCTCTTTAAAACATTGTTTTCTCATCCTGTCTAGAATATTAATATTAAATTACATTTTTTTCACATATATTAATTGAATTTTTAAAAATGGATTCAATATTTTTAATAAAGATAATATTTAATTTCCTATAATTTCAACTAAATTTATGACCAAAATTATTAATAAAAATTGTAAACAAATAATTACCGTAGTTAAGGTAAAAATGATTTTACCTTGGGGTAAAATAAAAAAATAATGGTTATTAATAAATCAAAAACTTGTAAAACCACAATTTTATGGTAATATTTCTACCTTAAATATTATATATTATATAATGATCCGTATTAAGGCATGTTTCATGATAAAAACATGTTTATGATTGAATATTTATAAGAAATTACATGTGTTCCACTCACCTCACTTGTAAAAGGCCACCCCCTCTCATGTATTATTCACTTATAAACACTATTAGGGTGTATTAAATTACTACCAAAACAACATAAAAACATACCTAATATCATTCAAGAAGAATTATTTGGGAAGAAAGATAATCTATGAACGATTTGGTGAAAATATAATGATTATACCTAAAGAAGATGTAATGTTTTTCAAACGGTGCTTTTTATTTTATTTCTTCCACCAAATATATAAATTCTTATTAAAAAGTGATGATATAATAACATAAATACATTAATTATATGAAATAAATTTATAATACATCCAGGACCTAAAAATATCCATGTATTCGTCAAATAGGTTATGAAATCATTAATCATGTTTAAGGCAGGCCAACGCCACATGAACAGATGGCATTTGTTTTTCAATTACCACCTCTCATGGTTGTGTATGATGATGAATCAAAAGTTTTTATATGATATTTAATATAAAATTTTACCCTAATATTATTTATATTATACATACTTTTCTAATTTACAATCTATATGGGATATGATAACGTCGCTCATTTGTACGGTGGACTACCTACACGCGAAGCGATGTGATACATCCTTCACTAATGCTTTACATGGAATGTAATAAGGATATATTTAATGATTATTTCTGATATAAATGACATAATTATGATATTAATCACATATTTTTTATTTTTAAAAGATATTATATCATTCTCTTTCTCAAATTTCTACTCACTTAAGGATGATAACATCATTCGTGTACGTGTCGACTACCACTTTCCCGAAGTGATGTTACTCTCTTTTCATCACAACACCACAAAGATGATATATATAGATAAGTAAATAATATGGTTTTAATTAAATTATTATAATTATATAAGGATAAAATATTACATACCCCCCTTTTCATAAAGGTAGTTGAAAAATGGAAAAGTTAATCATTCATACGTATGGCTTACCATCTCCATGATCATAACATACTTCATTTTTCAGAGCCATATTTCATTATTGGTTTTTAAAGTATTATTGATGTAAAAATATGATAATTATATCATGTTAATTATTATTGGTATTATGTAACTATATAATATACACAATAATCGTAACTTTCATGACAATGTATGAGTGAGAAAATTAGGCAATTGACACCCGAATCAATGAGAATAATTAAACAATACAAACGAATGGGTGATAAGATGTTAAAAATGGATCATATATTATATTATAAATATTAATATGGTACTAGTATAAAATAAATAACAAGATTAAAAACATAATATAAGAGGTTAATGTGTTTTCATCTAATTGAAATATTGAGGTATGAGATTTCATCTTGATTTAAATTCCAATGAATCTTATTTGTTATTATGCAAAAATTAACATTTTTTTTATTTACATACTACCCCTTTGTTATTTAATATCATGATTAACTCATACTTTATGTTATTTAATGTTTATATTTTAATTATTACATCCAAGGGTATTTGACATGAATATTAACAAGTGGTAAAAGTTATAATATAATCAAAAAAAATTTGTGATTGATAGCATTATCTTGAAACAATCCTTTTCTGGTATTATTTTTCATTTTTCATTGAATTATATTAAATATGAATATTATTATAATATTTATATAATTATTTTATAAAATATATACCTGTTTATTATAAGGTGTTTGCATTGAAATTTGTTTAATTAACTGTTATATAATGATAAAGTTGTATCTTTTACTTAATATGAATATGTGATGATAAGGCATATTGATTCATGAATTAAAACAATTATTCAATATATGAGGAATGTTTGGACCCATAGTGATTGGTGGGGCTTGGTATAATATATCCCCTCAATGCATCAGTATGTCTTATGGGACAAATTTGTTGGCCAAATTAAATGGGTTTCAACCTATAGGTTTATCTATATTGTCAAAGGTATTGATAGTAGAGGTATCTTGATGACTGAAATAATGGTGTCCAATAATTAATCATTTACATTATTGAGAATTTAGTTATAAATAATTTCTATGAAATAGTCACAATGATATTATCTCTGGATTCATCACATTCTCATATAATTGACTAAATAGAATTCGTGTTTAGTTATTTTCCTTTCCATTTTAATTATATTTTTTTTATTCAGGTAGTTAAGATATTTAAATTGAATTCGTGTTCACTTATTTACCTTTTCAAATTTATTATCCCCTATCTAATTAAGATATCCATGATATTGATCAGTTGGTACTTTTGTTCAGTTATTTTCCATTCCGTATTTTTTATTCTTTATTGATTCATGATCTATTATATTTTATGTAACCCTTACTTAGAATTTTATCTCACCATTATTATTTTTAATTTAAAAAAAAATTAAGAAGAGATCACTCAATGATTTTATAGGGATGAATTTCATTTTATGTTGTTATGTTTTAAATTTCTTATATTACCAATGTAAAATGGTCATCATATATGTATACGGTTCTCAAAAACTACTAAATTGATCAATTATTCCTGATTTGGACCTTTAGGTCTATGCGAATGTAATAAATTAAAGCACAAACTCTAGAATAATATGGTTGTAGAGATTACACATAGGTCATTTTGAATCATATATGATTAATAAATATCAACCAGACGGCTATATGGATGAAGGTTACATAGTTGAAGAGTTCATGACCTTCTGTTCAAGGTAGATTGATGGCATTGAGTCTAAATTAAATATTTTTTGGAAATTTTGGTGACATCTCCACTAATTCAAATGCATAAAACCATTTTCCAATATTTCCATCAATTGGATGACAAGTTAAAAAGGGTTCAAATTTTACAGTTACAGAATAAGAGTTATTACAAACCCATATATATGTTCTACTCAATGGTATTATTTTTAGATGCTTTTATTGAAGAATTGAGATTGAAAACAGAGATCAGACTAAGGGTTCAAGCATGAAATGAGATTGAATTGACAAAAGTTACTAATATATAGATTTTTTAATGGTTCCCTTATAATGTCAATATATACTAATATTAATATTATTAACATCTAGTTATTTTTATATGATAAAAATGATATATTATATCTTCTTTTATAGATAAAGAATGTTGATAATCAAGATTATATATCACTTTATTTAAAGTATTTTTCTTGAGGACCTACAAATTGTGCTAATAGATTTGATACTTATAATATTTGTGGATTTATGTTTCATATTATTTATCAATAAGAAGTCGTGAAAGCTCAAAATAAAGGTGTATTTACACTTGTAGAAGGGGGATATTGTAAAAATATGACTTATATAATCAAATAAAACTATCATTGTTAGTTTATATGAGTATTATTCAAATTAATGTCGGTCAACATTGATAGCATATAGTGAATTATTAATTACATTTTAATCCAATCAACTTATCTTTCTTGATCCATACCAATGAGCATGAAAAACATGATCCATTTATCCCAGATTCACATGAGAATCTAGTTTATTATGTAGATGATAAAATATATGAAGGTTGGTGTGTTTTTATACACATAAAATAGTGATACATGTTTGATATAGGCTATAAATATCAATTGGTACTATGTGATATTAAACATCCTCAACTGTAGAATATTAAACAAAATTTTAATGATATTTTTAAAATAATAGAACTTGCAAGTTAGGGTAAAAATGAAGTACTAATCATAATAGATTTTCATAAAAATTAATATAATTATGATGATTATAATTTAATGTATAAAATGGAAATGAAACTATATTACAATTTATCACTTATAAGTGTTTTTTTAAAATATACATTGTTATATTTTTTCTTTTTTTATTGCAAAAATATTTTACTTCTACATTTATTTATTCATTTAATATATTATTAACCATTTAAATTCCATGAATAATGGGGAAAAATAAATATTAATTGATCAACATCTCACATCACACCACCACTACCATCATCTTTAGTGGATATGAGTGATTTTGATATACAAAAGAAATCAATCTTGTTAGTCATTTCCCTAGATATTGTTCGTATCCAATCATCCAATTAACCTTAGGTGATGAAGTAGTTGGTTACCCATCCATCTAGGGGATAATATAATGTTTCCATTACTAGTATATATTTTATTATGAAAAAAACAATATATTTTATTAAATTTTCTGATGTGTTTTTCAAATAGATAAATATTTAAATAAAATATATATAAATATGAACGCAAGAGATTTATTAAACCTAAAAGACATCAAGATTATTTTTTTCATTCGATGTGTTCTTGGTGTTTTCTAGTGATGCTACCAGAATTTATGGATATATTTTTAGGAATACTTCTTGTGAGACGGAAATCTTTCTCGTTAATTATAATGATTGTATGCATGTTCCCATAGCATTGAAGAATAAGATGATTTATAACCAAGTAAATGTAATATTAATTTTATATTCATTGATAACTATTTTAAAATTCATTAGTAAAATTATTAATATGATTTTAAATTGATGTGCGTTTTATTTATTTATTCTATTTTCATTTGATTTCTCTGACTTTATTTCACATCTAAGGACTCTAAAAAATTTCGGCATGAAATTGTAAGATTTTTAACGGGTACTATAGAATGACATTAATGAAACATCTGCAATATATCGAATAATTTATGAGAAGAAGCATTCATTTTTTTCTCACAAGTAATGGAATATGTTTTTGGTATAAATAGAGATTCATTTCATGAGGTAATTGCATATTTCACACAATACTAGAAAATAAATTATACCCATGGACCTATTGAAACAGTTTTATAGATCTATGGTTATAAATTAATTTTTATCCATGGTTTATATAAAATCATTAATATGTGTTACATTAAAGACGACTTTTAATACTACCCATTGGAATATGAATTTTGTAAATCCCTATATGGTTCCCCTCTTTTACCCACATCTTGTTCCTCATTATTCCTACTTTAATCGCGTGATCACTTCCATTTTCTTATACTCTGGTGCTATTTTTTCCTATTATTCTTCCTTTCCTTATGCCATCCCATTTTCATCTACCCTCACATGATATTTGATTCTCCACCATGACATGTCAATGTCAATTCTGATCATGACCTTTGGAAAACGTGAAAGGGGAATTTCCTAATAGGTTTCCTTGCTATTGAAGGATACCTTGTAAGGTATTTCAGCCATAACATTTATTTTTTTTACCCATAACCTTCATCATCATTCCTCATTCCCTCTATCCACATCATCACATGTTGTTTCCCCATTTGGTACTTTGGATGATTCCTCTTCCTTCTACCAGTTCACCGCACACTAGTATGGCTCCTATGTTCTCATCTATTCTGTGGGTCAGTAGATCCATTTTTTATTACATGAGTTGATCACACATGAGGTTCATCTAAGAACATTCGTGAACAAGACTAGTGTGTGTATAACCCTGCCTTTTATTCGAACTAGATGAATCTCGTTCTTCATAGTCATTCTTCTTCCTTTATCCATGCAATTGTGTTTCATTGTCCTCATTTTTGTTGATCATGGCTTCCAGGACCATGCCCAATATAGATAAAATGTTTATCAAATGTATGTACTTATAATCTAAATAACTTTTATCTGTGTAGTTCTTGTTAATATTGGAATGTATCATTGGAGGTTGTTTGATTGGATCTCATCATAACATTTTACATCAATAGTATATTGATTTTATTATTTCTATTATGTAGGATTTTTAAGGAAACGGGAATTAAATTTCCTCATATATCCATTTATATTATGGGTTTTATGCACCATTTTAAATTCCATGAGATATTATTTTTGAAAATATCATGAAATATTGTGAACATTTGATAATAGATGTATAATTTCACTTCTCAACTCTATTAAAATATAAAATATAGGAAAAATTATATGTTTGTTATGATTAAAGAAGTGGGGTGTGGATATATCATTAATTTTTTTCATTATTTAATCATAAATGATTTATAGTGAAAACCTGAAACGAAATCCACTATTTTCTAGTTATATAACCAATTTATGGTTTTCTAACATAATTCAATGATTCTCCATGATCATTTTATCTATTTAGATGACTGGGTTCTCTATCATTTTGGATAACTAATGAATATTCCCTCACTACTTGATCTAGATAAAAATACATATGATATATAATGATTCTATGGAATATGAAAATCCACCCCATTAATAATAATACTTTTTTATAAGGACTAGTTGCAATATTGATTTAAAAAATAATATGGTCTTGAATAATTAATAATATAACATTAGTATTTCACCAAGGAGGTTCTTATATTAATTTTATCATTATTATTATATTTTATATATTTCTACATAATGATCAAACAATATTTCCCCTTCTTGAATCCTAACCCTATTAGTTATAGAAATATATAAATTAATGAAATATTTTTTGAAATGAGTGTAAGAACATAGTTCTTCCTTGAGGTACGAATACCATACTAGCCTTCAATTTTCATTTTTCATATCTAAATATGTCCTCATATGAATTATATTTGAGTTCATAGGATTTTTAGTGGTGTTCAGGGCCATTTTAGTTCTAGGAACCCAACATTTGGTGTCAAATATGCTTGGGGTATGGTTAGTTCAAACAATGCGGGGCAGGCCCCATGGTCGGATAAACCATTAGAGTCATCGTAAATGAGAAAGAGGCCACACAATTAAAGAAACCCATGTGATTTGTGGAACATGGAAGTGTTTCCATGTCTGCAATTTTGATAGAGTCATTCTTAATGGTTAGTCAAACTATGTGTAAAAACCATGCAGGGAGACCATTTCCTACTAGAGAGTGTTCACGGTTGTCGCATGACTTAACCAACCATGTGTTCAAATCTAGTGACCTAAGGATTTGGGTGATTTTTCCATAAAAACCACCTTATTAATCTATTAAATGAACTATAATTTATATTCTTCCCAAATGGATAGACGCTCCACCTTGAGAGCTTCCATTGATGTAGAAATTTGGATTTTCTTCCAACTCGCCATCTGACCTCTGATTTAAGAACTTTTTGTTTCATTAGATCCATCACAATAAGATCAACATTCCTTTTGTTTCCTTACTCATTTTTTTTGATATTTTCTATTCTATTTAGGTGCATTCTAATATAAAAAAATTTAGCTCTACATCCCTTCTTCAATTTTTTCTTGATTTGAGTCAAATCAAAAGTTAATAAAGGACGAGCTATCTAGCATGAACCAATGGTAGGGGTACCATGCCTTTTATGTGGTATAATTGTTTATATATTATCTTTAGATGTGTTCCCAATTATTATGTGATTGATTTAATTGAATTTAAATCCTTTAATTGTTGTGCATGGCTTATTTAATTAATGTGGCTCACCAATGAATGAATATATGTTGAAAACCATGAAATAAGAACCACCCATTTGGGTATGTTTCTTAATTTAATGATCCATTTTTATGGTATTTTATTAGATACCTATGATTTTTTATTTTTCCCCTTGTCATGGGATGTTAAATATTGAACTAACAATTGTTATTGGAATGAATTATAATTATGTTGTAATACCAATTGTAATAGAATTCATAGAGTAAGGGAATGGATGATATGCTCCTTTTATATTCCTTGTAATTTATTGTTCATCCTAGAATATATTTCTTATAAATAAATTCCCATGTTATTAAATTAAAGACTGATCTATCTAAGCATAGACTAAGCCTTCTACCAAATTTATACATGAGTTTGATTTGAATGTTCATATTTTTGTCCCCGAAATGTTTAAATGATAATTGATTAAATACTTTTATGCCTTGGGTGATACATTGATTCATATAATAATTCCATGGATGGACAAAATTGGATTTTTCCTTACTTAGGATCAAATGATACCTGGACTCGCTTGATGACAAATATGGATAGAATCATTTTTTTATTATTATATTTTGAGTGAAACGTGGAATTCATATGGTGTTACAAGGAAGGATTAAATTGGAATTTAAACATTATTCCATGGGTGCAAATTGGGATCCCTTAGTCGACCTCCATGGATGGACCTGATTGGCTGTGACGTTATACCAATCCTTGAGAGATACATTGGTTCTTGAGAAGTTCCTATAGATAACATTGTAGGGTGCTGGTTTATATCATACCTGGAGGGATATCTGGATTCCAAGTTATGGGTTCTAAGGGAAGTCTTAGGTTATAAATGAATAAATAATGGAATGAGTTATATTGCATGTCTTCCAAGACAAATAAAAATCATGGATTCGGTCTTAACCATACACTTAATGGATTGAATATTTAGTCATCGTTTGGTAATATATTTTCATTGGGGAATATGAGATTTATGATAGGTCTTGAGACGTAATTAAATGAGTTTTAGTTATTAAATGAACTAGTTTATAAATGAAAATCTAGAATTTAAAGTATTTTTACATTTGAGTGCTTCCTTCCCTACTGTTTTACTGCCTCCACACTATAACTGTTATATATTCACTTACTAATTTCTACTTGACCTTAGGTGGTTACCTACTAGGACTATTTATCAAACTTTTTATATTATGAATTAGGGTACCCAAATAGACTATATGATTTTAGGTATGGAAAAGGTCATGTGCCCTATTACATGTTTCTGATTTCTAAATAGGATTAGAGGATAATGGGATCCAGCTGAGGTTTGTGATACTAGATGGACACCTTTTGGAAATTTTTTATTTTTTTTATATGAATTTTACATCTTCCAATAATACATTTTTGTCTATTTAATAGTGACATGTGACATGTATCACCTGTATAAGATATTCCTTTGAGTATGATTGTACATTCATGTCTTGTTCATTTGATATCCATCTTATTCATTTACTACTTTTGCTACCTATATTTTATTAATATTCCATTTTGATACAATCTTTTGATGAGGTCATAGTCTCCCCATGAAAACACCTAGTCCCTTGTTACTAGTCAGAAACCACTGGCATTTGAGGAGATGGGCTTGAGGCCATGAGACCCATTGGGATCAGGGCACCATCTGGGGCTTTTGGGTGTAGGATTTTACAAAGTGGTATCAGAGACATTCATTTCTGATTTTATTTAAAATTTTTTGACAATTGAGAGGGATCAGAAGGAATATAATTTTTTAATGATCTATGCTTGGGTGTACCTAAACCACATATTGGAAAAACCCAAATTTCCTCAAATGAAATTTTTGTTTTATGCATTTTCTCTATAACATTTGATTTGATTCCACCGTTAGGTGATTCACAATAATTGTGATATTATTATTGATATTATTATAGGTTTTATTTGGTTGAAGCCTAAAGATATTATGGTATTCCATCTCATGAATAATTTTAGGAACTTTAATGGAATCACATGAATTAAATTACGACATTCCATTTAGGATGCATTAATTGTTCCTTGTCATTTGGAAAACTGTTTTGATACCTAACACTACTATTATGATAGGTATACTGGAAAGTTTTAAAGTGTGGATTTGGATGGCACCACATTTTGATTCATGGGGATTATGGGACCTTATGAATCCAAATTTGGAGAACCATTTGGTTCAACCTTTCTTATATTAATTATGAAATATAAGTGAAATTATTATAAATTAAAATGGAAATGAAAATGTGAATTCAAATGAAAATGATATTGGCATTGATGTTTCTAGTATAATAGAACTTGACCCTAAATCGACCTTAGTGATGGGAAGTAGGTAGTATCTCTTGATTATATGTGATTTGTATGTTTCCTAGACATGACTCATGGAGTAAGTATTGGGGTTTATTCTTATATCGGAAGGTTTGTACACATCCTATTTGAGTATTTGTGATTTTGAGATATGTTTTTTGATAAAATTTTTATCTAACATGTTTGTTTGGAATTGTATTGGGTTTCCAGAAACAATACCTACATTTGTAGTCTAGAATGTTGGAGAAAAACATACTCCATATGTGGTGGGAAATGGGCTACCAGTATATCCACCAATTGTTCCATCTATGTTACTAGTGGTTGTATCGGATATAACAGTTTAGGCATTTTTCTGTGATGTGATTTTTCATTTTATGCAGTTCGTTAACGGATAATTATGAAGTGTCTTGAATATGGAAGAGTTGATGTGTGAGTTCTAGTAGAAGCATCTACCCACATTTTTTATAGATGGATGACCAGAGGCTATAGAGTCATGGATAGAGGACATGAAATATATCTTTGAGGATTTAGATATGCCTCCTAAGAGGAGGATAAACATCTCAACATATATTTTGTGTGATTCCTCCAAATAATGTTGGGATGTCATTACTCATATGAAACATCATCGAAATATGGATTGGGTGTATTATCCAATAGCTTTCTTGGACAAATTCTATCATTAAAAGATAAGGACTATTGAACCCTAGGAGATCATTCACTTGATTAAAGGTGCACTATCAGTTATGTATTACTCAGACTGTTTTACTGAGCTGTAGTGTTTCACACCAATTCTGATGCATGATGATTTATCTAAAGCTAGGTGATTTGAGGATGGTCTCAGGTATGAAATCCAATCATCGGTGAATTTCTTCTAGGTGACTACCATTTCTCGAATAGTGAGTTAGGTTCTTATTATAAATTTTATATTGGAAGAGTCTAGGGGTGCAATCTAGGGTGGTTCGACATCAATATCTGGTAATACAGTGACCTGTAGTAAGAAGAATCGGTTGGAGCTCCCACTCAGTGACATTAGTAGCCAGACCACATACTCAGGTAGCTATGTGAGGTGATACAAGTGTGGTTGGCCATGACATACAAGACCTCATGGTATGTGTAACACCCCGACCCCAGCTACCCAGAGTCGGTGCATTACTTCGTAACATTGGCATTATCACAAAAGATCAAGTCTTGAAAGACCGATTAGTTTAGTAGCCTTGGAAACACTTGATACATTCATAAATGTTACATTACATCATAAAGTGAAAAACTAATAACAAAGTCTTCATAGTCCACACTCATATCCTCTTCTGACAATCCCTACTGGTCATTCATAAAATACTTCTTCACATCTTTGAAAATATTAAAACATTGAAAGGAGTGATCTCAGATGCTCAGTAAGGATAACAATATTGCAGAAGCTTTCATAAATAAACATTAACATTTAAGGAAATGTATAACTAAAACAAAAGCCTTTTAAACATGAACTTCAACATAATAAGGAAAAAGTAAAATGAGATAATGCCATTTACTTATTCACATGGATATTCTATTGGTCGAATGATCACATGCAATATCAATAACCACTTTCATAATGATGGAATGCATAATGCCAGACTATCATAACCACGTAGCCAAGGCCTCGTGCCAAGGCCACAAATAAGATTTTGTCAAGGCCTTTTGCTAAGACACTAGTTTGTCTCATGAGACCTGCTGACGCATCGAGGAGCTATAGCGGGCTCCACCCGTCACTTACTAAGTCCAATGCATAACTCATATGAATGGGTTTAAACATATCATAAACCATAACATAATCATATCACATAAAACACGCATAACATTTCCACATTTCAATCACAAGATTTCAATACAACACATTGATATAATAAAAACGCTTTCAAAACCATTTTCAATACCAAAATAAAATAAAGTTAAAACTTTGTATTTATTTTTCATTAAAAAAAAGTGATGGCTTATAGAGGAAGCCAAAAATCAAATAATGGTCACAGCGGCAGAGAAGTCATTGTCGCCGCATATGTATGGAAATAAAAACATTCCCCTTTTTGTCATTTAGTAAAACTCTTCATATAAAAATATTCCTTTTGAATAAACGTAAAAGTCAAATGGGTTTATACACCGTATAAAAGAAATTTGTGTATAAAACCAAATATGCCTCAATGAAAGGAGATTGAGACGAAGTACATAAAAGATAATTTTTAAAATAAAATAGATCTATTATGTGTATTCACTATAGGTACACATAAAGAACATAAAAATACAAAATAGGACATAATAATATCATGACATAATTTGAAAGTATGAGATTAACCCAAAGAATAGAAATTGCGTTAAGAAGTTCCCTTACCTTGTGACCGACATGATTCGACCGTTCTTTAACCTCATGAATAATAAACTAGAGTTAATATCTACCATTTTCAATTTCATTATCATTTTTATATCACATATTACAATGTTATGAACATTATGTAATTATTTAAGTTAATAACAGTCGTTTTGTCGATTTTTGGTACTTGAGTCAACAATAAACTTCTTATAATTACATGTTGTTTATGTGGTAGAATATCCATTATCTATAGAATTATATTCATGATTTAGATGTCATATATATCATATATATCCAGTATATACATTCATTCGTAATCTTACTTAACATTTAGAGGTAAGAAATGAAATGCACCGTTCATAGAGACGGTAAGCTGTACGTACGCATGAATTGTACTTTCATTTCTATTTCATATTTAATGGAATGAAATCATAATCATATAAAGGTATAATATATTTCCAGTATAATATCATATAAAATATTATCTACCCCATCCTTTATACATCCCACATATGGAATTAACGATTCACATCACTTTGAGGGGGCGGTAGTCCGCACTTCCTAAAATGAAATTATCGCGTTTACCCATAACGGAAATCATAAAGTATGCCATAAATGAGAAATACAGAAGCATATTGAAATCATAAACAGATTATATATCATATATAAATATATTGACATATTAATGGCCACCATTGAAGGTGTTATATGAGTGTTGGACAATCATCGTTTCGTGAGGCAGAAATTCGCCATCCACAGAAACAGTATGTTATTTAACCATTAGATGTAGGTGTGTGTAAGTGTAGCTCGAATAATTCTTATGAAAACATTATAGTATATTGAGGATACTGGTGTTGTTACAAAAGAAATTAATAAAAAGAGTTTATGGGGTTGTAGAAGCAAAATAAAACAAAATAACATAACAGAAGACATTACCTCAAAATCGGGTAACTCTTTTTGATTTGAGCCAAAGGCTTCCTTGGGAAGATTTCTGCCCAAAGTGAGGCTTCTAGGAGTAATGGGGGAAATTTGGGAGAGTATTTGGGCAGATTTTGGCCGAGCCAAATGGTTTGAAAGTGTGAATGAGGTGGTAGAGGTGTGGGCCTTTTATAAGAGGAGAGGAGGGGCACTCTTGGAAAGTAAGGAAATTGTACATTATTATACAATGATTTTCGGATTATAAAGGTCCCAAACTTATATAATTTTAGGCTAAGGTGATAAGGGTTCTAAATGTAACAATACAATAGTCTTTGGACAAGTGTATTCCTTGGATTGTACATTATATTTCATTTTATTAAAATCGTTAAATAATGAGGTCATCGCTGCATCATAATGATGTCATATATAATTTAATTTATTTAATGTATAAAAATTATAAAAAAATAATATGATGTAGGAAATCTTTTTATATTTCCAATGACTATTTATAGTCAAAAATATGACTTGTATAACCCCATGTAAACATTTTTTTAGTAAAACATTTCATGTTTGTGTCATTTTTTTACTTTAACATTAAATAAAAGGTATATATGTCATTTTCCAACTATAGTGGCTCCATGGGGTCCCCAAGTTGACCCATGGATTGCCTTGGTCTTCCATGAAACATCCAATGAGGGTAGGATATGTTTCAAGCTCATCTCATATTATTAAAACATTATTTTTACCTTAAACTACACTAATTACCTCTAATCGCGATTAAGAACTTAAAAGTTTCTATTAACCAAAAATTATTTTAATCTCATTGAACCACATTTCACTTCTAAATGAAAACCATGTATGTCGGATTTTTGAAAATCAAAACACAGAAGTGGTAATATTTCATTTAAGCAAAAAATCAGTTATTTAACTACCACTTAGTGGTTTCACTATTCATCAAAAATTGAAGATTTTTAGAACAATGCCAAAATTTCACCCTAAGCTATAATTGATATTCCGAATTCAAAAATGATGTCTATTTTACAAAATTCCAAACATATAAGTTGCATTAATTAATTTTATAAATAATTCCTGCTGTCACAACAAATAGCATGTTTTTAAGAAACAATTTATATCAAAAGATTGACAATTGTTCATGCCCAATTTCAATGTTAAATTAATTCTAATGACCACCATTGGATAAAATGGTAAAAATATATTCTAATTATACTTTAAAACCACTAAATAGGATAATTTATCACAAGAAATTATTTTGATTAAAAAAGTGGTTTTTAAGTATTTTTCACTATTCATAAAAATGGAAGTTCTCAGAAAATTACAAAAAAAATTAACACAGGATAATTTTGATATTACGAATACAAAAATGAAGTATATTTTGAAATATAACATTTCTATAATTTTAAAAAGTGGGTATTACTATTCATAACGGCTACTTTGATTAGTTGCGGTGTGTTAGAACTCGAATTTGCGTACAATGCAAGCTATTGCATTATTGAATGAGAAGTATATAATAGAAGATCGGGGTGTTACATTCTCCCCTACTTCAATAAATTGCATCCTCGCAATTTGAAATTTTTCTTGGAAAATAAAAGGTTGAAAATAGAAAATACCTTTGTATAAAACCCACATCGGAAATAAGGTTAATAAAAATATTACTTTAAAAGAAAGAAAGTTAAGTACAAAGGTCACCTGAGATAGCCCATACTAGGATTATATGAAAATATGGATATGGAAGAAAAACAAACCATGAAGGTCTGATGGAGTGTTGTAGAAAACTAGATTAGGAGAAAGTTAACAATAAGAAAATCACAAACTTGTGATTGGTTAAACGGTCATTGAATCCCCAGTTGGAAAAGTTAACCGACAGTCTTTTTGTTTTAAGTTACTTTTTATAATGTTAAAGAATTTATTTAGGAGATTTACTAAGAACGTATGGGAATATACATACTTGTCATGTAGACTTTCATTCTTTAATAAATGTTTACCAAAAACCCATCTTTCACTCTAAAAGGTAATAGAACTCAAAAATATTCTATTTATCCTAATTGTATAAGGTTCCAAATATTAACACAAACCATTTAGATTAGAAAAACTATTTTGTAATAACCAGGGACTTCACATAGTCCAGTGGTAGGCGATTAATCTCAATCGCACTATGGTCGTGGGTTCGATTCCCACAGCTTTGTCTGACGCGATGGGTTGTCACTCGGTCTGCATGTTGTCCTTTTTATAAATATCCAAAAATAACCTTAACAATAGTATCCAATGTAAAATATAATCCATTCCAACCTTTATAGTTATCCAAAATACGTCTGTCCAACTCACAGTCCAGATTTTATGAGGAAGGTAAACATAATGAAGCTCCTTTTTTTTCTGCGTAACAACATGTGAACACCTTCATCATGTATTCTTTTAAAACACTACAACATAATGAATTACCATAAATCCTTATTGATTACATTCATGATCCCTTATTCCTTATAGAAAACTAGATATACTCCTTCTATACAGAAATGTATACAAATCATTAATCAGTTTCAAGGATGTTAAGAATATCCAACAAAATTTATCCGAATCAATCATGTCTTATTCCAAAACCACTATCTCGGTATCAGAACGATATTATGGTTTATCTTTCTCTCAACCATATATTTTCCAAAACTTTAACCTACTGTGGAGTCACTTTTCTTGGTTACACACAATCTCAAGTCCTAGATGAAATAGTACTGGAGTACAATCCTTATATACTCCATAATTATTATAACCAGTACATCATTGATACAACACTAAAATTACAAAATTATTTAATAACAACATAAGAACTCTAATCATTCCTCCTCATCTGTTGTAGTATCATAACTTGATTATTATCCAATAACATCTTTTGGGGCATACTCTGATGATTTGAACATTGGTTTGTGTAGTGTCCCCACTCCTTGCAGATGAAGCATTGTACATTTGAAACCTTTTTCTTACCCTTGCAGTCACGCACTTGGTGTCCTTTTTCTCCACACCTATAACAAACTCCCATTCCCTTCAGGCAAATTCCAAGGTGTTTCTTCCCACAGTTATCACATATTGGAAAATTCTTCTTTTCCCTTGTCCCTTTATCCATCATTCTCTCTTCCATCCTTTTCTTCTCTTTCATCCCTTCAAATCCATAAGACTCAGTGAATTCTCTACATATATTATTAACACATGATACTATTTCATCATATGTTGATAACACATGGGAGAATATTTCCCTTCTAAATGTTGGCGTAATACCATGAAAGATATGATCCTTCTTACTCTTCGGATCATACGTATTGATGGAGTTCACATTCCTTCTACTGGGCGACATTTCTATACAATGCCATAAACTAGGTTAGTTTATGAATCGAAATACATAATTACAAACATGAAAACATTAATAATAAATTGAACTATTTATGGATATAATCCATAATCATAAAAAATGTTTTCTTTTAGGAAGTATATACTCATAACCCTTCATAGTGGTTTGTAAAGAAAATGTGAATTATCCTAAGCATATCCCCCGGGAGTGTCGTAACCAAGAGTGAAGCAAGGCTCGTTGTCGTGCACCAGTTCCCGTTCGAGTCTAGCTAAAAGCGGTGTTTTCGGGTTTTACCCCTAGGTACATCTGTGCCAGAGCCGCCTCTACCTGCTCGTATCAAGACAGGGATGTATTTCTTGGAAAACTCACAAAATCTCTATAATAGCAAAATTATAGGAAGTTCTTCTATACTAATCCTTAAAGTCTATCTTCGGGCTATGTGATCTAATCAGAGTTTATCTAAATCTAGCTTCCAAGGTTAGTACTAAACTACCTCTGATACCAACTGTAACGCCCCGACCCCAGCTACCCAGAGTCGGTGCATTACTTTGTAACATTGGCATGATCACAAAAGATCATGTCTCGAATGACCGATTAGTTTAGTAGCCTTGGAAACACTAGATACATTAATAAATGTTACATTGCATCATTAAGTGAAAAACTAATAACAAAGTCTTCATAGTCCACACTCATATCCTCTTCTAACTATCCATGCAGGTCATTCATAAAATACTTCTTCACATCCTGGAAAATATTAAAACATTGAAAGGGGTGAGCTCAGATGCTCAGTAAGGATAACAATATTGTGGAAGTTTTCATAAATAAACATTAACATTTAAGGAAATGTATAACTAAAACAAAACACTTTTAAACATGAACTTCCACATAATATGACAAATGTAAAATGAGATAGTGCCATTTACTTATTCACATGGATATTCTACTGGTTGAATGATCACATGCAATATCAATAACCACTTTCATAATGATGGAATGCATAATGCCAGACTATCATAACCACGTAGTCAAGGCCTCGTGCCAAGACCACAAATAAGATTTTGTTAAGGCCTCGTGCCAAGACACTAGTTTGTCTCATGAGACCTGCTGATGCATCGAGGAGCTATAGCGGGCTCCACCCGTCACTTACTAAGTCCAATGCATTCCTCATACGAATGGGTTTAAACATATCATAAACTATAACATAATCGTATCACATAAAACATGCATAACATTTCAACATTTCAATCACAAGATTTCAATACAACACATTGATATAATAAAAACGCTTTCAAAACCATTTTCAATACCAAAATAAAAGAAAGTTAAAACTTTGTATTTATTTTTCTTTAAAAAAAGTGATGGGTTCTAGAGGAAGCCAAAACTCAAATAATGGTCACGGCGGCAGAGAAGTCATTGTCGCCGCATATGTACGGAAAGAAAAAAATTCGCCTTTTTGTCGTTTAGTAAAACGCTTTGTATAAAAAGTTTCCTTTTGAATAAACGTAAAAGTCAACGGGGTGTATACACCGTATAGAAGAAAATTGTGTACAAAACCTAATATGCCTCAATGAAAGGAGATTGAGACGAAGTCCTTAAAAGATCATTTTAAAAATAAAATAGATCTATTATGTGTATTCACTATAGGTACAAATAAAGAACTTAAAAATACAAAATAGGACATAATAATATCATGACATAATTTGAAAGTAGGAGATTAACCCAAAGAATAGAAATTGGGTTAAGAAGTTCCCTTACCTTGTGTCCGACTTGATTCAACCGTTCTTTAACCTCTTGAATAATAAACTAGAGTTAATATCTACCATTTTCAATTTCATTATCCTTTTTATATCTCTTATTACATTGTTATGAACATTATGTAATTATTTAAGTTAATAACGGTTGTTTTGTCGATTTTTGGTACTTGAGTCAACAATAAACTTCTTATAATTAAATGTTGTTTATGTGGTAGAATATCCATCATCTCCAGAATTATATTCGTTATTTAGATGTCATATATATCATATATATCCAGTATATACATTAATTCATAATATTACGTAACATTTAGAGGTAAGAAATGAAATGCACCATTCATGGAGATGGTAAGCCGTACGTACGCATGAATGCTACTTTCATTTATATTTCATATTTAATGGAATGAAATCATAATCATATAAAGGTATAATATAGTTCCAATATAATATCATATATAATATCAGTTACTCCATCCTTTATACATCTCACATATGGCATTAACGATTCACATCACTTTGAGGGGGTGGTAGTCCGCACTTCCTAAAATGAAATTATCACGTTTACCCATAACGGAAATCATAAAGTATGCCATAAATGAGAAATACAGAATCATAAGGAAAACATAAATATATTATATATCATATATAAATATAGGGACATCTTAATGGCCACCTTTGAAGGTGTTATATGAGTGTTGAACAATCATTGTTTCGTGAGGCAGAAATTCGCCATCCACAGAAATAGTATGTTCTTTAACCATTAGATGTAGGTGTGTGTAATTGTATCTCGAATCCTTCTTATAAAAACATCCTAGTATATTGATGATACTGGTTTTGTTACAAAAGAAATGAATAAAAAGAGTTTATGGGGTTGGAGAAGCAAAATAAAACAAAATAACATAAGAGAAGGCATTACCTCAAAATCGGGTAACTCTTTTTGATTTGAGCCAAAGGCTTCCTTGGGAAGAGTTCTACCCAAAGTGAGGCTTCTAGAAGTAAGTGGGGAAAGTTGGAAGAGTATTTGGGCAGAGGTTGGCCGAGTCAAATGGTTTGAAAGTGTGAATGAGGTGGTAGATCTAGGGGCCTTTTATAAGAGGAGAGGAGGGGCACTCTTGGAAAGTAAGGAAATTGTAAATTATTATACAATGCTTTTCGGATTCTAAAGGTCCCACACTTTTATAATTTGGGGATAAGGTGATAATGGTTCTAAATCTACCCATCCAATAGTCTTTGGACAAGTGTAAGCCTTGCATTGTACATTTCCTTTTCATTTTATTAAAATCGTTAAATAATGAGGTCATCGCTGCATCACAATGATGTCATATATAATTTAATTTATTTAATTTATAAAAATTATAAAAAGAAATACTATGATGTAGGAAATATTTTTAGATTTCCAATTACTATTTATAGTCAAAAATATGACTTGTAGAACCCCATATAAAAATTGTTTTAGTAAAACATTTCATGTTTGTGTCATTTTTTTACTTTAACATTAAATAAAAGGTATTTATGTCATTTTCCAACTAAAGTGGCTCCATGGGGTCCCCAAGTTGACCCATGGATTTCCTTTGTCGGCCATGACACATCCAATGAGGGTAGGACATGTGTAAAGCTCATATCATATTATTAAAACATTATTTTTACCTTAAACTACACTAATTACCTCTAATCGCGATTAAGAACTTAAAAGTTACTATTCACCAAAAATTATTTTAATCTCATTGAACCACATTTTACTTCTTAATGACAACCATGTATGTCGTATTTTTGAAAATCAAAACACAGAAGTGGTAATATTTCATTTAAACGAAAAATCAGTTATTTAACTACCACTTAGTGGTTTCACTATTCATCAAAAATTGAATTTTTTCAGAACAATGCCAAAATTTCACACTAAGCTATAATTGATATTCCGAATTCAAAAATGATGTCTATTTTACAAAATTCAAAACATATAAGTTGAATTAATTAATTTTATAATTAATTTCCGCTGTCACAACAAATAGTGTGTTTTTAAGAAACAATTTATATCAAAAGATTGACAATTGTTCATTCCCAATTTCAATGTTAAATTAATTCTAATGACCACCATTGTATAAAATGGTAAAAATATATTCTAATTATACTTTAAAACCACTAAATAGGATAATTTATCATAATAAATTATTTTTATTAAAAAGTTGTTTTTAAGTATTTTTCACTAATCATAAAAAATGGATGTTCTCAGAAAATTACAAAAAAATTAACATAGGATTATTTATATATTACGAATACAAAAATGAAGTCCATTTTGAAATATAACATTTCTATAATTTTAAAAAGTGGGTATTACTATTCATAACGGCTACTTTGATTAGTTGCGGTGTGTTAGAACTCGAAGTTGCGTACAATGCAAGCTATTGCATTATTGAATGAGAAGCGTATCATAGAAGCTCGGGGTGTTACAGTATGAGGTACCCTGTCGAGATCTAATCAAGCATAAATATGGTCCATCAATAGTGCTTCTGTGGAAGGATTCCATCGATGGATAGTGAGAAAGGGATTACACTGACTCCACATTTAGGAGTGGGGTTATAAGAATGTCATCAGCTGGGGATCTACAGTACTACTATCTGATCAGGATATATTAGTGGTGATGGTCATGGTAGTTAGACCGCAATTTTATAGCAACAACGGACTAGATCTACTCAGGTTATCCTAGTAGTATCATAGGTTTGTGTTTCAATACATATATACAAAGCACAACAAAACCTTGAGGAGCATGATCCTAAAACTTCTACTATTAGAGGTACAATACTAGTAGCCTCTACATCAACTTCTACACTTTTTGATACATGGGTTTCTCAAATCTTTATATATGTATCCATTTTATAGAGTCTGGGGATTAGTTTTTAGTTTTATAATAATTTTATGATGCTAGATACTCCGTTGGGGATTATAATTGATGATTTATTTCAGTACATGGAGTTCCCTAGAGATATTGGTGGGTTTCAATTCACAAGGGACCTCATTATCCTAGAGATGAAATGTTTTGACCACATATTCATGATGCAATGGTCGATTCCCATTCTTGATTTCGTTGATGTATATTGTTGAATGCTTAATTTTACATCACCAAAGGAAAAAAAGTTTATTAACAATGGTTAATGGGATGTCCAGGTGATATAAACTAGACCCAAACATCGTGGGTTTAGTGGGGTGATATCCTAGAATGTGAGTTTATATTTTGATAAGTAGGGAACACATCAAGAATATTTCCCTCTAGTGGTTGATCATTTTTGGGATATTTTTCTGAATGAAATAACAAGATTACCTTTTGTGAGTTACATTGACTTCCCTTTTGAGCTATATTCAATAGAAACAATGGTATTCAATATTCCTTAAAAGATCGCTACTACTAAGATTCACAAACTCAAGAGGCATCTTGAGGATTTAGCGGGAAAGTTTTTATCTGACCCAGTACCTCTCCATGGATTTTAGTTTTCCTTTTGTGGAAAATGTAGATTGGCCACATATTATATACGGGGATTAACAAAAATTGAACCAACTAATGGTTCAGAATTGGTATCATCTCTCATGGATAGACGATCACTTTGACTAGCTCCAAGGAGCTCGAGTTTTCAGAAAAATTAACTTGTCATTTAGTTATCATCATGTCTGTGTTGACCATGAGACATGCCTCACACAAATTTTAATAGTATGTATGGTCAATATGAGTATTTCATTATTCCATTATGCCTAACGAATATTCCATCAGTATTTGTGGAATTGATGAACCGAGTCTTCCAACCTTATCTTGATTTTTTTTGGTCATTTTGGTGGATGATATATCTGTGTATTCCCACAGTCGACATGACCTATCCAAACATCTTAAGATCGTTTGAATACACTGAGATATTATTATTTATATTTTATGCTCATAATGTTCTACTTATGGATGTATTATATTCACTTCATGTGTCACATTATCATAGAGACAGAAGTGTTAGTGTCCTAGAGCATGTGAGAGCTGCATTTTCCTAAGAACATTCCCTAAACATCATTGAGGTATGTAGTTTCATATGGATATATAGATACTATACAAATTTCATACAATACTTCTCAAACCTAGAATCACAACTTATGATCTTGACTTAGAATGGTGTAATTTTTTGGGAATATTCTAATGAAATGTCCTTTCGAGAGATGAAAGGGAGATTGAATTCAATGCTGATACTAAATTTTCCAAGGCCAAGCAGGAGTTTCCCCTAATAAAAAACTGGGTTTATCTATCTTTAGGCTTTTAACAGCACTAGTTAAAAGTAATGTTACCCCCCCCTATGTCAGTTCTAGAAAAAGATCTTTTAAAAGGGGTATTTACCAATGCTATTTTGTTCTACATTGATAAATAGAGTCAATAAAAGGGCAAAAAAAGTTTTGTTAAAGGGGGAATTGTATCAGTGCTTGTAAAATACTACTGATGAATCCCCCTATCAGCATTAGTAAAAAGTCAGTAATAAAATGGGTCCTTTATCAGTACATTTCTACTTGCACAAATAAAGGGAATATTTTGAAAAAATATTATATTTCATTAAAAAATATATATTAATAAATTTTATTGATATAAAAATATATATATTTTTAAAATATGTTTTAAATAAGGCTAAATAAGCATTTATAAAATTTATGTTTATGATATTTAGTGAAAATGGGTAATAACGTATTTAAAAAAATATTTTAAATTAATAATGTTTAAATTTTTATTGATTAATAGTCATTTAATAACATTTTAAAGATAAAAAATACAAAAAAGTAATAAAAGTAATATATTATGCTGAAAATGAAACTGAAACATCAAAAGAACATATGTTTTGATTCAGGTGTCTGTTTTTTTACTCTACCACATACCAAATCAAAGAATATTATGAGATCTATGTCTATATTGGGAGAGTTATACATCTGTTATATTTTTCAGGGCCACAAATTTCCTAGAAGGCCTCCAAAACTGAGTTTTTAGTTGGGGTACCAAAATTTTTTAACATTTTGTGGATTTTAAGCGTCGATAAATGGTGATTTTTTACTATTTTTCAAGGGGTTCTAAATTTACTCCATTAGAATATATTGAAGTTATGCGTATGAAATTTTATAGTTTTTTAAAATGTATTGTTAATTATAATCAAATATATAACAATATATACAATTTTTTTAGATATTCACACATAAAAATTTAATTTTTTAAATAAATAATTATAAATATTTACATATTGAATATATTTCTCAATATATAAACATTATCTAAAAAAATAATATCCATTTTAGAAATAATATATAAATATATATGTATTTAAGTATATATTTACATATATAGATATATATATATATATAAATATATATATTAACTTAGGTAACTAAATATATAAAAATTTATTGATATATCGTAAAATGATAAGAAAAATAGTATAAGGGATCTTAAAATACATTGGTGTATAAGTTGGTGGTCTCATGTTCAAAGCTCATTGGAGGAAAGGGCGTGCTCAAGAGGGTGGGATTATCTAAAGTGTTTATAATGGGGTGCTGCAAGTACTAACAAAGGAGGTTGTGGGAAGTGATGATAAAGTGGTAGGGGTGGGGTGTGAAAATAAAATTTTATACCCTTTATCTGTGGGGCCTTTATCAGTGTTTTTTTTAGCATTGTTAAAAGGGTCCTTTAAGAGTTCAAAAAAAAGTGATTGTAAAGGTGGTTTTTAATAGTGGTAAAAACTATGATAAAGTACCCCTCTATCAGTGCTAAAAAATAACTGATAAATTCGCTAATTATCATATCTTTTGTATTTTTGTTAAAGGGGTATCTTATTAGTTCTTTTTATTAGAACTGTTAAAGCAAACCCTTTAACATCACTCAAATTATTGGTGCTTCTATGTGGCTGATAAAGAGATTTCACTAGCACAGGTAAAGGACCAATTTTCACTATTGTGATCGTTGTACTATGAAGCATTATGTATCAATCTAAGAGAAATCCTTATTCAGGTATATTGAATCATAGAATATGGGTCTTGTCAGTTGAGGCTACATGATTGAAATTACCCAATGCACATTCTTGAGTTCACTACAATTGTTCATGTGTTGTGTTGATGGAAGCACTACTTACTTGGAGAATGTTTTTTCGTGTATACAGACCAAAAAATCCTCATGTACATATTTAAATAGTGTGATATGAATCTGAGATAATGATGGTGATTGAATACCTGCAATTTTTTGAATTTAGGCTTGACAATAGTCCTGGTAATGGAAATGCAGTGGTCGAGGCACTGACCTCAAAGACTCAGATATAGAAAGCTCAGTAGGCCCCTATTAAGTTGATTCTCATGGATTTGTTCTCTGAGATACACATGGAGGTGAATAATGGTTGTTGATATCCTTATCTATCATCCTTAGCTATGGTATCTACTCTTATGGATAGAGATAGGATGATGTAGATATCAAACATTGAGTGCTTAGATCTACAGGAGAGTGTTCTAGGAGAGGACCCTCCACCTAATTGGACCGCAGGAGGGGAAGAAATTCTATGAGTACATGGATGTGTATGAGTTACTTCTGATATTCATGAGGATCTGATGAAAGGATTTCATGCTTTATCATTGGCATTTCACCTCAGTGTCAGCAAGATGTATCTATATTTACCCCACCAATATCATTCATTGTGTTTGGAAAGAGATTTAATAGAATTGTCTGTGAGATGTTTCATCGGTAAATATTTGAATTTAGAAAATCAGTAGCCATATAGACATTAATAAAAGTTACCCATTCCTAAGTTGAAATGGAATGATCTTGCAATTGATTTCATAACTCGTTCAATGAGGTCGGATTTAGGTAATGTTGTTGAATGGGTTTTTCATGATAAGATCTGAAAGGTCACTCATTTCCCACCTATCAAGTGTAAATTTTCAATAGATAAGCCTGGGAGGTTGTATAACTAAGAGATAGTACGACTTTATGGGGTTCAACAAACTATAATTCTGGATATGGATTCCCAGTTTACATAATCATTCTGGAAAGGGATGTAGAGGGAGTTAGGTACACTAGTTCATCTAATCATTTAATATCACCCTAGGAAAAATGTTTATTCATAGGACATGATACAGGTGCTTAAGGACATGTTATGATAACCTATCCTAGATTTTTGGGGATCCTGATAGAGGCATATTCCCTTGTTAAATTCTCCCACAACAATAGCTTTTAGGATAATATTTAGATTGTATGAGTCTTTGTAAATTAGGCAATGTTGATAACCCATATGATGGATTGAGGATGGAGAGGCAGAGATGTTTAAACAAACTTTTATTCTAGATTCCACAGAGTAGGTTCAGTTTATTTAGAGTGTATAGCTACACTAGAGTCTTGACAAAAAATTTATGCAGGTCAATATAGATAACCTCTAAATTTTGAGTTCATGGATCATATATTTTTACTTGTCTCATCCATGCATGGAAATATGTTCATTAGAAGATAGATTTGTCTCGACCCATCATCGAGGCCCATGTCGTGACTACCCCAAGGCCGCCTTCCATAGGCCAGGGGCGGGAAACTAGCACCAAAGGTGAATTCCCGATAATAAAGGGAAGGCGTTGATTTTAAACCTATAACACAGATAGACTGGACATAAGTTGTTGAAGAAAAATGTACTAATATAGAAAAGAAAGGAGTGAGGAAATAAAGTGGTCCAGTAAACAAACCTAACTGAAAAACAAGTACAAATACAAGTAAAAAAGGGAAAACAACACTTGTATCGCCCACTGGGGAATCCTACCAAAAGGGTAGGTACAGATCTCAAATAATATTCTCCTGAGGTACATCCCGTCTAGTCCAACTCCGATCAGCCTCTCTTCTGTCACTCTCATCCTCGATCACTGCTGACCATCGTCTGCACAGAACACAACAAGGTGTGGGCAATCCCGTGTAGGGGTGAGTATATCAATACATAGTAGGGGACCCCGAGACCCTCGAAAGTCTCCCAGAATCCACTATGTATAAACCACAGTAGTAATATAAAATAACAAAGTATCAACCTTCTATACATAGATATATTACCATACATACACCTATGTTAACAATCACAATCCTGCTCCAAATCTTGAGCACAACCACATTATGTTCCTCAAGTGTTGAAACACTCCTCAAATAATGTACAACACATGGTGTATCCCATAGGTACAGCTCACAGAAGAAATCTTTGTGGGATTCATCACAACACATCCATGAAGAAACATCCACAATGAAACAACCACTCATACTTAGGTATATGCCCATACATATACCTAAGTCATCAAGAGTACACATATCATGCATGAGGTAATCAAGAAGGTAATGAATCAGCTCACACCAGGTATACACAACATAAAGAGTGTATGAGATGATTAGTTGTAGCCACTAAATCATCATTCACTATTGAATGGCTAATATCCGTAGAAACCTAAAACAGAAGTCTGTAGAAGCTATCGATCCTACATGGGATCTCAGTACAAAATTCTCCACTATCGAACCCATGGAGGATCCAGGTCTAGTCATATCGCTGTTGAACCCACGGTGGATCCAGGTCCAGTCTCGTCCCTGTCAATCCCACAAAGGATCCAGGTCCAGTCTCGTTAGTGTCAAACCCACGGAGGATCTAGGTCCAGTCTCTTCACTGTCAAACCCACGGAGGATCCAGGTCTAGTCTCGTCATTGTCGAACCCATGGACGATCCAGGTCCTGTCTCATTAGTGTTGAACCCACGGAGGATCAAGGTCCAGTCTCATCGTAGTCATCCATAGGGTTCCCGTACATAGCACGCTTGATTCCAGGAGGGTCTACTCCTTGAGCCAAGTTTTGATACATAAACTATTAAGAAGTCTCTAGTTGATGTATCCTGTAGATCCGTCTCATCATAAAGAAACCAATGCGAAAGACGACACGTCAATCAGAAGCCCGGTCTGTGAGTTATTGTCATTTCTGTTCTAGGGTCCGGGTTGTGTTTTTAGGTTCAAACCCACCCTACCATACCCAAATATGTCCAAACCTCAATTATGATATGAATAAAGTACCATATCTTTCTATTAATTCTGTTTCCACAGACGGTTCTTTGATCAGACACCCGTAGCCCATGATACAGACGAAAAGGCCTAATCAGTCTAACGGGTCCGGGTCCGGTCTGATCTAGTAAGACTGACTCGACCTGATCCGAGTCCGAACTGGGGTCTGACTTAGTATGTGGGTCTGACCCGGGCCTAATGGTTTACCTGGCCTAAACGAGTGGCCCGACACGAAAGGGGTGGCCCGACCCGTTGGGGCAGCCCGATCCGAAGCCACGGCCCGACCCGTGGGCGGCCCGAGGGGCTAGCTACTTGGCCTGGATTGCTAGCTGTGTGGCCTGGATGGCGGACCGTGAGTGTAGACTGGCTGGGCGGGTGGCCTGGCTTGCCACGAGTGTGTGGGGGGGGGGGATTCACCCCCCTTGTTTCTCTGACCGTAACAGGTGCTCAGTGTAGGTTCTATTTCTCCGTGGGACCTGAGGGGTCCCTCCTTTTCCGGCTAGCCGAGCAGTAGGCCAGTTCTACACCCCTGGCACATCACAATAGTTTCATGTCCCTACTCCTCCATTGTGGCCCGCCCTGGGTGTGGCCCCCCAGTCCTCTGCACAGTACGACATTGTCGTGCCTCTTCCGCCGTGACCCTCTTTGGCCGCGACCCTCGGCTACTCCATGCGGCACAACAGTTCCATGCCTTTCTAGAAACCCATCGGCCTTGCGCCACCATTTTCCTTCACGATCGGTGAGATGGTGGTCACCACTGCTCCTATCCATAGTCATAAATCAAAATAGAGAGATCCACATAGGAGGGTCATCTGTGTTCATGTGGTTTGTGCCCTCCACGTTATGGAGGTATCTATCACGAACCAGCCCAGGTACCCTGGTAACCCAATAACTGAGTCGGCCCTGACATATCCAGAAGGTAGTTCTTGATCCCCACGGGTTAGCAAATAGCACCTGGAATCGTACAACATACAAGTGGGAATGAATTTACCACAAGGACGCATAAGCCTGAGTAAAACAAAACAGTATGCATAAAAAAAGAAAATCCACTAGGAGTAATGTACCAAAATACAAAATGCACAAAAGTCAAAGTACTACAACCCAAGTATAGAAAGAGAAAATAGTACCAAGTCCCAATGGACACAACTCACCAACTCCAAATAACAACAACTGGATCCACCTCCAAGTGGTCCATTCCCTTTGCTTGATCTTGGAAGAAGAATGTCTAGAAACACCCGAATGAAAAATTAGGGTGTGATCCTACGCCCTGTAGGATACCACCAAAGACTCAATAATAGATTCCAATAATAGATTATCCAAATAAGATCTTTCCATTTTTCAAATAAACACGATTGGATACTCAAAATCATATTTTAATGAAACATGCAGCACATTTTCAAATGAGGGAAAATTTATTTATGCAACGGTTTTACAAAGATGGAATATTTCTAAAATAATGCCTTAAGAAAAAACATTTATATAAAATGGATTATATAAATTCAGAGACATGAAAGGTTGTTCAAACGTTTTGGCATACATTCATATCTCAAATATAAACAAACAAGCGAGCAACATGGTCATCTTCCAAATGATACGATAGTATTAACCATTTATAGGCTTCCTCACTCCCTATGTGAACCTAGCAAGATGTACATACACTCTTACTAATGTCAATTGCCAGCGGAGACTCCTCACCAACCGGTCACAAGTATGTTTTAGAATGTAGTCGTAGCCTAGAGTGTATCCAAATAACTCACTAACAACCTAAGGATTGCATGTTCAGTTACATGATGGGTGAACTATTTTAATAATGCTTAAAAAACGATCAATCCCATTCTTCCATTTCAAAATTTCCAACTTCATCCCATTTAAAACCATAATAGTTTTTATTCAAAAAAATGCATTTTTCACAGGATAAAACCAATGGTTCTCTATCAAATCATTTTAATCCATTTTCATAAGTTTGAAATACAGTTATAACCAATTCAATCATTACACATTTCATTTCCACAATTAAATTCAACAATTTAATTGAAAATATTTCCATCAAATCTATAATTAAAATTATACAATTTAAGTCGACCAATTTACCATAATCACACCCAATTCAACGGAATTGGGTTTTTTCCAAAATATTTATGCCAAACCCATTTCAAATATCTCAATTCAATTGAATAGAGTTTTTATCCACTAAATTGAAATAAAATTTGAGAAATTGAATTTCTATCATCAATTGAAATAAATAATGCAATACAAGGATAATCAATTTGGGTAAACATAATGAACCCACCTTCCTCGAAGGATTTGACCAAAACCACAATGGTTGAAGAACACTCAAGAATCCCGGTTGATTCTCCAAAAACCCATCCTAGATCCCTTCCCATTGCAAGACCAAGATCGAAACTCATCATTTTGGCATATACACACTTATATCTACCCATAACGGGCATAGAAATAAGAAATCAAGGGAATAGGGGAAGTTGATCTAAGTAGATCTAAGAAACCGACCAAGAAAGAAGAAGAACGATCACATACCTTGAGAATCCCGCTTCGATTCCCCAAGAGGAGCCTTTGGATCTCCATTGGAACAAAGGGAGAACCTTATCTAACCCCGGGATAAGACAAATCCTGAATTAGGGCAACATAGGAGAAAAAATGAAGCATTTAGAGGCAAAATGCCCGAGATCCACAATTTAAGGATCTAGATTTAAGTGACCGCATAGTTTGGCTGCATGGATTAAAAACCATGCACTAATCGTGCGTGAGATACTACCTCGGCCATATTTCTCGCACAGCTTGACCGCATGGTTAGAAAAACTGTGTGCCGCCCCTGCAGAAGCTTCGGTCCAGGTTTCCAAACTGGCACTGTTTGGTCGCACGGTTTGACAATCCATGCGCAAACCAAGCACAACACATTGTCCTCAAGTTTTTCTTTAAAAGGTCACCCAAACGCAACCCATGCCTTTAATCCAAAAAAGGGATACATAGAAACATCAAAAAGTACATGAAAATGTAACATGATGTTACTACCTCCCCACCATAAGATCTTCCTTCCCCCAGAAATCCAATGAAGAAACCCCCATGTCAAAATGATGAGGCCATTGATCTCTCATTAGTGCCTTCATTTCCCTTGTATCATGAGAATCAGAACCATGATTCCAGAGTACACAGACCAGAGGTGTCGTTCTCCCAAGAAGTACCTTGGACTGAGAATCAACGACCCTGACTGGTCGTTCATTAATAGATAAGTCTGGTTCGATCTCATGATCACTCAATCTCACAACATGAGATGGATCGGAGAGATACTTTCACAGTTTTAATACATGGAACACATTATGTATCGACGTTAGCATTGGTGGTAGAGCTAAATGGTAAGAAAAATTCCCCACAAGACCAATAACCTCAAAGGGTCCCAAAAAATGAGGAGCAAGCTTCCCTTGCCTCCCAAGCCGTTGATGACCCAATCGGGGTGAAACTTTCAAGAACACCTGGTCTCGAACAAATAACTCTAAAGGTTTACGGTGATGATCAACATAAGACTTGTACTGACTCAGTGCTGTCAACATTCTCTGAAGAATCAACTAGATCTTAGTTGTCGTCTCTTGGACCAAACTCGGTCCTACTAAAGAACTTTCACCAATCTCCAACCAACATAAAAGAGATTTACAAGGATGACCATACGACGCCCCAAAAGGAGCCATCTTGATCGTAGATTGATAACTGTTGTTATAAGAGAAATTAACTAGCCCCAAATGATCTTCCCAAGACCCACCAAAGTTGAGAACACATGCGCAGAGCATATTCTGAAGGATCTGAATAGAACTCTCTGTCTGGCCATCAGACTGTGGATGGTTGGCCGTGGTCAAATGGTCTTGAGATCACAGGTCCTCCTGAAGGACTCTCCAAAATCAAGAAGTAAAACAAGTATCCCTATAAGAGGCTATTGCAGATGGAACTCCGTGAAAACGAACAATCTCTTTCAGATAGATGTTTCCCTACTCCTCAACTTTTGTTGTATCTCAAATTGGTAAAAAGTGAGCCGACATGGTCAGTCGATCGATCACAACCCATATCACATTCTTCTCCCTCTGTGTGTGAGGTAACCCAACCGCAATTTCCATTGATATTTCATCCCACTTCCATGTAGGTACTGGATGTGGATGAAGAAAACCCGATGGGTATTGTTCTCGGATTTCACCTGCTGGAATGTATAGCAATGAGATACAATCTCAGCAATGTCTCATCTCATACCTGGCCACAAGAACTATCACCTCATTACATAGAACATATTATTGGTTCCTAGGTGTACCACTCATTGAGTTTTATGGAAATTCCCCATCAATACCTTCCTTTCCAAAAATGGCACTTCATAACAGTTTCAATAACACAGGAAAAACTCATTGGAGAACGACCACTGGGTTTCGGTCTCCCCACCATAAAGAGTTTTCCTAACACTATGGAACTCAACATCTAGATGTTGTTACTGACGAATAAATTCTAGGAGAGAAGAAGTCAACTGAACACTATCTAAAGAAACATCATTCCACTTCCACTAAACTCCAATATGCAACTGAGAAATAAGATCCATAAAACTCCACTCTTCTGAAGATTCTTTCAAAGCATGGGATGGAAGTTTACTACATAACACATCTGAAACTATATTCTCCTTCCCCAAGGAATAGGAAATGTCAATGTCGAAAGATTGTAGGTACTCCACCAAACGCCTTTGGAAAAGATTCAAATCTTTTTAAGAGAATATATAACTCAATCTATTTTGGTCTGAATACATAGTAAACCTCTCTCCATAAATGTAATGTCTCCCACACTTATATACAAGCATTACAACTGCATGTTCAATGTCATTGGTAGGATAGTTCTTCTCATGAGGATTAAGCTAACGAGATCCATAGGCAACAACATGATCTCCTTACATAAGGAAACATCCCAAACCTGAAATTGATTCATCACAAAAGACCATGTAACCTATCCCAGCCTCAGGAAGAGTTCACACTGGTGAAGTAGTCAAAAGACGCTTTAGCCCAAAAAAAGAACTCTGACATTTATCTTTCTTTGAAAACATCACTCCCTTTTTAGTCAGAGAAGTCATTGGATAAGCTAACTTTGAGAAGTCATTAACAAACCGGAGATAATATCCTGTTAAGCCCAAGATGCTCCGAATCTTGGAAACATTTTGTGGTTGTTCCCAAGTCTTAACAAACTTCACCTTCTCAGGATAAACTGATATTCCTTATTCTAACATGACATGTCCCATGAATTTCACTTCCCAAACCCAGAAATCACACTTTGAAATAATGGCATAATGTCAGTGATTCCTTAAATGACCCAATACTGTTATCAGATGATGTACATGATCCTCCTCAGACTTGGAGTAGACAATAATTTCATCCAAAAAGACTACCACAAAAGAATCTAGATACTCATGGTAAACCATGTTCATCAATGCCATGAAAATTATAGGAGGAATTTGTTAATCCAATGGTCATAAAAGGGTACTGAAAATGGTACTTCCTACTCCAAAAAGCGGTCTTTGGAATGTCATATTACTTTATCCTTTACTGATGGTAACCAGATCAAAGATCAATTTGTGAAAACCACTTTTCCCCTTTCAATTGATAAATAAAATCATCAATTCGTGGTAACATTTATTTTTTCTTTATCATGTCTCGATTGAGCATTCGATAATCAACACATAAGTGAAGAGAACCATCAGCCTTCTTGGTGAAGTGAACATGAGATGCCCAAGGTGACACACTCGGGTATATAAAACCTTTCTCAAGATGATCATCTAACTGAGACTTTAGTTCCTTTAGTTCAGCTAGAGAAATTCAGTAAGAGGGAATAGAAACTGGTTGAGTACCAGGAATTAATTCAATAGAGAAAACAACATCCCTTACTGGTGGCAAACCAGATAAGTCAGAAGGAAACACCTCGGGAAACACAGTGAAGACTGGTGGAAGATCACCACACATTGAATCTTTCTCCATAAAAAAGGAAAACAATAGTATAACATTCCGCAATTCTAGATAAGAGGGTCCAGCTCTGCTTGACCTTGGGTCCCATTCTCCTTGAAAAACAAGACGCACACCACTGGGTGTAGTAAATAGACCCGTCTAAGATAACAATCGATCCAAGAATTATTCTAAATGAGCCAATCCATCCCAAATATGACGTCAAAATATTTCATGTCAAGAACCAAGAAACTCAAAACATGATCAACATCTGATAGAGAGAAGACACAAGCAGGACTACGGAGGCCCTTCTCTCTCATTACACCAAGGGGTGTAGTAATATCCATCGCACAAGATTAATGTTTCATAGGCAGATTAAGCAGATTAACCATATGGGTTGAAATAAAAGAGTGAGATGCACCAGTATCAAAAAGTTATGTCACTAAAAACAAAGTTATAGTAATGGTACCTCTCACGGTTGCAGGACCTGTATCAGCTACCTCTAGCTACTCTTCCACTACATGAAGATTCTTTCTTCTGGATGCCTTAGGCTGGAACCCTTTTGTACATGAAGTGTTTCATTGCCCTGTGGTATTTGGAGGTGATGAAGATCTTGTTCCACTACATAGAGTAGAGAAGTGATGGCAGAATCTCTGTAGTTTCCCTAAACTTTAGCAAGAGCTATAGTTCTTGGGTTCCTTAGTGCAAACCCTCTTATAATGTTCTGGATTCCCACACTGATAGAACATTAAGGAAGCCCCTCTTGGTGCTACTGGAAGTCTGTAATGACATTGTGGCTGAGAACAACCCTGAAAAACATCGCACTTTCGTTTTCCTTTAATGGAACAAACACTGCCACAAGAAAGAAAAGGACCAACCTGCAAACCTGACTTTCCTGCCAAACCCATCCCAACCATCATTGCCCTATCCAGCACATCGGCATAAGTGGGTAGCTTCAGTAAGATGACCTGAGAATGAATATCTGATTGAATACCCAACTCAAATCTTCGAGCCTTCATCATCTCATTTGATACAATTTCAGGAGAAAATTGTACCAACTCAGCAATGATATTTGAGTACTCAGTCACGGTTTTGTTGGCCTACCCATATTTGAAGACTCCTTAAAAATATTGTCTTTAAACAATACTATAAACTATATATTATGTGAATTTTATATTGTGATTCCAGCTGTTGATTGATTTAAATTCCTAATAATTACTTTATCAGTTTCAAAATATGGATCATACATTAAAATGTTTTGTAAAATGTAAAGGTGATCTTTATTATTGTAAAGTTGAAATCATCTATTATAGATATCCATTCAGCCATAAGTCACCTACTTTGATGAGAATTTTTTAGACCTATTCTCTCCACATAGTATAGGTAGTGGGTACAAAATTTATTGACTTTTTAAAAATATATCCCTCTCTATTATAGCCTTCTAGAAAAATTTTATTTGATAAAAACCATTTCAAAATATTTATATACCATTCAATGTTGTACACCCAACTATAATTTACAATACTACATAAATAGATCTCTATAACCATGTAAACCATCAAGTGAACCCTAATATCAAGAAATGATGATTGGAAGATCATCTCCAAATCACATAATATGAAAGTAGTTTACTTTTCCATAGATAAAACATCATTCATATCTATAACATGAATGTATATATCATTGTAAAGGAGACAAAGGATAATTAATTTGTGATGAATATTTTTAGGAAAAATTCATTATATTTCTATGAGAATTAAATATTTTATCAAAAAAAGATTGGTGTTTCATTTCTAGATCTTTAACATTAAAATTTTCATTGGTACAATATTCTCGATATTTGATGAATAGTCCTTTGGAATATTTACATCATTCAAGAGGATAAACAAAGGATATCAATTTTTCCTAGAAAGAATATAATTAGTAAGAGGAAAAAATTTATTCCTTTCTCCCATCACTAACAACAAATCTTCTTATATCCCCATGTCAATAATGTCCAGTCTATAATTAATTTCATCTTTGTTCTTCTGAGGTTATTTAGTGATGTTCCAATGACATTAGAACGTATATTTTTTTCTCTATGCATGAAGACAATAAAATATATGATTAACAATAAATGTAAAAACTATAATTCAAAAAAACTAATTGTTTTTTTAGCCAGTTTTCATAATGCTTTTCGAAAAAATTACAAAATAACAAACTGCACACTTTAATTTATCATCCATTTGATCACCTATTATTGAATATATTGATTTAGATTCTTTTGAATTCTTATATATTTATGTCTTCAAAGATTTATTTTTATAACATAGGGAAAACATTATGGGTTTTGGATGTATCAGTAGAATGTGGTGGTCGGTGATATATTACAATTTATTTTAATTATTGTTCCCTAGAACCAAGAGAGAGGATCTTGCAAGTCAAATTTATAGTTAATTTATTTATTATATGAATCAATAAATACCTAAGATTAGGAACATTTTTCATTGATTATAATTTATTATTTGAAAAGGTCCTTACAAATTAGGTTTATCACGCTTGCATGGATCCAAGGGTATAATTAGTCTAGTATTGGTACACTTGTGCTTCAATGGTCTCTAATCATTGGAACTCATTCTCGGGGTGCTATCATGGAGAATCGAATGACTCGAATTTTTCATTATGGATCGCTCATTCTTAGGTATTAAAGAAAGTAAATATTAGGATTATCATTCTTGAGAGGGAGAGAGGAGGAGGATTTAAGAGTGAATTCATTGTGCGCAACAATTCTCAATTCCCAACATGTAATTGGTTTTGAATGATTTACACACTAGAATTAGCCATCTATTTATAATGATGGGATCTCAGTTATAGAATTTAATTTCATAATAGAAAATAAATACTATTATAAACATTAATGAATTACCATGCCACATAATTATAGAAGTATTATTTATTGTGGAAGGCTATCTTTTGAAAAAATGGATAAATTATATTTAATGACTTGTAAATAATTATTTTATCCATAGACAAGGTCTTGGTCTGTTTCTACTCCACTTGAATTTATTGAACACCTGAATAAATATCTGATTCTCTTAAATAAGTATTTTATTCAGAAGCTAGTAATTAAAAAAATATTAAATATTCAATAAAATAATAAAATATATTTTATTCACAATCCTGTGAATAAATATTTATTTAATTTATGTGATCAATAAAACAAAACAAATGATTCCTCAATCTTGAAAAAAATATTTATTGCATTAATTAAATTCTATTTGAATTTAATTGAGACCACCAAAAACACATAGTGTGTGACCCTATAGGATTATTTCTTATTGGCATTAGGAGGGCTTGTCGAAAGATCAAGATTACTCTCTTGAAATGGGTCATGGAACCGGAAAAAAACATGATGTCTCAATGATGAAAACCACATAAAAATGCTCACTATGTAATAAAATCCATTTTTCCCGTAATCTCATCATGAATGTTTCTTGATGGTGTCATCATCCTATATGAATGATACATCATTACACGACTATTTCAAAAAAACTCATCGTTACACCAGGTCCATGGAATTTAGGATGACAATTTAATTTCAATCAAAGGGTCAGGATATCAAATACCATAAATAAGTAACGGGAAAATCATTTGTTGTCTTATCCATTAATAAAATGTCATTCGTGATGCCCCCAACATAAACTACATTATACAAACACATGGAATGACAGTTTTCATAAGAAAATCTAAGTGTGTCAGTCATGACATGAATTAATGATAATCATAAAGTCTATGAACCATTACACATGCTCGTAGATATGAATATCTAATGACACCAAAACATGAATAATTCATACTAGTGGGCTTATTATCATAGTATCCCAAATTAGAGATTACCTATTATGAACATCATGAGAAGATGTCTAATCTTCTAATGATTACACACTCCGGATGGTCTATATAATTTGAGTCCCATCATAGTATGTTATCCAATCGCAGAACAATATTCAGAATATTTTCATAGAAATTCAAGTCTCTCATCATAGTGGAGAACAACTATGATCTTATCAATATCATAAAAACTTTATGACATTATTACATTTTGGTTATGTAGAACAATGAAAAATATGTAACAATATGTTTAATTCAATAATTAATACATCAAATATTCATGTAATCAAAGTTTAAATAGTTGGTTCTAAGACACCAACTCTAAAAAACTCCCACGTAGTCTATATCCACCTACCTATGACTTTCAGTCCACTAGACCACACATGATAATCACGTTTCTACTGAGTCAAGGTTTTAGCCAAGGGGTCCTTTATATTTTCTTCCCTAGAAATACTTCTCACTGCAACTTCACCTCTCTAAGAAAAATTCTTCAAGATATTATACATCTGATGTATGGGCTTCATCTACTGATGTGACCTTTTCTATTTTGAGAGAGACACCACTATAGTATTATGAAAAAAGAGTGTGATGAGATCTTTAATGCCATGTATCACATTAATCTCTATTATAAAAGTGTGCACCCAAACTACATCTTTAGAAAACTTAGAAGATGAAATACACTTAAATTCCACTATATAATCTGAGACCATAGTTTTCGTTGAAATCTCCCATCTCACAACACCTCTATTTAAAGTAAATATGTATCATGTTTGTTACTTCAAGTAATTTTAATCAATATGGATACTAGAATTAGCATATCCTATAAAGTCTAGTTCCTTATCACTTCTATAAACTAGGAACATATCCTTAGTACGCCTCAGATACTTACAGATGTTCATGAATGACATAAAATGGTGTTCACCTAGATCAACTTGATATATTACTATCACACTTAATGTATAGGTGACATATATCCTATTACATATCATAACATACATGATAGACCCAATTGCTGAGGCATTTAGAATACATTCCATTAAATTCCATTCCTCATGGGTCGAAGGACACATTTTCTTGTAAATATGAATTCCATGTGACAATAGCAACAATACCCTCTTGGATTTTCCCATACTGAATATATTTAGTTTCTTATCAATGTATGTATATTGACTTAGGCCATGAAACCTCTTTGATATATCGTGATTGATATTGATTCCCGTGAATATATGATACCTCTCCCATGTATTTCATAGAAAATCATTTATTCATCCATTCCTTAATAGACTGTTAGACTGGTATTTCATTTCCAATAAGTAATATGTCATCAAAATATACTATTACGAAATGACTTTACTCCCACTAAATCGTTTGTAGACATAGGGATAACATTTGTTATTTATAAAACCAAATTCTGTTACGACTTCATCAAAATGAATGTTCCATGTCCTAGATTCTTGTATTAATCAATAAATGGATTTTTGAAACATGCATATCTTATTTTAATTTTATATAGTCACAAACCCTTTAGGTTGTGCCATGTAGAAATTTTGTTGAAGTTTGTAGTTATGGAAGGTTGTTTTGACATCCATTTTCCATATTTCATAGTCATGGTATGCCATAATGGAATGAAGAATTATAATGTAATTTAGCATTGAAACTGGTGAAAATGCTTCATCGTAGTCAATACCATGATAATGTTTAATACCTTTTGTAACTAGTCACACCTTATAGAACTATCTTGTCATTCAATGTTCAATTTATTCTTGAATACCCATTTTCAGCCAACATGCGTTATATCCACTGGAGGATCTACCAAAATCTAGTCTTTGGTTTTGGTACATGGAATCCATTTTAGAATTCAGGGTTTCATCACACATGGGAACATCTGTGCCATTTACTGCTTTCTTGTATGTTATAAGATCATTATTATCCACTAATAGTTAGTTACCATCCTTGGTAACTAGAAAATCACCCTATTGTGGTTCTTTAACCTCTCTTGTACTCCTACATAGTTCATGTGTCTCATGAATAATTTCCTCTTCTATGGGGCTTTGTGGAATATAATCTTGTACCGACTCTTGTGTACATTGAGCCTCAACATCATCTATATTTATCTCACTCCCACTATATCTTTTGTAGATGTACTTGATCTCAAGGAATATGGAATGTATGTCCACAATAACACTTTTTTATGAGGGTTCTTATAGGTAACATCCCCTTTTTTCCTTAGGGTATCCTATGAAGGTACACTTTGTGCCTCATAGTGTATGTACGTTACCCAATGTGGCCTTAACAAATGCTTCTCTACCCCCGCACATGTAAATTATATATCGTTGTCATGACCCATCCCCCGAGGCCCGTGTCGTAACTAACCCCAAGCCCGCCTCCCATAGGCCAGTGGCTGGCGACTAGCACCAAGGCGTAAAACCCGTAAAATGGGAAGGCATTGCCTTTAGGTAAGAACAAACCACAGAGTAAGAAACAGAATTAAGGACTAATCAACCAAGAGTAAAAGTACGTGCGGTAAGTAATTGGGCCAGTATACAAACCCAAACTGAAAGCAAGTACAACTGGAAAGAAAGTACAACAACAGTAATGTAAAGCAGCTAGTCCGAGCCATCCTCTGGGAATCCCACCTGAAGGGTGGGTATAGATATCCTCCTTTGCTCCTCGGCTCCTGTCGTCCACTCCGAGTACGTCCTGCCCAGTGGTCTACATCCAGGTATCGTCCTGCTCTAAGTGTTCCCACTTGACTCAACGTTGTCCATTGTCTGCATCCAACACAATGAAGTGCAGGCATAGCCTGTGCAGGGGTGAGTTTAAGCTACTCAATAAGGACCCCGAGACCCCTGAAGTTCTCCCATAACCAACAAGGATAACCACAAGGATAGATAGCAATCACGAAGTAACAACCAACACAAATTAGGTATATGACCATATATATACCTAAGTTATCATTACCAGCTCTTCTCACAAGCTCAAGTACAACCTAATCCACACAGAACGACACAACGAAAACCATAGGATATCAAGTCAACTTATAGAAGATAAGGACTGATATTCAAGACTCAGCTCACACAGGTATGCCACAATAGAAGATAGCGGTTAGATGATCAGTTTTAGCCACTGGATCATCTACGCTATTAGACTCACACAGAGTTGGTATGCACTGATCCACACAGAGTCACCAAGCGCTTGTCCACACAGAACTGCTGGTTCACACAAAACCGGTATGTGCTGATCCACACAGAGTCATCGAGTGCTGGTCCACACAGAACCACTGGTCCACATAGAACCGCTGGTCCACACAGAACCAATAATCATCATCGTCGTCGTCGAATCCACGGAGGATTCTAGTACAGAAGTCGAGGCAGTCACAGCTAGCTCTACGGTTCCCGCACACAGCACGCTCATTCTGGGAGGATCCACTCCACGAGACAAGGGGTCGATACATCAACTACCATGTAGACCAGAGTTGATGTATCGCAGAGTTTCGTCACGTCAATAGGAACTCAACGCGACTGACGGCGCGTCAATGGGACGCCCAGTCTGAGAGTATTTGGCCTTTTTGTTCTAGGGGTCCGGTTGGTTTTTAAGTCATAACCAACCCGACCGTACTCCAACTGTGTCCAAACCTCGAGTGGAGTAAGCCAAAAGGACCGTCTCACCAAGATGAAACCAAAAAGTTTGACGACACGTGAATCAGACGTCCGGAGCTCAAGATATAAGCGTTTCCGCCCTGAAGGCCCGGTTGGTTTCGTGTACGAACCAACCCGGCTAAACCCAAAGTTCTCCAAAACCTTGACTATTGTATACTGAAATGACCGTCTCAATCCAAGGATCATATCGCAACTGACGGTTCACCTATCATATTTTCTTAGCCCATGATATGGGCGATTGAACAGAAATGTACGAAAACGGGGGGGTCTGGGCCCGGCCCGGCCCTGCCCTGTACCCCCTAGGTCAGCCCGAACTGGGTCAACCCAGCCTGGGTGGCGGCTCAGCCCGACCGGTGGGGCGGCGGCGCGGAGGCATGGCCGGCGCAGCCAGCACGGCCAGCGCGGCCAGCGCGCCGCGCTTGCGTCCAAGGGAGGGGCTAAGCCCCTCCTTTATGTTGTAACGAAGACCCCTTTTTGGGGCCGCGCCATCTGTACCACCGGGGGGTGTAACCCCCCCCCCCCCCCCGGCTTCCGCCCCGTAATGGCTGGCCAACACGGGGCTGGCCGGGTTCTCGCAGCGGGACCCTGTGGTCCCGCGTCTTCCGGTGCCGGCGGTTAGAGTTTCGGCTGCCTCCTTGGACTTCTCTGGTGGCCGGTTTTTCTATACACCACTTCCAAGATGGTCACGAATCCGTCTGGTACGTCGTGACGATGCCACGCCCTTTCGTCGCGGCCCGACACCGGCCGCAGCCTCATTCACATTCCTCGATGCGGCGTGACGGTGCCACGTTTCTCCATCGCAGCCCACACCGGTCACGTTTCAATTCGTTCATGCGCGGCACGATGGTATCACGTTGTCTTCACTAATCAATACCCATGAATAGAAAAGGGGGAGGGGTATCGGCCGTGTTCGTGCGGTCTGATACCCTCCCATTATATCGGTATCAGACGTCCAATCGTAAAACGATAAACTTTAATAATTTTTAATTTAAATAAAAATTGGAACAAGGCCCGACAGATTAATCTTTCATGTTCGAAGGAAAGAATCACAAACCTAAAATAGTCAAAACCCCTACCTCGGGTATAAGTTGTTCGGAATAAGGAGTCGCCGTTTGAGGTTCTTCGTGGTACGGCGTCGCGAGGATGACGACGATGAAGGGGGAGGTCAGCGCTCATCCGTCTCATGGGAAAGAGAAACTGCCATCTCTCGCTACCCGATCCCGCTCTCGAACGTGTTCGTCGGTCTGTTGGTGAAGAAGAGGGAGGATAAGATCTGATGGAGACTCCTGCATCGGAAGGAGAAGATCCAATGGAGACTCCTGGGTCAGAAAGAGAAGATCCGATGAAGTGAAATCGAGTCTTCATCGTTGGGGGTTGGCGCGTTCTTCACGCTATTCGCGTTCTTCGGCGACGGAGGAGGATGAAAGGAAAGCACAACGCAACTCTTCCTGCAACAAAAATAAAATAAGGCTAAAACCTTATTTTATTATTTTTTCCAACCATTTCAAAATTCAAAAATAAAATAAACTTAACCTACTCAATTAATTACATGAGTGATGAGAAAATTAATTGATAGGTTTATGTTTTAAAATTCAAAAAAAGGCGAGTGTGGAGTTAAGGAATTAAATGAGGGGGTTTGAAGGTTTGAAAAAGGGCGGGGCTCGTGCGGACCCCAACTAGTTAATCCTCCCGAGGGAGGTTATGCGGTGTTGGTCCCCACCACCTTAACCTCTCATGATAGGTTATGGCATGGTGGCCCCCACCCCAACCACCCTTGGGTGGTTTTAACCAACTCCGAAATAAAATAAAATTTGTTACACAAATTTTATATATTTCACAAAATTTAACTTATCCACTTGCGCAAACACAACTGTGGTGAAGGTCCCCTTAAGCAATTACCGGCATTGGGAGATCACCGGTTCCCTCAAATTTTGATTCCGAGCACCGGTTCAAAAGATAGAAAAACCTGCTCATTCGTTCACAGAACATACCCGAGATAGTGTTTAGAAAATTGATTCTGGGCACACCGGGCCTCGGAATCAGCTACCGTCAAAAACTACGCACTCATAAAAACCCATAGTATTTAGGAAAAAAATTTCCTCAAAATTTACAGGTCTTTACATTACTCCCACCTCAGTACTTTACGTCCCCATAAATATACATCGAAAACTAGGGAAACAAATGGGGGTACTGAGCACGCATATGGGCCTCCTGCTCCCAAGTGCTCTCCTGGAGGATCCCGTGATGACACCTGATGCGCACAAGAGTAATCGACCACCCACGTAGGACTCGCTCTTGTCAATCCTCAATCTCTACCAGATCCTCCACTAAGGTCCCTCCATCTTCAACGTCTAGCTCCCCATGGTCGATGATATGCATCGGGTCGTGCACGTATCTCCTCAACTGAGATACGTTGAAGAAGTCGTGCACCATGTGCAGCTGAGGTGGTAAATACAGGCAGTAAGCCACCTCGCCTATCCTGCTGAGTATCTTAAATGGTCCGACGAAGCCCAGAGATAGCTTGTCGCCCCGACCAAATCTCTATAATCCACGCTGTGGTGAGACCCATAAGAAAACGTGGTCACCACCCTCGAACTCTAGAGGTCTCCGCCTCCTGTTCTCATATGACTTCTATCAGCTTTGAGCTATCCTCATCCACTCCTGGATGACCTGGACATTCCCTATCGTGGCCTGGACCATCTCTGGTCCCACAATTGCTGACTCCCCGGGGTCCGTCCAGCATAGAGGTGATCTGGAGGGTCGGCCGTACAAGGCCTCGTACGGTGCCATCCCGATGGTGGAGTGGTAGTTGTTGTTGTACGCAAACTCCATCAAGGGTAGGGGGTCCTCCCAAATATGACCAAAGTCGTGGACACATGCAGGGAGCATGTCCTCGAGAGTCTGCATGGTCCTCTCTGTCTGACCATCCGTCTGAGGGTGAAAGGCGGTGCTCAGACATAGTCGCGTCCCGGAAGCCTCTTGCAGCCCCTTCCAATGCCTGGAAGTAAAACGAGCATCTCGATCGGAGACGATAGATGATGACACACTATGAAGTCTTAAGATCTCCTGAACGTAGAGGCATCCCATGATCTCCACTGAGCCCTACTCCCTGATGGGTAAGAAGTGAGCCGACTTGGTGAGTCGGTCGACAATCACCCAAATGGAGTCGTGACCTCTTGAAGTACGTGGAAGTCCAGTCACAAAATCCATAGATATCCTGTCCCACTTCCACTCCGGGACCTCCAAGTGCTGCACCATGCCAGCTAGTACCTGGTGCTCCGCCTTCACCTGCTAACAGGTGAGGCATCGAGAAACGAACTCCACCACAACATTCTTCATACCCGGCCACCAGTGCAGTCATCTGAGATCTTATTACATATTCACTAACCCAGGATGTACCGACAAAGGTGAAGTATGAATCTCTCCCTACACCACCTGCTATAGTAGAACCGGTACCATGGTACATCCTCTGAAAAGTATGTCATTCTCTCATCCTACAGAAAATCCATCAGGTTCCTGTCCGGTGGAAATCTTTGCACGCCGCGTCTCAAAACCAACATCCCCATGCTGCACCTCCCTGATCCGCTGAAGTAGTGGAGGAGTGACTGTGAGTGACTGAAGAAAGGCTGCTCTGTCTCTATCCACGAAGGATATCTGCAAAGCGCCTAGCTGCTCTGTCGCCTCCTCAAGTAGCTGGATGCTCGTCCTCCTGCTGAGAGCATCGGTTACTATGTTCCCCTTCCCAAGAGTATAAACTATCACAATGTCATAATCCTGGAGGAACTCGTGCCATCACCACTATCTCAGGTTCAGGTCCTTCTGCGAGAAGATGTACATGAGACTCTGGTGGTTTGAAAAGATTGTAATGAACTCGCCCATCAGATACTGTCGCCATGTCATCAGAGTGAAGACCAGTTCTGCCAACTCAAGGTCATGGGTAGTGTAATTCTACTCGTGTGGCCTCAACTGTCATGATCCATAGGCGATCACTGCCCGCTCCTACATCAGGACACACCCGAGTCCGGTCCCTAATGTGTCACAGTAGACTACGTACCCAACTCCCTCCTCAAGAATCCTCAAGATAGGTGTGTTGGTCAAACTCTGTCTCAGCTCCTGAAAGCTCTGTTGACACCTAACAGACCACACAAAGGGTTTCCCCTTCTTCTTCAATGATGTAAGTGGTGCTGCTACTCTGGAGAAGTCGGGTACAAACCTCCGGTAATAACCAGCCAATCCAAGGAAACTCCGCACCTCCATCACGCTCCAGGGTGTCTCCCAAGCGAGCACTACCTCGATCTTCGCAGGATCCACCACAACTCTCACCTCAGAAATGACATGCCCCAGAAAGTGGACCTCACGTAACCAAAACTAACACTTCGAGAGCTTACCATAATGCTGGTGCTCTCGGAGTGTGTCCAGTACAACCCGCAAGTGGTAGGCGTGCTCCTCCACTATAGTCGAGTAGATCAATATGTTGTCGATGAAGAATACGGCAAATAGATCGAAGTATGGCTAGAAGATCTTGTTCATGAGACTCATTAACACTACTGTAGCATTGGCTATGCCGAAAGGCATAACCAAGAACTCATAGTGGCCATACAGACACCTAAAGGTCGTCTTCTCCACATCCTCCTCTCGAACTCTGAGCTGACGATAGCCTGACCTGAGGTCTATCTTCGTGAACCACCGTGCTCCCTTGAGCTGATCAAAGAGTTCATCAATCATCGGAAGCAGATACTTGTTTCTCACAGTCACCTGGTTCAGGTGACGATAATCGACACACAGTCGCAAGCTCCCATCATCCTTCTTGGCAAAAAAATTCGGTGAATCCCAGGGTGAAACAATGGGTCGTATGAACCCCTTGCCCTGCAAGTCCTCCAATTGTACCCATAGCTCACGAAGCTCATCAGACACCATCCGATATTCTGGTGTAGAAATCAGGGGTGTCCTTGGGTACAGGTCGATGTAGAGGTCTACCTCTCTGTGAGGAGGTAGTCCTGGAACGTCGAAGGAAAAATGTCTACATACTGATCCACCACAACAGGAAAGCTCGGACTCAGCACTTCAACTTCTCCTATGATGAGGATAGCCAATTGATGAGTGATCGGCTGTCCCCTCCTCTGCGTGAGTCCATCTTATGCTGCAAAGGCGCCCCTCTCGCCGGTGAAGGTTAACCTGCTCCCATTTGTGCGAACACATCGCACCATGCGCCTAATACAGTCAATCTGAGCCTAAACTGTGGATAACCAATCCATGCCCAAGATGACGATGTAAGGCCTCGACGCCACTACAAGAATATCACAGCCGAAGTTATCACATCCTAGAGTAAGCTCACACTACCGGAACTAGTGTGTAATCGTCGAGTCTTCTCCCGTAGGAGTCTCTAGCCGTAAGGATCGAGCCAACGGCTCCGTCGGAGTCTTCGAGCTCCGAACAAGGGCAGTGGAAATGAAATAATGACGCACACGTGTGTCTATAAGCACGGCAACAAGGGTGGAGTAGACACAGATAGTACCTTGAATCATCTCTGGTGCGCCGTGGTCGTAGGCCTCTGCTGCCTGAAGCTGAGTTTGTCTCTGTCCGCCAGCTCCCTGTGGTCGGGGCGGACCTCCCGGTGGTGGTGGTGGTAGTGCCTCTGTAGAGACCCGAAGCTTAACGTACATGGACATTACATTACTTTTGTGGAAAACTTAATACATAACAAAAACAGACACACAAGGACCGTAATAGTTTAGTGTCTTTGGAAACTCGGAATATAATCTTCCAAACGTGGTGAAAGATCTTCAACATCTCCCATAAAGATCATCCCCTTTTTTTACTTAAAAGCATTCTTTATATCCTAGGGAAAAAACATAAAAGGTTGAGCTCAAATTCTCAGTAAGGGTAAACAAAAGAAATATCAATCACCTCATATTCATAAGAATATAACATTTTGGAAATATTAACCTGAAAAAGAGATCATAATTTCATAACATGGGATAAATCATGGCAGAGAAATGTAATCACATTTATCATAACATAAAACATGAAACTTTTTGGCATACACACATAATCATAGAGAATCATTTTTTATTAGTCAAGGCTCATTTCCAAGACTATCTTAGTGGACAAAGTCTCTTTCTGAACCGAGTTCACTCCTCATTTCAGTCTTGTTTCACTGAACCGGTATAACCCACCATTCCAGCCATGTCTATCTCATGAGATATAAAATCTTTACCCAATGCATTGGAGGGAGATATAGGTCCCACCCATCTCATAATGATACCATTATTACGTGTGCCACAAAATCATAAATCATACATCATTGCATAAACCATGTAATACAAATGGGAATCTTCAAAATCATGACATCATAAAACAATTCATATAAGATAAAGGAATTCATAAAAATAATTCCATCACAACACAATGAAATCAATGTATTAATAGGGATAGAAATAGAACCCTATATTATCTTAGATGGAAAATAATTTTGATAAAACACTTGAACTCCATTCTTGAGGAAAATATCCTTTCAACTTAAAAAACATTTTTCCTTTCTTAACGTGTCGTACAATTTTAATCTAAAAGATGTTGACTAAAAATAAACTTGAAAAATTGTAAAGGAATCTTCTTGGAAATAATGTTTTAAAAATCAATTCATGTCGTATAAGTTAAAAAACATTCTTCTCGTACTTTTGTCAGAAAATTCAAAAAGTACCTCGTACAAAAAATGACAAATGATTCCTCTCATATATTTTACTAAAAACTCACCATAGGGTAAAATAGGTTTTAAAAAATTGTAGGTGGATGGAAATAATATTAAATATTGAGGAAACATGGATGTGGATGATAAAATACACCCCAGTAAATACCAAAGTATAAGCAATCTTGGATAAAAATGAGATTGTGATATTTCCCTTACCTTAGGTCTGATATGCTTCGTTAGTGTCCGAACCTCCTGTATAATGATTTAAATAATTTTATTTAATTATTCCAGAATCATACTTATCGTTATGATATCATATATGGTCATATTATTATCTTCTTATTAGTAATATTTCATTACTACTTGTTATTCGGGTGATTATTACTTTTTGTTCTTATGCGTGTTTGTCGAATAAATTATTATTTTCTCTTTAGGTTATAGATACCTCATTTCCAGAATTTTATTAGTGTAACATATATCATATTAATTCATTCAATTAATTTTATAATCATCATGAAATGAAGATCATGTAGAACGAGTCGCATCACATCGTGGAGACGGTATTCCGTACGTACGCACTAGTGATGATATCGTTACTATGATCGTGTAATTGTATTGGAGTGTATGTATACTATTTCAGAATCAATATCACTTTATAATAGTTATATATAGTCATTATGTACACCATTATACTCATCCATGTAAGGTGGTGGTGGAAAATAGATTACACCACGTCGTGGAGACGGTATTCCGTACGTACGCACGCGCGGTGATTTCCTTTTTCCGTAGGATGGATAGAAGGTTAATTAGAGTTATATAATATTTATAATAACATATCAGTCTATAAGAAATACTTATGTTATTATTTTATCATGAAACAACTAAATAAGAAGAAGTTGAAGAAGAAAGAAATTGAAAAAGATCGGTAATGGATATTACCTCTTTTTGACGCGCCTTTACTTAACCTCCACATAAAGAACTAAGGATAGTCTTTGAAGAAGACCAGAACCTATAGGATGATACTAGGGAAGTGGATAAGAGATTTTGTCAGGGGTTGGTAGAGCTTTAATGCTCAAATTGGTGTGAGGAGGAGAGGGAGGAGGTGCCCTTTTATAAGGGAGGAGAGGGGCACCTTTGGGAAAACTAAAACTATTATTTTATTATAAAGTCATGTTCGGTTTTAAATAGCTCCAAATTGATATATTTCTAAGATAAGGTTCGGATGGGTCAAAATACTCTCATCCAGTAGAATTTATACAAGTTTAGGTATCAATTTTAACCTTATCATTTATATTTAACATTATGTTAGATAATTTAACTTTTACAGTGTTTTCTTGTTTTCTTACACTATAAGGTTACTAAACATACTATATAAAGCCAAAAGAACCCCAAGTTGTTTATTATTAATATATCTATCCTTAACTAAGTCATTTGGCTGCACCTTAGATTTTTAAGAATTAATTAACAATTAATAATATAATATTTTTTTTAAAAACTAATTTATGTCAATTTTGACACTATTGGGTACATGATTTTTATGAAATTTATAACAGAATGATAAGTTCTAACCAAGTTACATAAATCAACAATAACATGTCAAATTAACCTAGAAATTTTTTTTAATTTATAAAAAGTCTCAAATTACATTTATTGGGCATTTATAACATCAATTATGTTAATATTTTCTTAAAAAGGTAATTACTGCATCATAGTTGTGTCATAAATAAATTATATTAATTAATGTCTAAAATTTACAAATAAAATATAATTATGTAGGAAATCTTTTTATCTTTCTAATGAATATTTATAGTCGAATTTATCTTATGTATAACCCTATATTATAAATTATTTACTTATTAAACATTGATTTTTAACTATTTTAACCCTTCTTTAAATAAATTAATAATAAATGTCCTAATCTAATCCAAGTGGGCTTAAATGGTCATATTTTATTTCTAAGGTTGTTTTTGGTCGAATTACACTTATCCAATAGAATTAGGACATGTTTTAGGGTAATATTAATATCATTTTTACCCTTAATTAACCTATTTACTTTTAACCGTGGTAAAAAAAATAAAAAGTTACTATTCACCAAAAAATTATTTTCATCTCTTTGAACCACATTTTACTTACTGACATCATCCGTGTCTCTTGGATTTTCAAAATTCTACTCAGAGAAGCGGTAAAATTATGTTTTATGAAAAATTCTGTTTTTTTAACTACCACTTAGTAGTTTCACTATTCATTAAAAATTGAAAGTTTTCAGAAAAATACCAAAATTTCATCCTAGGCTAATTTCAATATTACGAATCCAAAAATGAAGTCCATTTTGAAAAATAAAATTTATAAAATTTCAAAAAGTGGTTATTACTATTCATAACGGCTAGTTTTAATAATATTTTAACTGCATATTGTTGTTTAGTGAAACTCGTTATTCCGTACTACACACACTATCGAGGAAGGTCGTGATTGCGTGTAATGCAAGGAAAGTCAAGGATGCTTGTTGTGCAAGCTCCTTTTGGTGTATCGTACAAAACAAGACATTAATGAAATTAAAAAGAATATTTTTCATAAAATCTCGGGTTGTTACATTCTACCCCCCTTAAAATGAATTTGGCCCTCGAAATTCGCCGGGCTTATAAATGATTTACTATTCGAAAGCTTCTTTAATAGAAACTCACATCGTAAAAATGAATACCAAAACCAATCTTTAAAAACATAAGTATGAAACGTAACGGTTACCCAAATAAACTAATCACTGGGTTTCCACATAGGTGAAAATATGGATATGGAAGAGAAATCTAACCATCATGTTCTAATGGAGAGTGGTAGAGAACATGGCTATTGAAAAGATAGCAATCACAAAGCCATAAATTTGTGACGATCTAAGGTACCATCTGATTAATCAGATATAAGAGCACTAAGACAACATTTTTGGTTTTCAAGATCATTTCCCTAATGTTGATGAAATTGGAATTAGAATAAATAGTTTCATGATTTTGGTATAGTCTCACTGTTTGTCGTTATTTGGACAATTTCCACTTCATCTCTTAAAGAAATGAAGTTGAAATTGTCATTTGTGATGTGTTAGTAGATCATGTGATAGAATGATGGGTCATTCCATCTCTTTCAAACAAAAGGTTTGCAAAAGTTATAAGTCCATCTTCTGGTTAATCGTATATGGTTCCAAAAATGAACTTATACTTCATATATCATACCGCTTAATAAAATAAAACTAGTTTCTACTAAACAGGGACTTTCTGTAGGCCAGTGGTAGGCGATAAAGGACACTCGTACTTCGGTTGTGGGTTCAATTCCCACAACCTTGTCCGACGTGATGGGTTGTCGCCCGTCCTGCAGGTTGTCCTTTTTCTAAAAATATATTACTATAACATCACATAAATAATATCGAAAAAACATCTATCCTTAAACAATACTAACTTATGTTCAACATAATCCATTCCAATCTTTAGGCCTATCAAACATACTTCGTTCCAAGCTCATAGTATAAAGAAAATGATTAATTGAAATGTCATCAACCAAGCATGTGAATACCATCATTTATCCCCCATATATCTTGTTGGTCACATTCCAATCATGTGAATACCTTAATCATGTATTCTCTTGAAAAATGAATACCTATTAATCCTTAGTGAAAACATGAATGCTGTCAGAAGTTAACTCTTACTACATACCAAAATCCAAAAATTCTATATACTCAAACCATGATATAACCTTCTCCTTATATCAGTCATGAGCTCATGAATACTATCAAACATTTAATTTTCTCCTTATCCCTTCATTATGCACATATCATCTTCATTCCAAAAAATCTGAATAACCTTTCATGGATACTGGTAGCATTAATAACACACTTTCAAAAATCAAGGAAAGACAACAATGTAACAATCCTTAGATGTCTCTTTATTCTATAGTACCATGAGATTCTTTATACAACATTACACATGATAAACATGTAATCATTCCACTACCTTCTTAAACCATTGACTGAGCTTCAACAATTCTTTCATCTCACATATCATTTGTAGTCTCTTCATCATCATCCACATAAATACTACCCATATGATAATACTGATTCTATTCATGAGACTTTCCCTTAGGGAATTGGTTTGCATAATGCCCGTACATTCCACATTTAAAACATTTAACCATTGTTGATGTCGTAGAAATACCATTATCCTCATCCCTGGTGTTAACTGAACCTTTTCCTTTTCACTTACTGGTTTTGTGTCCTTATTTTCCACACCCAAAGTATCTTCCAGTTCCTTTGAAACATTATCCATGATGCCTCTTCCCACATGATTTACATAGGGGAAATTGAACTTTCTTTCCTCTATGATCATCATGAAACTCCACCTTTCTCTTATTAGCCGAGTCAGGAAACTTACCAAATTTTACATTATTGATCATATTATGAGAATTCTGATTCGGCATAATAATGATGTTTGGACTTCCAAATCACATTTCATTTGGTTTCTCATGAAGAATATCATTCCATTGTCCATCATATCCACCATTATCGTGAATCATCTTGTTTCCATCCATTTTCTAAAACCCAAAAAGAATATTGTGAGAGGAAAAAAATATGCTGGGGAAAACAACATAATAAAGGGGGAGTACCTTCAAAATATAACATCTTAGGTTTAATTCTATGATCGTTAGCGTAATTCTAGTACTATAACCTATACGTATACTTAGCCTTAGGGACATCCCTAGACATATCTTAGAAATATCTCTAGGGATCTTACTAATGTTTTCGCATCCTAGTTTCCAAAGGTTGACTAAACCATTCCTCTGATACCAACTGTAGAGACCCGAAGCTTAACGTACATGGACATTACATTACTTTTGCAGAATACTTAATACATAACAAAAACAGACACACAAGGACCGTAATAGTTTAGTGTCTTTGGAAACTCAGAATATAATCTTCTAAATGTGGTGAAAGATCTTCAACATCTCCCATAAAGATCATCCTTTTTTTTTACTTAAAACCATTCTTTATATCATGGGGAAAAACATAAAAGGGTGAGCTCATATTCTCAGTATGGGTAAACAAAAGAAATATCAATCACATCATATTCGTAAGAACATAACATTTTGGAAATCTTAACCTGCAAAAGAGATCATAATTTCAAAACATGGGATAAATCATGGCATTGAAATGTAATCACATGAATCATAACATAAAACATGAAACTTTGTGGCATACACACATAATCATAGAGAATCATTTCTTATTAGTCAAGGCTCATTGCCAAGACTATCTTAGTGGACAAAGTCCCTTTCTGAACCGAGTTCACTCCTCGTTTCAGTCCTGTTTCAATGAACCGGTATAACCTCCCATTCCAGCCATGTCTATCTCATGAGATATAAAATCTTTACCCAAGGCATTGGAGGGAGATATAGGTCCCATCCATCTCAAAATGATACCATTTTTATGTGTGCCACAAAATCATAAATCATACATCATTGCATAACCCATGTAATACAAATGGGAATCTTAAACATCATGACATCATAAAACAATTCATATAAGATAAAGGAATTCATAAAAATAATTCCATCACTACATAATCAAATAAATGTAATAATAGGGATAGAAACAGAACCCTATATTATCTTATATGGAATATAATTTTGATAAAACACTTGAACACCATTCTTGAGGAAAATATCCTTTCAACTTCAAAAACATTTTTCCTTTCTTAACATGTCGTACAATTTTAATCTAAAAGAAGTTTATTAAAAATAAACTTGAAAACTTGTAAAGGAAGCTTCTTGGAAATAATGTTTTAAAAATCCATTCATGTCATATAAGTTAAAAAAAACATTCTTCTCGAAATTTTTTCGGAAAATTCAAAAAGTACCTCTTACAAAAAACGACAAAAGATTCGTTTCATATATTTTACTAAAAACTCACCAAAGGGTAAAATAGGTTTTAAACAATTGTAGGTGTATGTAAATAATATTAAATATTGAGGAAACATGGATGTGGATGATAAGATACACCCCAGTAAATACCAAAGTATAAGCAATCTTGGATAAAAATGAGATTGTGATATTTCCCTTACCTTAGGTCTAATATGCTTCGTAACTGTCCGAACCTCCTGTATAATGATTTAAATAATGTTATTGACTTATTCCAGAATCATACATATTGTTATGATATCATATATGGTCATATTGTTATCTTCTTATTAGTAATATTTCATTACTACTTGTTATTTGGGTGATTATTACTTTTTGTTCTTATGCGTGTTTGTCGAATAAATTCTTATTCTTCTCTTTAGGTTATAGATACCTCATTTCCAGAATGGTATTAGTGTAACATATATCATATTCATTCATTCAATTCATTATAAAATCATTATGAAATTAAGATCATGTAGAACGAGTAGCATCACATCGTGGAGACGGTATTCCGTACGTACACACGAGTGATGATAGCGTTCCTATGATCGTGGAATTGTATTGGAGTGTATGTATACTATTTTAGAATCAATATCACTTTATAATAGTCATATATAGTCATTATTTACACCATTATACCCATCCATGTAAGGTGGTGGTGGAAAATAGATTACACCAGGGCGTGGAGACGGTATTCCGTACGTACGCACACGCGGTGATTTCCTTTTTCCGTAGGATGGATAGAAGGTTAATTGGAGTTATATCATATTTATAATAACATATCAGTATATAAGAAATACTGATGTTATTAGTTTATCATGAAACAATTAATGAAGAAGAAGGTGAAGAAGAAAGAAATTGAAAAAAATTGGTAATGGATATTACCTCTTTTTGATGCGCCTTCACTTAACAACCACTTAAAGAACTAAGGATGGTCTTTGAAGAATACCAGAACCTCTAGGATGATACTAGGGAAGTGGAGAAGAGATTTTTTCAGGGGTTGGAAGAGATTTAATGCTCAAATTGGGGTGAGGATGAGAGGGAGGAGGTGCCCTTTTATAAGGGAGGAGAGGGGCACCTTTGGGAAAACTAAAAATATTATTTTATTATAAAGTCATGTTCGGTTTTAAATAGCTCCAAATTGATATATTTCAAAGCTAAGGTTGGGATGTGTAGAAATTATCTCATCCAATAGAATTTAGATAAGTTTAGGTATCAATTTTAACCTTATCATTTAGATTTAACTTTAAGTTAGATAATTAAACTTTTACCATGTCTTCTTGTTTTCTTACACTATAAGGTTAATAAACATTCTATATCAAGCCAAAAGAACCCCAAGTTGTTTATTATTAATATATATATCCTTATCTAAGTCATTTGGCCGATACTTAGATTTTTAGGAATTAACTAACAATTAATAATATAATATTTGTTTTGAAAACTAATTTATGTAACTTTTGACACTATTTGGTACATGATTTTTATGAAATTCATAACAGAATTATAATTTCACACCAAGTTACTTAAATCAAAAATAACATGTCATATTAACCTATAAAATTATTTTAAGTCATAAAAAGTCTCAAATTGCATTTATTTGGGCATTTATAACATCAATTATGTTAATATTTTCTTAAAAAGGTAATTACTGCATCATCGTTGTGTCATAAATAAATTAAATTAATTAATGTATAAAAATTAAAAATTAAATATCATTATGTAGTAAATCCTTTTATATTTCTAATGAATATTTATAGTCGAATTTATCTTATGTATAACCCTATATTAAAAATGATTTACTTATTAAACATTGATTTTAACTATTTTAACCCTTCTTTAAATAAATTAATAATAAATGTCCTAATCTAATCCAAGTGGACTTAAATGGTCATATTTTATTCCTAAGGTTGTTTTTGGTCTAATTACACTTATCCAATTGAATTAGGACATGTGTTAGGGTAATAATAATATCAGTTTTACCCTTAATTAACCTATTTACTATTAACCGTGGAAAAAAAATTTAAATGTTACTATTCACAAAAAAATTATTTTCATCTCATTAAACCACATTTTACTTACTGACATCATCCGTGTCTCTCGGATTTTCGAAATTCCACTCACAGAAGCGGTAAAATTATGTTTTATGCAAAATTCAGTTTTTTTAACTACCACTTAGTAGTTTCACTATTCATCAAAAATTGAAAGTTTTCAGAAAAACTACCAAAATTTCACCCTAGGCTAATTTCGATATTCCAAATCCAAAAATGAAGTCCATTTTGAAAAATAAAATTAATGAAATATCAAAAATTGGTTATTACTACTCATAACAGCTAGTTTTAATAATATTTTAATAGCATATTGTTGTTTAGTGAAACTTGTTATTGTGTACTACACACGCTATCAGGGAAGGTCGTGATTGCATGTAATGAAAGGCAAGTCAAGGATGCTTGTTGTGCAAGCTCCTTTTGGTGTAGCGTACAACACAAGACATTAATGAAATTAAAAAGAATATTTTTCATAAAATCTCGGGCTGTTACAGCCTCAAAGCGTCGCCCACCACCTACTGCTCGGCCAGCTCCTCTGCCTTATCCGCCTGCTCCCTACGGACCGCCACGGTCAACCCTCTGCCTCTGCCTGGGTGGTCCCTCAACTGTCTACTGCTCCTCTGCACGGCGGGTCGGGCAGTCATGAGCCATGTGACCATGCCCGCCGCATGCATAGCACTGTCTGATCCCCATATGACCGGCTCTGTGCAGTGTGACCTACACCTCTGAGCCAGTGTCCTGGGGTCATCTGCCTGAAGGTCGGGTCCACCTGGGCCCCTGAGTCATCCATCAACTGCCAGCTGCAGAAGACTCAGCTGCATGTCACCCTACGGTAGGCCTCGCTGCTGGTGTTGGCTCAGCAAGAAAACTCTCTACAAGAAGGGCTCGCTCGAGTACTCCTGCCTGCGTTGGTATGCTGTGGGAGATCACTGCATCATTAATATCATGCCTTAGCCCCTGATCGAAGGTCCGGGACCGGAAGAATGGGTCCTGCACCATGTCTGTAGAGTAACATGAGAGATCAGTAAACCTCGTTGCGTACCGGGCTACCGACATGCTGCCCTGCCACAGCTGTAGTAGCTCCTCGATGCGCACCGCACGGAGGGTGGCTGGAATGAACTCTGAGTGGAAAAGGCTCTCGAAGTCTGCCCAAAGAAGAGATTCTTCGTCGTGCACCTCGATCCTGAGGCTCCACCATCTACCTACTTCCGCGTGCAGGAGACTGGCTACAAGGATCACCATGAGATCAGTAGGTGTCCCTACTAGCCAGAAAACTCGAAACACAGCCTCCAGCCAGTCCTCGGCTGCCTGAGGGTCTGTCTCCCTGCAGAACCTAGGCGGTCTCTGGTGGTGAAACTCGTGAAGTGCACCAAAGAGTCGTGCACTCTCATCTGCTGGGGCCGGTAGCATCGGTGGCTCGGCGGGAAGTGGTACCGTAGTTGCCCCTGTTGGAAAAGCACCCTGCACCGAGGCCTCGTCGCTCGGTGGGCTGCCATATTATACAAAGGTCAGAACCCTTGCTGGTTGCCATCGTGGGGCCATCCTGAAAAGAAACATGTGCACCACGTTCAATACAGTATACCTGGTGAGCTGACACAATGTAATCACATTGAAAACTTTGAAACACACACACAAACAATGTTTTCATGCATTGAGTCAGAAATCAGAAGTCAGGGTCCTGGTGTATGGATACGTCGGCCACCGCACCAACACTGGACTCCCTAGACTGATATCCACACTCAACCCCATTAGCACTATTGCTTCATATAGAGAAAGTTCGGTGTCCTGAGTTCTGCGGTAGAACCGAACTCCTCTGATACCGATTTGTCACGACCTGTCCGTCGGGGCCCGTGTCGTAACTAACCCCAAGCCCACCTCCCATAGGCCTGGGGATGGTGACTAGAACCAAGGCATAAAACCCGTACAAAGAGAAGTCATTGCCTTAAAGTAAGAACAAACAATAGAGTAAGCATTAGAAGTAAGGACTAAGCAACCAATAGTACATGTAAGTGCAGTAAGTAAATGGGCCATAATACAAACCGAAACTGAAAGCAAGTAGAACTGGAAAGAATGTACAACAACAGTAAAGTAATGCAGCTAGTCCAGACCGTCCGCTGGGAATCCCACCTGAAGGGTGGGTACAGATATCCTCCTCTGCTCCTCGGCTCCAGTCGTCCTCTCCGAGTACGTCCTGCCCAGTGGTCTACCACCAGGTACCGTCCTGATCCACGTGCTCCCACCTGACTCAACACTGTTCGTCATCTGCATCCAACACAACGAAGTGTTAGCATAGCCTGTGCAGGGGTGAGTATAAGATACTAAGTATGGACCCCTAGACCCCCGAAGGTCTCCCGGAACCAACAAGGATAACCACATGTATAGATAGAAATCACGAAGTAATAACAAACACTACTTAGGTATATGCCCATACATATACCTAAGTCATCATTACCAGCTCTGCTCACAAGCTCAAGTACAACCTCATCCACAGAGAACGACACAACGAAAACCACAGGATATCAAGTCAGCTTATTGAAGATAAGGACTGAATGTCAAGACTCAGCTCACACTGGTATGCCCCAATAGAAGATAGCGGTAAGATGGTCAGTTGTAGCCACTGTATCATCTACGCTATTGGACTCACACAGAGTCGGTTTGCGTTGATCCACACAGAGTCGTCGAGCGCTGGTCCACACAGAACCACTGGTCCACACAGAACCGGTATGCGTAGATCCACACAGAGTCATCGAGCGCTAGTCCACAGAGAACTTCTGGTCCACACAGAACCGATATTCGTCGTCGTCGTCGAATCCACAGAGTATTCCAGTACAGAAGTCGAGGCAGTCGCAGCCAGCTCTAGGGTTCCCGCACACAACACGCTCATTCCGGGAGGATCCACTCCAGGAGCCAAGGGGTCGATACACCTACTACCGTGCTGACCAGAGTTGATGTATCTCAGAGTTCCGTCACATCAATAGGAACTCAACGCGACTAACGGCGCGTCAATCAGACGCCCGATCTGAGAGTTTTTGGATTTTTCATTCCAGGGGCTCGGTTGGTTTTTAAGTCATAACCAACCCGACTGTACTCCAACTGTGTCCAAACCTCGAGCAAAGTAAGCCAAAAGGACCGTCTCACCAAGAGGAACCCAACAATGTTTGATGGCACGTCAATCGGACATCTAGATCTCAAGATATAAGTGTTTCCGTTCTGAAGGCCCAGTTAGTTTCGTGTATGAACCAACCCAGGCGAACCCAACGTTCTCTGAAACCTTGAGTATAGTATTCCTAAATGACCGTCTTGATCCAAGGATCTCATCGCAACTGACATTTCGTCAATCGAAGTTCCAAACCCCCAGATACGGGCTATCGAACAGAAATGTCCGAAAAAGGGGGTCTGGGCCCGACCCGGCCCGGCCCAGAACCTCCTAGGTCGGCCCGAACCCGGTTGACCCGGCCCACTGGGCGGCGCGACCGGCACGGCCAGCGGGGCCAGCGCGCGACCTGTGCGTCCAATGCACCACTCTTGCATCCATGGGAGGGGCTAAGCCCCTCCTTTATGTTGTAATGGTGGCCTTTTTAAGGGCCCTCACCATGTGTACCACTGGGGGGTGTAACCACCTCGGCTTCACCCCCTTAACGGCCGGCCATCACGGCGTTGGCTGGGTTCTCGCCGCGGGACCTCGCGGTCCCACGTCTTCTGGTGCCGGTGGCACGAGTTCCGTCCGCCTCCTTCGAGTTCTCCGATGGCAGGTTTTTCCGGCCGCCACTTCCAAGATGGCTGTGAATCCATCCGGCGCAGCGTGACGATGCCTCACCCTTCCGCAGTGGCCTGACTCCGGCCGCAGCCTCGTTCACATTCATCGACGCGGCGCAACGGCGCCGCATTTCTTCGTCGCGGCCCGTACCGGTCATGTTTTCTTTCGTTCATGCGTGGTGTGACGGTATCACGCCGTCTTCGCTAATCAAAACCCAGGAATAGAAAAGGGGGAGGGGTATCAGCCATGTTCGTGTGGTCTGATCCCCTCCCGTTGTATCGGTAGCAGTCCGCCAATTTGAAAACGATAAAATTTCACATTTTTTAATTTAAATAAAAATTGGAACAAGGCCCGACAGATTAATCGTTAATGTTTGAAGGAAAGAATCAGAAACTTAAAATATTCAAAACCCCTACCTCGGGTATAAGTTGTTCGGAAGAAGGAATCGTCGTCTGAGGTTCGTCGCGGTACGATGTCGCAAGGATGACGACGACGAAGGGGGACATCGGCGCTCGTCCATCTCGTGGGAAGGTGAAACTATCGTCGCTCTCTACAAGATCTTGCTCCCGAACTTGTTCGTTGGTCCATTGACGATGATGAGGGTGGAGAAGATCATATGGGGACTCCCGCGTCGGAAGTAGAAGATCTGAAGGAGACTCCCGCATCGTAAGAGGAAGATCCGATGGAGAGAAATCGAGTCTTCTTCGTCGGTGGTTGGCGTGTTTTTCGCGTTCTTCGCGTTCTTCGCATTCTTCGTGTTCTTCGGTGAAGGAGGAGGAGGAAAGGAACGCACAGCGCAACGCTTCCCGCAACTAAACTAAAATGAGGCTAAGGACTTATTTTATTATTTTTTCCAACCATTTCAAAATTCAAAAATCAAATAAAATTAACCTACTCAATTAATTACATGAGTGATGAGAAAATTAATTGATAGGTTTAAGTTTTAAAATTCAAAAAAGGAGAGTGTGGAGTTAAGGAATTAAATGAGGGGTTTTTGAAGGTTTATAAAAGGGTGGGGCTCGTGCGGGCCCCACTTAGTTAATCCTCCCAAGAGAGGTTATGTGGTGGTGGACCCCACCACCTTATCCTCTCATGAGAGGTTATGGTGTGGTGGCCTCCACCTCAACCACCCTTGGGTGGTTTTGACCAACTCCGAAATAAAATAAAATTTTTTACACAAATTTTATATATTTCACAAAATTTAACTTCTCCTCTTGTGCAAATGAAACTGCGGTGAAGGTCCCCTTAAGAAATTACTGGCGTTGCGAGATCATAGGTGCCCTCGGATTTCGATTCCGAGCCCTGGTTCAAAAGATAGGAAAACCCGCTCATTCGTTCACTGAACGTACCCGAGCTAATGTTCAGAAAATTGATTCCGGGCACACCGGGCCTCGGAATTACGTACCGTCAGAAACTGTTCACTCGTAAAAACCAATAGTATATATGAAAATAAATTTCTATGAAATTTACAGGTCTTTACAATTGTTGTCTTTCATCCACTCTTTAATTAGTATGGAATACCATTTATTGATTTAGTTGGTACATGGTTTAGTACATGTGCCTCTATTAGTAATGTATATCTAAAAAAGGACAATGGAAGACTCACATGACTCATCATTGATCTCACCATGTCCAATAATGTGTGGTTCCTCATATATATTACACCATTATACTATGTCTTATAGGGGGGAGTGATTTGTGATTGGATCCCAAACTCCCGTAATTAATAAATGAAGTCTTGATTAAGGTATTCTCCCCCTCAATCGGAGTAGAGATTCATAATCTTCCTACCATAATATTTTACACATTCAATCTTTAATTCATTTAATTTATCAAAACAATCCTACATATACCTCATTATAAAAATATATCCATATATACTAATATCTTTAGTAAAAGTTACGATGTTTTTGTACCCACCACTTACTTCAACAGGAAATGGTCCACAGATGTCGCTATGGACTATTTCATGAAGCTCTTTATCCCTTTCACATTTCCCACTAAATTGGGATTTGAGAATTTTACTTTGTAAATATGTGTGACCTTCACAAAATGTTTTTATTTAGAATGAATATATATATTCATCTTGATTCAATTTTTCAAGCATTTTTCATTTACTTGATCTAGCTGGTGATGAAAAATTTGGGTTTGTTATGAGTCATGTGATGTAACTTCGTTTTCAATTTGCATTACGTGTTTCATGTAATATGACACGTAAGGACCATTATGTAAATGTTCCTTATCACATAAAATGATATCTTTACAAAATAATCAACATTTATTTAAAAATTTGAGAATGAATCCATTTGAATCTAGTCATGATACAATATTAATGTTTTTGGTAACTGAAGGAACACAATAAAAAACCTTTATAATCAAGATCATTCTGGTCGGCAATGTGAGTTGGAAGTACTCAAGAGCTACAACAACAAGTTTTGATCCGTTGGCTACTCATTGATTTACCCCACTCGGTAATTTTTTTAATCTATATAGATCATGTATTTGAATACATATGTGATTAGAAATAGTTTAATCTAACACCCTGTTTGTAGAAATTGATAATTTTCACTAGATAAAAAAATCACCTGATTCTTCCCTTTGCTTCAATAACTCGGCGTAGTTTTTCTTCTAGTGACCCTTCCTTCCAATAGAGAAATAGACATAATCTTATTCCAATGCATCCCCTTTGATATTATTCTTCTTGGAAGGTCATGAATAAGCATCACGCTTAAATATCAATGCGTTCCCATTTAGTTATTCACTATAAGGACCAAAGGAATTTCACGAATAATAACATTACCTACTTGGTGAAATGGCATAAGAAGAAATAGAAGTGACATTTTAGTAATGTTCATAATAAAATTCACAACAAAACTAGAGAATATCTAAGGGAGTGATGAAAGAATGATATTAGTGCCTTGTTCTTTAGAGATTATAAACACTAGAACATCTATCCTCTTAATATACCTAATGAGTGTGAATACCTGAGGCCCAACTGGGGAACCCTCTCTAAGCTTACTCTAAATGTTATCCTTGGAAATCTCAAACCACTCCTATTTAGATCTCTCTGGGTAAAAAACCATAGTGGTTCTCAAGAATTCTATATGGATCCATGTTTTCCCAAGGATTCATCAGTTCACTACAAAAAGATGAAAGAATCAAACATTATACCTCGATCATCTCATTGATATGTTTTTTTCATAGACAAAGACCTCATCACGACTCACCTCTTGTGTAGTAAAAGCATGTATTGATGATTCAACCATGTAAGATTTCCATTCATAGTATAGAACAACCCAAAGGCGTATAAACCATTCGTAGAATTTAATGATATTGAAAAGAATGAATTTATCCAATATTGATTTTAGGTAGAGTACGGATGATGAGTTTTCTATTTTATTCTATAATTAAAAGGTAAGATGATTAGTACATTAAATGATTAAAAATTTTGTGAGAAATAATAAATTAACTAATTTTATTAAATCTCCCACTATATTATCATGTTCTAATATCCCTCACAATTGAACAAGTAATGTCTAGTTTCTAGGACATTCTTGTAGAAAGGATCCATATTACCCTTGGTATAACCCCAACAAGGGGTTCTCAAGCTATTTTGAAGGTATTTAGGTAGGCCTGTATTTTCCAAATGTGGGCTTAAAACTCATAGAACCATTGAGTGGGTACCCAATCAGAAATCAGGACTTGGATTTTATCAAAAATTTCCTCCAAATTACACCGATTTTAGAAAGGGATACTCCTCTTGATGTGTAGTGTTTATGTCAACCCCGAATTTTCCTATGAACTCCCCTTATAAAAGTATGTGTCCCAAAAAGGGTTGGTAGAACACATAGTTCTATTTAGTTTTGTTCCTAATAAAGTTACAAAATAATTAGTCTAACATAACATTAGATTATGGGATGTTATTTTATTCTTCAAAAGATTTTGTCTTTTTTATCATCTACATGTCTTGTTAATATTTACGTGGATGTTTACATAATTAATTAATTTTTTTTGATAAAAAATTTATTTAAAATAAATTTTAATTAAATTCTAGACATTCATATTAATTCATTCATTTATATGATCATTGTATTGTATCAATAAATGTAATATTAATGCATTGTAATGAAAATAAACGAATAATTAAATTACCCAATTATGAGCTTATCTAATCGCTAATTTAATGAGTAGACATTAAATCAACTTATGAACAAGGATTAATATCTCCTTATGATGGACTTGGAATGATCTAGAATATTCCATATGGCCACCTATGTATCATTGAGTTGGCATCATTATGGTTCCGTATTGAACAATACCCATGTTCCTTGGGGTGCTCCATTAATTACAAATATTTGTTACTCACCCACAGGAGAGGGGAAACAAATTATTAGTAAAAGGAAATTACATAAATATCATTTGACATTGAGTTCATACAGAATAATGGAGGGAGGGATGACTCACATGCCATATTTTAATTAAATATTAAATAATTGAGAAACTCTGAAATAATTTAAATTAAATAAAGGACAACACATACATAGGTATTGGTCATGCTCATAAATGGCCACACATGCAATGATTACACAAAAGTTAATTAATAACATTCATTTATTAATTATTTAATTATTTAATATAAATACATTTGCATTAAATAATCAATGAATTTATTAATTCCCTTTCATAATAATGATAATACAATATTTTTTGGAGTACCCATCATTAATGGAATTTATGGAAAATAAATGGTAGAAACCATAATGACATATAAATTATAATCAATTAATTGAACATTTTAAAATTGATTAAATCCGTTATTAAATTATCAAATACACAATGGTGTGATAATCAATAAAATAGGGTTTTAATGACAAAATTTCAAATTTAATGTAATTTTAATTTTTTTCATTAATGGTAGAAAACACAACATGTACATACAGTTACATGCCATGTACATTGTTTTTTATATATCCCAGTCACATGCTTGAGGCTTCTCTTTGTTGACTTGACTATACTATATGGTGTTTACATTCCAATTACAAACCATGTGTATCATTTCTATGTGACAGGTTGGCCCGGTCAACACATTGTTTGAAATAAAAGCATCGCATGTAATTAATTACTCAGCACATCCTAATACATTGTGCGTGGGAATACAACATGTTCTCTAGATGCACATCATGTAAGCCAGTTTTACCAGAAAATGATTAGTCACTTCAAGATGGAATATCCTTTCATTCTATTTTTTTAATCCATTAAAAAAAAGAATCATTGAATGGACTTCATTAATATGATAATAACATGTTAATTGAAATTGGATTAAAAAATAAATAACATTAAATGAAATCTAACCACATTTTCACATTGATAAAAAATCAAATAAATAATTGTAAATTTAAACGTGACCTCTCTAATAACACTTTTTTGTTCCAGGAGAAAACAAAACATGCAGTGGTGGGTGATATATCAATTATAATTTTAATATTCATTGCTCCAAAACAAGTTAGAGGATCTTTAACATAAAATTTATAATTAATTTATTTATTATCAAAAAATTAAATACCTTGATATAGAAATTTTTTTCATTGATGATGGCTGATCATCTAAAAAGGCCCTTCTAAATTGCCTTCATTGTAATTTGAAGGATCCAAGGGTAGAATACCAATATCGGTGATCCACACATTCTTCAATTATCTCTGAGTAACGTCACTCATTCTCTGCATGATAGAATGGAGAATAAAATTTCTTGTTTTGTTTGTTCTTGATTTCTCATTCTTCAGTCTTGAATGAATTTTCTATGGGGTTTCTCATTCTTTTGAGGGAGAGTAGAGGAGGAGTCGATAAAAAATTCATTGTGCAAAACAATTCTATATTCCCAAACATGGAATTGGTTTATAATTAATTACATAATAAACATAGTTGTCTATTTATAGAGATGCGATTTCAAATACAAAATTTAACTACATAATAATAATTAAATATAATTATAACCATTAATGAAATCCCTTTCCACATAATAATAATAACAGTATTATTATTTTGTGTTGTTCCAACTTGCATAAATTGGAAAAATAATATTTACCCACTATTAAATCATTATTTTATCATGGGACAATGCCTTGATTCATTAAAACTAATTTTTCATTTATTGAAAACTTGAAAAAATATTTTATTCTAATAAAAAAATATTTTATCCAAAAACTAGTAAATAAATATTTATTAAATATTCAATAAAATAAATAAATAAATTTTATTCACAATCCAGTGAATAAATATGTATTTTATTTATGAAATCTATATAAATTAAATAAAATTATTTGTTAGTCATGAGAATAATATTTATTCCATTAATTAAATAGAAATATAGTTTCATCAAGGACACTGGAAACACATACTATTTGACACTCTAAGATTATTTTTCATTGGAATTAGGTGGGATTGCCTAAAGTCCAAGATTACTGTCTAGAAATGGGTGAAGGAACCCATGAAAAAGAAATTTAAGTCCAAATGAAAATAAACACATAAAAATTCTTACGTTGTAATAAAATCTATTAGTCTCATAATCTCATCAGGAATGTTTCATGAGGTTTCATCAATCTATATAGCTGACACATCATTATTTTTCTATCTGAAATAAACTCATCTATACACCATGGCCATTTAATTTTGGGTGAAAATTATATTTCAATAATAGGGTTGATATATCAACTTCCATAAATATGCAAGAGACAAATACTTTCTTGAATTTTCCCTTAATAACATGTCACTTGGGACGCACCCAATGTACCCTACATAATACCAACATATGGAGTGATGGTTTTCATCATCAAAATAATGTGCTTGAGTTGTGAAATTCATTATTGATAATCATAATATTTAATGACCATTACACATGCTCTCTAATAGGAATATCTGATGACACCAAAAAACGAGGAATTTCTACTGTTCGGTCTGTTCTCATAACCTATTGTCTTATAGATTACAAACTGTGATATTCATGCAATGAAGTCTTATATTATTATGAGTAATCTCACCTGACGGTCGATATACTATGTGTCAGATAAATTTTTATTATGCAACCATATAACTATATTAAGAATATTTCCATTTCACTTCAATGTTCTCATCATAGCAGGGAACTACTATGTACATAAAATTTTGACCAATACTCTTCGAAATTACAACATTATGGTCATCAAGGACACTGAACAATATATAACAATATTTTAAAATTAATATTTAATAAATTAAATATTCATGTAATCAATGTACAAACTGTTGGTCCTAGGAAACCAACACTAATTTTTTTGATGTTCCATAAACACAGACTTTGAGTAATGTTTCATTCAAATTAAGTGCAACCTTGTTCATAAATGGGACACCCTAATATTACATTAATGTTATATACTGGAAAACATTCATAAGTAGGAAATTCATTTATCACCACATGCAACATGTAACTCTATATGATGTCTTGACATGAACACTACCATTTTTATTGATTTTTGGAATCACACAAAAACAAAGAGACACGTCATGGGGGCCTAAAATACTGGGGGCCCAAAGCATAATTACCAACAAACTTATTTCCTCCATGAAGAAAGGAACATAAATTTAGTAATAGTGAAGAATTTTAATTTGGAGATGCCTGCGATTCTAGAAGTCCACAACCTTTTTCCCCTCACTCCATGTTTGAGAGTCCTTCTTCTGAGCACCCAAAATCTTTTTTCACTTTTGAATGTGATATTATCTTTATGAAATATACATTTCTATATGAATTACAAACATAAAACATGATTCCTACATTAATTTAAAATCATTGATCAGTGGATCAAAAAAATCAATATCATTACCATGTAGTTTTGGTCTTGATATAAATATAGACAACATAATGAATTTTTTATTCAATCATATCAATAGTGGAATGATTTAATTTACCCACATAGAGGGAAATTTACAATGAGTTCTACTTTGTACACCAAAAGAGTTCACACCATCATGAAATAGAATAATAAATAGGTTTATCATATAATTTTAAATTCAGGATACCCATGATCAATTTTCATCCATTATGGTTGGTAGGTTGGGTGAAAAAGTTGACCATCTTGATTTCTTGAATCTACGTGTCACATCATTTTCTATGTACTCTATAAGATTTCATTTATGTCCTTAAAAATTATAATTTTTTGAAGGTACCATAAAACATTTTATGGACTTGATTCATCTTTCTTATATCCATAAATTCCCCACATTGGTAATTTTTTATGTGATGTGTGGCCCTTGGGAAAAATATGATGTAATTTGGCAATGTATGTATTTTTAAGGTGTCATAACAAGTGAACGTATTATTAAAACAACATCATGTGTTTTTAAATCCATGTAATTATTATTTAGTAACATTTCATTCTAGAGAGTGAGTTGTTCAATAAAACATGTGTCACTCCATTTGTTGCTGGGTCATACATTATATAACTCCAGTATGGATGAAAATGTTGTTTATTTAGTACAACCATCATACAATGTTATCTTAACACAACTATTTTATTTCTAAAATAGAATTGGAAAATGATGAGTTTCATCTTCAACTACAATTTTCATTTCGTTAGTAGAATATTCATCATCATTTACACTTATAATCATACCCTTGGTATGATCTTAATCATTATTCACACATTTAGTCATATCAGATGATCCATTAAAAGATGTGTTATCCTAGTCACTAGCTATATACAATTATTCCCACGGATTAGTCCGAAATTTATAATTTTGATATATTTCATGACAAATCAAATGTTTTTCCATCTCCTATGAACTAACTAGTCATAAATGAATGCAATGCAATCTAGAGAAATGTTTTTGAGAAGTTTTATATCATTTTTGTTTCAAACATGATATACTCTTGAACACCATCCACATACTCGTTTTTCCAGTGATGGGAATCCATTAATTTTCGTTTTATATTCATTCTACTTGATTCAATAATATTCATATTTAATAAAAAATACATAAAAGGTATGATGTAGAATCCTAAAAGGCTATTATTTATATACACACACATATAGACGTCATATTTGATATAAATTTTCATTGCAATGACAAAAAGTCAAAAATATAAAGATAAATAATTATACTATTAAAAAGAATTATAAAAATTATTTTTTAATAACAAGAGATCGCATATCATAAAATATTATATTTTTTGAAATGGATTGATCAAGGGAGATAATTCACTCCTATTCACTATCTACATCACAAGAAACCTTAGGATTTATACAACTGGATAAGAATTGCTTTATATATAATAATATTATACTATTAAATATCAAAACATATTAATTATTTCATACAATGCTTCAATGATGTTTTATGAAAAGTAATAACATTGATTATGGTTTTTATATTTGAAAATTTATTTAAAATGTCATATATTAATTTTTTATATGGTAACAATCAAATATAAAATTTTTAATATGAAATGATATTTTGAAAATAATTAAGATTATAGGCGAAAATAAAAAAAAGAAAACCCAAGCAGCATAGGATAAACTCATGATTATGAGGGTGCAACCAATCAGTCTTAAGTTGGCCAACCGTTCCCTCATGGAAGCATGAGTTTTGAGTTTTCAATTCCCAAAAGGAGTGACATAGTGTGGGGACATCCTTTCAAAAGCAGTTTCCAAGATTACCTCCCTAAAGGGAGAGGGACTTCTGCTTTGGCTGGGTACTAATTGAGATATGTACATAACTTCTCCAAGGAAGAGGCACTATATTCATATTTGAAAATGAATGGGAGAAATTCCTATGGATGGAGAAACGTCAGAAGATCCTTTAGGAGCTAATACAATAAAAATGGATATAGCTCCTCTAGGATTATGACATTCAGATAGTCTATACATATGGGAAGGGGAACGTAGCTACAGACACACTCAGTATGAGGTTTAGTCTACTGAGTGAGGCATCAGAGTAGCTAGTTCTGTTATAGATATCCTTCGTGGATAATGATGGTGAAGCTTTCCTCCATTCTATGATAGTCACTCCCTCACTCCTTCATCGTTTTAGGGAGAAAAAACCTAGGGACACTGATATAGGACTCGACATGCTCATATATGCTCAGGAAAAGCACCTGATGGATTTTTTGAAGGTGGGGAGCACACCTCATTTTCAGAGAATGTACCATGGTACCAGTAGTGCTATGGGAGGAGGTGTTCTGGGAGTTCCATATGTCCCCTATGGTGTTACATCATGGTGTAGTAATGATGTAGCAGGACCTCCGGAGTAAGCACTGGTGGCCAGGCATGAAGATGGTCGTGGCAGAGTTTAATTCAAAATGCCTTAGTAGTCAGCAACTGAAGGCTAAACATCTAGTTCTATGAGGTTTACATGATCCAAAAGTGGTTCTCGAGTGGAAGTTGGATGAGATCTCCATGGACTTTGTGATAGAGCTTTCACATACATCCAGGGGACATGATTCCCTCTAGGTGATTGTTGATCGACTCACCAAGTTGTCCCACTTCTTACCCATCTGAGACCAAGGATTAGTAAAGTGAAAGGGATGCTTCTACATATAGAATATTGTGGGACTCCAAGGGGTACCATCGATGATTTCCTCTGACCATGGCACGTGTTTTTCATCCCAGTTGTGGAAGGGATTAGAGGAGGCGTTCAGGACTGAAATACATTTGAGCACCACCTTTCATCCTCGGGTGGATAGACAGACAGATCTGATCATTTAGACACTGGAGAACATTATTCATGCATGCATCCTAGATTATGTTTTCATTTGGGAGGATCAATTTCCCTTGGTGGAGTTCACATCCAATAATAGTTATCACTGCACCATCCGTATGGCACCTTTCGAGGCCCTATACAGTCGAACTTGCAGATCACATCTATGCTGAATAGTCCTAGGGGAGTCAGCAATTATGGGTCCAGAGTTGGTATGAGCTACCACAGAGAAGGTGCAGATCATCCTAGAGATAATGAAGACTATGAAGATCAGGAAGAAGTCTTATGAATATAATAGACGGAGACCATTGGAGTTTCAAGAGGGGGACCATGTATTCTTCCGAGTCTCTAATCGATGTGGACAATAGAGATTTGGCCAAGGTGGAAAGTTATCACCGTGGTCTATCAGACCTTTTCTAATACATCGGAGGATTGGCGAGGTGGCATACCAATTGTAACTTCCACAATTGTTGGAGAGATTGCACGACATCTTTAATGTATTCTAGCTGAGGAGATATAATCCTGACCCATCTCACATCTTCGACCATGGCGAGCTAGACTTTGATGATGGGTCAATGCTTACGGAGGTTCCAGAGGAGATTACGGATCGACAGGGGTGAGTCCTTCATGGGTGGTCTATACATCTATTGCACATTCGTTTGTATCATGAGAATATCCTCAAGAGAACATGGGAGAAGGAGGCTCAGATTCTTGCTTAGTACCCCCACCCCTCTTTTGTTTGATTTCCCATTGTTGTGGATTTCAGGGATGAATATCCCTAACGTGGAGAGAATGAATTTTCCCATAATTTCAGTATAATTTTTTTAATTATATGGAATTATTTTGAGACCAAAGAATCCGACGAAGCATCATTCTAGGCCCCAAAGTACATGAAATAATATGTCTATGTTTTGTTGAGATTTAATTATCATGTGCAAGTAGTTTTCCTGAAAAAGTGTAATAACTATTAAATAGTTGTTCAGATCAAAAATCTGAGCACACCAATTCATTCAGGATGGTGGGTTTACCCTACGAGCAACTTATGTTTAGTCGACATAGGCCTCCTGTGAGAAAAACTAAAAATGGCATACACCTAAATAAATAAATTAAATAATGTTATTTTATTTTTTAAATGCTTATAATTCTTGAATGGTAACTTGGATTAAAAATATGATAACACATCTATGCTCCTGAGGGTTTTCTTTATTTATTCCAATACTAACATTGGCCGGCATAGGACAACAATGGAACTTAGTTTTTGGCCATAAATAAAATAATTATGTAAAAATTATTTTATTGTTAAAATAAATAAGATATAAAAACTAACTCGGATTGAAAATATGAGAAAACCATTGAGTGAATTAGGGAATTTTATACTTAGGTGGAGCCTAACCTCGACTGACATGGGTCGAGGGTGAACATTATTAATTTATTGAACATTTTTAGGGTCTGTTTTGTAAACGTGTGATTGACGTTTTCTATCTTTTGAATATGTGCTTAGATAAAAAATCTGAGGGCACTGATGAATCCATAATGCTAGGATTTGCTTAAGGGAGAATTTTCATTGACCATAGTAGTTTTGGATAAAAAGTTATCATTTGTGACTTTTCAAACAAATAGAATAAAATAATTTTATTTTTTTATTTTTTTCATTATCCTCCAAAAAACAAATGGGGTGTGAGGCCAACGATGTTTCAAGACAATTAACTGCTTGACCCTATAATATAAGTAACTACAATGATGGGGAAATTAAGAATTTTCATAATTAATGATCCCCATTAATTCCATACATCATTACTTACCCTCCCCCTATCATATTTAGATGGTGTTTTGGGGGAGGTACTGGCACTACATCACCAAACAATGAAGTGTTGAAGAAGTGATGTGACACTAAACTCTTGGAGGACAGAACTGGTTCTGACGAGCAGTGATGAACTACACCGAAACCCATAACAGAAGGACGCTGTATAAGCGACATTATTGGAAGCCTGTGGTGGGAACGAAGATCAACAATCCACCATCAAGAATAGATTTTTTCCAATGTATTTTCTAGATAGGAGTGTTGAATCTTGTTTTAAATTTAAGTGATTTTTTTAACCCCTTCAAATTCCTCCCTCATGTTTACGGGATAAAAAAAGGGTGTAGGACTAATGAACCCAGTCCAAACCCTCCACTACATTGCTAATATTACACCCTCCATGGAATAATGTTGTCATAGTAGTACCCATGTGGCGACATAGGCTGGAAGTGGAGGCAATGGAACATGGATGCGGCGGTCATCGGAGTGGGTGGTACCAGCAAGCCAGAGAGGAGGAGTGATGTGCTGTTGTGCACCACTGGTGAGAAAGAGGTTGAGGATAATCAACCGTGGTGAATGGATGAGGCGGTCAACACGACGGATTACCGAGAAAGGGGAGGTGGCCAGACCAGTGCGCTGATGGTGGACAAGAAGTCGTGGTTGATGCCGTGGTGGAGGTTGAACTGGGGGCTCCGGTGGGTTCTACAGCAACTGAGTGCTCCCACCTGGTGTTGCGGTTTCATACACCAAATATTTTTCCGGCCATTCGAGAGTTTTGGAGATAGGGGTAACACCCCCTACGCTGGTTAGGGTGGACCCCTCACAGGCTAAGCTTTACTGTTTCCAGGCCACCACCCTAGTGGGTTGTCACTTTTGTGGGCCGCCCTGCATGGGCCAGGGCGCCCTTGGGCGCCACTGCATTGTGGGCCAGGCTAAACCTTGGCCGAACGTGCCGAGTCTACTATGGCCTAGCCATTACCAGGATGGGCTAGGTCAGTCTGAATAGGTTGGACCAGACCTGGGCCCAACCGGGCCTAGAAATGTTTAAAGGGCCATAACATGGGAACCATGCATACATTTTTCAAACAATCTATGGAACTAGGACCCTTGGATCAAGATGTTACTTTTTATCCTCCACTTGAGTTTTTGAGATAGTTGGAGTATGGCCAGGTTGGATCGATCCGGAATCCAACTGGGCCCTCGGCACTAAAACCCATGTATCATGCAAACGTGAATCCGAATGACGAGCCATTTACAACATTGAGACTCTCTTGAGGATACAGATCTTTTGGAATAATTTGTAGCGACATACATTGATACAATGATGCGGTGAGTTGAATGGCGATCGGCTTTCCCAAGAATACTATGTATGAAGCCCTACGGCTGACTGAGACCTGAAGACTGTTGACCTTGGACTCCTTACGACTCGAAGATTGGATGACTGGGAAGAAGATTTAGGTGACCCAACAAGCCCACGGTACCCATCAAGGATGTATACATTAGTCCGACCGAGGTGGGAAGTGGCTCTGTGTGTCCCAGAAGGTCCACAATGGGAAGCAGCTTTGTGTGACCGGACATGCCAATGGTACCCACTGAGGATGAGTACCACAATAGTCCATGTTTATCGGTAAGTGGATCTGGGTGACCCAGTTGGCCCATGATGGGAAGCTACTTTGTTTGACCTGGGATTCCCCAGGTACCATCATGGATGTTTACCAAAGTAGTTTAGTGTTACTGGGAAGAATCTATATGTGACGTGATAGGACCAAGATGCTCTCCAAATGATGAGTTCTCTAGTATCCAAGGATACTAACTATATGATTGATGATCCTACTATCATTGAACTAAAGTGATACCTAGTGTAACATTACATGTGATTTTGTAATTTTTCATTGTGATTTGTGATTGGGATCATGTTAGTGGCTTTCCTTATGGAATTTCGAGAGTCCTTCAGGGGTCTCGGGGTACATACTGGGTATTTTTATACTCACCCCTGCATATGAAACAGAAACATTATTGTGTCTTTTGAAGATGACGAGCACTGGGACTGAGGTTTGAGGGATCCAAGACTAGGCGGTACGTGGAGGATACATACAGATGTGTAGTGATGAGTGGAATTCTGTACCAACCCTTCAGGGTGGATCCATGGTGGAAGATCCAATAGCTACTTTTCAACATTTAACAATTTGTGTTTTCTCAGTTGTGCATTTACTTTTCCAATTGAGCTTGTATACCAAACCCCTTAACATTCAACACATTTTTTAATACATCAGTTTACTTCATAGTTTCCTCTTGTTGCATTCTAGTCTGTGTGCTTATTGATTTTTAAAGGCAATTCCTTCCTGTTTTAGGGAGTACGCCTTTTGGTGCTAGTCGCCAACCGCTGGCCTATGGAAGGCGGTCTTAGTGTAGTCACCCACAGGCCTTGGGGGATAGGTCGTGACACTGTCCTCTGATCTAGCTATGTTTCCCTCACCAGACACGCATCCCCCCTAGGTTGAGCATTGTTTAACTAACTCGATAACATACACTTCTAATTGTACTGAATTATCAACAGATTGGGTGTTTTTTGATTCCAGACATCTCTGAAAATGAGTCCCTAATCCTTCTTTTGGTATTTTCAATATATAGTAGTTTTTTAGGATTTTTTTATTTCAATTTGTATCATTTCATATTTATTAAATTATCTTTGACAACTTATTGATTTTGGTTTTGTTCATATTGGTTATATTTAACATTGTTTGGTTTTGTATAAATTATTTTTGGTGTATTTTGTTAACCATTAAATTTATGTCTATTTTGGTTGGGATAAAATATATATATATTTTTTATCATTATTATTCTATATCGCATCGACACGTTTCAATGTGATGAGTATTTGGGTCAAACACTTCTCTAACATTGATATATGAATGACATGTGGATGACACATCCGTGACCTAAAAAAACAAGTAGCTACCCTCCCTCCCTTAAGGAACGTTTGGGACATGGGTGGGGCGTGAGGAAAATGGAATGCGGTGGGGTGTCGGGGAAGTAGAGTGGGGGATAGGGAAGGGTTATGGTGGGATAATGGGAGAGGGGTGGAAGGTGGCATGTGACCACCTATAGTAGTTCCAGCGGCTACATCTAGAAGAAGAAGTGGAGGGATCCCCTTCTTATTTTTGAAGAACTGTAAAAAAAATTCAAAAAATAATAACAAATCAAATTCAAAATTAAAATTAAAATTTCTAGAATTATTAAATAATAATAATAATAATTGAAATAGAATAATAAAAAAAACATATTAAACTAATGTTATTATACAAAAATAAGAAATAAAAATTTATTAACTAATATTGATTATATATATATATGATACTCATTATAGAAATAAATAATATAAAAATTATAATTAATGTATGAAGGGAGGCATGAGAACAATTATTTTAATTTAAAAATGGCCATTAGTTTTAGACCTCTCTTCATCAATTGTTTTTTACACTCTTTTTTTGATATTTCAATTTTTAGTTTCTATTTTGTTATCTTTTTATTCATAACTTTATATTTAATTATAAATACTACCATATTTTATTTATCAAAAATATATTTTATTCAAATTTCACATGGTGTCGAAATTTCTATTATTTATAATTGTGTGTCGACATGTCATGTCATTTTACATGTCGCCTACTGGTGCTCGTGCAACATAGCAGGTATTCATAGTTTTTTTAGTTTGATGACATGTTGATGTTAAAATACCTTCGGTTTGAAGAAGTAAAAATTGATGTTGATTGTTTTGAAAAAAACTGATTAAATTCATGGGGGTAGGTTAATTTCAATTTCATATGGACTGAAATATTGTAATTTTAGTTTGAGCCACATGTAATATGAATAAATAGATATATTGGGATGTGGTTTGGTATTTATTGGTTTTGAATTGTGATTTGGAAAGGTTGAGCTCCTCAATATCTATATCATTATTACTATTAATTATTTAACAAGATTTTCATTATTTTCATGATTTTTCATCATAGCAATCCCAAAGATAATTATAAATGGTTATCTAAATCTCAAAATAAACTTACGTTATATGGGTGATTCTTCATTATCCTATGCAACCTATGATAACCAATAGTATTTCTTGATTTGACCGCCAACCCCTAGTGAATAGGGGGCATCATCACCAGTTCACTCTAATGGCTTTAATGACTTTTATTTTACACATCCACTAGGAAGGAATTTTATTTATCATTCATTAAAGTCCACATAACCCATGATCTTCTACAGTTTGCATCACATACTGATTTTTTTTTCAAAAGTTGATAACATACCCTTATGTCTACATCACTCATTTATTCATTGTTTTTCTAGCTCCTAGTATGATTTTATAACATTAATATTAAAATTGGCTATAATTAATTTTTTAATTATGGTTTATAGTGTAGATTGGAAGATAATTTATTTCCATACAATAGAGTTTATAAAAGTTGTATGTATCATACCGATCGGATTTTAATTGAGTTTCAAAATAATTTTTATTTTTTAGATTATGCATTTAATAATGCTTTAGGTGAATGTTGTGTAAAGTTTCCACACTATAAATGTTTTGGAAGACCATGGTTATACTTTGAAGATGTTATCTACCATATAAAAAAATAAAGATTTCAAACAGTTTATTCTATTTGGTATCACCGTGGAGAGATGAACCAATCTTATACTATTCTAGAACAAAAAGAAAGAAGTGGCAGAGAAAATTTGATATTTGATTAGTGTCTATTTTTTCATCATCCAGAAAGAGATATTATGCCAATTAAAAATGGAAATGTAATGAATATAGATGAGGGAAATACATAAGATGTTAATGTTGATAGAGTTAAAAATTTAATGGATGATTCCATAGCTCTAGTAGATCAAGAATGTAATAAAATGACCTAGATGGAAATTTTAAAGTGGTTATATCCAGGAAAACCCTTTTATGGTATTTCTAATACCACATTTTATTGTATTCTATCCTTTTTGAAGGAATTTATTTCTTTTGGTGAAAATATTCCCTCAAATCATTTCAGGGCATGGATGTTAATTATGTATAATGGATTTTCTATTAATAATGATCATACGTGTCCAAAATATTGTTATTTAATCTTGGTGGAAGTAGATGAATGTAATGACTATAAAGTATGTGGTACATCTTTATGGATGGAAAATGTAGATGGAACACCTTCTCATGATCCAAAAAATGTTATGTGGAACTTACCATTGATTCTCAGAAATAAAAATCATTTCATGTATGTAGCAATCTCAACCAATATGCGATTACATGATGTTAAGAGAAATAAATGTAATTATGAGTTGGTTAATTTTGTAGATGGATTATCATGGTGGGAATATGATATAAAAAATCATGATTGTTCTTCTGAGGTTTTTAATGTAATGTTGGGACTATCCTATGAAGGTTTTAATCTATTTGGTTATATTATTACTATTTACTTCACATGAACAATTTTTATTCAGGTTTATAATCTTCTTATGTGGATGTTTATAATCTTCTTATGTTGATGTTTATAAAAAAAATTAATTTCTTGAGTACACTGATATCTTTATTTTCTGATATTGGTAATGATATAAATGTCTATTTGAAGACTCTAATAATAGAGTTGAAGTGTCTTGAGGATATGGGAATGCGGATAGATGATGATTCTTTTGAAAATATAATTCAGATGTGTGATACCCTACTGTAGACTATGTATGATTTTCCAGCATATGTAATGATTTATGGATGGATAATGATGGGAACACTATCATGCCCTATTATTTTTTAAAAATATATGATAAATATGGACTAAATATTTTTGTATTTTTAGTTTCATGGTACATCGACGATTCTTTCTAATGGATCATAAATACAATAAGAATCGTCAGAGGATTGGTAATAATATAGAAACAGAACAACCGCCTCAATATTTGTGAGGCATTTATGTGCTTAATGAATTGAAATATTTCAGTTTTTATTAGGGAACAACCAGCTAAAATATAAAAAGTGGGATAATGTTGACAATGAATCCACTTACAATTGGAAAAAGAGAAGTATCGTTTTTGAGTTTATGTATTGGTTTACCCATTTGTTCAATAATTGTTTTGACATAAAACATATTGAGAAAAAATATGTGAAATGTATCTTGAAATTGTTTTGAATATCAAGGGGTGGACCAAAGATGACATTTGATCTCATCGAGACTTTTTGTATTGGGTTATTCGACCAAAACCATATCCCATGTGTATTGGTGAAAATAAATGGAAAGATCCTTCTACTTCTTAGGTGATGACACCTTCAGAGAAAGACCAATTTATGAAAGTATTGGAGTGTATCATAGTTCTAGATGGCCATTATTGTAACATATCTAAATGAGTCAATAAAATAAATTTGAAACTAAAATCCCTAAAAAAATAAAGATTATAACATTCTTCTTCATGAATTGATTATAATAGAAATTTAGACTTTTCTATCCAATAATGTAAGGGAGAAATTGATTCATTTTTTTCATTTTATAGAATCATATTTTCTAAAATGTTATCCAAGTCATGATTGCTAAAAATGTAGCAAGATGGGATATTTAATTTATGTTAGTTGGAAATTTTTTTCCTCCATTCTTTTTCACCTAAATATTGATTTTAATGGTTCAAATTCCAACTAAACCACTTCATGGGGGACCAATTGCTTTTAGATGGATGTATCCCACTAAATGAAATATGTGCACAATAAAATCATATGTCTGAAATAATAATTATCTTAAAGGATCCATTATGAGAGGTTATCTGGCTCAGGAATGTATGGATTCGTGTTGAATGCAATGGTCTGATGTGAGAATAATTCATAATCAACCAATAAGAAATAAAGATTAGATATATGGGTAAATTGAGCCCTAATTTCCATCTCTTACCTAAACATGACAAATTTTAGGGCATATACATTTGCTACATTGAACCTTAAAGAGAAGGATATGGCACACGAAATAGTCTTTTTTAACTATGGTTTGTTTGATTCCTATATCAATTAGGAAATTTAGATATTTATATGTTATCTCATTCTTTTCCATTTCATATTTACCTTATATTTTTCTTATCATTTTATGTAGGGAACATTAAAACATTATAAGCACACTTCATTAATCTTTTCATTTGAGAAAGTGAGAGTCTTTACACAGCCAAGAGCTTATTGATTTTTTGAAAACAAATGAATTACCATTAATTTAATTATCAATATATATATATATATATATAATTTTATTATTATTATATATTTTATGTATTGATTTCATATTTTCAATCCATTTCTCAATAATTAATAGCAGTGTATTTTTGTCCCAATTCATTGGTTCATGAATCAAAATCATTAATTATCAGTGGATATAAATTTTTTATAACAAATAGAGTTGTAAAAATGAGGACACAACATGATGGAATTATTTTATCATCTATGATTTAATGTCATCCCTCAGCATCATATTTTCGACAATGATATGAGGATTTATTTTCTGATGAAATGGTTGAGAAAATGTTGTTTTTGGATTTCTACTCTCAAATTTGAGTCACAATGATGAATTGTAAATGGTTTGACCCAACAACGTGACATGGTATATTTATTAATGATTGTGGATTCTGAGTTTTTGACACGAGTATATTTGTGCATATCAATGTACCATAAATTTTGGCATCAATGGAAAAAAAGAGTTTTATGGTAAAGATCATATGGGACCTGATTACGGTGTCTTTAATGAAGCAATCTCAAGAAATATTATTAATTATGTTGGACATGATATTGAAAATATTGATTCCCCATCATTGTCGACCAAAATATCACATTTGATGACTCAAATAGTCCCATTATGGGAGTTCATGTTGAACCTCAAGTAGTGGTGGGTAATATATTGAAACAACCATATATGTTCAGAGTTCATTCAGTTTATCTCAACATTAGTTTATCAAGTTGGAATTAATGTAACTATTATAATTTAGTTTTATTTTGAATTGATATATCTATTTATTTATTGTTTGGTTTTAATTCATTTAATTAGATTTATTTCAATTTATAAAATTGGGATTAAAACCAATTTTTAAAAAATGTATAACTTGGTTTTATATTATTTCTACATAAAGATGTTATGAAATTGATTATACCTCTTTGAATTATAAATTGTATACTTGTTTTTAAAAAATTATTTCCAATTTACTTTTCATTCTTATACCGATTATGAAAAATACATCAGGAAGTGGGACAAAGTGAATTTTTGATCCTGATCGATAAGTGTAGGATCATGCACTGACTCGTTTGTATTCCCCAATGAGTATACTATTTATAATGTTATTCCATTGTATTAAATATAATTTAATGTTCATATTCATTATCAATTTTTTAGGAACAATCAGTTCAACCAGAGACGATTCGACCTACTAGACAGAGCTCCCATCTTACCCATTCCCAGAGGACCCACATGAGGACACCCCTTCTACCTAAACTATCCATCCTTCCCTTGTGCCTCTAGGTATGTTCCCTTATATCCTTATTTCATCATCTCATTTATCCCCTTATTCCAATACCATGTCTATTCCACCATAACCAATGTTCCCACCATTACAATTTCCATATCCATTCATGTATCCCCAAGCCCACTACCCATATTCAGGCTTATCTACACCGCCAACATTTCCTATCATCCATCCAACATCTCATGAGAATGTTCCTTCAGCTTCCACTATAGTGCATGTAGATCACTCAGAGCTAGAAAGAGTTCATGTAGACGAAGATGGGGAAAAATAGCCTTAGAGGAGCGTGAATGATGTAAATAAGAGCATGAATAAAGTATAATAATGATAAAATATTTCATGAAAGATATGTTAGTTTTTAGGTAATAACTTTTTTCAGAGTATTATACTACTTTCCATTCATATATTTCATTAATGCACTCTTTAATTGATGGCTCGAGTGATCCTAATGAGGGTCCTTGTGGCGATCAAGCTGATGGTGGTGGTGATCGAGTTGTTGGTGGTGAGGATGTTGCTAATGGGGTTGGTGGTGATGAAGTTGCTGATGATGTTGAGGATGGGGAAAAGGATGTGGATGGGGACTTGACAATGCTGGGGGGGATATTAATCCCCTCCATTATTGACATAACAGGAAGATGACTTCTACAGTTACTTTAATAACTTGATCTTTATGTTTGTATGGATGTACATTGAATTTATTTCTTGTATGGATGATGATGCATATGTATATTTTATATGATTTTATAGGAGTAGTGTGGTTTCTTTCTCTATTGGAGGTTCTATTTTTTGGACTTCCTGTATGGTATTTGGTTTCTTTTTAGAGATCTATGCAGGTTTTGGACTGCTAGAAGGGGGTTGCTTCCATGCGGGGCGTTAAGACTATTCCAATGGTTTTATAAACAATTTGTATACATTTTCGTATGGGGTTATCCATACCAATGGTTTATCAAACTATTGGTATGGATATATTCCAATATTTTGGGCTAACCATTGGGTATGGTAAAATTGAAACATGATATACATATAGTTTCTATGAAAACTATGGGTATATCTCTATATCGATGACTCTAAATCCCATATTTTCCAAAATTGTTGGTATAACCAACGGTTTGGGGGTATATACCGACGGTTTAAAACCAAGGGTATAGGGTTTTTTTCAGTACTGTAAGTTGCCAACCCAGCTGCGGCACACCATCCTTACCTATCTAATACAAATTCAAAAATACAAAAAAGTATTTTTAAATAAAAAATTTAAATAAATTCTCAGTGAATAATGATTAGATAATAATAATTGGTTTATTTAAATAAATAAATAAAATAAAAGTAAATGAATATTAATTCGGTAAATTAAACACATATTATTTACATCAATGGGAGAAAGGGGGTACATTACAAATAAAATCTTGCAACACACAAGTTCATTGAAGAACATTGGGACACTCGGAAATGGGACCTCAACAAGACCCACTGGGGTAGCTACCACTAAAGTGCACTGAGAGGGCTAAATTACAACCAAATTAATATTATTAAATATCAATAAATAATATTGTATACATAAATATTAAAAATAATATATCGAAGAAATATTAAATAAAAAATATTAAAAATGAATAAAATAAGAAAATATTATGAGTGAATATGTATTAAAAATTAATAAATAAAAATTAATTAATAGATTTTAGAAAGGAATAAAAATTTAATAATTAAAAATGAATAATTTGAAAATATATTAAAAAGTGAATTAATAACAATAATAAGGTAAATTGACGAAATAATTAAAATGATTAAATATTAAAGTAAAAAAACTAAAAATTAAATATAAAAACATGAAATTTATAATGAATTAATAATTATAAAATAACAAATAATATTTGTATAATAATATAAAAAATAATATTAAAATAAAAATTGTTAAATATTATTATATACTTTACATACATATTGAAAATATTGAATACTAATATTTAAAAATGTATAAATAGTTATCAAAATATAATATGTTAAAACAATTTTAAATAAAAAAATAATAAATATGAAATAATATTAAAAACTAAAAATTTAAAAAAAATATTAGAATTTGAGAAAGATTAAAAATTATTTAAAAATATTAAAAGGAGAAATTTTAAAAATTAATAACATTTAATAATTAAAATTTAATAAATGAAATAATTTAAATTCATTTTAAAAAATAATATTCATAATATCAGTTAAATTTTTTTTATAAATGAATAAATATTAAAAAAATGAATAAATATTAAAAGATACTTTTAAATTCAATATATTCACTTCAAATTACAATTTTAAAATGAATATATAAAAAATATATAAATATTTAAACACAAAAGGTTATAAAAAAATTAATTAAATTAATTGTATAAATTAAAAACATATTATAATTTTTAATTATTTACAATTAAAATTGTGTAATTAAAAATTTTAATGGAAAAATTTTAAATATATGTATATATATAAATCTATCTATGTAAAATTACATTAATTTCTTTTGAAAAATCAAACAGCTTTTCCTATGATTGTTTTTAGGTATACATATATATATATATATATATTATTTTTTAATAGGTATGTGTATATGTGTGTGTGTGTGTATATGTAAAAGATAATGAGATATTTCATTTTGAAAAAGGCTTTACATGTTATATAATGATATGTCCATATACATATACACATACATACACATTACATACATACAAATACACACATACATGTGCATAGAACACACATACATATAATCACACACACACACACCTACACACACATACCGACACATACACATGAACATACACATACACATACACGTGCACGTACACACACACATACAGATAAAGATACAGATACAGACACAGATACAGATACACATACACAGACATAGACAGATACACATACACATACACAAACACAGACACACACACACACACACACACACAAACACACACACACACACACACATAAACATACACAAACACAAACACAAACACATACACACAAACATACACGTACACCTACACATACACATACTCATACACGTACTCATACACATACACCTACACACACACACATACACATACACATACACGTACATATACACATACAAGGATACATGTATATATCATATACATACACATATATAGAAATGTAGGCATATACACATACATACATGCACACACAAATATACACGTAAATGTACAAACATATTCATATATAAACATATAACATAAACATACATACACATACACATACACATACACATACACATACACATACACATACACATACACATAAACATACACATGCACATACACATACACTCACTCACACACACACACATACATAGCTATACATCCATATATATACACATAAACATACATATATTTATACGTACACACACAAAAATGTACTCATAAACACACACACATACAATGAATAAATCCATTTACATATAGAAACACACACACACAAACAACCCATATACACATACAACACATAAAAACACATACATGTTAAAACACACACTCATACTAAACCACATATAGAAACATACACATATATTCACACACGCACAAAAATAAGAAAACATAAAAATATTTTCTTATATTTTTAATTATTTAATTTTAATATAATTATATAAATTAAATAAGTAATATATAAATACATGTATGTTTATTTATATACTTATATAACTGTTTAAATAAAATACTAATATATTATATTTATATATACATTTTATAATTAATGCACATAAATATATATTTAAACATTTTAGTTCATTAATATAAATATGATAATTATATATATATATATATATAATTTTGAAAATTAGTTTTCAATGTTTTTTATTATAATATAGTAATATAAATCATATATATATATTATATTCATATGTTTATACTTATTTATGTATAAATAATATTTATGTTATCTTAAGAAAAATGTATAAATAATATTTAAAATTATATAAATGTTTAAAAATAAATAAAAATATTCATGTCACCCTTTAACAGTCCTAGAAAATCATTGATAAAGGGAGACCATTTATTAGCACCTCTTTTAGAACTAATAATTATTCCATTTTTCAATATTTTTTATTACCACTAACAAATGGATCATCTTTGTTAGTGTTTTTTAGCACTGATAAATAGTAGTGGTGAACAAAGTTGGATCTATAAAGTGCAGACACCCCTCTACCCACCATGTACAGTAATTTTTTTATAAAATATCGACTAAAAAATCAATTGAATAAATCCTTATAAATTATAAATTATACATTTTATATATATTAATTTTTTTAAAATGAGATAAATAAATTAATATATATATTAATTTAATTACCAATATAATTAATAAAAAATAAAAAATAAATAAAAATATTATGCTATTAATCATATATATAGATACATTTATTTGTCATGTATTTATAAAAATATTTATAATAAATATATGAAAATATAACAACGTATGTATTAGTATGAAGTTAAACATAATTTATATGTGGATAATTAGTTATAAATTACATTTTCTATGATATATAAGCTAACATTTAATATTTAAATTAACTTATTATAATATTTTTGTTTATATATAATTTAGTTTTATATTATTTAAAATATATTCATTGACATATATGTATTACATGTTTTTATATAAATCTAAATATATAAATATATAGAATAATTATTTTCATTAAATTTTAATTTTAATTTTAAATATAATTTAATAATTTAAAAATTTATTAATATATACCTACATTTACTATTAATATATATTAATACAATTTGATTTAATTTGAAAGTAACATTTTTCATTCTTATCTATATGTATTTGTTCTAGGACATAACTTGTTCAATATTGTTTTTTATTTCTTAATTGATTTTTATCATAATTTTTATATATACAAGAATCTACATATACCTGCATGCACACAAATTTATACACATACATGAACGTACACATGCCTATATACAAATACTATATAAACATACACTAAATATGTAAATATACACATATTTACAGACAGATATACATGCACACACACATACACACTTCAAAAATAAGGGATTCATGATGGTTGTTTTTCCACTAGAAGCAGTTTAAATAATTCTAAAATTTTTAGTAGTGGATACATAAACAACAGTATATTACACGACCAGAAATAATTTATCGGTTGTTTTCTAGTTTATAGAACGATTTTCTCTGTGTCATTATTTGAGTACTTAACAATAATTATTTATTTAGTTGGCGATGGTTTTAAAAAAAAATCAGAGGAAAAATAAATTGGGGGAAATTAAAATAACTGTCACTATGTAGTGTAATGATGGATATTTCATTTGTTAGTATTCATGAATAACTACTAAATTGATAAAAATTAAATAGATTTTCCAATAGTTTCCATAAATCTATGATACATATATTATAAAAAATTTTATTTGAAGACATATTTAATAAAAAAATATGCATATAAAAATCTCATTCATACAACAAACAAAACCATAAATGCATAATAAACTCCTCACACATACACAAACATACATAAAAAATAATATATATAAAACCCCATTAAACTTATAACCTCAGCCTACACATAAAATCGGTAATCAATATATATATAAAATATGTCCAACAACCAATATTAACCCATGTCCAATACGTCTATCCAATGACTTCCAATGTATCAATATAACTCCATAATTATAAACATTATATGAAAAACATTGTACATCACATTATTAATTAGAACAAAAATAATATAGAAATCATAACTAAGATAAAAATAAAAATTATAGTAGAATCATTTATAATATTTAACCATAACACAGAGTATAAGAATCATCTTTAATTAATTCTTAATAATGTCAGGGTTCAGATTGTTCATCCTCTGACCTACTATCGATAGCTTTCACCTACAATACAAACTAGAAAATTTAAGAAATGACATGAGAAAGGTAATATACATAGAATGTATTAAAAAACTTTCACATACCATTTGTTAATTTATTAATCAATAATAATAAATTTTATCATAAAACAAATAATATATTATGAATAACACCTTTAGAAGATAAAATTACCTATTTATGATATAATTAATCACATGGAACTAAAAAGATATAAGTATATAACAATCTAATCAATTTGTTAATTCATGTACAATGCACATGAAATTACTCCATAAATAAATTTTACTGAATTTGATACCATGGAATCTAAGATATGTAAAAAATAATTTAATGGTTAATGTCACATGATTTTATAAAAATCGATGTTCGTTTTCTATGGTTTTTACTATCACACTAATGTTTTTGTATTTTAAAACACTAAAAACATGATTACGACATCTAGGGAAAACTATATCTCAGATTAATTTTATGTTCATTCCAACATTTAAAAAATAAATATATGATCATTTCTTATGATTTTATGACTATCAAACACCAGTTTCCAAGATTTGACCCCCTAACACACATTTTTAAAGACATTGGTATCTTTTAAAACTACTTATTTAGACATTCTGAGCATACCACACATTGGATGTATGTATTGTCTATGTTTACACATCAAAAATAATTAAATGATGGGTTTACAATGATTTATGATAATCCTAAGATCATTCTATATGTTTTTGACCATAACATGCATGTTTTAGTGTTTTAAAACACTAAAAATGCATTTATTGGCATTATGGAAAAATTATAAATCATATTTATGTACCATTAGTTATTACATTTTAAAAATAAATATTCAGTATTTTACCTAGTATTTTATATCCATATGACAATTGTTTCATGATTTTTGTAATGACCCACCAATTCTCGTTGTCTTGAGAGTGTAACGAGTCATTACATGACCTTAAGCGACATCCACAAGATGCCAAAGGCTGGCAATAAATGCCGAAGTGTTTCAAAACATGTGGGGGACGATTTTACCTTTCTTAACTTGCCACAAAACCAACAACCACTACCAGACTAAACAACTAAATGATAGATGATAAAACTCATAAAACTCAACCATTTATTTGACCAAAAACCAACAAAGAGGACCATAGCAGAAACCATCAATAAAACAAAGTAAACATTAGAAAGATATCCTCAAAGATTACAAGATGACAACCCATATAAATGCTCCACATGCTCCAAGCTCCGAAATCACGAAGTAGCTCTATAAACATGTGACACATTACCTTTTCCGACATCCTGATATATGATATCTACAAAAGAACAAATGTGACAAAGTAGAGGGTGAGTAATGAAACTAAGTAGGATTTCCCTGATGACTTCCCAACCCATTCCTCTAGGATAAAACATGTTAGAACATGAATAGAAAACAATTTATATAAGACAATTCCAAAATAGTACACAATATAGAAAATTCAATGTCAAAGCCTTTTTCCATCAAAACCCCGTTTCCAACAAAGCAACCAAGAAATGTTTTCCAATCAAATTCACATTTCCATTTTTACCACTTTCATTCCATTTGACAAATCCACACAATCAATCATTTAACATCCCATGAAATCCACCAGGAATGCATCATTATGAAAGTTCCATACTCATGAGCGATCTCTCGTTGATCTACCATGTTGTAATAAGGTAATTATTCCCCATGTACCATTACACTTTTGGCACCGAGCACATGGTCATATTTCAAACAATCCTCGTAAATTCATTATGAACACACACCCCAAGTACTCCCAGAAACCACACCCTTTCAACAATGCCAAAAACATTTCTATAAAACAACCATTTTATTGAAAACCCTTTTTCCCACAAACCATTTTCCAAATCTAGTAAATCTGTATTTTAAAATTACTAATTTAAAATCAAGAATCTAATAAACTTTTCACAACTATTCTTTCAATATCCACCATTCCATTTCACAATCAAAATAAGAAAATAAATCAATTTGTACTAAGAATTTATGTTCTAAAGAAGAGGAATCGAGAGTGAAGCCACCTACCTCAACCAATTGGGCGAAACCAAGTCATGGATGAAGAACGCTCAAGAACACCATGTCAAAACACTAAAAACCCTCCTTAGATCTCTTCTCCTAACACAACCATGACCAAAAAATTTCATATTTGGAATCCACACCATTTGATTAACCCATAACAGGCGACGATCTAAGAAAGAGAGAGAAGAGGAGAAGTATATCTAAGTAGATCTATGAAACCGATCAAGAAAGATCACATTACTTATTAATACGACTTCGATTTACCAAGAGATTCCATCAGATCGCCTACAGAATGCTTGGGAGAAGTCTTCCAAACTTCAAGGGAGGGTAATCTAGAATTAGGGTTGCTTAGGAGGTTTAAAAAATGAAATTAAATGCAAAACGAGTTAGATCAACAATTTTAGGATCTAACTTTAAGTGACTGCATGGTTAGTCTGCTCGGTTTGACAAACCGTGCACTAACCATGCATTAGCTTCGGCCGTGCCATCCTTCATACACGACCTCATCACATGGTTTCCCTTAAACGTGCGCCGACCATGCGTAATCCACTGCCTCCCTAGTTAGACATGCACTGTTTGGCCGCACGGTTTGACAAACTATTCCCCACTCGTGTGCCTTCCCCTTTGCTTCAAACATCACTCCAGGATCTCATGATTCTCCCATACGTCACCCAAAACATTTAAACCAAGAAAATTATCATGTAAGTGTTACATACCTTAAACCGGGGGTATTAAATTCTCCCCACCATAGGCCTTTCAATCCATGGAAATTAGAAAATCATTTTGTGACTGAGTGAGTTCAGGACACTACTCCAGCATTTCATTCTCGCGTTCCAAAGCCTCATCTTGAATCTGACCATGTTGCCAAAAAAACCCGCCCTATGATGATTCTTTTTCCATGAAAGACTTTATCATGCCTATCCAATATCTGCACCAGGATATGTACCAATGAAGCATCTGGCTCTAGGTTTACGTGATCCTATCTGATCGCATGGTCAGGATCGGGCTAATACTTCTTCCACTGAGATACATGGATCACCTTATGTATTACACTGAACGGTGGTGTTAAGGTCAACCAATACGACACCTCACCAACCTGTTCCAGTATCTCAAAAGGGCCTATATATCAAGGAGATAACTTTCCCAGCTTTCCAAAACGGCATTGTCCAAGCCTTGGAGAGATTCTCAAAAAGACATGATCATTCACTGCTAACGACAATGGTCTTCAGTGATGATCTGCGTAATATTTCTGACGAATCTGAGCTATCTTCATCCTATTTCTAATCAATTGAATCAAAACCATTTTTTCATGGACAATGCTTGGCCCAACTAGTGAAGTTTCACCCATTTCTCAAAAAGACGTGAAGTTTCATTGTAGAGAACGACAAGGACGCCCAATCAATGCTTCCAATGGAGTCATGTGTATCGTGGATAGATAACTGTTATTGTATGAGAACTACACTAAGGGTATATGCTCCTCCCATCAGCCACCAAAGTCCATTACACAAGCCTGCAACATGTCTTCCAACGTTTGTATCATCCTCTGAGATGTCCCATCTGTCTGAGGATGATATGCCATACTCATCATCAAGTGAGTCCCCAAGGCATGCTGTAAGGATTTCTAGAAACGATATGTGAACCTCAGATCTCTATCTGAGATGATAGATACTATTACTCCCTGTCTCTTTACCACTTCTTGGACATAGATTATTGAAATTTCATCCACCGTATGAGTTTCATGAATTGGGATGAAATGGGACGACTTGGTTAGATGATCCACTATCAACAAAATGGAATCATGTTTCTATACTGTTCTTGGAAGACCTATAACAAAATACATTGCTATCTACTCCAATTTCCACACTTGGATAGGTAATGACTGTAACATGCCAGCTGGTCACTAAGCTCTGCTTTAACTAGCTGACAAGTTAAGCATCACGAGATGAACTCGGCCACATTCCATTTCATGCCGCTCCACCAAAACTGTGCCTTTAGCGCCTCATACATATTCTGAGTACCTGGATGTACATCTCATCTTGAATGGTGGTAATCAATAAGGAGTTGTTCCTACAAAACTATAAGTACAACCATTTGTTCTCTAAAACACAAAATTGAGCCCGCTTCCAGCATCCAACCATCTATGGTGTCCCCACCATTGTGTATTGAACTCATTACCAGACATTCGACATCTGATGTGTGTGCTTATTTGACCACTATCACCAGATCAAGAACAAGCATATATGAAATTAAAACCATAACATCACCTCAGTTTTCACATTCCATATGCATGTCGGATAAGACCAACATCAATTGCCATTTTTCTGAAGCTTCCTTTTCCAACTGAGCATACGACTTTCTGCTTAATGAATCGGCCACCGAATTTCCCTTACCTGATGTATACATCAAGTCAATGTTTAACATTTGATGATACTCCATCCATCTCCACTGCCTCAGATTCAAATGACTCTCTGAGAAAATGTGTTCCATGCTTCTGTGATCCGTAAACACCGTAAATTTCTCACCAAATAGATAATGACTCCAAGTCTTCAAGGCATAGACAACTACCGCTAAATCTAAAGCATGTGTTGGGTAATTTTTATCATGCACCATCAACTACCTTGAACCATAAGCAACAACATGGTCTCCATGCATGAGAACACAACAGAACCCTGATCTTGAAGCATCAGAATACACCACGTACCCCTATCCCGATTCTAGAAAAATCAAGATTGGTGCTGATGTAAGGCAAACCTTCAACTCATGAAAAGATCTATGACATTCTTCAGTCCATTGAAAAGAACTATTCTTCATTGTCAAAGCTTTCATAGGCGAAGATAGTTGTGAGAAGTCACACACAAAGCATTGATTATTACCAGCTAGACCAAGAAAACTTCATATTTCAAAGGCATTCTTTGGAAGTTTCCAAAAAAGAACATCTTCAATATTTTCTGGATCCACTGAAACACCTTTCTCAGAAACGACATGGCCCAGAAAATGTACTTATTGTATCCATAAAATGCTCTTTGACAATTTGGCAGACGACAGATGGTCCCTCAAGATTTCCAACACTATCGTCAAGTGTTTCTCATGCCCAACCATTGTTCTTGAATACATCAATATGCCACCAAAAAAAGTACAACAAAAGAATCCAGAAATGGCTAATATATCTGATTCATCAAATCCATGAAGATTGCTTGTGCATTTGTAAGACCAAATGGAATGACTATATATTTTTAGTATCCATATTGTCTTCTGAAGGCTGTCTTCATAATATCCTCCTTCTAAACTCGCAACTGGTGATATACTGACTTTAAGTCAATTTTGGAGAACCACTGAGCTCCCATAAATTTATCAAACAGGTCATCAATGCATGGAATTGGATATCTATCCATTATCGTAACATGTTTAATTTTACGATAATCCACACATAGCCTCAAAGTTCCATCTATTTTTATTACAAACAAAACTGGTGCTACCCACGAAGACACGCTTGGCCGAATAAAACCTTTTCTTTCCAGCTCCTCTAACTGCACCTTCAATTCCTTTAACTCTGTTGGTGCCATCCTATAATATGGAAGTGAGATATTACTATTCCCTGGAAGGAGATCAATCGTAAACTCCACTTCCCTTATTGGTGGTAACCCTAAGAAAGATTCAGCAAAAACATCAGAAAGTAGATCCACCACAGTTGGAAAACTATTTTCCACGATCTTGTCCAATGATGCCAAAGTCAACGCTGCCAATTGGTAGATGTCGCTCCCACCATTGGTTCCAACAAGCTCTTTGCACCTTTATTTACCATCCTCTCTCTTTTTAAGAGATGGTCTACTTCATCCTCCGTTATGAAACTAATTGTTCTCCCATAATAGTCGATGTGAACCTTAAACGTTGACAACCAATCCATATCTAGGATAATATCATAGATGCCCATATCCAACATGGAGAAGTCCCATTTCATCTCTGCTCCATCAACCGTTATAGCTCATGATCTACATACGAAGGCTTTCAATTCTCTTTCACCTAGAGGAGTTTGCAGTTTTTACACAGAAGGCATCATTTCAAGCAATAAGTTCATCAAATCAGCAATCCGAGAAGCATGAAAAGAATGGGATGTGCCTATATCGTACAACACATGCATAATGGTAGAATTCAAAAGAATTTTACCTCTCACCATAGACGGTCCAGACGTGTCATCCACAACAACCTGTTCTGCTCTATAAAATTTCATTGTTGCTTCACTTTTCACCTTATTGCATTGTTGATATTTCCCTGCCTCAGTTGTCATGGTATTCTTGGAATCACCATAACTGGTGATGTTCTGTGGCGAGGCTCATTTTTCTTTCCTTTCCCTGCCAATGCATAAGATGCTTGGGATGCTTGGGAGGTGTCACACGCACCCGACCTCAGAGCACTGCGACAATAACTCTGAAGATGCCGAATCTTTTTGCAATTTTGGCATGCTCGTGGTGGTGTTGTACATTCTCGTTTCATGTGATCAATCGAGCCACACTGAAAGCAACATACTTTTCTCTAGGTTCATGGAGGAAGGTTGATTGATCCTACCATCTGGTTCTGATTCGCACTCCCACGTTGGAAGTAGGTGTCCCTCTTCTGCTTCTTCCAAGCATTGGAGTTCTAACCCACTCTTGTGGGTATCATCATGCCTCCTCCTATTGATCCTAATATATCACATTCAGAAACCATTGCTCTGTTCACCATCTCTTTATAATCCGTAATACATAGCACCAAAATTTTCGATCGAATCTCCTGCTTTAGCCTCGATTCGAAGATGCATTCCTTTAAAGAAGTACTTGCTGTAACCACTCGTGGAATACAGAATAAATTCAAGAAGTTAGCCGCATACTCTGTGACAGAGAGATTTTCCTGCTTCAGGCTGAAAAAGTCAGTTGTCCTTTGGATCTTGAATGTGTGAGGGTATAATTCTTTATTAAGAAATTCATCAAATTCCTCTCAGCCCAGGGCTTGATCCACCTTAGACTGCACCACTAGCTCCCACCACTATCTTGCAATATCCTCTAGCATTTACGTCGCCAAAATTACTTTTAGTTCTTCTGGGGTGCAGATGATGTCGTAGATACGATTCATCCTACTCAGCTACACCTCCTCCCTTTTTGGTTCAGAATCACCCCGAAAGATGGGTGGGTTCTGCTTCTGGAACTGGACGGAATTCTCTACATTCCTTTCCACATCCCTCATATTTTCCTTTTCCACAACCTGAAATGCTTGAAATATACATCATACTAGCTGCTGGTTCACCAGTGGCTCAGGTGTGACCACATTCTCTACTGCCTCTTCTGTTTGGTTTCTACGATGCCTAACAGGTGCCATTTTCTATACAAACAACACACACCATTAGTCTCACTTCTTAGCAACTGAAGGCATAGAATTTCAAATAATGTAACATTATCTATCAGAACATTGTTCTCAAAACATCCATTTTCCATGTTCATCCATCTTTGAAAACAATAAACATACTTCCTTAAAATCAACCAATTTTAAAAATACATCAGATATCATGTTTTCAAAAGCATTTTAGTAGAAAACAATTTCTGCAATTTTCAAAAATTCACACCTATCCTAAAATCCTTACAAATTCCTCACATTGAGATATGAAATCCTAGTGGGAATTAATTCCTCTATAATTCATGTCATGCTCATCTCATCTGCTAATCCCAAGATAATGAGATTTCCAACAATCTAGAAGTGTATCCAAAACACTTTTGTAACTACACCCTGGTAACTTGATGTTTTGTATAAATGGGTTATTTACGTACTTTTATGCTATACATTTCAAGTTCTGATAATCCTAATCCTATCTAAGATGACCACCCAAGGAATAGATGAGAAGGAATTTCAACTCCAAGACCAAGAACATCGATGACCACTTGTTTGGCAAGGACCGAACAAGGTGATACCATTTGGAACGACCCTCCAATTCTGATTGGCTTGAGAGTGTAATGAGTCATTACCTGGCATTAAGAAACATCCCTAAGACGCCAAATGCTAGAAATAAATTCCAAAGGGTTTCAAAAAAAGTGGTGGATGATTTTCCCTTTCAGAACATTCCACAAAACCAACAACCACAACTAGACTAAACAACTAAATGATGCATGATAAAACTCAGAAAACTCGCCATTTATTTCATGAAAAACAATCCAAGAGTACCACAGTGGAAACCAAAAATAAATCAGAGTAAACAGCAAAAAGGAATCCCCAAATCCTACACTATGACAACCCATCTCCATGCTCCACAAGCTATAAGCTCCATCATCACGAAGTAGTGCTATAAACATGCGACACTTTACCTTTTCTGACATCCCGATATATGATATCTGCAAAAGCACCAACCTGCTAAAGCAAAGGGTGAGTAATGAAACTTAGTAGGACTTCCCTGATGACTTCCCAAACCATGCCTCTAAGATAAAACATGTTAGCACATTAATAGAAAACAATTTATATAAGAAAAGTTCGAAACAGTACACAATATAGAAAATTCCATGTCAAAGTATTTTTCTAACAAAACCCAGTCTCCAACAAAGCAATAAAAAATGTTTTCCAATCAAATTCACATTTCCATTTTTGGCACTATCATTCAATTTCACAAATACACACAACCAATCATTTCCCAACATGTGAAATACACCATGCATGCATCATTATGACAGTTCTATACTCCTGAGCAGTCTCTCGATGATCTACCAAGTCATCATAAGGTAATTATTCCCCATGTTCCATTACACTTTTGGCACCGAGATCAAGGTCATATTTCAACCAAGCCTCATAAATGCAATATAAACACACACAAAGTTTTCCCAAAAACCACACCCTTTCAACTATGCCCAAACCATTCCAATAAAATAGTTCTTTTATTGAAACCCCTTTTTCTCGCAAACCATTTTCCAAATCCAGCAAATCTATATTTTAAAATTACCATTTTAAAATCAATAAACCAAAACACTTTGCACAACCATTCTTTCAATTTCCACCATTCCATTTCAAAATCAAAACAAATAAAATAAATCAATTTGAACTATGCCTTCATGTTTTATGGAAGAGGAATCGAGTGTGAAGCCACCTACATCAACCAATTGGGTTAAACCAATCCAAAAATAAAAAACACTCAAGAACAACATGTCAAAACTCTAAAACCCCTCCTTAGATCTCTTCTCCTAACAAAACCAAGACCCAAATCTGTCATATTTGGCATTCACACCCTTAGATCTACCCATAATGGGTGTCGATTGAAGAATACGAGAGAAGAGGAGAAGTAGATCTAATTAGATCTATGAAACAAATCAAGAATGATCATATACCTTAAGAATCCGGCTTTGATTTTCCAAGAGAAGCCTTCGAATAGACTCTAGAACGCTTTGGAGAAGTCTTCCAACCTTCAAGGTAGAGTAATCCCAAGATAGGGGTTCTTAGGAGGTTTAAACAGGGTAATTAAAGGAATAACAATTTAGATCCAAAATTTTAGGATCTAACTTTATGTGACCGCAGGGTTAGTCCGCACGGTAAAACAAACCGTGCGCTAACCGTTCATTATATTCTACCTCGGGCATCCTTCATGCATAACCTCAACACACGGTTTCCCTTAGCCATGTGCAGACCATGTGGACGCCACTACCTCCTCAGTCAGACACGCATGGTTTGGCCACATGGTTTTCCAAACCATATGACACCCGTACGCCTTCCCCTTTGCTTCAAACTTCACTCTAGAATCTCTTGATTCTCCCCTATGTCAACCAAAACTTTTAAAACCAAGAAAAGTATCAAGTAATCTTTACATACCAGAAACCATGGTACTACAATTTTGACAACCTAAAACACAATTTAATGATTTTATTATATTTTTAAACTACTTATTAAGTCCTTCTGAGCATACCATACAACACATATAGTGCATCATAATGCACCATGTACCCTGTTCTACACACGAAACCTAGATAAAACTAATAGATATCTAATTAAATATTGTACAATAAACATTACAAATAATATTTAATTATTATATTTTTGAAAAGGAATTTTAATGTCTTTTTAAGACCCTTATTAGTTCATGAGAACAGCTAGAGAAGTGTTGGACTATAAATAAAGGCATTTAAGGAATTTATGCCCCCAAGATAAGTAATACGATTTATTGTTATTTTATACATCATTGTTAATGTTTTATGGGATTTGAAAATATAAAATTACAAAATATTTAATGTAATTGTAGTTTACACGTGTAATTTTTGAATATGTGTATCTAATACTAAGGAATTAGCAGACCAGACCATCAAATAGAGAACCATGCAATGGTGATTGAAAAACATTTATTAATTTTTATTTAGAATAAAATCTATGTTTGATGATGACTAGAGACATTTTAAATATGGAATCCATGGTTGTGGTTGATGGTAGTGAATTAAACAATGAAATAGGGAGAAAACATCATAGTATAAGTAATATATTTTATGAAATTGAGAAAATGAAATTTTCCTCAATTTAATTATTTAATTTTAGTATTCATTTTAAAGGAAAAACTAATGGATATAAAAGATTGGTGGATCCAATAATAGATTTTCATAATACCTATTTAAAATTGGATAGGTTACAATATGTGTTTATATTACGGTGCAGGAGTCATGAATGATTAGATAATGTAGGATTATAGATTTACCTATTTTCATGGTTGTAGATATAATGTATTGGGGATCTAAATATGAATGTTATATAGTGAAGGTTTCTTGGTTTTGGTTATTCTGAAGGGAATTTTTCATTGAGAAGAATTTTGATATGTTTATCCCTATGCCATGTCATGGAGTTCAGGTAAAAGGATTATTGTGATGTAATACCCACAACATGTTTTATGGGTTCATGTGAAATATATATGGTACAATCTATAGTGGTAATATCAATTACATGTAGAATTCATGTTTGAATAATAATATGTTTCAATTTTTAATCATTCATGTGAATGTCCCTAATGTACAATGTGAAATTTAGACTCATAATCCAAGGGGTGTGTAAGAATGACTTGTATCTACATAAAAAAGGTTTATTTGGGATATTTATGGAGGGAATCATGGTGAATTTATTATAATATGAGACATATCATATAAATATATAAATGAATGGTAAATTATTATTAATAATAGAAAAAGAGATACACTAAACGGTGGAGTTCCAAACATTGTCTTAAAATCATAAAGAAGGAATTCCATGATGTATTCATGCTATACGTTCATAAAGTTAAAGAGTGGATGAAAGTAAAGTAGAATTTATACACCCATTTTGGTGTAAACATACTATTTTTTTATTAATATTATGATAATTAACCTCATGGATAGAATGATCAATTTGAATGATTGAGAGAAGATAGTTATTTATTTCTCTTGTGGTTGTAAACATAGAGGCTAATGGGGTCGTTATGAAATTTATTGAAGAAGTAATTTTCAGAGTGTTTTTGGGGAATGACATGTTGTTTAATGTCCTTTATATTATCCTAATATTGAAGAATCATTAAATTGGTTTTGTCTCTATTTTAAGATTTTAGCAATTCATATTTTTTATGATAGATTTTATTTTTTCTAGTAATTGTGGAATGAGATCATTGGGGAGTGTTAATTTTAGAAAGGTTGTTATAGGGTAAGATCTTACCCTGAATATCCTTCTCCATTGGATATTTTATACACATGAAGGGAATGTGTAAAATTTTTCAAGGAATTCATTCAGTTCTTGTGTATTTACATTACCCTCCCACAATTAAATTCATGATAAAATAAATTATATTGTTACATGAAAATTAATTAATTAATTTCATATTATAATGTATTAACCTAACTACATTGAGTCACTATCCTACCATGATTGATCATTAATTGTTATGTATAATAGTTTAATCAAGAATTTAATATATACTAAAATTGGGTAATAGTACAAAATTGATTATCATATTTTTATAACATCGTGGAGTCATTGTGATACTATCAATCTCTCTATGATATAGACTAGCAATGTGAATTTTTAATATAACTAGTCTATTTAATCCATATACTGGAATGTATTTATAATTTCAATAATTATCTATTGAATTATTTTAGTAGAAAGGATTCATTATAAAAAATAGGTCTAAATAATTGATCGACTAGCATGGAGTATTGATTAAAAATCAAGTTTGTTTATGTTATGAACTAACAACTAGACCCAACACAATATTGGTATATAAAATCCTCTAATATAATGAAAATATATGTGATGGATCATGGGAAATCCCCCCATGGAAATATATTATATTCCCTTAGTTTTTTGGGGTTCAATGTATGTGAAGCACCATTATAATATATACACCATCTAAAAATAATGTTGTATAAACACATGATTATGACAGTTATCAAAATAACATATTGTAACATCCCAAGTAAGTAATGAATAATAGATATTTTTATCTATGTCTATTAATGATTAAGATAGTGTTTTAGAGGATTAAAATAAAAATAAATCCAATCTTAAGCATGGAATACACTAATATTCTTAAAAGATTGTTTTACTGCCTTTTGATGGCAAACCATTTTTGAATATATATTTTGACAATTTTATAAACTATGTTTGTCAAAATAAACTTATTCTTTATGATGGGGACATCAAAATTTACCTTGTGTGAATTTTTGGTATTTTTCTGACAATGTTCATTTTTTTAATGAATAGTGAAAAATACTGCATTTTACATCAAAACTGCTTTTTAATCTAAATTATTTATATGATTAGATTATTTTTTGAATTGATTTTGAAGTGAAATTAGAATATATTTTTACCATTTTATCCAATGGTGGTAATTGGAATCAATTTCACTTTGAAATTAGACTTAAACTGGTGTCAATCTTTTGATACTTATTGTTTTGTAAAAACACGCTATTTGCTCTGGTAGCGGGAATTAATTATTAAATTAATTACTGTGACTTATATGATATGAATTTTGTAAAATTGACTTCATTTTTGAATTCGGAATATCAAATATAGCTTAGGGTGAATTTTTGGTAATTTTCTGAAAAACTTCAATTTTTGATGAATAGTGAAACCACTAAGTGGTAATCAAGCAAACTGATTTTTCAGTTAAATGAAAGTTTACCACTAATGTGTATTGAATTTTAAAAATCCGACATACATGGTTTTCATTAGTATGTAAAATGTGGTTCAATGAGATTATAATAATTTTTTGGTGAATAGTAACTTATTAAGTTCTTAATCACGATTAGTGGTAATTAGGGTAGTTTAAGGTCTAAATAAGGCTTTAATAATATGAAATGACCTAGAAACATGTCCCAACCTCATTGGTTGTGTCATGGCCGACCGTGACATGCCATGGGTAAACTTGGGGACCCCATGGATCCATTTTTGTTGGGAAATGACATAAATTACTTTTTATTTAATGTTAAAGTGAAAATGACACAAACATAATATGTTTTACGAAAACAATTTTTAAGTGGGGTTATTCAAGTCCCAATTTTGATTATAAATAGTCATTGGAAAGCTAAAAAGATTTCCTATATCATAGTATTTTGTTTTATAATTTTTAGTCATTAAATAAATTAATTTATTTATGACATAATAATGATGCACTGATGACATCATTATTTGATGATTTAAATAAAATGGAATGATAATGAAAAATATAAAACCTACACATGGCCAAAACCAATTGGAAGAGTGGATTTCGAACCCTTATCACCTTATCCACGAATTATATCAATGTGGGACCTTTTAAAACCGATACACATTTTCAAATAAAGTAATGTTTCTTTACTTTCCAAAAGTGCCCCTCCTCTCCTCTTATAAAAGGCCCCCACCTCAACCTCATTTCACACACTCTTCAAGCCTTTGGCTCGGCCAACCCCTGCCCATTTGCACTCTCCACATCCCTATCCTCATCCTAGAGGATTCCCTTTGGGCAGAATCCTTTCAAAAGAAGCCTTTAGGCTCAAATCAAAAGGAGTTACACTTTTTAAGGTAATTCATTCTCTAATGTTCATTTGTTTTATTTTGCTTCTCCAACCCCCTAAACTCTTTTTATTTACTTATTTTGTAACAACACCAGTATCTTAAATATACAATGATGTTGTTATGATATTTATTTGAGCTACACTCTCACACAACTACATCAAATGGTTAAAGAACATTCGGTTTCCGTGGATGGCGAAATTCTGCCTCCCGAAACGATGATTGTTCAACACTCATTTAACACCTTCAAAGGTGGCCATTATGGTGTCACTATTTTTATATATGATATATATAATATTTTTATGTTTTCCTGAAGCTTGTGTTTTTTTCATTTTTGGCATACCTTTATGGTTTCCATTATGGGTAAACACGATATCTTCATTTTAGGAAGTGCAGACTACCGCCCCCTGAAAGTGATTTGATTCGTTAATACCATATGTGGGATGTGTAAAGGATAAAGTTAATGATATTATATATGTTATTATACTGGAATTATAATATAATATTATATCATTATAATTCCATTCCAGAAAATATGAAATAGAAATGGAAGTAGCGTTCATGCGTACGTACGGCTTACCGTCTCCATGAACGGTGCATTTCATTTCTTACCTCTAAATGTGATGTAATATTATAAATGAATGTATGTACTGGATATATATGAAATATATGATATCTACATCATGAATACCATTCTGGATATAATGAACCTTTGACCAAATTAACAACATGTAAGTATAAGAAGTCTATTTTTGAATTAAGAACCAAATACCGACAAAATGAACATTATTAACTTAAATGATTACATGATGTTAATAACATGGTATAAAAGGAATAATGAACTTGAAAAAGATTCATAAGCAAGTAGAGATTAACTCAAGTTTATTATTCAGGAGATTAAAGAACGGTCGGGTCAAGTCGGATACGAGGTATGGGACTTCGTCTCAATCTCCTTTCATTGAGGCATATTTTATTTTATACACAACTTTCTTTTATATGGTGTATAAACCCCTTTGACATTTACGTTTATTCAAAAGGAATATTTTTTATACGAATCGTTTAATAAATGACAAAAGGGAATGTTTTTGTCGTATGTATGCGGCGACAATGACTTCTCTGCCGTCGTAACCGTTATTTGAGTTTCGACTTCCTCTACAAGCCATACCTTCTTTTTTTAAAAGAAAAATAAATACCATGTTTTACTTTGGTATTGAAAATGGTTTTCATAATGTTTTTATTATATCAATGTGTTGTATTGATATCTCGTGATTGAAATGTGGAAATGTTATGTTTCCTTTATGCATGTTTTATGTGATATGATTATGTTATGGTTCTTGGGCATTATTATGAAGACGGGTGGTTCCGTGATAAACTAAGGGCGGGTGAGCCCGTTATAGCTCTCCAATGCATTGGGTAACGCGAAGGAGTGAAACGTTAAGGTTTCTCCGAAGAGATTTTAGGGAATATACTGTGATGGGTATTCCAAACGTAACCAAGAGGGTTACTCCCTACGTAAGAATGTTATGAATGCCTCAAGTTACCATTATGTCTTATGATTTCTATGATTTATTCGTGATTTTATGAGGTATGTTAATGTGCCAATGTTTTATGGGTAAAGTATGATTTCATTCTTATATATATGTGAACTCATGTTTCCTTCCCATGTTTTTATAACCCATACTGAGTTTTTATGCTCATCCCAAGTTTTTGAAATGTTTTTCACAGGTCAAGGGAAAGGTAGATGATAAGATGATAGGGTCAAGGATGTGTCCAAAAGAATCCATGTTTTATTTAAAATGTGTTTCCATTGATGGGAATGAAGAATACTATCTTTATGTAACCACTTTGTTTATATGTGGAATGTAACGCAAGTTTTATGATCTAATTCTCTAAAACTCTAAACCCGAAAAGATCCTCAATGTGTAATCTTGTAATAACTCAAGATTAAGTAAGGTTGAAGGCTGGGGCCTTATAGTTGGTATCAAAGGTCAGTTTAGATAACTTTAGGAGTTAGAATTCTATTAAATGATTATCCAAAAATATATATATATATTTTTTGAAATGATATAGCATTTAAAGATTACCATGTTGCTTCATCATAGACATGTTTGTTCTGAATGGTTTTCCGCAGAGGAAACAGGGAAGCAGTGCTAGGAAGGCATACAGAAAGAAATAACCTTCCGAATCAACATCCAGAAATGGTCGGAATTGGAACTGAACAGTTTGTTGCAGTAATGGCGCAGTTGACTCAAGCAATAAATGGAGGTGGTATCCATGCACGAGATCAGCCAGAACAACCGCAGAGGAACATGTCACTGGTGGAACATTTCATGAGGCAACATCCACCATAATTCAGAGGATCATCTGACCCTGTGCTAGCTGAAGGGTGGATTAAAGCACTGGAGAAGATTTTTGATGTCATGGTGTGTTTAGACAATCAAGAGGTTAGTCTTTCTATTTACCGTTTGGAGGGTGAAGCAGATCAGTGGTGGTCTATGGTAAAAAATATCAGGGACGCCGAGGAGATTGAAGCTCTTGACTGGGATGAATTCAAAGGTATGATTCTTGAGAAGTATTTTCCTAAGGCTGTTTGACTTAGGATGGAAAAGCAATTCTTGGAATTGAGGCAAGAGGAAGACTCAGTGGTTGCCTATGAAGAAAGGTTCACTCGATTGGCAAGGTATGCTCCAAATTTTATCCTGGACCTTGATAGTAAAATCAATCGTTTTTACTCAGGATTAAAGCCAAAGTATCGAAGGGCATTAGATTCTCGTGGGTTCAAAAGTTAGGAAAAGCTTGTTCGATGTGCTGAGAAGGTGGAAATGGAGTTTGCTGATGACCATGTTTTCTATAACAACCAGCAAAATAAGAGACCGAGGTGGCAGGAGAAAGGTATGAATTCTTCAAAAAAGTATGATGGTAAGAGAACTAAGTTTCCAGTTTGTGATAAATGTGGAAAAAGGCATGCTGGGGAATGTCTTCTGAATTCTGGGAAGTGCTACCGATGTGGTAAGATGGGACATAACGCTCGTGATTTCACTGAAAAGGATCAAGGTGAAGGTAAGAACATATTTGATTTACAGTTAGTGAAATGTTATAAGTACAATGAGATGGGTCACTATGCAAACGAGTGTCGACAAGGAGCTTGAGTGATGGGAAGCAGTTAGACTACAAGCAGAAAGGGGTGGTGAAATCCTTTGCAACAACTTCAGCAGATGTTGGACCATCGAATGAAGTGGTATCAGCTCCAGGGAGCTCAGTATTTTTCGAAGATTGACTTGAGGTCGGGGTACCATCAGTTGAAAGTAAAAGAAGCAGACGTTCTGAAGACTGTGTTCCGCACTAGATATGGCCATTATGAATTTGTAGTTATGCCTTTTGTGTTAACCAATGCACCTGCTGTATTCATGGACCTTATGAATAATATTTTCCATGAGTTCTTGGATAAGTTTGTGTTTGTGTTTTGAGGTTTGGGAAGAGGTTATCTGTGCCTTGTGATTCACAGTTGAAGAATGAGTTGTTATGTGAGGCTCATAGTTCCCCGTTTTCAGTTCATCCTGGCAGTACTAAGATGTACAGAGATTTTCGGGAGTATTACTGGTGGGATGGAATGAAAAGAGATATTGCTGATTTTACTGTGAAGTGTTTGACTTGTCAGTAGGTGAAAGCAGAGCGGCAGTTACCGAAAGGGATGCTTCAGCCTTTACCAGTGCCAGAGTGGAAATGGGAGAATATATCCATGGACTTTGTTGTTGGATTACCAAAGACATCTCGAGGTAATAATGCAATCTGGGTTATTGTTGGTCGCTTGACCAAATCTGCTCATTTCCTTTCTATACGAGATACTTTCTCTCTTGATCAACTTTCCCGTTTGTATCTTAAAGAGATAGTCAGGTTACATGGAGTTCCCCTCTCCATTGTATCGGATCGTGATCCCAGGATTACTTCTAACTTTTGGAAAGGCCTTCAGAAGTCGTTGGGTACTGAATTAAATTTTAGTACAGCTTTTCATCCTCAATCAGATGGGCAGTCAGAACGAACAATTCAGACATTCGAGGATATGCTACGAGCTTGTTCTATGGATTATCAGGGAAGTAGGGACCAACATATTTCTTTGGTTGAGTTTTCATATAATAACAGTTTTCATTCAAGTATACAGATGGCACCATTTCAGGCATTATATGGGAAGCGGTGTCGAACTCCAGCTTTCTGGGATGAAGTGGGTGAAAGGAAGTTGATGGGACCAGAATTGGTAGAAGAGATGGCAGAAAAAGTTCAGCTGATTCAGAAACACATGAGAACAGCTCAGAGCAGGCAGAAGAGTTATGCGGATAACCGGAGGAAGGATCTATCTTTCGAGGTAGGTGATCATGTTTTTCTCAATGTTTCTCCTTGGAAAAGTGTGATGAGATTTGGTAAGAAATGAAAGTTGAGTCCGAGGTTTATTGGACCATACGAAATTCTAGAGAGAGTTGGATCAGTTGCATACCGAGTGGCTTTACCTCCGAGTTTATCTCAGGTACACAATGTTTTTCACGTTTCAATGTTGAGAAAGTATATGCCAGATCCATCTCATGTTTTGAGTCCAGAGGTAGTTCAGCTGGAAGAGAACCTATCTTATGAGGAACAACTGGTCCAGATTCTTGACCACAGGGAGCAAGTGTTACGGAATAAGGTGATTAAGCAGGTAAAGGTTTTGTGGAAAAACCACATGATTGAAGAGGCAACATGAGAATCTGAAAATGCAATGAAGGATAAGTACCCCCATTTATTCGATAAGTAAATAAATTGTGGGGACGCAATTTTCTAAAGGGGGGAAGGATGTAACATCCCAAGTAAGTAATGAATAATAGATATTTTTATCTATGTCTATTAATAATTAAGATAGTGTTTTAGAGGCTTAAAATGAAAATAAATCCAATCTTAAGCATGGAATACACTAATATTCTTAAAAGATTGTTTTACTGCCTTTTGATGGCAAACCATTTTTGAATCTATATTTTGACAATTTTATAAACTATGTTTGTCAAAATAAACTTATTCTTTATGATGGGGACATCAAAATTTACCTTGTGTGAATTTTTGGTATTTTTCTGACAATGTTCATTTTTTTAATGAATAGTGAAAAATACTGCATTTTACATCAAAACTGCTTTTTAATCTAATTTATTTATATGATTAGATTATGTTTTGAATTGATTTTGAAGTGAAATTAGAATATATTTTTACCATTTTATCCAATGGTGGTAATTGGAATCAATTTCACGTTGAAATTAGACTTAAACTGGTATCAATCTTTTGATACTTATTGTTTTGTAAAAACACGCTATTTGCTCTGGTAGCGGGAATTAATTATTAAATTAATTAATGTGACTTATATGATTTTAATTTTTTAAAATGGACTTCATTTTTGAATTTTGAATATCAAATATAGCTTAGGGTGAATTTTTGGTAATTTTCTGAAAAACTTCAATTTTTGATGAATAGTGAAACCACTAAGTGGTAATCAAGCAAACTGATTTTTCAGTTAAATGAAAGTTTACCAGTAATTTGTATTGAATTTTAATAATCCGACATACATGGTTGTCATTAGTATGTAAAATGTGGTTCAATGAGATTATAATAATTTTTTGGTGAATAGTAACTTATTAAGTTCTTAATCACGATTAGTGGTAATTAGGGTAGTTTAAGGTCTACATAAGGCTTTAATAATATGAAATGACCTAGAAACATGTCCCAACCTCATTGGTTGTGTCATGGCAGACCATGAAATGCCATGGGTCAACTTGGGGACCCCATGGATCCACTTTTGTTGGGAAATGACATAAATTACTTTTTATTTAATGTTAAAGTGAAAATGACACAAACATAATATGTTTTACGAAAACAATTTTTATGTGGGGTTATTCAAGTCCAAATTTTGATTATAAATAGTAATTGGAAAGATAAAAAGATTTCCTATATCATAGTATTTTTTTTATAATTTTTAGACATTAAATAAATTAAATTATTTATGACATAATAATGATGCAGCGATGACATCATTATTTGACGATTTAAATAAAATGGAATGATAATGAAAAATCTAAAAACTACACATGGACAAAACCAATTGGAAGAGGGTATTTAGAAACCTTATCACCTTATCCACGAATTATATCAATGTGAGACCTTTTAAAACCGAAACACATTTTCAAATAATGTAATGTTTCTTTACTTTCCAAAAGTGACCCTCCTCTCCTCTTATAAAAGGCCCCCACCTCTACCTCATTTCACACACTCTTCAAGCCTTTGGCTCGGCCAACCCCTGCCCATTTGCTCTCTCCACATCCCTATCCTCATCCTAGAGGATTCCCTTTGGGCAGAATCCTTTCAAAGGAAGCCTTTAGGCTCAAATCAAAAGGCGTTACACTTTTTAAGGTAATTCATTCTCTAATGTTCATTTGTTTTATTTTGCTTCTCCAACCCCCTAAAATCTTTTTATTTACTTATTTTGTAACAAAACCAGTATCTTAAATACACAAGGATGTTGTTATGACATTTATTTGAGCTACACTCTCACAAAAATACCTCAAATGTTTAAAGAACATACGGTTTCCGTGGATGGCGAAATTTTGCCTCCCGAAACGATGATTGTTCAACACTCATTTAACACCTTCAAAGGTGGCCATTATGGTGTCACTATTTTTATATATGATATATAATATGTTTATGTTTTCCTTAAGCTTCTGTTTTTTTCATTTTTGGCATATCTTTATGGTTTCCATTATGGGTAAACACGATATCTTCATTTTAGGAAGTGCGGACTACCGCCCCCTGAAAGTGATTTGATTCGTTAATACCATATGTGGGATGTGTAAAGGATAAAGTTAATGATATTATATATGTTATTATACTGGAATTATAATATAATCTTATATCATTATAATTCCATTCCAGAAAATATGAAATAGAAATGGAAGTAGCGTTCATACGTACGTACGGCTTACCGTCTCCATGAACGGTGTATTTCATTTCTTACCTCTAAATGTGATGTAATATTATAAATGAATGTATATACTGGATATATATTAAATATATGATATCTACATCATGAATACCATTCTGGATATAATTAACCTTTGACCAAATTAACAACATGTAAGTATAAGAAGTCTATTTTTGACTTAAGAACCAAATACCGACAAAATGAACATTATTAACTTAAATGATTACATGATGTTCATAACATGGTATAAAAGGAATAATGAACTTGAAAAAGATTCATAAGCAAGTAGAGATTAACTCAAGTTTATTATTCAGGAGATTAAAGAACGGTCGGGTCAAGTCGGATACGAGGTATGGGACTTCGTCTCAATCTCCTTTCATTGAGGCATATTTTATTTTATACACAACTTTCTTTTATACGTTGTATAAACCCCTTTGACTTTTAAGTTTATTCAAAAGGAATCTTTTTTATATGAATCGTTTACTAAATGAAAAAAGGGAATGTTTTTGTCGTACGTATGCGGTGACAACGACTTCTCTGCCGTCATAACCGTTATTTGAGTTTTTGCTTCCTCTACAAGCCATACCTTTTTTTTTAAAAGAAAAATAAATACCATGTTTAACTTTGGTATTGAAAATGGTTTTCATAATGTTTTTATTATATCAATGTGTTGTATTGATATCTCGTGATTGAAATGTGGAAATGTTATGTTTCCTTTATGCATGTTTTATGTGATATGATTATGTTATGGTTCTTGGGAATTATTATGAAGACGGGTGGTTCCGTGATAAACTAAGGGCGGGTGAGCCCGTTATAGCTCTCCAATGCATTGGGTAACGCGAAGGAGTGAAACGTTAAGGTTTCTCTGAAGAGATTTTAGGGAATATACTGTGGTGGGTATTCCAAACGTAACCAAGAGGGTTACTCCCTACGTAAGAATGTTATGAATGCCTCAAGTTACCTTTATGTCTTATGATTTCTATGATTTATTCGTGATTTTATGAGGTATGTTAAAGTGCCAATGTTTTATGGGTAAAGTATGATTTCATTCTTATATATATGTGAACTCATGTTTCCTTCCCATGTTTTTATAACCCATACTGAGTTTTTATGCTCATCCCAAGTTTTTGAAATGTTTTTCACAGGTCAAGGGAAAGGTACATGATAAGATGATAGGGTCAAGGATGTGTCAAAAAGAATCCATGTTTTATTTCAAATGTGTTTCCATTGATGGGAATGAAGAATACTATCTTTATGTAACCACTTTGATTATATGTGGAATGTAACGCAAGTTTTATAATCTAATTCTCTAAAACTCTAAACCTGAAAAGATCCTCAATGTGTAATCTTGTAATAACTCAAGATTAAGTAAGGTTTAAGGCTGGGGCCTTATACATATGGCATATAGAACCAAATACAAATACTCTACTAGTATTTGGAATATCTTTTATGCTTGTATCCTGACTAACATATATCTAGTATGTGTCATCCTATCTTGACATAAACTAATAATAATAATAATAATAATAATATAACTTATCACTCTCTAATGATCATAGGATAACCCATATATATCACGCTCTAATATATAATCCTTAGTAACCTGATTAAATTAGTTATCCAACATCATACATTGGAATCTATCACACTTCATAATATAAGATATATTTATATTCTATACTAATTAAAACAGACTCATTTCTTTATTATCATTGGTAATTTTATAAACTATATGAAATTACCCTTTTCTTATCAAGAGAACTACTGATGTCCCAATTTTAGTATAATCATTTTATCACTATATATTTAGTGCTTAAAACATAAAGTTATATTCACAAAACAAGGTCATTCTCTTTTGATTGTTAGTGATCCCATCAATAAACCATCCACTCGTCCCATCCCGAATATAATTAATAACCCATTTTGACTATGAAACTAAAGGATTCCCATCACTAGTCATAGCTTAATGTTCATTTTTTATTTTTCAATTGAGAAATAATCTATATGAAATCTGATTATTTCATGATGATATTGTTAACTCTATAAGTACATTCAATTTAATTAAATTAGAGGTCAAATGGGGAGGAAAAAATAATTTTCATTCAAATAATAACCCATTAAAAAACTTTTTTTCCATATTCCGTAATCACTTTATCATTTAACCTTTAGAAAGTATGGGGAAATCAAAGAGAATTGATGAAGGTGATTCACGTAGCTCAATGAAAACAAATTACTTAGATACTTAGAAGTGAAATATTCATGGAATGGTAGTTGATTTTACCTGGTTCAAATTCAATGTGATGTTACTGAATAAAGTTTCATGTTTTCACAGATTTTTTCGTCTTATGATTTCACATTAAAATGCAGTTGTTTTCTATGTCTATAACTATTACATTAATGTTTTAGTGTTGTTAATGACAGAATTTTTCTATAGGAATCTTGGGAAAACTATAACTCTGATTGATGTGGCTCAAGTTACATAGTTTCAAAAATAAATATATGGTCATTTTCCTATGATTTAATGGGTATTCAATGATGTTTCCTATCTTTTAACCCATTAAAACAAGTTTTTAAATACTTAAGTATCTTTTAAAATTACATGTTGAGTCATTCGGAGCACACCACAAGTCAAATGTATGTGTATTTTTAGTCATACATATCAAAAATAATTTATTGGTGGGTTTCCTATTATTTCATGTCAATATATTCTCACATCTTATTATTTTGAATATTACACACATGTTTTAGTATTTTAAAACACTAAAACATATTTACAAGCATCTAAGGAAAAAAACATAGAATTATGTAGTGTCAATTTCTATATTTTAAAAGCCAACATATTGTTATAGTCCTACAATTTAATGACTTCTAATATGATTTTCTTTTGATTAACTCCCTAACTCATGTTTTTGAAGACTTTGTTATCTTTTAAAATTTAATATTTAGTCATTTTGTGCACAACACATGTTGGGTGGACATGTTTTCTACACCTATATGTCATAAATAACTCAACGGTGGTTGTACCATGATTTCATAACAATATTAGATCATTTTCTATCATTTTTATATTTACACACATATTTTGGTATTTTAAAACACAAAAAAGGAATTTTTTTGCATCCTTGAGAAACTGTAACTCAATTTTATGTATCATTAGTTAATATATTTAAAAAATAAATATATGGTAATTTTATAATGCTTTTATTACCATTTGATGATGATTTCTAGGTTTTGACCCCCTAACACATAATTTTAGATACTTTTTTATCTTTTGAAATAGTTTATTTAGTCATTCTGATGACACCACAGGTATTATGATCCCGTTGATTACGTTTCCACATTAATAATAAATCAATTTTATTCCTCTCATGATTTCACATGATTTTGGTTTTTTATGGGTTTTTTTCAATTAGATGCATATTTAACTAATTTAAAACTCTAAAAAATGCTTACATGTATCTTCGGTACACTGTATCTTGGTTTAATATTCCATCTGTTCATACATTCCAAATATCGATCTAAAATCATTTTATTATTATTTAATTAACATCCAAAGTTATTTTTTTGTTTTTTACCCAATGAAACATGTTTTTAAAGACTTTGGTGTCATTTAAAACTACTTATTGAGTCATTCAAAGCACAATGTGTATCATATGGATGTTTTGTTGGAGTGTGCACATCAAAAATAATTCAACAATTATATTTAATGAATTAATGTCAATATGAGGCAACATTATATGGTTTTGATCACTAAATGAATGTTTTAGTATTTTAAAACACTAAATGGGTGTTTAAGGTTATCTCAGAGAAAATATAACTCGGATTGATGTGTGATCATTTCCTATATTTCAAAAAAACTGTACATGGTAATCTTCTTATGATTTAAATTCAATAAAATTACATTTTATTGGTTTTTACAACATAACACACGTTTTCAAAGACTTTGGTATCTTTAAAAAAATATTATTGAGTATGTTTTAGAACACCATATGCCAGATATATTTGTTTTTTTGTGTATATAAACAAAAAACAATTCAAATGTTGTTTACCCTGATATTACATCAATTTGTGGTCTTTTTATGGTTTTTACAATTATACACATGATTCAGTATTTTAAAACACTAAACACGCGTTTATGGGAATCTTTGAAAAACCATATCTCATATTCATGTGGAATCAATTCCTACATTTCAAAAATTTATATATTGTCATTATACTGTGATTTCATTGTTATATGATGATGTTTTCTTTGTTTTAACCCCCAAACACGCATTTTGGAAAACATTAGTATATTTTAGAACATCTTATTGAGTCATTTCAAGACCTCAACAGATTAGATACAGGTTTCTTCTATAGAATACAAGTAAAAAATAATTTAAGAGTTGTTGATCCATGATTTTATATCAGTCTGGGGTATTTTCTATGGTTTTTTTGATTAAATTCATTTTTTAATTTTTTAAAACAGTAAAAAATGATTATTTTGCATCCGAAGAAAACCGTAACTCATATTTTAGTTTTATCAATTATTATATTTGAAAAATAAATCTACCATCATTGTCCAATGAATTAATGGCCTTCAAACATTTAAATAGGGTGGTATAACTAAAATTGTGTGTTTTCAATAAAAGTGGCTTTTTTACTTTTAATTTACTATGACATAGTCAAAGAAAATAAAATGAGCTTTGATTATTTTCCAACATTTGGATAACAATACATAATTAATTTTTGACATATATTAATTGACCAAATTTTAATACGAGACACAATGTGGTTAATATGACTCAAAGTGCACGTCTTCTATATAAATGTGTCATTTTATTTTAAATCATTTGTAAAATTGTCAAAACTATAAAAAAATAATGATTTTTTTAAAAAGAAAATAATAAATAATCCATTATTGATTTATATTAATTAATCTAATTACAATTGGACACATCAAGTGGGTTTTAGGAATAGAAGTGCACCTTTCAAATATATTTTTTAGTTTACATTAAAAGGTTTTTCACATATGCAAATCCAAGAAAATAGGATTGGATTTATTTCAATATTTATGAAAACAATCCATAATTCATTTTTGATGTGTATGAAGGGACCAAACATAAATCTAATACATGATGTTTCTAGTTTTACTCAATGATCTTGTTTTCAATATAAATATGTCATTTTATTTTAAGATGTTTATTTCATTTTAAACATTGAGAAAACAAGATCCAATTATTTTTAATCTTTATAAAAATGATCTATAAATCATTTTTAATGGGTATTAATTTATCTATTTTCAATTTGCACAGAGACTGGGTGGTATGACTCTAAGTGCATGTTTTTAAAACAAGTGTCTTGTGCTGAGTATGACTTGAACTTTCATCAATTTTAATATTTAAATATTATATTTATTTCCCTATCATTTACTGTTATATGATGTCTTAATCACATTAAGCCATTATTGACTCCAAAACATATAAAAATTATATAATTCTATGAAAAATAATATGGTTTCTATCAAGATACATATATATATATATATATATTTAATTTTATTCATGGAATCCTTCTCATTATAAATATTATTAACTATAATACCCTACCAAGATTATTTTTAGGGGATTATTATTGGGTTGAGAACTAAAATAAAAAAGATACAAGAATGTTTTGGGCAACTACATGTCTTATTTGAAAATATGTAATTGATATATATGGATTATAATTTGCCTCATTTGGATGAGTTATAAGACTAGAAATATAATATAGTATTGTGCTCATTATCCTATGAAATAATGAAAACAAATAATTTCCATTCAATCTAACCAATAATCAAATGTTTTCATATAAGAGTAATGTTCTTTAACTTTTTTAAAACTAGAAATTCAACTATTTCTTCAAGATCAATGGAACTACATGAAATACCACTATGTGAATTACTAAAGGAGCATATGACATAATAGATGAATCTTATTATGTTATCATAGATCCCATCAACCATATTATCCAAGGATTATACTTCACTAAAATGGTTGCAACTACACCATTCTAGTAAATTGAAGATGATTGTTAATGGTTCATGTACTATGATTTTTGAATTTTAGCCTGTTAATACAACATTATTAACAATGTTTTTGAAGATTATATGAACTTTATAATATTATATAATTCAAAAAAAATTAATTAATATTTAATGTTATTTAATTACTATAAAAATATAATAATGAGACATAAATTATAACTATAAACAATCCTTAAACCCAATTAATTGGGGCAGACTATATGGATCAAATGATTCCAATAGAGATAATTAGAACTGTATGATCCATATATATTCCCCCATTAAATGGTTTACTTACTCCAATGTCTTTGTTAGGTTCTTTTATAAAATTGGCACAAGTATTCTAGTGGACTTTAAGTAACATCTATGTCTGGTCAACATAGTGACCAAATTAATAAGAAGTTATAAAAAAATATACATGTTAGAAATAAAAATTGCTTTATAATAAAATAATATAAATAAAATTTGATAATATAAAACCAATATCGTTCCTCATGAAAAACAATGACTCGTAGTGATATGTGAAATTATTTCTCTCTCTCTATTGTCAATATAGTTTCTTAAAATTCCAAGAAAAAATAAATATTTTAATAATATTGCTTTTCTGTTTTAATAAACTATCAATACTAGAAATTATGGTTGTATACACAATTTATTACCATGGATACATGTCTTAAATCCATTTAAATAAGTAATATAAATGGTTTGGTGAACCGTGGATCCTATTAGTATGGCCATAGGGTCACAAATATAACCATGGTTTCCACCATGGAAACACACCTATATCGATTGTTTGAAACTATGGATAAAGGAAATTCAATTAAAATATATAGCCATGGTTTAATACATTGGCAAGAAACCTATATCCATAGTTCAAAATTGGGGAATTAGAGATATATCCACTATTTGAATCCATGGCTATATGTAATTCCATTTAAATCAATTTCCATAGTTTGAAACTATGACAATATGATAATATAAATGGCTTTAACCATAGAAATAGGTCCAGGTCAATGGTTTTCAATAGTGTATATAGCCTAAAATATCTAGAAAAAAGTAGAAACTCTACTTACATGATTTACAAACATGAATACATCTTAGTTTCTAGAAAAAAATAGTTGACATGCTATATCATACTGCACCTTATACACTGCACTACACTCAACCCCCAACTAATACTCATAGATGAATAAAAAATATTTCAAAAAAAATAAATAATGATAGATAATTTGAATTTTGTTTTAGTTAAAAGGATGTTTTAAGTGTTTTTAAGAATCTTATGAGGTCATGGGAATATCTAGAGATGTGTAGTAGTAAGTAGAAAAGAATTTGATGAAGTTATTCCCCCTAGACAAGTACAATGTTGTACTTATATATTCTACCAAATATTTAATTTTTTATATGATGTGAAAAGTGAATATTTTTACATATTTAAGGGATTTATAGTTCATATATGTTTTTTTGAATATGTGTAAGTAATACAGGTAAATTGGGAGACCATTCCATGTAATAGAGAACCATGATATGGTTGTTTCAAACATGGATTAGTTGTTCTTTATAAGAATTCCTATTTTTAATGAGGACTACTTACATGTGAAATTTGAAATCTATGTTTGGGTTCAATGATATTGAAATAAATATGGAATAGGGAGATAAATTCCTACTATACGTAATATATTATATGTAATTGAAAAATGATAATGTCCTCTATGTAATGATTTTATTTGAAAATATCAGTTAAACTAAAAACATTAATGGATATAGAATTTTTTTAGATGCCATAATGTATTTTCTGAACCCCTATTGTATGTTTTAAGGGTCACAATAGGTGTTTATATTGTGCTATGGGACACATGAATGATTAGTTAATGAATTATTCTAGAGTACCCTGTCATTTTTTTCCATAGATATAGAGTATTGGGGATCTATAGGTGAATTTGATATTGGAATGGTGACATTGGTTTTGGTTATTCTAAAGGAAATTTTTTATAGAGATGAATTATTCCATGAATATCCCTATTCCATGTCATTGTGTATATTTAAAGGGATTATTATACTGTAATATCCATGATATGTTTTATGGGTTTGTGTGAAATATGCTCTATATTGGTAATTGACATTCCATGGATAATTAAATTTTGAATACTCTTAGGTTTCAATTTTATATCATTCAATAAGATCTCTGAAAGGTCAAATGAGTAATTTAGACTCATAACCAGAATGGATGTAATAATTATTTTTTTCAACATAATAATGATTGATTTTTGATCTATCTAGAGGGAATCAGTGTGAATGTAAAATTATATGATAAATATCATATATTTCAAATGGTTTATAAATTATTATTAAAAATATAAAGATATAAATTCTAAAAAAGGGAATTCCATACATTGCCTCAAAAGTTTATAGATGGAAATCCAAGAGGTATTATCACTATAGGTTCATAAAGTTCAATAGTGGATGAAAGTGATGTATAATTGACACACCCATATTTGTTTAAACTCCCACTTTGTTCATAACATTCAATAAAATTACACCCATGGATGATATGATTAATTAAAATAATTATTACTGGAGTGTTCATTATATCATTGGTGTTTATAAACATGGAGGCTAGTGGGGTTACACAAAATTTTGTTGAAAAATGAATTTTTATTGTGTTTCTGGTGGAAAAAAATGTGTTTCATGTAATTTCTATTATCCTAATTAGGGAGAAATAAGAAAATTGGTTTATTCAATATTTTAATGCTTTAAAAATTCATATTAGTTCTATGGTTTTTTTCTACAAATCATGGAATAAGAACATTGGTGAGTTTTCATTCCAGAAATATTGTTATAGGGTTTCATCTTACCATGTATTTCATTTTCTTTTGAATTTTTAATCCTTTATAAGTGATTGTGTAACATTTTTTTGGACATTCATTCATTTCTTTGGTAGTTACAAAAATCTCCCATTATTGTATTCATGAGAAAATATATAATATTTTAACAAGAAAAATAATGATTTATTTTCATGTTTTCATGTACTAACCTGAATACATTGAATCAAAGACCATCCAATCTTGATCATTAGTTTTTAAGTATAATAGTATAATTAAGAACATACCATATACTAAAATGGTTTAATTATAAAAAACCAGATTATTATATTTATATAATATTATGGAGTCCTTATGACACTATCAATATACCAAAAAATCATCTAGAAATGAGTATTGTTAATATAACTGGTCTACCTAATCTATATATTGTAAGGGATTTATAATTACAATATTTTTCATTAGAATCCTTTTAGTATAAATGATTCATTATAAAAAAAGTCTTTATAATTAATATACTATCATGTATGATTGGTTACACAACTATTTTATCTATGATATAAACTATTAATGACAACCAACATATTATTGGTCTATCTAATACTCTTTTATGGAGATATATATAAGAGAATAATCAGAGAAAATACCTCTAAGAAAATATAATATGTTCCCTTAGTTTTACATTGGGTTGAAAGTATGTGAATCACCACCAAAAGATCTACACCATCTCAAAATAATGTTGTATAACAACATGAATAAGACTATAATAAAAACAACATTTGTTATATAGAACCCAATCCTAGTTTCCTAATAGTATTAATAATATCCACTAGGCATGTATCCTAACTAACATATATCTAGAACATTTTATCCTATAATGGAATATTTTATTAATAATAATATAACATATCACTCACTGATCAACAAATGCAAACCCTTTTACAATCTTATTTGATATATAATCACAGTAATGTGAATATATTAGCCATTCCACTTTATACATGGGAATCTCTCACAATATTTTCCATAATATCTATTTAAATTCCATAACATTTTAAATTGACTCATTTCTTTCTCATCCATGGTTATTATATAGCCGATAGAACATAACACCTTTTAACTCAATAGAACTACAAATGTACCTCTTTGAATATCATAAATTCTTTACTACTTCTATTAAAGTTACAACCTAAAGGTATATTCCCAAAAAAATAACATCCACATATGAATGGTATCGATTCCATCATTAAACCAACCCCTTAGCCAACCCTTAGGATAATTACTTAACGATTTCCACTATGACACTAAAGGATTCCCTTCACTAGTTATGCCTTAACGATCAATGTGTATTTCATAATTGATAGATTATCTATCAATAATCACATTATTTCAATATGGTATTATTTATTCATAGACGAGATTAAATTTCATGAAATTAGAGGATAGATGGTGATGAAACACCACAGTTAATTCTATTTCTCAATCAACTATAAACCCTTTTAAGCATATTCTGTGATCACATGAACACTGAACCTAAAAATGAGTGTGGGTAAATCATATAGAACTGATGACAGTGCTCCATGCAGTTCAATAAAACTAATTGCGTAGCTAATAAGATGTCAATTATTCTGGGTAAGGTAGTCAATTTTATCCAGTTCAATTTCATAGTGATGTTACTAAATAACATTTCATGTTTTCATGGATGGTTGTTTGTGTTTAAGAAAAGAAAACATATATTTTCTTTATTTTTTAAATTTTTATGAGGATTCTATGCTATTTTTTCTCAAAATGAGGATAATATCTTCTCAAATGTGAAGAAAATTTCATTTTATACTATTGAGTTTGATGAAATTTTCTACTGACCACATGATGGGAGATTCAGTTTTATCCCTATAATGGAGAATGATGAGCTGTTTATTTTAGAGGATTAAATATTCTATTCAATCCATTTGGATACCATAAAATCATGAAGATTCTTATAATGGACCTTGAACTTTAATAGAAGGACCTTTTGATGTTAATTTTTGAAGGTATTTCTCAAAGGGAAGGGGATTTTGAAAAATTATTATCTCTAGACATGTATTCTCTTTATTTTTTATTAAAGTAGTAGAATGTAAACATAAACAAATATATGTTGAGATACATGTATCATTTAATGCATTGATTAGTAAAAATAAATTTTTATCCTTATGTTTGAATGATAATTCTTTTATTTGACATGGTATATGATGATTCAAATCATCTAATAAAATGTCATCATGGTTCAATTTTATTATCTGATAAACATAATAGCATTTTATTCTTTATAAATTCTTCCTTGACATATCTAAAGGTTTTTTGAAAGAAAGGAGAGGAGGAATAAAATGATGATGAAATACCTATATATTCTATAAGAATGAATCATTGAAAAGATTATTTAGTCCCTAAATTACCTGTAGTCGATGAGGTAGATAGGCCTGCCTCACCAATTGATTGAAAATTCATTATATTCGATTTTGAACCCGCTTTATGGATCAGTGGTAACCAATATCAAAATAAGAAAAACAAGTTGTAACCCACAAAAAATATCATAATTCATATTCAAAAACCAAAATTTAGATTCTGCATCATTCCATCATCTTATTAAATGTGCCACTTATCATTGCATGATCACCATGATTCATGCACCTTGTCACATCACAATCTCATCGTCACTTATGACCAAATTGCTATAGAGCCCTTCCACTAGATTATTTCATTGATGTTGTAAAATATTTATTATCACTGCCATTATCCGAATCCCAAAACAAGTTGTTGGCCTAAAAAACCACATATTCATCACTCCACCTTCACCATCAAATACAGAACTAGCATCCAAAACAACCGAAAAAAACAACAACGACACTAGAAACCCAAAAATACCATCTCTAAATAACCATGTCATCACTGATTTTTTTGAAGAAGAAAATAAAATAAAATATGACATATATGTAACTAGCTTAAAAAAACAATGTTATGAAGCATCTAGAGCACCAGACACCAACAAAAAACACTTCCAAGAAACTCAAAGCTTCCATCGCCTCAAATCCATCTGGGATAGGTGCTGAGGAACTTGTGTTTAGAGAAGGGTTGAGTGATTGGGGGATCTGAGTGACACCATTGTGGAGAAGAAAACCTGTAGTAAGTATGATGAATGTAGTCCAAAAGTTGAGAGATCCTAGGAACCTATCTGCCACAAGAACACAAGACGAAAAACCCCTTTGAACAAAAGCTCTAGCTCTAACCTGGATAGGAATAGGGGAACAAGGGGTCAGAGTGGGTTTTGAGTGGTTGATGACTTCTACAGCAAACCATCAACACCAAGAAGATCAAATGAATAGTGGGGGAAGTCCCCTTTTAGTGAAACATTGAGCAGAAAACCTAATGAGGAAAAAAATATAGATCGGGGGAATATAGGATGTAGCGGAACAAGTAGCACAAATAAACAATATAGAGGAGAAGGAGGAGAGGGAGAGATGGTGCATGAGCCATGGAAAGGCCTCCCCTATTTGAATTTTCATGGAGGAGGTGTCGTATCATGAGAGAGAAGAGGAGATGCCAATGATCATAGGCCTTCCTGCAAATACCCCCACATTATTTTTTGATAAAGTGAGATCTGATGGGGTTAATGAGTCTTCTTATAAAGATAAAGGTACTATAAATTATGAGATTTGGGCATATGTTGTTATATTTGATGATTTTTATAAGATATATGGTGTGTGAGAATAGATGTACATTCTCATTAAGAGACTATGAATGAGTCTAGGTAAGATGTTATTAATATAGAGGTTTGTGTTCATGTTGAAGGAGTTTTTTATGTGAAAAGTCCAGTTATTTCTCTTATATAAAATTTATGAAAAGATAATGAGGATTTTGAGGTTTGGGTTGATTAGAATAAATTAATAATAATTAATTATGTAGTTTGGGATAAAAATACACCTTATATTTTTTTTTGATGAAATTGATGATGTTACACCATTTGTTAATAGAAATAAAAGTAGTTCAGATACCAATGAATAGGTTTGGATACAGTGTAAGAAACTAGTCCATTTTGAAGGCTTAGGGAAATCATGAATAATAGGTGAATATACAATTTAAAATATACATAACCAATTTATATAGCATAAACAAATTATATAATAAAAAAAGTTTTTTAAACCAATCATGATATTGTTGATTTCAAATTAATGTGTTAGGCATAGGGAACCTACTTCATATACAAGGCACAATGCTTTTGATGACAAAAACATGAATATTAATTTTTTTCTCATTGGTGTGAATATGAAACATCACATATATATAATGACAAATAGCCCTTATATACATATTTACATGGACAAGTATGCGTAAGGGGGTACATAGATATATGTTTATAATTTCATATACCCCTACTCACTCCACATATATTAATTTTTCATAATTCTATATAAGCACACCCATAAAAATATATATATGCATACTTCCATGAGTGAATATATATAAAGAGGTTACTTATATATGTATATTCTTACCTATGAATATACATCTACATCTACTTTGACAACATCATCTCAAATCAACCTAAACAACAATGAAAACCCACTACAAAAACATAGAGAACCCAAAAAACACAAAATGCCTTGAAAAAATTATTACGTAGAATAACATATAAGGAAACATTAATAAAAAATGATGTCAAACTCACTACCTTTGATAGTAGTGGATATAACTAGACTCATCATAATAATCCACCTGTAATGAAATATTGGTAAAATGAGAGTGATATAGAAACTTCTTATATATTATTAATCAATATGTCAAATGTACAAGATATAGGATTCATGTCTCCATAACCGATAATGAAAAAATAATAGTTATATTCATATACAAATCTCAATACTAAATATCATGATCATTTATAAAGGATTTCTATTCAAATGATATCTATTTTCATTTAATATATACACTATAGAGTGGTATCATGAACAACTAGATAACAGAAACCAAAACATGATGGATTTCACTAAATCATACCTTATAAATTGGTTCATAGATATAATAATATACCATTTTTATATATAAAACATATGATTTACTAAAATCATTTAAAATCATTGTGAATTGATTCCATCTCTTTTAGATACGATTTTTATATAAACATGCTCAAACCTTAGGAATAAAAAGTGTACAAAAATTTATCCTAATTCAATTTCATGATGTAAAAACATACATTCTTTTATATAATTTTAACAAAATTATAATTCCCAAAAAAAATTGCACTAAAGGGGTATCCATCAAAAAAATATCATTTCTCTTAAAGATATAAATAGTTCTATATAGGTCAAAGGAAAACTCATATCTTCAAATTATAGTTTCCACCATTGGATATATCTATATATATCATTTAAATTCATTTCTAATTTTTTATGAAATTAACTAAAAAATAAATATATAAAATTCTAATTGTTGGTCGGAGTGGATACTCAATAGGGGGGATGAATTGTGTTCCAACAAAAATTTATGTTACAAAAATTTCTCTTAAAATCCCCCTATTCAAAAACAAGTTAAACTGTAGATAATTTATACAGAGTGTAAATGTTTATTTAGTTTCTCAAAGAATGATTAGATCTCAAAAAATTTAATCTAAAGATTTAATTATCATTTGAAACTAACTTACTAGTTTACAATAAGTGTAAACACATTCTAATTTAACTATAAAAGTAACATTAAAACAAATTACATTTCAAAGTTTTTTGCAGCAGATTATGAAAGATATATAGTATACTTATGACTTAAACTAAAATACACAGCATATGTAACCAAGAGGTTCAGTTTCAAGCCATGACTTAATCCTCTCAAACAATTTATATAAATTGATCCACCCCTAGATTGGGGTCAACAACAGTGAAAACACTGTCCAGGTACAAATACCTCTACCACAGTTATAGTGTGGGAAAACAAACAACAGCTCACAGGCTGTCCAGGTCTTACATGACCTCTACCACTATCCATAGTGGGATAAAAAAAGTTAATGAAATTTTTAATGAGGAATTCGAAATCCTCCAGCTTAGCTCAGGAGATAGTGTGGGTATAAAAAGTATAGAGCACACACACACTTCTCGAAATGTAAATAAAAGAATCACTAAGTGAGTAGATATGAGTTTTAGAAAGCTATAGTGATTTGAAGTGCAGCTCTGGAAACTTTTGATTAATCTAAAATGCTTCTTAGACTTTCTCTGGTTTTTGTCCAAAAACGGAGTATCGTTTTCTTCCTTGGTTTTCAGGTTCATCTTATCAGCCTGAGTGCATGAAGTGTTTTTTTAGTTCTTCACACAAGATGCTACGTGTGTTCTCCACTAGAATTAGTGGCTTCGTGTATGTCTAGTGCTCTTCTAGTATGAATGCAGAGTTTTCTTTTTGAATGAGTGCACCACATTTCAATTCTGTTGAGATCTTGTACACTCTTCACGTGCCTTCTTAGTTCCTTGATACTTTCCATCATTCAATATATTTTTGAACAGTCGTTGTCCTTCCATTTATAGCTTTCAACTCCAGTAAAAAGAATGATTCCTTTTTCATGGGTACTAGGTACGGTTCCCTGACATGCCAACAACTGTCATTAAATAACATTAATTGCATTAAAATCATCAAATATAACTGTTGCTTAATTAATAAATAATATTGACAAGAGTAGAGTTTGATTGGTCAGTCATTCGTCATTAGCCTCCTGTAGGTAGCAGTTGACATTATGTAATAATGACCTTCCATTAGTAGCTCTTTGATCATGTACCAGTATCTCCATGCATCGGTAGATGTTTGAACATGTATCAGAAGCTCTATATCCCGGTGAATCCTTCTATCACTAGCTCTTGGTCTATCAATAGCTCTGCATTGTATTGGTAGCTTCATTCTGTATCAGTGACTGTGTATCGGTACCTTTTTATCGGTTGAATTAATTATATCAGTAACTATATGTATTAGTATCTTGCATCAGTAGACTTTTTGTTTGTTCATATCGGTAGACTTGTTTTGTACTAGTGAAGTGTATATCAGTAGTCTTATGTATACTGATAGGCTTGTTCTATCGATAGATGTCTGTATCAGTGGACTTGTACATATCGGTAGATTTTAGTATCAGTGACCTTAGTTTATCTGTGACTCTGTCTTATTCAGTATATCGGTAACTTTTGTTTATTGGTATACTAAGTCTATCATTAGACTAAGTCTATCGGTAAACTAAGTACCGATTGCTCTGTATCAGCAGCTATATGCAAATTATCGACCAAATACTTATCTGTTTTAAGAAAAACATATCAGAATAATTTAGAATTAATTCAAAACTTATATAAACATAGATAAACATTTATTAACATATTTCAAGGACTATTTTAATATTATTATAATCTTAGATAATAGAATATCATAGATTGAATGAATCAATATATAGATAGACATTAATTGAGATTATCTAAGTATGTGAAAGCATAATTTGGATTATCAAAATATGTGAGGTCAACAATCTCCCCCTTTTTGATAATAACAACTTATGATATTATAGTTTTAAAATAGTGAGTAATTTTATCAGAGGATATATCATTAAATCCAATTGTATCAGAGAAAACAGTATATTATAGAACATAATGTAACAGAGGTAGAATTAAATGAAATGGTATGAGAGGGGAAAAGCATAGTAGCTCTTCCTTTGATAATATTTCTCCCCCTTAGATATTGTGATAATATTTCTCCCCCTTGGATACTGTGATAATATTTCTCCACCTTTTTGATAATCAAAAAGTAGGAAACAATGAAAAAAGGAACAAAATCGGAAGGAAATGAAAGTAAATTGAATTATATTTTGCAAAAAGGATATAGGAAAATAAAACCAAATACAAATGATTCCTATCAAATATCATAGAAACTTATTCAATCCACGTCGTCAATTTGGGATTTTCCCTTGGGATCAGAAGAGTATTCATGCTGTGTGGATGCAGGTGAAGGCTTAGGAATTCTAGAAATGATTACCGGAGGATGAGCCACTGAAACTGTTCCTAGTCTGTATTGAGTAGTTCTTTGTGTGATCATAGGAGTAAGGCTTCAAATGGCTTGGGCTGAAGTCATCTGAATAGGAGAAGTAGAAGAGTAAGATGAAGGTAATGATAGAGGTATAATAACAGGACTAGCATCGACATGAATGAAATGCAACAAAATATTTCTGAAATCCATAATTATTCCACCTCCTCTCTCTATAGCAGATATAAAATCATCCTTGTTCTCCATCAATTTTTCCAAGGCTAGAGTCAATTCCCTTAGCTTGCTAACTTTATCTCTAAAGGATTGATTCACTATAGGAATCTTCATATTTTCGAGCATGAGCATGAAGTGATTGTTGAGATGGTTCTTGGTATACACCATTTTGAAATAGTAGTGTACCTTTTCTTTCACTTCTTTCTGAGAGGCATAAGCTTCTCACATATAGTCTTGCATAGTCTTCATTATTTCTCTAGCTGAATCTCTAGCAGAAAGCACAACTTTTCTCAGGTCAGATGAGCCCACAGGGCCACTGGTTGATGCTAAACCAAGCTCCTCCTTCATCACAGATCAAATCTAATTCAAATCCACTAATGGTCTAGAAGCAATAGAACCAATATAAAATGTAACTATTTATTTGAAGTTTTTGGTCAAACTGCTGATATGATTTTTGACAATGGAATCTTGGGAGGTGACATGATCTTTCATTGATGTTTTAAAACCTTGAATCACAGATACCATCTGGCTCACAACACTTTTGAAATAAGCTAAATCATTATTAGCTTGGGATTTAGAACTCATATAAGTTTCTAATGAGATAACATAATTCATTAAAGATTCAACATCCGCTTCAAGTATAGATACTTGAGTCTAGAAGGTTGTAACTTCTTCCACTATTTCTGCCACAAATGTTGACATATTAAAACAAAGAAGTAGTTTAAAAGATTTTTCTAAATTACTCTTATATTAAACAAAGCATCTCTTTACCTCAGCAACTGAGGAATTAAAACACTCTATCAGCTCATTCCCTAAGGATTCAAGATCATCCCTGGTGATCATATTAGCTGGAGAAACTGCAACAGGTACTCTTTCAGATGCAAAACTGGCCACTGAGTCAGTCATGATCAGTTGAATTGATGATACTAGTGAGGCTTCCATTCTTCTGATTTCTTCAAAAAAACTAGCCTTATGATTTTTCTTTAAATTATCCAGGTCATGCATTCTGACCACATCTTTAGGTAACAACTCAGTCTGAACATCATAATTGTTTTTTGGTCTATATAGAGATGCCTCATTATCAGAATTTTGATGATCTAATCCACAAACCAAATAACCTGGTTCTTCTACCCATTCCTATATTTCAATAGCCACTAACACACTACAAAATCTTGTTTGAGGTTCCCCTTAATGGGTGAATTATCTTGTACAACAAGAGCATTGTCAGTAGGTCTTTCTTCCTCAAAAGAGTCTTTTACAATCAATTCCATCTCTACAACAGCTGCAACATCAGAAGGGTCCTCTGGATTAGGCACGGTCCTTCCATCTCACCAACTACTTCTTTATAAGGTTCAACTGAGATTCGAATCCATGGACTCAGACTTAAGCACACTGAATCAGAGGCTTCAAATTCATCTTCCATTTCTTCTTCATTCTCAAGGACTAGTTGGCCTTCCTCAGCAGCAGGTCTCTCTTCTTCTAATACTGTTTCCTTCCTATATGAAACAATTTCAGCAACAGGACTTGGGGGCAAGTTCGGATCTCTTCCATCAGCCATTGAATTCTCATATTCATCAGTCTCATCACTATACTCAGGTTCTTCTTCATCAGGTTCTAAACCTGGATCCCTCACATCATTAGGTCTTAAAGGATGATCCACTAGATTGAATTTATCATATACCTTCTGGTTATCATTAACCCACTCTCTTCTACATGGGTTCCAGTTTATCTTCATATACATGCAAACTATGCTTGTGATACAGAAGTTTTTCCTTACTACCATAGTCTCATCTTGAGACTCAGCTACTCCTTTCACATTGATCATCACTGAGATCAACTTGGAAAAGAAAAGGGCATTGGTCTTTGATTTTGGCATGGGAATTTCCTCCATTTGAATTATTAGCAATATGCAAAGATTCACATTCACCCAATTTCGCAAAAGATGTAGGAGATAGATATCCTGTTATCTTAAATTCGAAAAGTCCCCTCTCATTGGAATTAAGACATGTTGACCAAACTTGAACAACAATCTGTTCTCTCCATCCATTTCAGCAGCCACCACTTATCTGGGATTACCATTTCTGGTGAGCACCTCTATGGCGGTCTCATAATCAAATATATCACTAGTACGAGGTATAGATTTCAAGACATAAGTAGAAACACCTTCATGTGGAACCTTCAGGCATTCTGCCCACTCAACGGATGAAAAATATAAGTCTTTTCCATTCACAAAAGAAATCACTCACTTCTCATCTTCTAATTTCTCAAAGCACACAATCTGAAAAAAATTGTTTTACTATATTTGGATAGTAGAGACCATTGTTATTCTAAAATACATCTACCCACTTTTTATCTTCCAGCACCTTGAGCACTAATGACTTACTACTCAACAACCATTCTACACACAACTAATTTTCGATCACAATAACTCTATTCAGCAAATGAGGGTTCACTGGTCGTCTCCTCGACCTTGTTCAACCAGTACTACCACATTCTTCTTGCTCAGAATTTTGTTTCTTCACATTCGGCTCCTCAAATTCATATCTGACAGAAGTCATTTTTGACTTTCCCATCTCTGATTCGAGGAACAAAGGGTTTTAGAGAGGTTTGGGAGCTAAGGTTTGATGGTAAATGGTTTGAGGCTCAGTGGATTTAGATGTAACTAATAATTTTTATTATTATTTAGGAATCATACAATAAATAAAATAAAATGAAGTAAAAAATGATTCAGATTCTGGTAGTAGACAGAAGTTTAAAACTGTGCACTCATCGGTAGGGTTTATCAGTGAGAATTCCTATCATTGAGGTCCATCAGTGAGGATACATCAATGAGGTTACATCGGTGAGGTTACATCGGTGAGGTTACATCGACGAGGTTACATCAGAGTGGTTACATCAATGATGTTACATTAGTGAGGTTACATCGGTGTGGTTACATCGGTGAGGTTACATCGGTGAGGCTACATCAGTGAGGTTACATCGGTGATGTTACATATGTGAGGTTACATCGGTGAGGTGTCTACCGATTAAGGTTAATCAATCCTAGCTCATTTCTAATGTAAATTATCCTATCCGAACATAATGGTTAGGTGAAAATGTCAGCTAATTTATGTTCAGTACCAATAAATTCAAGAGTAATATCACACTTTTGGTAATGAAATCTCAAAAAGTGATGCCTTATGTCAATGTGTTTGGTCTTAGAGTGAGATACAGTGTTCTTCAAAATATTAATTGCACTAGTGTTGTCACAATTAATTTAAACATGCTTGATGTCATATCTGTAGTCCAAAAGTTTGTGTTTCATCCACAGAATTTGTGCACAACAACTACCAGCAACTATATACTATGCTTCGACAGTAGAAAAAGCTACAAAATTTTGTTTCTTACTACACCAAGATACTACGGATTTTCCCAATAAATGGAAAATTCTAGATGTTCTTTTTCTATCCATCTTGCTTCCAGCAAAGTCAGTATCTGAATAACTCATTAACTCAAAAGATAGTCCTTTTGGATAAAATTAGCCTAGATTTTCAGTATGTTTAAAATACTTACAAATTCTTTTAACAGCAAGAAAATGAGTTTCTTTTGGATTACCTTGAAATCTTGCACACATACACACACTAAACACAATATCTGGTGGACTATCAGAGAAGTAATGTATGCTTCCAATCATACCTCTGTAAATGGTTTTATCCCCTGGTTTCTCAGTTTCATCGGAATCCAATTTACATATTTTACTCATAGGTGTATCACATTACTTAATAATATCCAAACCAAAACGTTTTAAAAGATCCTTTGTGTATTTACATTGATACAAAATACTACCATTTTCATTTTGAAAAACTTGAAATCTTAGAAAATATTTATGTTCTCCCATTAAACTCATTTCAAAATAATTGTGCATACTCTTTGAGAAATCAGTACATAAAGAATGTTTATAAGATCTAAAAATAATATTTTCATCATAGATTTATAAAATCAAAACATCTTTAGAAATTATTTTAATAAAAAGAGTTGGATCAGCAATCCCTTTAGTAAAACTTTTTGAATTAAGAAAATTCAAAGTCTATCATACCAAGATCTTGGAGCTTGTTTTAAACCATATAAAGTATTAGATTGTTTGAAAACTCGATTTGGAAAATGAGGATTAATAAACCCAGGTTGTTGTTCAACAAAAAAATCATCAATTATAAAACCAACTAGAAATGAACTTTTGACATCCATTTGATATAACATGAAATTAAAATGAGCAGCATTGGCAAGTAAGATCCAAATGGCTTCTAATCTGGCTACAGGTGCAAAGGATTTTTCATAGTCTATTTCTTCTTTTTGACTATATCCATGTTATACTAACCTAGCTTTGTTTCTAACTATATTTCCAGACTCACCAACATTGTTTCTAAAAACCCATTTAGTTCCTATTGTTAAAGTGTTTTTAGGTCTGTAAACTAACTCCCAGACTTTGTTTCTTTCAAATCGCTTTAACTCTCCTTGCATATACATTACCCAAAATTCATCATTGATTTCATCATTGACAATTTTAGGTTCTAGCTATGAATGAAAGGCTTGATGTTCAACCTAGTTTCTTAGAGAAGCTCAGGTCTGTGTCCCTCTATCAAGATTACCAACAACAATATCCAAAGGATGATTCTTCACAATCCTAGTTGATCTAGTAACGGTAGGACTAGAAATTTCTAGTTCATCTATAGGTTTAGGTTCAATAGAAGCAGATTCTAGCATATGTCCAGAAATGTATTTTTTTATAGTAGGTTCTTTAGTTTTATCAATAAGGTTGAGAACACTCAAATATTCTTCAAGATTTTATAGAGAGGTTTTAGGCTCATATGGATCAGTTTCATCAAACATGATGTGAACAGATTCTTCCACACATTTGGATATTTTGTTAAATACACTTTAGGCTTTTCTATTTTATGAATAACCAATAAAAATTCCTTCATCACTTTTAGAAGAAAACGTATCAAGATTATCCTTTGTATTGAGGATAAAAACATTGCAGCCAAAGACTCTAAAGTAACTAACTTTGGGTTTTCTATTGTTAAATAGTTCATATGGGGTCTTCATGAGAACGATTCTAACTAAGACACTATTGAAAATATAACAAGCTGTATTTACAGCTTCAGCACAAAAGTAAATAGGCAGGTCATACTCATTAAGCATAGTTCATGCAATTTCATGAAGGGTTCTATTTCTTATTTCTACTACACCATTCTGCTATGGTGTCCTAGGTCCAGAAAAGTTATGACTATAGCCATTTTCTGAGAAATAAGACTCAAACTCATTATTTTCAAACTCACGGCCATGATCACTTCTCAGTGTCTTAATCTTAAGTCCACTAATGTTTTTGACATACTTGGATTATTTAACAAAGTTAGAACAAGCTTCACTTTTCTGAGGTAAGAAGTATACCAAAGTATATCTAGAAAAGTCATCTACTAAGACATAGACATAGTTCTTCCCATTTAAACTAGAAAATCTAGATGGTCCAAACATGTCCATGTGAACCAACTCGAGAGGTTGAAAAGTTGAAACTTCATTCCTTGATTTAATAGAAACTTTCTATTGCTTTCCCTTTTGACAGGGATTGCACACTTTGTCTGATGGGAATTCAGGTTTAGGTAGGTCCTTAACTACGTTCTTTCTAGTAAATTATCTATGTGAATTGATGTTGAAGTGTCCTAATATTCTGTGCCAAATCCAAGACTCTTTATGAAAAGCATTTAAACATGTAATATTTTTCATAGATAAAGAATTCAAATAAACATCGTAAACATTTTCATTTCTTAAAGTAGAAAATACAAAAACATTTTAAGAGTTAAATCCATTACAAGGATCATTTTCAAGATTAACATTAAAGCCACCATCAAATAACTGAGAAATACTTAACAAATTTAATTTAAGTCCATCAGCAATTAAAACATTAGAAATTAAAACTGAATTAGTGTTATCAATCTGTTCTAGTCTGATGATTTTTCCTTTAGAATTATCACCAAAGGTGACATAGACTCCATCATCCTTTATTAAGCGTTTAAAGAAGCAGTAATCTCCAAAATTGTGCCTTGAACATCCATTGTTCATGTACCATACCTTCAAAAGAGAACTCATCAAAAATGATTCATACAAAACATATTTAGATGGAAAATGATTTTGGTACATAGATTTTTATGGGTCCAAACAGGTTATCCCGCAAAACATTAGGCATCCATATTTGTTTAATATGTTTTCCATAATTATTAGGTTGAAATGATTTTTCATAGTGTATTCTGTTTTGTCTAGCAGAATATGAAAATCTAGGTAAGGTAATAGAATTTCCAGAACTAAAACTAGTAGCATACTGGTCAGTCTTTTAAATAAATCTATTTATAGAATGTTGTCTCTATCTAGGTTGGTATCTGAAACCATTAGTGTACTTTGGTGCCACTTTTTTACCTAGAATTTGTGTATGTGTATATTTTTCATTTGTAAAATTTTCCAAGTCCTTCTTTAACTGCTCATTAGACAATTTCAGTACTGTATTTTCCTTAATTAGTTGAGCATTATTTTCTTTTTCAATCTCAAGAGCAGATTTAACAGTGCTAGTTAAAGTATGTTGTTTCATTAAGGTTTTTAACATGTACTTATGTTCATTACAGGTTTCTTCTAGTATATTTCAATATTCAAATAGTTCAGCCTTAGAAGTATTTTCATCATTATCTGAATCACTGTTATTTTTGGAATAATAATAATTTAAAATAGGGGAATGAGGTAACTCAGATATTTTAGTCATGAAGCACATATTGGTGTGATTCCTTTCAGAATCGGTATCCTCTTATTCACTTTTTCTGTCTTCCGAAGCACTCCAAGTTACTTTCATTTCATTCTTGTACTTCTTGACCTTATAATCATATTTATTTTTGAACTTCATCTTAGGATAGTCAGCTTTTATGTGACCATTTCGTTTTCATTCATAATAGACATCTTCATCAGTATTATCAGTTTTCATCGTGTCCTTTATCCAATGACCATTATTGTCATACTTTCCTTTGTAATTCTACTTTCTGAAAAAAATCTTCTTCCTATAAAACTTCTTAAATCTCTTTTCTATTTGAGCCATTTCTTCATCACTGTCTGAATCTGAGTCTTCACTAGTTAAACTTTTAGTAGGTACATGTATTTTCTCTTTTTCATTGCAATTTGAAGAAGTATACTTAAAAGCCATTAACTTACTTTTTGGTTCATCATCTTCTTCCTTATTGACCTTCGGCTCTTCCTCATACATCATTAATTTACCAACAAGTTCTTTAACAGGCAGAGCACCAATGTCACATGATTCTCGGATTGAAATAGAAGTGCTTATCCATCAGTCTAGTAGACATCTCAATATCCTTATAATTTGTTCCTTTTCTTGAACAGCTTTTCCAAAAGAGATCATTGTATTGAAAATCTCATTGAAATTGCGATAGATGTTAGAAATATGTTCATCATGATTCATTTTAAAATTATCATATTTAATAGTATAGGTATTCAGACTCATTTCTTTATCATTGGTTGTTCCCTCATGGGAAACACACAAAGTGTCCCATATTTCATAAGTTGTTTTACAAGCAGAAATTCTATTGAATTCATCATCTCTTAAAGTATAGTACATGTAATTCATATCTTTAACATTATTATTGTAAGTAGTCTTTGTAGGTTCATCCCAAGTAGTTCTATCTATTTCTAGAATTTTATATTGAGTCTCTATAGCAGTCGAGATATCAAAACCCATACATTCTAAGTGAATTTTCATCTTAAGCTTCCACTGGGCATAGTTTGTACCATTAAATAAAGGTGAACTGTTGGTAGCAGCACCTTCTAGTCTATATTACATAGCTAGGTTTTAGAAAATAAATTTAAAGAGATAAAATATAGAGCTAATATAAATTTAATATCTTTAAAGATTCATCTAAAATCACAGTTGAAAAACAGAGTGGTTTGAAATTATGTACTAAAAAAACAACCTTTGATACCAGATGTTGGTCGGAGTGGATACTCGAGGGGTGGGGGGGGAGTGAATTGTGTTCCAATTAAAATTTCTGTAAAAAATATTTCATTTAAAATAATCCTATTTAAAAACATGTTAAAGTATAGTGATTTTACAGAGTGTAAATGTTCAATTAGTTTGTCAATGATTGATTAGATCTCAGTAAATATAATCTGAAAATTAAATTAACTTTGGAATCTAAGTTACTGGTTTACAATAAGTATAAAAACACGATAATTTAACTATCAAAGTAACTTTAAAACAAATTATATTTCAATGTAGTTAGCATCGTAATATGAAATATATATAGTATACTTATGACTTAAACTAAAACGCACAGCAGATGTAACCAAGAGGATCAGTATCATGTTGTGACTTATTCCTCTCAAAAAATTTATATAAATTATTCCACACCCTTGATTAGGGTAAAAAATAGTGAAAACATTATCTAGGTACAAAGACCTCTACCACAGTTATATGTGTGAAAAAAAATAGCTCACAGGTTTTCCAGGTCTTACATGACCTCTACCAATATCCATAGTGGGATAAAAGAAAGTAAATGAATGATTGAATGAGGATTTAAAAATCCTACAGCTTAGCTCATAAGACAGTGTGTGTATAAAAAGTACAAAGCACACACACACTACTAAAAATTTAAATAAAAGAATCACTAAGAGAGTAGATCTGAGTTTTAGAAATTTCTAGTGATTTGAAGTGCAGATCAGGACTGTTTTGATTAATCTGATATGCTTCCGAGTCCTTCTCTGGTTTTTTTCCGAAAAACAGAGTGTCATTTTATTCCTTGGTTTTTAGGTTAAGCTTATCAGCCTGAGTCCATGATGTTTTTTTTGTAGTTCTTCACTCAAGATCAATCTTGTGTTCTCCTCTAGAATGAGTGGCTTCATGTATGTCCAGTGCTCTTCCAGTATGAATGCAGCATTTTCTTTTTTGACTGAGTGAACCAAATTTCAATTTGGTTGAGCTCTGGTACACTCTTCAGCAACCTTCTTAGTTCCTTGATACTCTCCTTCATTCAATCTCTTTCTTAATGGTCTTTGTACTTCCCTTTATATCTTTCAGCTCTTGTAAAATGAATGATTAAATTTTTCATGGGTACTAGGTATGGTTTCCTAACATGCCAACAACTATCATTAAATAACTTTAATTGAATTAAAATCATCAAATATAATAGTTTCTTAATAAATAAATAATATTGACAAGAGTATAGATTGACTAGTTAGTCATTCTTCATTAGCCTTCTGTAGGTAGTGGGTGACTTTATATAACAGTGACCTTCCATCGGTATCTATTTGATCATGTACCAGTAGCTCCTTGCATCGATAGCTGTTTGAACTTGTATCAGTAGCTCTATATCTCAGTGACTCCTTCTATTGGGAGCTCTTGGTTTATCGGTAGCTCCGCATTTTATCGGTAGCTCCATTCTGTATTAGTGACTCTGTGTATCTGTAGCTTCATATCAGTAGACATACTTATATCAGTAACTGTCTGTATCAATAGCTTTCATTAGTAAACTTTTAGTCTGTGCATATCGGTACACATGTTTTGTACCAGTGAATTGTATATCGGTAGACTTATTCATACCGGTAGGCTTGTTCTATCTGATGTTGTATGTATCGGTGGACTTGTACATAAAGGTAGCTCTGCATATCAGTAACCTTTGCTTATCAGTTACTCTATCTTATTCAGTATATTAGTATCCTTTGTTTATCGGTAGACTAAGTCTATCGGTAGACTAAGTCTATCGGTAGACTAAGTCTATCGGTAGACTAAGTCTATCGGTAGACTAAGTCTATCGGTAGACTAAGTAGAGGTATCTCTGTATGTGAAGCTATAATAAAATTAGCAACTAAATACTTATCTGTTTTATGCAAAACATATCCGATTGAGTTAGAGTTAATTCAAAACTTATATAAACATAGATAAACAGTGATTGACATATTTCAAGGACTATTTTAATATTATTATCATCTTTGATAATAGAATATCATTGATTGAAAGAATCAATAAATAGATAAATATTAATTGGGATTATCAAACTATGTGAAACCATAATTGGGATAATCAAAATTGTTGAGTTCAACACTAATGTATGATATAACATCTCATATATTGTCAATTCTTAAAAATTGACTTACCTAATTGAATAAACAAGAAAAATTTCATTAATCTATATAGATAAGTATGCAACATGTCACTCAACTAAGATGTGTTCAATCTATTGGTGAGGAAAATGTTCATTATCTTGTTTGAGATGTTATTTTTAGAATATGTGTTCCGTCTAGTAGGGATAAGGTGTCTCATAGGTTGATGTAGATAATTTTTTATCTAAAAAAAGGTGAATGTGAAAGGAAAATCTAGAATAAAAAGGCTATTGGAGGTACATCAGAATGTTTAGTTCAACGTGAGTTAGTAATTAAATCGAATTATTTGGATAGATATGAGTTATAGGTAAAATAAAAGTACATTTTTTAGATTAACATTATATTCATGAAACATTTCAAAAGTTATCTAGGGATGAAAAAGATTAGTTTTCAGGAAAATTAGATTCTCTTATTTGGTTTTGAAATAATAAAATACATGTATTACACCTCCAAAAAGGTATGATCATATATTGATTGATGAATAGGTGTGTATAAATTTATGATATTATACTTTTATTTAAATGGAGTAAAAAATTAAATGTATTGTAGTTACCTATGTTGAACTATGAGATACCATCATGTCTACCGGATTGTGAATCCATCAAACAACTGAATGCAATGGGGTTTTACAGGATATTGTGCTATAGGTGAACTTTTTACAGAAACAAGAATGATGAGCTAGACATTAACTACATGTTAGACCACATGCACGAATCCATAGAGTGAGTGTGTTTGCTGGGTTTGTTTCTTCCATTTTACTCATCTAGGATTCATTAGTAATTAATTCCCTACCATGGGTTCTTATATATGAATAAATGTAGTTATTTTTTTATTTCTCATATAGAAGTTATTATTCCCCAAGGTATGTGTTAAATTTTCTTCTCCATCATGTAAACCCCAAAGCAACTATCAAATATGAAACAAATAATTAGAACCAACTATATCCTATATTTACAAGAACATCTAATTCCACAAAACCCTAAAATAGTATACACCATAACATATACCAAACACTAACATCATTAAATTATTTAATTCAATGTATAAAACATGAATAAAATTTTCATCTAACATGTACCTCAATATTAGTATAATTAGAACCATCATGACCCTCATCATATCCATTAGAAACACAAACAATGTAATCACATTTTCTCAGACCCCCCAATATCATAATCAAACCCTCATTAGAATATTCACCTAAATTAGCTTCTGGAGAAGAAGAATCCTCATAAAACAAATGAAAATAAATTAGAACTCATTTAATTAATGAAAATATGTTTATTTTTTTCATTATACACATTAATGTAATAACGACCAAAAACATTTGAATTTGTATTAATATAATATCAATATTGTATAATAATAAGACAATGAAAATGAATTTGTTATGTTTTATATATTATAATATTTTTTAAAATAATTTTATATTATACTATTTAAAATTTTGTACATATTATAGTATTTTTATAAGGATGGCTATAAACATAATTGAATGAATTTTCTCTATAAAATTTGTTATGTGATTTTATTGAAGTAGGTTTTTATGAATAACCATAAAAATATTCACTATCAACATCAAAATCTTTGCATTTTAGTAATTTTAGAATGAATAGAATGATCATAGGCATAAACATAAGCATATTTATGTATGTATTCAATATTTGTTTATGAATGACCATATGTAGATTTAGAAGTAATTTCATGGAAATATATATTATAGTATTATAGTATTTTTATATTAAAAATGTAGCATAAGATGCACAATAAAAATTGGTGTCTTTTAATATCTATTAGGATGTGTATAATATAGTTTTTTTAAATTTTTATCATTTAGTATTGGCGTTTGAATATGTTGGAGCGTAATAAGAGAATATTTAATAATGGAAAAAATGATTCTATTACATTATTCATGTTGGTATCAAAATTATTATTTTAATAAACATAAGAATATATATAATTATATATATCTATTATTTATCTAATACATTCCTTCTATATTTCTTTATATTAAAATGTATATGTATTGAGGGATTTTTAAATTACAATCATCAGCTTATTTGTTATGATATATTAATATAATGTGATAATTTTCTTATAATTTTTCTATTTATGAATTTATTTTATTGAATGTTAATAAAATTTATATAAATGTATGTGAATATAGAATAAATTACAAAGAATTGAATAAAAATATATGATAATGTATAGTGTTTCCATAAATTAATATATTAAAAAGAGGTCATATTATTTGAATACTATGCATATATTGATTTAAAAATGTTATGAATCACATTTAAAGTAAATTAATAAACTATGAAACCTAGTTGAATACCACATGGTTTTTATCTGTTCTAGATAAGTGAACTCATGAATTATATGACTCCATTTTTTTAACATGATGTTCAATAACAACATGCACATTGTAAAAATTTTAAAGATATAATAAAACTCATTTGGATGTTTTGATTTGTAAAAATATATATCATCCTTTATGATTATAAATAATAGACTATAAATTTGAATTTTAATTATAAAAATAGATAAGGAAAAAATCTTTAGGGAGGTATGAAATTGTGAAGATCATGGGAATCTAAATAAAAAAATCTATCCATTTTGAAGGTAAATAACATGAAATTTTTAAGAAATTAGATACTCATATTAATTGTCTCTATAAGCTAAGAAATATTCCATATACTTATCCATATTCCATGTATGTAAGATCATCACTCCATTGTGAATGACTCTATAACAGTACTCATTGATGTAAGATATTATTCAGTTATTGGGAGATGATACCTCTAATTATCTCATAACTAAAGATGAATCCAATTCAATTAGTGAAAGGGAAATATTTTTCATATTTAAAAGAATTAAAAAAATAAAAAATAATTAACTTTGACAATTAGGGAGTTTCCATATCCATTGAATGAAGAAAAAGAAGTTATGAATGAAACACAATAATCATGAATAATAAGTCCATCACATTTAATACCATGAAAATAGAATCCATATAACTAGAGTTTGAAACCTAGGAGAGGGGTTTCCACTTTACCCAATGACCATTATTTTCTAAATTTATAGGAACCCTCCTTTAAATAACACTAGACACTCAATTAATGAGGTATTGTAGTAGGTGAATATTTGTGCACATCAAATACATATACACGGACAAGGAAATGAATTTATATTTATATATGGTATATTTATTAACACACATTTTTTTTGGTACACATTTAATTACTATCATGAAACCCTATAACCTGTTATAAATAATATAATATCGTCTCGAGTAACTTTAGAATCTTCTATATTGATTTGATAACATGCATGAAAGAAATTATCAATAGAAGTGAAAAATATAGTTACCCATGAACAAAATCCTAGATATAACCATATAATTATAACATACTCACCATCAGTAATCATGTGAAGAATCTACCCCAGGACAGATTTCTCAGAGCAATGACATTTTGATGTGAGAGTGATGCCAGCAATTTATACCACAACATCTATCCGAAGGGCTTGATTCCGGACACACAACTATAAAAATAAAACTGATAGTGAAGGATTTAAAAAATGTTATTGGTCCTATCATCAACATTATTTTGAATAAGAATAATTTTTTTATATTTATATGTGCAGAAAATTATTTAGGATGAATGCATGAAACCACAATAATCCAACTACATGGCCAATTGAACTAAGAGATAAATGGAATTCTACTTATCATTCAAAACTGAATTTAGGGAATTTGGGTGGGGGCTTATCTTCAAAGAATTCCATGAAATGGACACCTAGGGAAGATAGATTATTTCTAGACCAGCAATCTCTATATAAATATATGTATCTCTCATATATAATCCAATATGAGTGGTCAAAGATGTCGTATATGGGATCTTATATGTCAATCCATGGGTGAGATACCATTCCCCTCAAATTCAGCTAGCATGAAGCCAATATTTTGTTTCAAAGGAACTAGGACCAAAGGTATTTCTCATAGACAATATACCATGTGAGTATGCTTAGAATGAATTGTATGTTATCATCAACACTATTAATATTTATTTGACCTACTTCCATGGGCCTTTCCAATCTAGATTAACTAGTCTAGCAGTGTCTCCCATTTTTAAGGTAATAGCAAATAAAATAGTTCAAACTATTTTCAGTTATTTTAGTAAAACATTGGGATCATTACGTACAAGGAGTGAATGAATCAAAATAGACATCAACGTACAATTGACTAGTAATTTTTTGTCTTAAAAATGCACATCATTATGAAATCTGAACCTAAAGTTCTTCCTCATGAAATAAAACTAAAATTTAAGAATTATTTGTATATTAGTTGGTTTATTTCATATAAATGAGAAATGATTATTAAAAATTTGAAAATTAAATTATTTCGAGAGTAGTTAATATATAAGTATTGTTTTATAAACAAACACAAAAAGAGTTGTATTAGTTCAGGTATATACTTGAGCAATGCTAAATTGATAAATATGAAAATTAAATTCCCCAAGAGTATTTAATGAATCAAATTTATTATAAATATTTTATGTAAGTTGGTTAATTTTAATAATTAAATGGATCAGAAGGGGAGATAATGATATGAAATGTGGGTTAGTGGGGGAGTATAAAAATATTTGGACACCATATAATGAGGAAGGTGGCATGTGGATTTTGAGCCACTAATTTTAGTATGAATAATGGATGTTATGTATAAAATTCATTATTTCACACTCAACCAATTTGATATGGAATATAAAGTAGTTTTAATGGGTTCATCATAGTTGTCATTTTAAGAAAAATCATATGATCATTTTTAATCAAAATGAAATTTGAAATTGTTTTAGGGAAATCATATTTATAAATGTGGTCAATTGAGGGTCTATGTTGAGTGATAGAGTTAGTGTCAACAGAAATAAGATGATCAATAATTTTACTAAGAGTCATTAGAAAATTTTCATCCATATTGTGAATATGTATTTTTTTAACTAAAAACAAATAATAACAATTATATATTAATTTCCTTGATGAAAATCCATGGTTTATATTAGATAATTAAATGAATTGACATTAATGGTCCATGTTTATTTCTAGTACTGATAAGTTTTACATGTAAAATAATTAAGAATACAATGTTATGGGTTGATCAATTTAATTTGAAACATGAAGAATCTAACAAAATCAATTATTTTAACGATGACTATAAATTCTTGGTGACCAATAAAAAACTAACCGACCACCAAAAATCAAAATTTAAATTAAAATAATTATTTCTCATGAAAATCAAATGTATTCATGTTCAAACCCTTGAAGTGAAATGTTTCCTTCAAAATGATGTGAAATATTTTGTTATGCTAAGATACATTCTCACACGATTTGTTTCCTTGAATCTTGAGATATCTTATTCTCCCATTTCAAGTGCATAACCATTACACATGGCCACATTATTGTTAATTTCTTTCTTTGAATACCTTTACATAGGTCTTAATAGACTTTAATTTGTCTGTGTTATTCCATTATTTCTAATACTATACAATTTTATCTCATTGAATATAATGAATTCACCAAAGGATTAAAACTATCATTGTTAGTTCCCAGACCCAGATTTCAATGATGGTTCCCCAACCCCAGTTGATCATATGGCCTCATGCACAAATCCCCAAATACCAGAGGATGTGAACTAGCATCAATGACCTAGGTGTGTTTTTGGAGAGACTATGGCCTCATCACCAAAGTGTATCATAGTGTAATATCAATAACATACATGTAGAGGAAAAAAATCAATCCAATAGATAATAAATTATCATGAAAGGAGTGAATAATCATACTCAAAGGAATATCATGTATAAATGATACATGTCTTATGTATCTACAAAAATATCCAAAACAGGTATACATGGAATATTTACAATACATATAACAAATGTTATGGAAGTCCTAAAAGTGTTTTCTAGCATCACAAGCCTCAACACAGTCCCATGATCCCCTCATCCTAGGAAAAAATCAAGAACCTATAGTTGGTTTCTTAGCCTTATCCATACCATCAATCATATACAATATTTGGGTACCCAAAGGTGGCCCAAATAGGTTATGAGATATAATCATATTAAGAAACCACATATGTTCATATGATAACATGTTATTGAATACATAGTAGTCAATGTGTGGAGGAAGTAATACAATATTCAAGGAAGTTTCCAAAAGTAGAAATCCTATAAATTCCAGGCTATCATTTATAAAAATGTTTATTTAATCATTAATATTCATTTTAGTAAGTCTCAAGACCTGGAATAAATCCTACATTCCCCCAAGAAAATAAATGACCAAAAGTTCCCTAAAAGGCCATATTTAATGTGTAAGGTTAAGAACAATTACAAGATTGTGCTTTGGCTTAGAAGAAGAATCATATAACTTATTACATTATTTATTGTTTAAGAACCTAATCCTTTCCCTGGAACCCCTAATTTATAAACCACATTTCTCTATAAGTATTATATAAATCAACACCATATAATCCCATACAAGGAAAACTTCTCAATAAACCAGTTTTCACTCTATGTGTGGTATAACATCACAGCCAATTGAGTCCATCCTTGGTGGTCCACTAAGAAAGAAAATATTTCACACATGGCATAATAATTAAATTCCCTTTGTGTCCATCCTTAGAAAACCATAAGGGGTCTACGTGTCACTCAACATATAATAATCAAACCCTTAAGCATGCCCTTGGTTGTCCTCATGGGAGTCCAAGAATCACTTATGTTTAACAAGGTAAAAGCTAATAATGTCTATTAATGAAATTCTTATATGAATCCATGTGTCACCCAAGACATACATGAATTTAATCAACTCTATTTATACATTTCATGGTCAACACTGAGAAAATTCTAATGACATTAACCTAAAAAGGTAGTTAATGTCTTTATATAAGTTTAGATGGCTTAGTCTATAATTTACTAACATTTTAATTTCTTTATAAAATGAAATTATGGTTAAATAAGAAGTTTCATTTCATTGCCTCAGGACATATCATCCCTTACATTCTTCTATAAATTCCATTAAAATGGGTTTTATAACCCAATTATAATTCATTCCAATTATACTTGAAAATTCTAGATTAAAAATACTTTGAATAGTGATAAAGGGAACAAATCAATGAAGTCTAATCACATACCATAATGAAAGGTCCATTTAATTAAACAACACACCCAAAGGGGCCGTTCTAATTTGATAGTCATAAGACAATATTAATTCATTTATGGGCATCTTTAATTACATAGTCCATGACTAAATATAAAAGGATATAAATTGATTTCAAGGTGTCGCATGAGAATTTGATGCACAAAAAAATGAAATATATGAATAGTCTTGATTTAAATAAAATACATAATACCACCTACCATTGGTAAAAAATAGATAGCTCATCTGTTATTATCTCTTGATTCAACATAGATCACGAGAAAATATAAGAATAAATGAAGAACATAAAAATAGGATGTATTTGACTGCACCTAAATAGTTTATCTAATACCAAATAAAATGAGAAATGAAAAATTAGAATGTAGATCTTACTTAGATGGATCCAATGAGACATATGATTCTTGAGTCAGATCTCAGATCTAGAGTTTACAACAAATCCTACTTTATGTGTTAAAAGAATCTCTCAAGGAGGAGCTTATGTCCAGTAGAGAAGATTATAAATTTGGGTTTTTAATAGATTAAAGATGGTAATTTTGGTATAATCACCCAAATCACTAGGTCACGTAGTTTTGACACATTGTCTGCCAAACCGTGTGCCAACTATGCATGATCTCTTTTAAGAAAGGGACACACTACATAGTTTGTTAGCATAGTTTTACTAACCATGTAAAAACTCTGAAAACCCCCACTTTAAAAATAGCTGACATGGCCTCTTTTCCATGCACCCCAAATTACAGAATTTTTTTCTAACTGTGCGGCCTCTTAATATTATCCTCCCATTACTCACATTGTTTATTAAACATTGCATATTTCCAAAAATGGTTTGAAATAATCTTGAACCAAACCTATTTGACCACAAAGGTTGGTTTTTCGGCTCTGAACAAGCCCAAGACACACCTGATACCCCTATGACCACAAATTCCATTCATATTAGGAAATATTTAGATTTTAAAACTGAAAATTGATGGAATGTAATGCATCCATACCTCAAGGAAGAACTACATTCTTACAAAAATTCCCACATAATGTAATTTCTCCCCTAATTTTCCCTTACAAGGGTATTAATGCACAATATATGAATAACTCTAGCCATTATGCTCAGACATCATCCTCCCACTCAAAATTCACTTCTTATACATGGCCATGCTTCCATATCCCCCACACTAGAGGAAATAACTGACCTCATATAACCATTAGTCTATGATCTGAAATACGTATATAATTCTCCTAGAAGGATTTATCTAACTGTAACTCAACCTCCTCCTGACGAGAAGCATGAGATGTGTCTAAATAGTAACATCATAACTGAGATACATAGTAGATGTTGTGCATGGATTGATACCACCTAGGTAACTTTAACTAATAGTCTACCCACCTGACTCTCTCCATAATATTTAACAATCTAACAAATCATGGAATATGTTTACCCTTGTAAACACCCAAAATTCCTTTGGATTTTTTTTAAAATACATGGAAATTTTACAAGTCTGAAATTTTTGACGACGCATGATTCCAAGGCCCGGTGTGCCTGGAATCAATTTATGATGTTTTTTTCTGGTACGTTTAGTAAATGTACGTATGATATTGTATTACTTTTGAACCGGTGATCGGAATTGAAATCTAAGGGCACTATAGAACTCGCAGTGTCCGTGATTACTTAATGAGACCTTCACCGCAGTTACATTATAATGTGAGTGGATGTTAGATTTTGGGGGTTTTAATTAAGTTAAATAAAAATAATGGTTAGCTTAATTTATTACTTTGTGGTTAAAACCTCCAAGAGAGCTTAGTGGTGGGTCCCACCCACACATAACCTCCCTTGGGAGGATATTATTAGGTGGGGACCACACAAGCTTTAAACCCCCTAAACCCCCCATTTATGTGGGATGAAACCCTTAAAAATCCCTTGAGTTAATGAAGCCAAAATTCTATTCATTTAATTTTAAATTTCCACCCTCCCTCATAATTGAGCCAAACCACAAATTAGTTAATGAAATTAATTAATTAATTTGAAATCGTTTGATTTCTTTTGGCGAACAATTAAATATTGGGTTAGAATAACCCATTATTTTGGTTGGTTCTTTCTTTTTGGTTGGAGCTTCGAAGAACCCTTCGATAACATTATTCTCCCAACGAAGAACAACCCTCTCCAACGAAGGATGACAGACATCCATCTTCATCCTTCTTCAACCGAGTCAATAACGGGGAGCACTTCCACCCATGAAGTACGCCGATGACATCATCTCGACTCATCTTCCTCCCTCTGACATTGATGGAATGACTCATGCCTTCCGCGACTCTATCATTTAACACCGAACAAGAGGTAGGGGGTGTTGAGTAGTTATATTGTTCCTGTTCGACGTCGTTGAATGTTTGGATTGAGATGCACTGATTGATATTGCCATATTGAGGAGTGATCAGACTGAATGAACACGATTGACCCACCTCCTTGGTTCTTTCTAGTTTTATTGATGACCTTGCACTGGAGCAGTGATGGCCGGAGTCGGGCCGACCGTTATGAAATCCGGCGGCACAAGGCCGCAGGGTTGTCAGAAAGGCATGGCACTGTCGTGTTGTGTAAAGAAGCTGAGGGCCACGGCCAAACTGAGCCGCAGCGGAGGAGGCTTGGACCCATCACACTGCCCTGGGGAGGTGGCCTGCAACCAGTATGGGCCGCTGTGAGGTAGCAGGGGTGAGGCACCGTCACAGCGCACCAGTGGTGCCCAACCTGCTTGCCGATCAGCTAGCCTGATAGGTTGGGACCCCTCGGGCCCCGTGGGGAAACAGAACCGGAACATAGAGCCAGTTCTAATAAAGGAAATAGGGGTTGTAACCACCCTCCCTCCCCTGGACGTGGCCTGTCGGGCCCTGCGGCCAGCCTACCAGGCTGCGAGGCAAGCCTGCCGGGCCACACAACCAGCCCATCGGGCCCCACGGCCAGCCTGCTGGGCAGCGCCTTCGGGCCGTGTCGCCCCCACGGGCCGCACCTTCAGGTCAGGATTCCCCTTCATTCCGAGTCACCCCTTCAGTCTGGGTTAGACCCACAGACCGAGTCTGACCCCATTCTGGACTCGGGTCAGGTCGTGTTGGTCCCACTGGGTCGGACAGGACCCGGACCCGTTAGACCAATTACGCCTTTTCGTCTTTATATTAGGCTATGGGTGTCTGATCAACGAACCGTTTGTGGCGATGGAAATCATTGAATGAGATGGTACTTTTGGCATATCCTATTTTTGTTTTTGATACAGATGGGGTACTGTCGGGTTGGTTTGAATATAAAAAACAAACTGGGCCCCTGGAACGGAAATGCCAATACCTCACATACAGTTTTTCCGATTGACGCATCGTCTGTCATGTTGGGTTCCTTATGATGAGAAAAATCTCTGGGATACAACAACTAATGACATCATAATAGTTGATGTATCAACAGATGGCTAGAGGTGCAGACCCTTATGGAATCAAGTGTGCTGTTTACGGGAACCATATAGATGACTGTGGCGAGATTGGAACTAGATCCTCCGTGGGTTCGACAGTAAAGAGACTCGACATGGATCCTTAGTGGGTTCAACATTGATGAGATTGGACTTGGATCCTCTGTGGGTTCGATAGTGATGAGGCTAGACGTGGACCCTCTCTGAGTTCGATTATGACGTGACTGGACCTGGATCCTTCATGGGTTCTACAACGACGAGACTGGACCTGGATCCTCTGTTGGTTCGATAGTGACGACTTTTGTACCGAGATCCCATATAGGATCAACCGATACGATAGACTGATTTTTTAGGTTTCTACGGATATTAGCCATTCAACAGGGAAAAATGATTCAATGGCTACAAATAATAATCTCTTTCACTCTTTAAGTTTTGTATACCTGGTGTGAGCTGATTCATTACCTTCATGATTACCTCATGTATGAGATGTGTAATCTTGAAGACTTAGCTATATGTATGGGCATATTACTAAGTAAGGGTGGATGTTTCTTCATGGATGTTCCATTGTGGATATGTGGTGATAAAGTCCATGTCGCTTTCTTCTATGAGTTGTAACAATGGGATACACCTTGTGTTGTACTTTCTTTGTAGGGTGTTTCTACACTTGAGGAATGGAAAGTGATTGAGCTCATGAGTTGCAGCTGGTATGTGATTGTTAACTTAAGTGTATATATGGGCATATACAAATATATTTATGGTTGATACTTTTTGATTGTATATTGCTACTGTGTTTTATCCTTAGTGGATTCTGGGAGACCTTAGGGAGTCTCGGGGTCCCCTACTATGTATTGTTATACTCACCCCCGCACAGGTGTCACCCACAACTTGTTGTGTTCGGTGCAGACAAATATCAGCTGTGATCGAGGATGAGAGGGATAGACGGGAGGCTGCTCAGAGATGGACTAGATAAGACATACCTCATGGAAGAGTTGATCGAGATCTATACCTAACCTTTAGGTAGGATTTTCTGGTTGGCGATCCAGGAGCTGTTTTCACTTTTTTACTGGTAATTATACTTATTGTTAAATTGGGTTTGTATACTAGCCCACTTGATTTCAACACATGTTTATTTTCTATATTAGTAATTGTTTCTTTTACTGCTTTTGTCCAGTCTGTTTGTGTTACAGTTTTAAATTCAATGCATTCAATTTTTTTATAGGGAATTAACCTTTGGTGCTAGTCGCCAGCCCCTGGCCTATGGAAGGCGGGCTTGGGGTAGTCATGGAACATGCCCTGAGGATGAGTCATGACAAATAGGTATCATAGGATTCGGTTCTACCATAGAAATTAGACTCTATTTCATTTAATGGAAATAGTTTTAAGTGTTTTTTGTGTAGTTATCAGTTTAGGGAAACTGGTGTTGGTGTAGTGACCAACGTATTCATACATTAGGACTCTGACTTCTGATTTCTAACTCAGTGCATGAAAACACTGATTGCATGTGTGTTTCCTTTGAAATGTTTTTTTCATGAATACATTATGTCAGCTCACCAGGTATATTGGTTTGACTGTGGCACACCTGTTTCTTTTTAGGATATCTTCACATAGTCAGTTAGTGCGGGTTTAGAGTGTAGAGTGCTATGGTAGCCCACCGAGTGACGAGGCCTCGGTGCAGGGCCCCATCACAACGGAGGCACCAATGGTACCACTGACCTCTGGGATACCTTTGTTACTAGCCCCCACAAAATATGGTGAGCAATGCTTAATCATGTTTCATGGGTTCCTATAACAGAGGCCTCCGAGGTTTCATGGAGAGACCAATTTTCATACGGCTGGGTACTGGATGGAGTTTGTAGCTTGACTTTTTCACACAGATGGGACACCTGCTGACTTAATGGTGAACGTAGATGATAGTCACTTTCATGGATCAGTTGAGAGGTGGTGTAGCCTAATGATCCAGTTTTACGATGAGGCAACCCTCACCTGGGGAATCATCGAGATTCTTTTCAGGCAGGAGTTTGTACCAGCGACTCTATGCTCTGTATGTGCTCAGGAGCTACTGCTATTTCCTCAATGCATTCCAACAGTAGCTGAGTCATCTTTAGTAGGTAGTAGGAAGAAGAAACAGGGGAACAAGAAGGTTATATTTACATTTAGATGACCCCAAGATGTGGCAATGGGGGTGCGGGGCACTCGAGGCCAAGGGAGCTTTGAATGGAGAAGGGTCTGTTTTCCTGCATAGAATGGGGTCATAGAGCTTATGACTGTCTGACTCCATGCATGGTTGATCAGCAGGCAATAGAAGAGCCATCAAGACAGTGGAATTGGCCGGAACATGAGCATCAGCTGAGTAGAGGGCGTGGATGTGCAGCAGGACCTTCAGCGAATGGTGGTCAGAGTCATTGAGCACTACCACCACCACCCCTAGATAGTTCACCTCAACCTATGGGAGCAGGAGGACAAGAGCAGGACTAGCTCCCGACATAGAGTCCATTTTTCATGATGCTTATGGCTTCATAGATGTCATTGTTTATTGTTTATTTGTGTCTTTGTACTTTGAGCTGTAGTAATGAAAGACACTTGTCATTGTGACGTTTTTTCTTTCTTTTTTGTGTGGTTGATACTAAGAGGTTCCAGGTAAAACTGTGAACTTGACCCTCACATTAGAGATTCCTACTGGAGGAGACCCAGTGACCACACACTAATTCTGACATTGTGACTCAACCCTTGGAGGTGAGGGTAATGGTTGGATAACTTGTTAGTAGCATCGAGGCCTTACGACATCGTCCATGGCATGAAATAGTACCGTTAATGACAGGATTGACTGTATTAGGAAAAAGACATGGTTCATCTAGGGGATGAGGCCAGATTTACCTTTTTCGGAAAAGGGGAAGTCTTAGTAGCTCTTGTAAGATGTTGGTGAAGAAGGGTGTAATCGATTTCTTTATAATTGTCTTGTCTCATACATAGTTCGTTGAGCGAACAATTTACGGTTTACACTAATCTCAACAGTCTCGAGAGTGTCATTTCAATGAAGGGCTTGAACCTGAGAGAGTGGCGATGGCTTGAGTTCCTCTTGGACTATGACTTTGAGATTGTCTATACTTCTGGGAAGGGGAAAGTTGTAGCAGATTCTCTTAGAAAGAGATCAGGCATTCAGCTGCTAGGAGAGGCGATAGAGCTGCTGGGCGTGATGAAGATATCCTCTGTGGATCGGGATGGATCATCTTTTCTGTAGTCTCTTACAGTCAAACCTATACTTCTTCAAAGAGTCAGGGAGGTGCTATGTGGGTATGTGTACTGCGAGTCTCTACATACACAGATATCCACAGGGCAGACACCTGATGGATTTTCTATAGGTGGGGAACACTTCATTCTCTTCAGAGGATTTACTATTGTACTAGTAGCACTTCAGGAGGAAGTGTTGAGGGAGTTCCACACATCTCCTCTTGCGGTGCATCCAGGTGTGGCAAAGATGTTTCATGACCTCCAAAGACAACACTGGTGGCTAGGTATGAAGAAGGTAGTACCAGAGTTTGTCTCTCGAAGCCTCACTTGCCAGCAAGTGAAGGTAGAGCTCTGGTTCCTGCAGGCTTGGATCAGCCCTTAGAAGTCACAGAGTGTAAGTGGGATGGGATATCCATGGATTTTGTGATGGGACATCCATGTACATCCAGAGGACATTACTCTATCTGGGTGATTGTCGATAGAATCACCATGTCGGACCACTTCCTACCGATCAGAGAGAAGGGTTCAGTAGAGATTGTGGGACACCTCTATGTGTGGGAGATCGTACGACATAATGGTGTTCCATCAATGATCGTTTTTGATCGAGATACTAATTTCACATTCCAGCTATGGAAGGGGTTATAGGAGTCTTTTGGGACACAACTTTTCTTTAGAACCGCCTTCCATCCTCAGATGGATGGTAAGACTGAGAGGACCATTCAGACACTCGAGGACATGCTCCATGCATGCGTCCTCGACTTCGGTTGCAGCTAGGAGGATCATTTACCCTTTGTAGAATATGTGTATAACAACAGCTACCACTCCACCATCGTGATGGAACCTTTTGAGGCACTCTAGGACCGACCTTGCAGGTCGCCTCTATGCTGGACTGATCCTGGGGATTCAGCACGTATGGTACTAGAGATAGTGCAGACTAAGACGGAAAAGGTGCATATCATCTAGGAGCAGATGAAGACTACATAGGGTAGGCAGAAGTCCTATACTGATTAGAGATAGAGACCTATAGAGTTTTAGGATGGCGACCACGTCTTTCTATGGGTCTCACATTGATGAGGTCTATAGAGATATGACAATGGTGGCAAGTTGTCTCCACAATACATCAGACCATTCCAGGTCCTCTGCAGAGAAGGTGGGGTGGCATACCGCTTAGCTCTTCTACCTCAGTTGCACCGAGTGCACGACGACTTCCATGTATCTCTGCTAAGGAGATATATACACGACCCTTACAACATCATCGAACATAGAGATATGTACATCGATGATGGGGCAACATTCACGGAGGTTCTAGTGGAGATTGAGGATCAATGGGAGTGGGTCCATCATGGATGGTCGATAATTTTAGTGCGCGTTCGTTGGCAGCACGGGAACCTCTATAAGAGTACATGGGCATAGGAGGCTTAGATGCGTTCTCAGTACCCCCATTTGTTCCCTCAGATTGAGTTGCAGCTTACGAGGACATAAAGCCATGAGGTGGGGAGAATGTAAAGACTCGAAATTATTATGGATTTTTTAAAATACATGGGAATTTTACATGTCTACAGTTTCTGAAGGCACATGATTACGAGGCCCAGTGTACTCGGAATCAATTTCTGAAGTTTTGTTCGGGTACCTTTAGTAAACATATGTACGTGATTTTATAACATTTGAACTGGTGCTCATAATTTAAATCTGAGGGCACCGTTGAACACGTAGTGTTAGTGATTTCTTAGTGAGACCTTCACCGTAGTTGCATTCTAACAAGAGTGGAAGTTAGATATTGGGGGTTTTTAATTAAGTTAAATAAAAATAAGGGTTAAATTATTTTTATTCTTTGGCGGTTAAAACCTCCAAGGGGAGGTTTGTGGTGGGGCCCACCTTCACATAACCTCCCCTGGGGGATATTATTATGTGGGTCCCACACAAGCATCCATCCCCTTAAACCCCCAATATATGTGGGATGAAACCCTTAAACATCCCTTGAGTTAATGAAGACAACCCTCTATTCATTTAATTGTAACATTCCACCTTCCCTCATAAGTGAGCCAAACCACAAATTAATTAATGACAATAACTAATTAATTTGAAATTGTTTGAACTCTTTTTTCCAAAAATTAAATAATGGGTTATATTAACCCGTTATTTTGGTTAGAACATTCTTTTTGGGTGGAGCTTTGGAGAACCCTTGGAGAACTTTATTCTCCCAATGAAGAATTCCATTCTCTAATGAAGGAAGAAAGACATCCATCTTCTTCCTTCTTCAATGGGGGCAAGAAAGGGGAGCACCGCCGCCCACGATGTATGCCGATGATGTCATCTCGACTCATATTCTCTGAGCTCTTCCTCCCCCGACATTCATGGAAGGACTCCCACCTTCTGCGACTCCGTCATCGGTCACCGAACTCAATGTAGTGGGTTTTGAGTAGTTATATTTTTCCCATTCAACGTCGTTGAATGCTTGATTTGAGATATTCCGATTGATAATGTAATATCCCATTATGTTCTTAGGTAATTTTTGATGTTTCTAAGTACCTTTTTTTGGAGTAAAGCCTTGGGTTGCGTTTGGGTGCACTTTTAAAGAAACAATAGAGGACAGTGTGTTGTGCACAGTTTGCGCACGGTTTGTCAAACCGTGCGACCAAACTGTGCTAGCCTTGAAACCTGGATAGAAACTTCCACACGAGCAGCACACAGTTTGTCTAACCGTACGGCCAAGCCCTGCGAGAAGTATGGCCGAGGCAGTATCTCATGCACGTTTAGCGGATGGTTTGTTAAACCATGTGGCCAAACTGTGCAGTCACATAAAACAAGATACATAAATTGTGGATCTTGGTCGTTTTGCCTCTAAAAGCTTTGTTTTTCCTCTTAAGTGGCCCTAACTCGGGATTTTTCTTCTCCAAGGGTCATAGAAGGTCCACACATTGTTCCGGAGGAGATACAAAGGCTCCTCTTGGGGAATCTAAGTGGGATTCTCAAGGTATATGATCGTTCTTCTTCTTTCTTGGTCGGTTTCTTTGATCTACTTAGATCTACTTCCCCACTTCATTTGATTTCAAATATCTACGCCTGTAATGGGCAGTTCTAAGTGTGTAGATGCTAAAATGATGAGTTTTGGTCTTGGTCTTGTTAGGGTATGTGATCTAGGATGGGTTTTTGGAGAATCAACCGGGATTTTGGAGTGTTCTTCAACCGTTGTGGTTTTGGTCAAAACCATCGAGTTAGGTGATTCCGTTATGTTTAGCCAAATTGATTATCCTTGTATTGCATGATTTATTTCAATTGATGATTTAAATTCAATTGCTCAAATTTTCTTTCAATTAAGTTGACAAAAACTCAATTCTATTTAATTGAGAAATTTGAAGTGGTTTTGGCATAGAAATTTGAGAAAACCCCAATTCCATTGAATTGGGTGTGTTTATGGAAAATTGGTCGATTTAAATTGTTTAATTTATATTTTGGATTTGATGGAAATGATTTCAAATAAAATGTTGAATTAAATTGTGGGAATGAAATGTGTAATGATGGAATTGGTTTTGAATGGATTTAAAACTTTTGAAAATAGTTTAAAATGTGTTTATAAAACCCATTGGTTTTATCTTTTGAAAAGGCATGTTTTTGAATAAAACCTATTATGGATTTAAATGGAATGATGTTGGCACTTTTGAAATGGATGAATGGGATTGATCTTATTTTAATAATTCTTAAAATTGTTTTACCATCATGTAAGAGCACATGCAAGCCTTAGGTAGTTAGTGAGTTATTTGGATACACACTACGCTACGACAACGTCCTAAAAATTACATGCGATGGGTTGGTGATGAGTCTCCTTTGGCCATTGTCATAGGGACGTGTGTATACACATCTTGCTGAGTTCAAATAGAGAGTGTGAAATCCTGTAACCAGCAAGAACTATTTTATTTTTTGGTAGATTCCTATGTTTCTCACTTGTTTGTTAACATTTTGAAATATGAATGTATGCCAATGAATTTGAACTACCTTTCATGTCTGCTGAATTTATATAAACTATTTTATATAAATCTTTTTTCTTAAGCCATTGTTTTATAAATATTCCATCATTGTAATACTATTACTTAAAGTAATTTTCTATCATTTGAAATTGTGCATCATGTTTTGCTAAAATAAGCTTTTTAGTTTCCAAAGCAGTTTATCTGAAATAATGGAATGCCCATCTTTGGATAATCTATTATTGGCATCTGTTATGGAAAATTTTGTGGTATCCTTCTAGGCTTAGGCTCACACCCTACATTCACCTTCGTGTGTTTTTATACTTTCTTCTTTAATGATCGAGAAAAGGGAAGGGACCTCTTGGAGGTGGATCTAGTTGTTGATCTCTGGACTTGGTTAGTGGTGTCCTTTGGGACTTGGGACTATTTTCCCTTTTTGTACTTGGGTTGTTGTACTTTGAATTTTGCGCCTTTTTTTATTTTGGTACATTACTCCCAGTGGAGTTTCTTTTCTTATGAATACTATTTTGTTTTACTCTTTCTTCCACGTCCTTGTAGAAAATTCATTCCAACTTGTATGTTATACGATGGAAAGTGCTAGTCACCGACCTGTGGGGATCGGGAACGCACTTCGGGCTATGTCAGGGCTGGCTCAGTTATTGGGTTACCAGGGTACCCGGGCTAGTTCATGATTAATTGGTATCAAATAGAGGTTAAGTATATTGCCTTGATGACAGTATGAATTTGAGTATTCTTGTCTGGAATTAGGAGGTAGTTGTGATTGAGTGCCTGGCCACCTCTCACCAAAATGAACCTTAAGTCACCAGGGTTGGATAGGGAAATATGACTTGTGGATTAGTTCTAGTATTTTCCCTGTTTTTATTTTGATAAAGTGGAATCCAAATCTTGTTATCCCTTCTTTTAAAAATAGTTTTCCTTGAAACTCGGTTTGGGTGTTAATATTTTTCTTTTTATGTTGTGTTGCAACATTTCTCTGAGAAGACGTGAGAATAGGATTCATGGAGAGGATGCTGCTGAATCACATCAAGAGAATCCTATTTTGGATCCAGGTCTGGTAGAGGTGATTGTTCGCACTATCCAATATCTAGGATAGTCACCACCTCTAGTTAATGTTTAGGCTCCAGCTATAGATCCTCATAGTGATATTCTCTGAAGTCATTCCCAAGAGTTCCTACACCAGAAGCCACCAGTCTTGAAAGGATCCAATAATCCTCTACATGATGAGGAAAGGTTGAGCAAGATTGAATGTTTGTTTGGTTTTTTGGAGACATTGAATGAGATCAAGGTGAAGTGTGCCACCATTGTGCTGGAGGGACCATGTAGGAGATGGTGGGACATGATGGTGACTTCTAGGAAACATGAGGGTTTGGAGTAGATAGAATTTAGTGTTCTTTTAACTAATCAGTTCTATCCAGAATCAATGGTGTTGGCTAAGGCTGTGGAGTTTTTCAAATATGGGATGTGTAATTGGAAAAAATACATAGAACTATAGGCAGTGGATGATAGTGAGTGCATATTCATAGTGGTGGCATGCATCAGGAAGTCAAGATTCGAGTCAGTTGCATGTGATCAAGCTAACATATTCATAGAAAGTTGGAGATCCATATATTGTTATAGGTACATCATAAGCATTGTGATAACGGTTTTATATGATCTATAGGGGTCTACGATGCGTGTATGTGATATATGTGGGATGATTTTTCATCAGGTATCAAGTGGGAATCAGGATGATGGTTGGTGGTTACATAGATATTTAGTGTGTTTGGGATATATGGGTGGGATGCCATCTTCATGTCAGGTAAATTGGATGCAGTGAGACTAGGTAGGTAATTCTTATGGAAGGGAGTACCCATAAAGGAGTTGGTATTTTGAGTTAGTTAACTATGTTATAATGATTATTTGGGAATGATATGGATTCATTCAAAATCATCATAATATTATTGGAATTGGAGAGCAGGAGGCTCAGTTTATAGAAAAGTCTTAGTCAGCAAGTGGTTAGGAAAGCATGGAGATGAACTATCTTATAGTGGGGAAGTTGTAAGGTCTATAGTATTTTGAATATTGGATTAGGTTGGGTCTTGGATCGACCAGGTGACTATAGACCCCATAGAGGTGTTTGGAGTGTCAGTATAGTAATGGTAAGGATCCTACAGAGTTGTTCCTGGATCAAGAGCATAATCATTATAAATGTTTTCCTAAGTGTAATAACATCGATTTTCAGTTAGAAATGTTATAAGAGAGGTATAGAATTCCTAAAAATAAATTTTTACAGTTTTAGGGTTTATGGGTATTGTGGTATACTTTCATATATTATTAAAAGAAAACATTCTTTATAAGATATTTCTAGTAAGTTAATTATTCTAGAATACCTATTCTTTGTAAGGTATTAGAGTAAGACAATTATAGTATGATATTTCATGTAAGATATTTATTTATGGAATTATTTTTCCTATTTTGATATTACATGTAAGATATTTATAAGTTGATATTGCTAAAAATATATTTGTTCAAGAATCAATATTTCTAGTATGATATTTCAAGTGAGAAATTTCTGTTATAAAAATTGTTCTGGATTCCCATTTCCTAGTAAGATATTTCTAGTAAGATATTTATATTATGAAATTTCAAGAAATATATATTTTTGGAATAATTATTCCTATTAAGATGTTTATATTATGAGTTTTCAGAAAAATGGCTATGTTTGGAATCTAGTAAGATATTTTTGGACATAGAATGATATTTTCCAATGCTTAATTTTAGCATAGATGAATTTTTTTTAAAAAACATCCATATATAGAATAAATTATTAACAATGATTATTTAATGGATTTGAAGGGTTGATCTATGACATTTACATGGGGAAATAATCCAGAATAAGGATTTCACCACTCTCTTCATCTACAAGTGACATCACCTCTTCTTATGGTTGGAATTATATGTTGTCTAAATTACGGTGGATCTACAGGTAAGGTAAAAAAATCAATTAAAAAATCTCTAGATTTCTCTCTACATATTTTTTCTCTCTCTAGAAAATTCTAATTTCATTGATTTTGTCTGATTTTTATGAATATTTCTATTAAATTTGAATCAAATAGAGCTACTTGGTGAGTGGATCTTTCAAACATTAAGAAGGTGGTCCCTATATATTTCATATTCATATATTTGTTATTACTAAAATTATAATTTCATTATCATCAGAACTCTTTCTAAGGTAAAAGTGAGAAACCACATATTTTAACCCAGAAAAACACTAAATGAAGACACAATATAGTTGAAGGAATGTTTAAGTTGACTGGAAGCATTCTACCTAAACAATTTCCAGGATATATAAGATACATTTGTGTCTAGATATTCTATTAAATGGTATTCCAAGTGATACACCAAATAGTCCCATCTTTTCATGTATTCTTCTTTTTTTATCCTCCCCTGCTTGAATCCTCATATAAATATACAGTCTTTCTTGTCAATATAAGAACATTGCTCACTAGTAGTTTCCACATGAAGCAATCTTCCAAAAAAAAATTTGTATCAACATGTGTGTCACCAATATACATAAAATACTCCACAATTTCTTCACCCAAATTGACGATAATATCTAGATAATACTTCAAACCCATAATTTTCTCTCATTGATCTCCATTAATAACCACATTGAGAGGATCATCTCCAAATGGTAGAGCCTCCTCTTAATCAGGGGAACCATAAACCTATGGATCATCTTCCATCACCTTATATGTGGAACGTCTAGAATATTTTTTCTCCATTGTTAAGGTCAAATATGAATAATCATTGTATCTCTTCTTATTGCTTCTAGGTCCTTTCCTAATCTTTTTATTAAGATGATATTCACTTTAGATATCATCCACACTATCTCTTGAGTGTTAACTGGAGGGATCCTCACTACATTCATCTCTGAGGCCTCCCTTCTCCTCATTTGGGTTCTTTGGTTATGTTGCTTCACTATCATGGTCCATACTAACAAATTCTATACCTTCATAGATGTTATTGACCTTTATATAAAAAGATTCCCTTCTCATACATATCCCCCATACTGCATTTATTCCACTACAATCCTCGTAGGCTCCTAGGATACCCGTCTTCCTAGGAAACCATGTTGTGAAATTACTACATCAATATAGGATTCTTTGATGGGGATTTTTTCACCTCCCTCTTTACCCACATTAGATTACAGTTCATGATTTATGCCACTATGAGATCTATCATCCCCACCTTGGGAGCCCTCAATTGATTTTATGGGTGAAGAAGCCCCTACATAAGTCACACAAACACTTCCTTTCCGAAAATACCAGGATGAATAAGTGTACAAAAAATAGGATCACATAGGTCCTTTCTGAATCACCTAATGAAATCCTTGACCAATGGATTTCCCCCCTGAGACTCGCATTGAACAACTTTTGCATTGCCAGGGTCAATATAAATATCCAACTGGCTCTGCCCCATATTCCTTTCACCAAAAACATACTTGAAGGCCTTGTCATTAAATCCTGAAAATTCAACCATTTTTATCATGGTACTTGGTCCCTCGCCTATAAGAAGGTGTGGGGAAACAAAATTTCATACAAGAGGAATATAAATCATCCCATGATTCAAAACACACAACCTTCTCACATCAAAATTATTCCCCCATTGTAATCTAAATTAACTCTATACGCAATCCTGAGAAATCAACTTCCACATAGATACGAGGAAAAATCGGTTGATAAATTGACATTATTCTACTATGGGAGAATAAATATCTACCAACGTGATTTTTAGGCATGCGTATAGTAACCCTATTTTTAAATGGTAAAAGAATTTTAGGGAAACTAACAGAAACCATCACTATTTGAAAGTCTCACCACATATTAATGTCATATGAACATTAGAATAGATTGAACCTAATGTAATTGCAGCTACGAGGGAACTAGAACAAGCCCTGACTAGGTCTTCCTCTAAAGAAAACCGAATCATGAATTGACTTTTTCAAGAAAACCTACATTTTGATGGTCCTAAAATTCCCAAGACTCGTATATTAACCTATTTAAAGAGTACACAAAATGGAGAATCTACATAAAATGATCAATGAAGTTGAGATTATAAAGATCAGGACCACAAAGAACTCTGATGAAGATATTGTATGATGTGGAAATCCATTATAAAGATTTAGTACCTTGAGGTTAAGTCATATTTGAGGGAAATATGGAACACAATTGGGGTTGGAGAAATGGGATAAGGAGTGAGTACCACCCTCAAAGGATGGTGTAGGTCCCTCTATAATGACCCAGATTTTTCATGAATTTTTTTAATTATATAGAATTATTTCAAGATAGAAAAATCTGCCAGAACGGGATTCTGAGGCACGGAGTGCCTAGAATGATCCATCAATGATTTAATAATATTTAAATAGAATTTGTGGGTGTTTTCCTTAAAAAGTAGTATAACTCTTAAATGGGTGTCGTGATTATAAATATGATGGAACCGTGGCATTTAGAAAGGAGGGTTTACCCAAGGCACGCCTTAGGTTTAGTTAGCACAGGCCTCCTTTGAGAAAACCCAAAAAAGGAATAACTATAAATAAAATATTTAAATAAATTTAAATTATTCCTCAAATGTTTATAACTCATGAACAGTGACATAGATTAAAAATCTTAGACAACTACTTAGCTCGTGAGGGTATGCTTTCTATAGGTAGATACAAACATTTCTTGGTGCGGACCAACAATGGAAGAGAGTTTTTGGTCGTAAATAAATTAATTTTGTAACATTATTTTATTGTTGAAATCCATAACCTCTAAATAGTAACTCGGATAAAAAATCCAAGAGTATCGTTTAGTTTTTTGGAGGGTGTTTCCCTTAGACAGAGCCTAAACATGACCATTGTGGGTCAAGGGTGACCATAATTAATTTCTGAACTAAATTTAAGATACGTTCAGTAAACATGTGGGCTGTGATTTCTATCTTTTGAACCAGTGCTCTGATTAATAATTGGAGGGCACCGTTGAACTCACAGCACTGAGATTATATTATGAGAGGCTTATATTTGACTGCAGTAGGTAATGTGAATTACATTATTTTGGGACTTTTTAAAAGAATAAACAAAATAACCGTGTTATTTTGTTTCCATTATTTTTCCTCTAATGGACAAGCGGTAACGTGGAACCAATGACGTGTCAAGGAAATAAATTCATAACCTTTCAATCCTAAGTAATATCATAGTTGTGGATTTAGAAAGGTTCCTAATTTATGAGCCCCCATTAATTCCATGAAAATTGCTCACCCTCCCCCTCTCCTATTTATACGGAGCTTGGAGAGAGGTAGCGGACTGCTTCACCATGCAACGAAGTGCATGAAAACAGCTGAGATGCCAAACCCTAGGAGGATGGAGCTAGTACTGGATAGTTTTAATGAAAGTCACTGAAACCCCAAACCGTAGATCGATGATCGAGCGATGCCGTTGGAGGCCAGTTGGATGGGACGACGAACACCAACCCACCTCCTCAAACATGGGAGTTTCTCCAACGTTCCTAAGGTATGGGTTATCTTATTTAAAATTCCCAAATATTGTTGAAACCTTTAATCCTACCTCATAATTACAAGCTAACATGGAGGGTGCGGGCCTAACATACCCAGCCCGAACCCTCCACTATCTTGCTACCCATTCATTCTCTATGAATTACAATCGGCATAACGGCACCGATCGACTACGGTAGAGGCGGAACACCGTCACATGAAACAAGAGTAGGTCGTGTCACTAAGATGTGGTGGTTAGTGGATTGGACGGCACCCACCGGCTGCAGAGGATGTGCAGTGTGCCGTCGCGCACTACTGATGAGCAAGGGATTGCAGGTCATCTCTCGTGACTGTTGGAGGAGGTGGATGGCACATCGGCCGGCAGCCAAAGTGAAGGGTGGTGTGACAAGAACACTACTGGTGAGCAAGGGGATGTAGCCGAACTGATATAGGAAGAACATGTTACCGCGGGCCGGACTGGTGGGTTGCGCCACCTGGTGGGCCACGCCCTTGCAGGCCAAACCCATCACAGCCTTTCCCTACCTGGTCAGACCGATACTGGGTTGGGGTGACCCAAACATAGTCGAGCCGGGCTGGATCGGACCCGGTCCAACAAGAGTCAGAAACACATAATGGGTTATATCATGAGAACTGGTTATTCGTTTGACGAACCATCTATGTCATTGAGACATTTAAAGAGAGATAGTTCTTTTAGTATACTCCACGTGTGTTTTGGATATAGTGGGGTATGTCTAGGTTGGATCAAACTTGAATCCAACCAGGCCTCAAAAACTAAAACAATTATAACTCATAGAAACGGTGTCTGATTGAGGAAACTTCTATTGTGTTGGAACACTTACGACATGGTGGTCCATTAGGTTACTCCTTTGTGGAGATTAGTGGTGGTCTAAGTCTGGCCGATATCTCAAGGGAAAGATTCTATGGAACTCGAGTGCACCGAGTGCGAGAAATCATGTGGCTGGTTGTAACATGAAGAAAGATCATTGATCCTATGTGGGTCAGCACCTATCAATCATGTTAGGGTCATCATATATCAGATCCTATGTGGGTCATCACACATTGATCATGTGTGGGTCAGAACATACCGATCCTACGTGCGTCCGATCCTATTTGGGTCAGTGCTCAACGATCCTATGTGGTTCAGTTCATACTGATCCTATGTCGGTCAGATCCTCTATGGGTGAGCGGGGGTTTGTTCCTATCGATCCTATGAGGCTCAGAAGCAGTGAATCTTAATATAAAAAGATGATATATCCTATGAATAGTCATTTTTACTTCTGTACTTAAGTTAAAACTGATTATGAGATGAGACTTATAACTTTGTGGTGTTTTCTATGTGGTACTTCTATTTTTTCGATGTTACCTATATAGTAATTCTATCGTTGTGGTGTTATCTATGTTGTACTTCTACCTTTTTGGTGTTCACATCTTGGTATTACTTGTGCGGTACTTACATATTTGTGGTGTTACCTGTGTGTTACTTCTACCTTTGTGGTGTTAACTTCGTGGGGTTACCTGTGTGGTACATCTATCTTTGTGGTGTTACCTGTGTATTACTTCTAACTTCATGGTGTTACATGTGTGGTACTTCTACCATCGTGGTGTTAACATCATGGTTTACATGTCTGGTACTTTTATCTTCTTGGTGTTACCTCTGTGGTACTTCTACCTTCGTGTTGTTTCATGTGTGGTACTTCTATCATTGTGGTGTTACGTGTGGGGTACTTTTATCTTCGTGGAGTTACCTGTGTGGTACTTCTACATTCATGGTGTTAACATTGTGGTGTAACTTATGTGGTATGCCTATCTTTTTGGTGTTAACTATGTGGTACTTCTACCATTTTTTATTACCTTTGTGGAAATATTCTCTTATGTTTGGGATGTGTATACCTTGAAAACATAGGTATATGTATGGGCATATAACTAATTAGAGTTGATATCTATCGCTTCATGCTTAAGACAGTGGTCTTGATTTGGGGTTTTTACATTATCGTTTTACTTTTTGGAACTCTGGGAGACCTACAGGGGTCTTAGGGTCCCTACTGAGTATTGTTATACTCACCCTGCACAAGCTATGTCTGCACCATATTGTGTCTTGTGTAGACGACATACATCATTGATCGAGGGTGAGGGAGTGAGGACCATACGGTTCCCGGAGGTGGACAATTTGGCGTGACATGACTTGGGGACTAATTTCCGTGAGATGTACCAACCCTTTAGGTAGGATCCTCAGTTGGTTATACAAGAGTTGTTTTTTACTTTTTATTTATACATGTACTTTTCAGTTGGGATAGTATTCCAACCCCTTTAATTCCATCACTCCTTTTATGAGAGTAGTTTACTTTATGGTTGAATCATGTTTCATACTAGTCTGTGTGATTTTATAGATTTAATGTAAATGCCTTCCTGTTGTAGGGATATGCTTTTCCAGTGCTAGTCAGTAGCCCCTGGCCTATGACAGGTGAGATTGTGGTAGTCACGATACGGGCCCCCGGGGACGGGTCATGAAAAAGTGGTATCATAGGTGTCAGATCTACAGATGAAATAGAACTCTGATCATTTCTATGTGGCAATAGTGTTAAGTGATAAAAGTTCAGTTTTCTGTTTGGGGAATCCAGTGTTGGTATGGCAGCCGACTTATCCATACACTAGGGCCCTAAATTCTGATATCTGACTCAGTGCACGGAACCACTGATTACATGTGTTTTTGAAAAGTCATTCTGGTGATATCTTTCATTCAGCTCACCAGTTATAAATTATAGACCATTGCACACTTGTTCTCTTAGGATGTCACCACATAGACAGCCATCCTGGATTCCCAAGATAGTACATGATGACGGCCCACATAGCTATGATGCTCTAGTGCAGGGCCCTCTTACTGTGTTGGCACCTTCAGGTGGTGTACCAGTAGCACCACCACCCATTGGGTAGTAGTTACCAACAACCACACTAGAGGATGGTGCACGCTGACTGAGGACATTTCAAAAATTCCAACGATAGAGGCCGCCAAGGTTTCGAAGAAAGACAAATCCCAAGGTAGCTGAGGACTGACTAGAGGGTGTGGATAGAGTTTTCGGTCTAGAAGGGACACCAGCAGATCATATGGTGATATGAGATGCTATTAATTAAAAGTGTGTGACCATGAGGATGGTCTACAAGGTGATGAGTCCTTGATATGTAGACCATTTCCCGAGATGGTACATTTAGATAGTGTTCCAGCTCTATTATTTCCCGTTGGTAAACAGTTACAACCGGCAATACCGATAGAGGACACATGTTGGCTTAGTGCCTTAAATGTGTTTCAACATTAGATACCCCTCAGGTTCTGGGGTGGTCCTGACTCATAGGATACTAAATACTAGTTTGATGATGTGGCCCAGTTTCCATCTATTTAGGGCATCATTCGATCAGATGGTGGTCATGGTAGAGACCCTTCTACATCGCTCATCAGGATGATGACAGGGTTTAAATTACCCTAATCTTACAAAGTGGTCACTTTTTGTGGATAGGATTTAGAACCTAACTTAAATAAGGGGTTCTCATTCCATAAAAAGCTAAGGGGTGAGTGTTACCTAGATCTTCTACAGCTTTGGTGGGACGAAATGTCGGTAACTTAGTATTCATTTATCCGTACAGACCATCCTAGTTTCTCAAGGAATAAAATACATCAGTGCTTTAGGGCTCGGACCTCTGAGCGGGGTGTGTTTAGGGACATATGAGCCAACATTATTTTTATATGCATTCCTACTTATGTTAGGGTAATAGAGATAACCTTTTTGGAATAATTTTCTTTTTCTGAGAGGATATAACCAGTGAATGTTAGATGTGGGAACATAGGAAAGTGATGCCAATGTTATAGAATTGGATGCCTAAAACTTTTCGAGAAGAGGAAATGATAGGGGCAGAATAATCTTCTAGGCAACAGATGTGGAAGTGGAGCTAGGTGAGTATCATGCAGTGGTATAAATTTCAACATGTTACCACCACCACCCCAATGTGGTCCTCACCAGTATCAGGGTGCTGGAGGTCAGGGGAAGGGAGTAGCTGAATGAGGTCTAGGAGGGTGACCCAAGGGCCTTCAAAATTATTCAAGGAATCGTCTGTGTCTACTACTAGCTTCCGTATTAATAGACATAGGTAATAATAATTCCTTCTATCCAAGAATCATTTTCAAGACCTATATTTTCCAGTTAAACAATTTACATGATCCTTACATTTGGAGATACCTAAGGGAGGATACTCGATAATCACACTTATGCTGATGATTTTATCTGACCCATGAGGTGAGAGTGTCGGTTGGAACCTCTTGGTGGAAGTGTTGGGGCCTTACGATGTTGTTTGGCTATGGACTAGTTCCACATTTTATACTCAGATTGACTATTTTAGGAAAAATGGTTGTGGATTATCTACAATGTTGGAATGCAGTTTTTATTGTTCGGCGAAAAAAGAAACCAAGGGAGGATAGGGTAAACATATGCATAGAAGGGTGCAGCCGATCACTCTTGAGTCGGCCAACCATACCCTAATGATATCAGTAGTTTTGAGTTTTTAGTTCCCAAAAGGAGTGGAAGAATGTGGGGACATCTTTTCAAAATGTGTTTCCAGTTTACCTCCCTGAAAGGAGAGGGACTTCTTCTTTGGATTGGTACTACTTGAGATTTTTACCTGACTTCTCGAGGGTAGCAGAACCCTTGTAAGCTTTAATGTAGAAGGGGGATCCCATCATGTTGATGATGAAGTGTTATAATAGCTTTAAGTTGTTGAGATAGTGATGATGGCTAGAGTTCCTTCAGTACTATAACCATGAGAAAATCTATACTCTTGGGAAGGGGATTGAGGAAGGAGACACACATAGCAGGAGGTCTAGTCCATAGCTACTAAGTGAGATGTCATACCTTCTAGTCGCGCTGTGGATATCCTTCATGGATAAATATGGAGTAGCTTACCTCCAGTCTATGACTATCACTCCCTCAATTCATCAACATTTTTGGGAGGCGCAGCTTGGGACGTTGATTGTGAGGCCCAATGTGATCAGATATCCTTAGGATGGACTCATAAAGGATTTTCAGAAGGTGGGGAGAATTTCATTCTCTTCATAGGATACACCATGGTACTAGTGACACTTCAGGAGAAGGTGTTGAAGGATTTCAATACATCCCCTTTAACAGTACATCTTGGAGTGGTGAAGATGTACTAGGACCTCCTATGTTAGTACCGATGGCCAAGGATGAAGGAAGCAGTGGTAGAGTATGTATCACAATGACCCACTAGTCAGCAAGTGAAGACTGCACAGATCCAGAAGAAGTATTATGCTTATAGGAGGCGATGAACTTTGGAGTTCAAGGAGGGAGACCATGTCTTCTTACGGGTCTCACCTCATCGAGGTTAAATAAGATTTGGCCAAGGCGGCATGTTATCACCGTGGTTTATCTGACCATTTTTAATAAATTGGGGGATTTGGGAGGTGGATTACCTCTTGGCACTTCCACCGCATTTGGGGAGGTTGCATGACATCTTACATGTATTCCAGTTGTGGATATACGTCCCTGGCCCATCTCACATCATCGACCTCAGCGAGATAGACTTTGATGATGGACCGACATTTACAGAGGTTCCAGTAGAGATTGAGGATCAACAAGGGAGAGTCCTTTGTGGGAAGTCGATACCTCTAGTGCACATTCTGAATAAGCACGATAACCTCTAAGAGAGAAATTGGGAGTCAGATACTTAGATTTGTGCTTTGTACCCCCATTTTTTTCTTAGACTATGTTGTGGCATTCAGGGATGAAGATCCCTATGGTTGGGAGAATGTAAAAATGTATATTTTCCATGTAATTTTTTTTTATTATATGTAATTATTTTGAGATAGACAAATATAACAGAATGTGATTCCGAGTCCTTGAGTTCCCAGAATGATCTATCAATGTTTTATTAAACATTAAATAGTGTGCGGGAGAGTTTTTCATGAAAAGGTTGAATGACAATTAAACGGGTGCCTGGATCAGAAATCTGAGGGCGCTGTTGTGTATAAGATGACGACAATACCCTAGGCGCGACATAATTTTATTCAGCGCGGGCCCCCTATGAGAAATCTCGAAATGGCATAACAATAAATAAAATAATTAAATAACGTTATATTATTTTTCAAATGATTTTAACTCATGAATGGTGACTCAGATTAAAAATATGAGACCACCACAGAGCATGTGAGGGTATGCATTCTTTAGGAATATAATAACATTGGCCGGTGTGGGCCAACAATGGAAGTTAGTTTTTAGTTGTAAATAAATTAATATAGTGAAATTATTTTGTAGATAAAATCAATAACTTCTAAACTGTAACTCCGATTAAAAATCTGAGAGTAACATTTAGTTCACTAGTTCGTGTTTCCCTTAGGTAGAGACTAACCTCGACCAGAGTGGGTCAAGGGTGACTGTTATTAATTTCTGAACATTGTTAATGTACATTTAGTAAACAAGTAGGCATATTTTTCTATCTTTTGAATTGGTGCTTGGATAAAAAATAATATGGCATCGCTGAACACATACCACTGAGATTTTCTTAAGAGAGGCCTAACATTGACCGTAGTATGTTAGGTGAAAATTTTATTTTGGGTACTTTTTGAAATAATAAACAAAATCACATAGTAATTTGGGTTCCTTTATTTTTACTCCAACGAAAAAGTGGTAATGTTGGTTTAATGATGTGTCAAGCCAATAAATGGATTTACCTTTTAATCCTAAGTATCAACGATGTTAGGGAATTAGGAAGTTCCAAATTAATGAGCCCCAATTAATTCCACAAACATTTCTCACACTCACCCTCTCCAATTTATAATGAGCTTGTGGAGAGGTATCAGACTACTTCACCAAACAACGTTGTGCTAGAAAAGTGCTGAGATGTCAAACCCTTGGAGGATGGATCTGGTTCCGGTGAGCAGTAATGAGCAATACTGAAACCCCAAACTGAAGATCGATGATCGAGCGATGTCATTGGAGGCTATTTATGGGGGATAGCCAACACTGACCAACATCCTCAACTGCAGGGGTTTCTCCATCATTCTTGAGGTAGGGGTTTTGATTTTTTAAATTTCCAAGAGTTTGATGAACACTTTAATCCTCCCTCGGGATTATGAGCTGACGCGGAGGGCACGAGACTAATGAACCTGACCTGGACCCTCTGCTACCTTTCTAACCATGGGTTCTCCATGAAATACTACCAGCACAGTGGCACCTACCTGCTATGGTGGAAGCGGTGAACTGTCGTGAACCGTAGGAGGAGGTCGCAGGACTATGCAGCGGTGGTCAGCGGAGCAGTAGGCACTGACCGGCTGTAGAGGAGGTGTGGTATGCCATCGCGTGATGCCGGTGAGCAAGGGTTCATGGATGAAGATGCGATAGAGGAGAAACCCATGAATCCAGGGGGTTTCGTGGTGATCAGATGATTCCCACATGGCATTGCAGCTTCACAAGCCGAATGACCTCCGGGCCGTTTCAGAGACTGGGGGTCTCACCCCACATGCTGTCTAGGGCAGACCCCACTACGGGCCCGACCGGTGAGATGGGCCACCCCCTTGCAGGTCGGGCCAGACCTCGGACCAATGGGCTGAGCGCGCTGTGGCCCCGCCTAGCTGGGTCAAACTCAAATGGGTTGGGTTCACCCAAACTAGTTGGGTTAGACCAAACAGGGTCGGGCCAGGTCAGACCAAAATCAGGCCCAACCGGACCCACAAACACTTAAAGGGTCATATCTTGAGAACCGATAAACTGTTTTACAAACAATATATGGAATTAAGACCATTAGAGTGAGAAAACCCTTTTGGTATACTCCCATTGATTTTTGGAACCATTTGGAGTACGGCGGGTTTGGATCGAACCTGAATCCAACTGGGCCTCTAGAACTAAAATGCTTATAACTCACAGACTGGGCGTCCGATTGATACACCGTCTATCACATTGGAACCCTTACAACATGGTGGTACTTTGGGTTACTCTTTTGTGGAGATTATTAGAAGTTTATGTATGACTAATATCTCGAGGGGTAGATTCTACAAAACACGATCGCACCGGGTACGAGGAATCCTTTGGCTGGCTGTAATGCAAAGAAAAAAAATTAATCATGTGTGGGTAAGCACATATTTATCCTATGTGAGTCATCATATATCAGATACTATGTGGGTCAGTACTTAGTGATCCTTTGTGGATTAGTGCATACTGATCTTGTGTGGGTTTATTCGATGTGGGTCAGCGCTAAGTGATCTTGTGTGGGTCAGCGAATACCTATCCATTGTGGGCCAGATCATGTGTGGGTAAGTGGGGGTAAGTACCCATAGATCATGCGTGGGTTAGTATGAGTGCCTATTAACAGAATAAAATCGTCTAACCAATGATTAATCATCTGTACTTTTGTACTTATATTATACATGATTGTAAGCTGACACATTTAACGTCATGGTGTTACCTTTGTTGTACTTATATCATTGTTGTGTTTCATATGTGGTACTTCTATCTTTGTGGTATACCTGTGTGGTACTTCTACATTCACGGTGTTAGCTTCATGTTATTACCTTTGCGGTACTTCTATCTCTGTGGTGTTACATGTGTGGCACTTATACCTTTGTGGTGTTACCTGTGTGGTACTTCTATCATTGTGGTGTAACATCTGTGATACTTTAATATTGGTGTCGTTACCTATGTGGTAGTTCTTCTTTCGCGGTGTTATCTTTTTGGTGTTACTTGTGTGGTACATCAATCTTCGTGGTGTTACTTATGGGGTACTTCTACCTTCGTGTATCTATCTTCATGGTGTGAACTATGTAATATTTTGTTCTTTGTGGTGTAACATGTGTGTTACTTATATCTTTGTGGTGTTACCTTTGTGGTACTTCTACCTTTGTGGTGTTAACTTTGTGGTGTTACCTATGTGGTACTTCTGTCTTTATGGTGTTACCTATGTGGTACTTCTACCTTGTGGTGTTACCTTTGAGTTAATCTTCCCTCATGAATAAGATGTGTATACCTTAATTAATTAGGTATATGTATAGGAATATACCTAAGTAGAGTTGATATCTATCTCTTCATTCTTAATAAGAATGTCCTTCTCTGTGGCTTTTCCATTTTTGGATTTTCTATTGTGGAACTCTGGGAGACATACGGGGGTCTGGGTGTCCGTACTATGTATCTTTATACCCACCCCTGCACGGGCTATGCCTGTACTTTGTTGTGTCTTGGGAAGACAATGTACATTTTTATCGAGGTTTAGGCATCTAGCACTGGATGGTGTTTAGAGGTGGACTATTTGGAGGGACATGATGCAGGGAATACTAATCGTGAGTTAAAGCTTCTCTTCATGTAGGATCCTCAGTGGGTGATCCAGGAGTTGTTTTGTACTTTTCAGATTTAGTTGTATTTTTCTGTTCAGATTTTATTCCGACCCCTTTACTTTCAACACTATTTTTACATCAGTAGTTTACTTCGTGGTTTCATCTTGTTGCATATTGTTCTGTGTGATTGTATAGGTTTAAATTCAATGCCTTCCCATTATAGGGATACACATTTCTGGTGCTAGTTTCTGGCCTCGTTCCTGTGGATGGTGGGCTTGGTGTAGTCATGGAACGGGCCCCGTGTGATCGGTCATGCCACCCTCCCCTACCGGGGGGGGGGGTGGTGCATCAACTATTTTCCTTCATGGGGGATCCTCTACCACATAACCCATCTTCCAAGAACCCTCTACAATTATATATGTGTTATGCATCATCTAAAAAATATGGGTGGGTTTGTTCATGGTTTTGAGACTAGGAACAAAACCTCTTGGGGTATGTTTTTTACTTAAGACATACTAGGGGGTAGTCTCATATGGGAAATATTTGGTTTATTCAATTATAACATGGTTTGTGGTTTTAATGATTGACGGTAAATTGGATATATGTTAAGGATTGGGTATTTTTGCGATGTGATGTTGTTAAGGGTTTTTTGTTTTGGTATTGATGGTGTTGACTATTGTTGTTGGTGGAGACAAAGGTTAACTTATGGTGAGGCCTATGAATTTAGGGATTTATTCTCATCACGGTTAGCAGATGTGTTCATTGTGGTTATGTACTCATAGATAAAGGCTTATGAGGTGGTTCAATCCACTTGTTGTGAATGGTATCCTTTTTAGATAAACATACATTGGTGGATGGTGTTGGTTGTTAGTATAGGGGAGTTGTACATTTTATTTTCCAAAGTTTTTGATGAGAGAGACCATATAATTTTTGTGTGTTTCCATTCATGTTTAGATATATATATTAGAACAATCATGAAGTGTGAAATTTTGATATGTTAGTGGTGTGATTAGGTGGATATGTGAGGATTAGGATGAATATAGACGATTTATAACATGAGTGACATGGGATTGAGTGGAATGTTGAGGTTATTCTGGTGTGAGAGACCATGGATGTATCATATTACTCCATCCTTATCCAAATTTGGTAAAACTAGTCATGTATTGATGAGAATGGGTTGAGTTGGTGTCATAATTATTTATAGAAGACTTTTTTATTTTATTTATTCATACATCAGTATATATATGTATATTAAAAAGAATATTGTTGGTGGTTTCTTATTGAGTTCATAATCAAGCCCTATATGATCCCTTTGATATGAAAGAAGTCATTATATATTTGAATATAGGTAAAGGAAAAGTCTCGATGTTAGGAGATTACATGAGAGTGTTTTGATTGTGGTGCACGGGTTGGTTTGAAATATTTTTTAGATTGGACAAGTTGTACCATATTGTTGGTCAGTAGTTATTTTTAGTTATTTTATACATGTACATAAATCATTGGCGTATGGATGATCTGTTTTAATCATATATGACTACATACCATGGTATTTGTTTGTCAAACTAGTAGTATGTATATTTTGTCATGTTTTTAATTATTATATTTAATGCTACCACAATATTGAGATTATATAATTATTATTAATCAACGAGGGGTATTTTCACAACCCGAAACGAGCTAGGACTAGAGCCATAACTACCCCAAGCCTACCTCCATAAGCATGGGGGTGGTGAAAAATGTTATCTGCATAACATATTCATGGAGGACATTGCCTATATACATGTACACACACATTCATTTCCATGAAAATGTGAAGAGGAAAATAGTAAAATATTAAAAATTGCTATAAAGTAAACCAAGCATGAAAAGACCTCTAGAGAGTCAAAAGAATGGTAGTGTAAACTAAAATGTAGGGGGAAAATACATGCATAAACAGAATTATGCTTCAACAAAAAAAACTAGAAAAGTAGGTAAACAGTGGAGAGGGCCTAGATCCTAAATCCCCAGCTACAACCACTATATAATGTCCATACACCCAGTATCCCACAGCTCCACTGAAGTTGTGGTTGACCTATGCGTCGTCTGTATAGGACAAAACACATGTGAGAAAAGCCCATGTTGGGGTCTGTATATACATACCTAGTGGGACACCCCAAATTCTGATGGGGCGGCATTAATAGATAAACATTAAGTATAAAGATAGTTTATTTAGGTTATAGTGAAATAGAATATCTCAACCTAATAGGAGAGTTAAAGTATGCTCATCAAAACACAAGGGGCTAAACACAGTGAGTATATGAACTACTCGTCGAGTCTTCATCACATATTTCTAGAGTATAAACTCATCTATCCATGAGAATCTAGACACATTAAGCACATGGCATCCCCCATGCAAATTTTACTCTCCAAGATAATGAATAACCAAATAAATGGCTTTGATACATAATAATATATATATTCTTATTCAATGGAATCCAAAATGAGAGAGTAAGTGGATCTCTATATCAAAACTCGTCCCAAGAAGATGAGTAGCCAATTGTTCCATAAGTCCATCAAAGATTCCCAACATCCAACATGTCTTCCTAGAAGTAACTTTCCAAGTAAATCAATGGCTCATAATTATGCCACATATTCGAGGGGCACAATCTCTATGTAGAGGACCCAAAACATTGTATAAAAGGAGGGTCCCCTCAGATGGTTGAGGACCTATGCCCACCCCGGATGGAGGGTGAAAATCTAAGTTATTGAAAAACATAACCATACCCTATAAGAGGGTTCCAATACAATGGTTGCGGACTCATGCCCAACCAGGATGGATGGTGTAACTCTAAGCCATCATGGACCCATCCCTAATACTTTAGGAGGGTGCCACTCAGAATGTAGATAACTCATTCCCAAATTGGATAGACTGTACCACTCTAAGTCAACGAAGACCCATGACCTGATACCATAAAAGGGTTCTACATGGAAGGTCAATGACTCATGAAAAACCTAGATAGAGGGTTCCCCTCTAAGTCATTGTGGGCCAATGACCTACCCCAGAGGAGGGTACTACTCAAAAGGTCTCTATTGATCATGCATGATCACTTGCATCGTTAGGTATTTCTTTATTCAGTGTCATTCCTGGATCATTTTACATCATATATAATAATCCCCCCCTGAGGAAACCATCTTGTTCTATTTTGAAAGACACTCTTGATAGGGTACTCATACGACAAAATCCTAGTTCAAATGAAGGAGATACAAAGGATTGAAGTTTCCTCAAATAGTGTTCAAGGGGTACATTGTGTGTGAGGTGACCAACACGACATTTGGCCCCATGGTAATGTCTATTTATGTCCCTAGACAGTACATGGAAACCTTTCCTTGTATCTTTATAGGCCATGAAGGATAATACAAGTTGTTTCCATGCTAACTGAGACCTGGTCGTGTGATTTCGGTTGTGTCAATGTACCAGACTATGTGTCTATGTACAGAACCTCATGTCCATGTTCATAGGTAGATGGACATGAACCTGGCCATGTACATAAACATGAGTTTCCATCCATGTGATCCTCCATAAGGGTTTTCCAAGGAAGGAAATGATATAGGGCGTTTAAGAGGGTTACACAACATGTCATCCTTAACTATTTTGAATCCCTAAGAACTACTACTGAGGGGAATACACACCATGTTTCCATCCTTGAATATGATGTGTAGTTGGGTTTCCGCTAGAAATTTTAGATCATCATATTCACTTTCATCACCTCTAATGTAATATTTATTCGTTAAATTTTGAACAATCTAGGGATAAAAAGGTTTATCTAAGTAAAATCATGGTTTTGGACCATTGTTCACCGGAAAATTTACATTATTCATTGTGGGGGATTCATCATTAATTTTTCAACACCCAAAATCTCTAATTCTGATTTCATAACATTAAATTGCCAAAAATATCATCCAAACATTGAAATAATCCCAGATATATTCATTATTTGTTTATTAATTGAATTTTCAAGAAACCACTATGGATCCTGGGGTCCAATCTGGTTTGGTTTTCTTGTAAATTGTCGATCAAGGACCCTAGGTTCCAATTGGTGAAGAAAATGAAATGAGGGATAAAATCACCACAAAAAAGGTTTAATTGATCATTTTCCTAAATTTCTTAGCCAATTTTCAAGAATGGTGATCCATGGATTAAAAACAAAAAAAAAATTGTTGAATTTCAGAAGTCAGATACTTGAAAAGGCTATAAAAAGGGGGCATAATGAAGTTCAATAATAAATTTACAGAAATATTTAATCAAAGGGCATAAAAACACAAAATTAGGATTTATACCTTGATTATAGATTGATCATTGATTAAGAATGCATATGCTACTTATTGAGAGGAGTAGCTATATTTTCTTCATCTAGATCTGCTCTGATCGGGAGTTTCGTCATCATTCGATGTGATACTCCAATAGAGGATGAAGAGAGAGATCTGGATTTCTCCCATGTTTTATGTGGATTTCCCTAGGCAAATCATTTTCATGATACTCTATTTGTGTTATCAATTGCACTTAAAACAAACTAATTATTTAACTCCTTAAACACACCACCAACAAGATAGGTGTCCAAACGTCCCACACTGACCCATTTTCAGTCATCAATGGGGTAAACGCTAAATTCCAAACTAAACTGAGGTCTTTTATTTCTGATTTGAGCTACCATTTAAAATATATTGTTTTTTTATTTATGAATCTGTTCACAAAAAATATATAATATATTTAATATTTTTACAAAATTAATTCCAGGCTGACTGGACCTCGAAATCTCACATTTTCTCAGTGCCTATATATGGATATATATATATATATATATATATATATATATATATATCAAAGTCATATAAAGAAAAAATCGGGTCTCTAAATCAACACTCCTTCAATATTATCTTCCTAAAAATGACAAAACTAAAAAAAACTACCCAAGATATTGGGCATGTGCTTGAATCTCCCTCTCTTAGGAACTCTCATTCATGTTCTGGTACTACCACAACATAAAAACCTAGGGGATGACAATTTCATATAAGATTTTCTTATATCAGTCATCGATCAACACTAGGTGTTTTGAAAATGTGGCTCTATCCTTGATGTCCATCTCACCCTAGTCGATATTGTGTGTAGGGTCTTCCATGTATCTCCTTGACATAGACACATGGAATACATCATGCACCCACACAAACTGTGAGTGTAGGTCGAGGTGGTAGGCAACCTCTCTAACCCTCTGCATGATGTTGAATGTCCAGATGAACTTCAAGGATAGATTTCCTCCTCGTCCAAACCTTCTCATTCCTCTCATGGGGAGACTCTCTGGAAAACATGGTCTCCCAACATGAATTTAAAGGTCCTAAGATGTAATCTGCAAAATTTTTATTTCTACACTTGGTCATCCTCATCTGCTCATGGATGAGCTAGACATTATCCTTCATTGCCTAATCCATTTCTGGGCCCACCTTATATGTCTCATGACCTCTATCTATCTAAAGGGTGACCTGAACGGCCTCTTATAAAGATTCTAAAATGGTTTCATTCTAATGGTAGAGTGGTAGTATTTATTGTATGAAAACTCTAACATGGTTAGGTTATCATCCATGCTCTGACTGAAGTCTAACATTTACTCCCACATCATATCATCCAACACCTGGATAAAGTGATTAGTATTCACATTGGTCAGAAGGTTAGAAGATGTACTTATCCTCATATGAGTTTCAAATTACATCTACATGACTCTCCATAATCATGATGTAAACTGTACATCATGATCGGATATAATTTTCTAGTGTAACCCATGAAAGATAATGATCTCTCATACATACAACTACCCCAAAATCTCTATCGATCATTGTTCTATGATTGAAAATAACTTCACTGACTTTGTGAGTTAGTCAACTATAACCCATATGGTGTCATGGATCTTCATTTTTCATGGAATATCTTTGACAAAGTCTAGGAATATTACAACCCATTTCACTCTGGGAACTTGAGAGGCTACAAAAATCCTACAAGAATATGGTGCTCAACCTTAACTTGATTATATTTGAGACACTGAGAGACCAACACAACTACACTTCATCACATGTCACACCACTGAAACTTCCAAAAGATGTCTTTTTATATCTTCCCCACACCAAGATATACAACTTGCAGAGAAGTTTCGAACTACTGAATCACCTCCTCCATCACCATGACTTGAACCACTATTCACCAATGGAATAGGATGATGTGATTCAATCCAATATAATTATCATTTGGTGAGTATAATATGTATATCTGATCATGTAATACCTCATAGTTGATGTATCCCAGCTGGGAATCTATAACATGCTCAAGAAGTGAAGAATTCAACACCATTGACTATAGAAATTTTGTACCCACCTGTTTTACCATGGTCAGATAATGGCAGTCCAACTTCATTGAGGCCTCCTACACTATGAAATCTTTGTAATTTTCTTCTATGCGAATAAACTACAATGTTTCTCTTCAATGGAGTATAGACATTCACAAAGTCATAGTTCAACAGGAACTCCAACCAACATCGCTGCCTTAGGTTAAGGTCTCTATACATAAAAATGTACCTGAGACTCTGGTGGCCTAAGTAAACAACAGATCTCTCCCCTAGAAGTTTTTATATCCATATCATCTAGGAAATGAATATTTCTTCTAGCTCTAAGTCATGAGTCTCATAGTTCTTCTCATGGGTTGTTAGTTTCCTTGACCTATATGTGATAACTACCTGCCACAACATCAACATGAATTTGGGCCCATCACCTAAGGAATCACAATACACTACGAACATCATACCCTCCCTTAGTAATCTAAATAATATATATTTCATCATTCTGAGCCTCAAGTCCTCAAATTCCCTCTATCACTACTCATACCAGGTAAAAGGCTACCATTTCTGTGTCGTGGTTGTGAAAGGTGGTTTGATTCAGGTGAAGTCACCCACCATCCTCCTATTGTACCCAACCAACCTATGAAATCTTTACACCTTTGACACACTCTTAGGTGGCTCCAAATAATGCACTTTGTTTGTATTTGTTGAATTAATAGCTTATTAATGCTCAGAAATTACTTTCCCTTGAATGTGAACCTAATGAATCTAGAACAGGGCCCTCAAGATATTTCTATAAATATGGTTCTCTCAAATCAAGTCTAGGACCATCCTCAAGTTCTCTACAAGTTCCTACTCTTATAAAAATTTGATAAGTATATCGTCGATGATGACAGCAACAAATTTCTCCATGTATGGATAGAATACCATGTTCATCAAATTCATAAACACATCAGGGTAATTTTTGACTCAAAATGGAATTATTAGGATCTCATTATTTCTATAGACACATTAAAATGCCAATATTGGAAAATTAGCCTCGTGAACTATCAACCAGTGGTAGTTAGACATGAGATCAAACTTCAAGAACCATCTCATGCCTCATAAATAGTAAAAATGGTCAATTATCCTCATTAAGGTGTAATTTTTCATTATCATGGCAAGGTTCAGGTGGTGATAATCCACGCAAATCCCCAGGCTCCCATCAATCATTTTCATGAACAACACTGGTGCTACTCATGGGGACACACTGGGTCTAAAGAAACCATTCTCTCAATGGTCCTATAACTACAACTACAACTCCCTGATCTCAGTAGGTGTCATATGATATGGAAAATAATATATTTAAGTTTTTATAAGATGCAAGTCAATTCAAAACTCCATCACCCACCTCAAACATTGTCCTAGAATATATTCGAGAAATATGTCCACGTAATCAACCACAACTGAATGAAATCAAATGCCTTATGATTCTACTGCACCATGGGACATGCTTTCCTACTAATGGGTTATGTTCTATGAACATCTTGTCATTGAACCCAATTTCCCTAACATGAAATACCTCTCACCCAAAAAGTAGAGTCTCGTCCTATCAGCACATAGACATATAAATTTTCTACAGTGATAGTTGATCTAGGCTCAGACTACGGATAACCCATCTATGCCCAAGATAATGTCATAAAGTTCCGTCATGATGAAAAATAGATCCCACACTAACCTATATTTGTAACACCCCAAGATTTCATAGTGTGTTATTTCTTCAAAATAATTCAATAACTTGAACTACACACAACACCGAGTTCAATCACCCCTTGACTTACAAAAAAAAATCCATTAAAAGAGGTCATGAATAGTATTAACTAAATTTTAAACTTTATATAGTCCTTATAATTTTAGAATCCATATTATGAGTTTCTTAGTCATAATGCAAGAACAGATTCATTTTCAGTATTGCACTTTTATCAACTTTTAATAGTGAAAACTTTTTAAATACAATATTTTAATCTTTTTGACTAAATGTAGACATCAAAAAAATTTAAAATGAAACATCCCAAGCTTCCACGGTATGCTTTCCTTTGAATAAAACAGTAGCGTGTGTTGTACGCAACTTCGAGTTTTAACACACACCACAACCGATCAAACTAGCCGTTATAAATAGTAATACCTACTTTTTAAAATTATATATATTTTATAATTCAAAATGGACTTCATTTTTTGATTCGGAATATCTAATTTAGCCTAAGGTGAAATTTTGGTACTTTTCGGATAACTTTCATATTTTGATGAATAGTGAAAATTACTAAATTTTAATTAAAAACAACTTTTTTAATCAAAATAATTAATAGTGATAAATTATGAATTTTAGTAGTTTTAAAGTATATTTAGAATATATTTTTACCATTTAATATAATGTTGGTCATTGTACATAATTTTACAATTAAACCGAACATAAACAAGTGTCAATCTTTTGATAGTTATTATCTCTTAAAAACACGCTTTTTGTTTTGACAGCGGGAATTAATTTTAAATTAATTTCTGCCACTTCTGTGTTTTGAATTTAGGAAAATGGATTCCATATTTTGAATCAGGATGTTCAAATTGTGAAAATAGGTAACTTTTATTTTTAGACATTTTGAATAATTACTGCGGTAAATATTTTATTTACCATGGTTAAGGGTAAATCCGGTAAATAAGGGTTAAAAAAATAATATTATAATAATACTAAATTACCCTAAAACGTGTCTTAACCCTATTGGATGATACATGGTCGACCATGGGCATATTTGGGTCGATTTTTGGAACCCATGGATCCACTTGTAAGTGATAATGACACTTTATTTTAATTAAGTTAAAATGAATACAAAAATGACACAAGCATATATCTTTTAGAAAAACAATTTTTACATAGAGTTATATATGTTGGATTTTCGATTATAAATATTCATTATAAAGACAAAAAGCTTTCCTACATAATTATATTTTATTTATAATTTTTAGACATTAAATAATTTATTTTATTTATGACACAATGATGATTCAGTAATTACTATAATAGTGAAAAATTAAAATAATTGATATTATAAATACCAAAATAAATATAATATGAAACTTTTAATGAATTAAACTAATTTTCTAGGATAATATGATATATTAGGATTTATTTAATGGACTTTGTTTGAAGTAATCAATCTGTTATGAGTTTCACAAAAATCAACTATTGAATAGTGTCAAAATTGACATAAAACAGTTCTTAAAACAAATATTATATTATTAATTGATATTAAATTCCTAAAAATCTACGGTTTGGCCAAGAGACTTATATCATGATAGTTTCATCTTTAATGGACCACTTGGGTGTCTCGTGGATGTATATAGTATGTTTATTAACCATATTATATAAAAATACAAAGAGACATTGTAAAAGTGAAACTAATTAACTTAGAGTTAATACTTAAAGATAAGGTTAATATAAGTACCCAAACCAGTCTAAATTCTATTGGTTGAGTGTTTTTCGACCTATCCCCACCTTAACCTTTTAATAGTCAACTTTGGAGCCATTAGAAACTGAATATGAATTTATTATAAATTAATATTTCTAGCTTTTCCAAAGGTGCCCCTCACCCCTCTTATAAAAAGGTACTCCTCCTTCTCATTTCTTCACACCTTCAAAGCCTTTGTTTTCAGCCACAATCTGCCCAAATACTCTCCCAACTTCCCTCACTACAACCTAGAGGCCTTATTTTGATCCGAAAGCCAACCTAAGGAGCCCTTTTGATCAAATCAAAAGGAAGAACTCGAAGAAGAGGTAAGGTTTTCACCACCCCTTTTTAAGTTCCTTTCTTCTTACACTTCCTCTTTCTTTGTTATTACCATTATAAAATAATAACTCTAGTATCATATATATACTGTGATGTTATTATAAATATGGTACAACCATATTCAGTATTCTATCCATCCTTTGAATAACATGTCACCATACGTGCGTACGTACGGCTTACCGTCTCCACGTCGTGGTGTAATTGTTATTCAATATATTATTATTTGGATGGGTATAATAATGATGTGTAACTCATGTAAATAATAAATATAACATGATAATGATTCTTTATATATGATATAAAATCCAATTATATATTATTTTAATATCAAAAGAATGATATTGTCGTTCGTGCGTATGTACGGACTACCGTCTCCACGAACGCGATGAGATTCATTGTCCATCATATCCATTCAAGTATAATTATAATTTGATGATTTAAAAATAGTATCTAAGGACTTGATATAATTCTGGATATGAATAATATACATCCCATTAATAATGAATATGGCTCACATAATAAAGAATATAAAGTAAAATGAACCCGTTAACACCCGAAATAACGATAATTCTAAGATATTATTAAGAAATCAATGTTAAAAGATCATATATGATATCATATTAAAGTAAATGATTCTTGTATTATTCAATAACAATTATTTCACCATTATACAGGAGGTAAACCTACCATCGACCAAGGAAAAAGTACAAGTAAGGGATTTTCTTATCTCACTTTCAATTCCGTGAGATTTCCATTGTTCGCCACTAAATTATTGAAAGTGGTGTATTGTGTACTGCCATTTGATATATATTATCATGATTATATTTATATTCATGTTATTCTGTAAATCATTTGGTGGTTATTAACTTTTGGCCATACGACTCAGTTGATTAACATGGTAAGGAGTTTCTTATCTCGCTCTTAATTTCGTGAGAATTCCATTGTTCGCCACTTAATTATTACATGTGGTGTATGTGTACTGCCCATGATTGTATTCATTGTGTAATATACTTTAATTTATGGGTATTTACAGCATCATGGTATGATACTTCTTTCATGGGTGCATGTTTCATAAGTTACCAAATCGATAAGGGAATTTGAGATTTCAATTTCCACTAATTCGGCTTTACACATATTTCATTGATTATATTACTCCAAGATTATGTGTGGAATCACTATTCATTTGGTTATGTCATAAATTCCACTCCCCTTACTGTGGATATTATTTTGGTACACATAATCACTCCATTGATTATTTCTCATGTCATCGATATGAATTTCATAAGAGTAATTTTAACTCATTCTCCATTTGTTGAGTTAAACATCCAATTCATTGGTGTTGTTTTTTTACAAGATTATGTGTGAATGTCCTTTGATTGTTTTACACTAAATATCCAATAACATTTAGTGTATTTATATTTGTCACACATAATTATGTCATTGATTTATCCTTAACCTAAGGATATGGTCTTTATAAAATAATTCATCTCAATTTACATTCCATTGAGACTTCTTTGTTGTTATACACCAAATCACTTTTATGTGGTGTATATAATGTACTTTGACATAGTATATCATGAATCCCTTTATTATTATGATATTACAAAGTTTTGATTACCTCAATTATTTGTATTCAAGTGTCTCTCTTTTGGTTAGAATCTCTAACTAAAATACAATTTTTAAATGTTTTAAAGACTTATTCATTTAAATATTTCTCATTAATGTCCATGTTTTAAAAATGGTTTTAAGGATTTATTTATATGGACATTAAAGTTTAGAAATTAAAACCCCTTTTAAAAAAAGTTTCAAAGTGGTATGGGACACTTTGATTCAAAAATCTATTTTTAAATGGCTTCTTGACAAATAGTGTGACTTTTAAATGATTTCAAGAAAAAGGGGGATATTTCTCTCAAATGGTTTTGATGATTATTTTCATATATGTCAACATCCTTCATTATTCTTGATTTAGGTTAATTTGATACAATACAATCTTCCATATTGTATCGAATGAGTTATGTTTGACTGTGGATGTGCTATTTTTATACCATTCATGGTTTGTGGTTAAAGTATTGACATTTCGTATGCTAGTTTTAATACGAATGTTTATGTTATGTTTAAACCTATTCATATGAGGAATGCATTGGACTTAATAAGTGATGGGTGGAGCCCGCTATAGCTCTTCGATGCATCGGTAGGTCTCATGAGACAAACTAGTGTCTTGGCACAAGGCCTTGGCAAAATCTTATTTGTAGTCTTGGCACGAGGCCTTGGCTATGTGGTTATGATAGTCTGGCATTATGCATTCCATCATTATGAAAGTGGTTATTGATATTGCATGTGATCATTCGACTAGTATAATATCCATGTGAGTAAGTAAATGGCATTATTTCATTTTACCTTTTCCATTTTATGCTGAAGTTCAAGTTTAAAAGGCTTTTGTTTTAGTTATAAATTGCCTTAAGTGTTTATGAATATTTATGAAAGCTTCTACTATAATGTTATCCTTACTGAGCATCTGAGCTCACCCCTTTCAATGTTTTATTTTTTCCCAGGATTATGAAGAAGTAATTTATGAATGACCTGCAGGGATAGTATGAGGGGATATGAAGACAAGATGTTTTTTTTATGATGTAATGTAAAATTTATGGATGTATCTAGTTATTCCAAGGCTACTAAACTAATCGGTCTTTCGAGACTTGATCTTTCTCGTGATCATGCCAATGTTATGTAATAATGCACCGACTCTAGGTAATTAGGGTCGGGGCGTTACAGTTGGTATCAGAGGAAGTTTAGTACAAACCTTGGTAGCTAGATTTAGATAAACTCTGATTAGAGCACGTTGACCTAAGATGAACTTTGAGGATTAGTATAAAAGAACTTCCTAGAATTTTGGTATTGTAGAGATTTTGTGAGTTTTCCGAGCAATACATCCTTGTCTGGATACGAGCAGGTAGAGGCGGCTCTGGCACAGATGTACCTAGGGGTAAAACCCGAAAACACCGCTTTGAGCTAGACTCGAATGGGAACTGGTGCACGACAACGGGCCTTGCTGCACTCTTGGTTACGACACTCCCGGGGGATATGCTTAGGATAATTTACATTTTCTTTACAAACCGATTTAAGTAATATATATATAAGATGAGAGTAAATGACCTTGGTTAATCCTAATATGTTTCAAATTGTGAATGTAGTGACATTTTAATCTCTAAATGATTTTACGACTACTATTACTCACACAATGCTTTCTGGTTTTAGTCAATGGCTGGATTCCAAGGAAGTCATAGTGACTTTGAGAATGATGTACAAGGTGGGAATGGTGGTGGCAATGAGCAAAAAAATGGAATGTTGATAGGCGTAAAAGATATCGTCTTTATGCCAAATCAGGTTTCCAAAAATATGATCAACAACATATATATTAACCAACTCCCAGACTCAACAAGGAAGAGAAAGGTGATAAATGATAAGATCTCCAGCAATGGAGACCATGGAGAAAAGAAACCTCAATTTTCATCATGCAGGAAATTTGGAAAGAGACACCCAGGAAAGTGTCTCAATGGGACAACGAAATGTTTTACGTGTGGGAAGGAAGGACATAAAGTGAAGAATTGCCGAAGAAAAATGAAGAGTATTATGGAAGAAGATAAAAATGGTCCCAAGAGTCCATTTACAGTCATTTGCCATAAATTTAGGGGACCTGGCCATTACCCGAATGAATGTCCTGTTCTATAGAATATTTTCTTGGTCAAAGAAGAAGCTATGTGGAAATAAATGGTTGGAGAAAAATTTAAAAAGTATTATCACTCCTTGTTGATGGGTTTACTTTGGAATAATTTTCTCTTGTATTTGTAACCCCGCTGTTTTCCATGTGAGAATGATATTTGAGGAAGAATTGTCTCTTCTCTTGTGGATATAGGTATAAATAACCATTTGGTTTTATATGATCATTGGGGTTTGAGAAAATGATAAGTTATTATAATTTGGGATGAAAATGCAAAGTATGATATAAAATTTGTGGTTAAATTATGTTATTTTGAGGAATTTATCTCATTTTGGTAATATTATAAAATATAGTTTTTGAAAAAGGACAACACGTAGACCGTGTGACAACCCATCGCGTCGGACAAAGCTGTGGGAATCGAACCCACAACCAAAGTGTGATTGGGATTTATCGCCTACCACTGGACTACGTGAAGTCCCTGGTTAGTGTGACTATTTTTTTTTGTTAAATGATTTTATTGATCAATAATAATATGATTTGGGTTCTTATGTCTTATCAAATGAATACCCTTGGTATAGGAAAATGATTTGGTGATTAAGTGATAAATGTTATTTTGGAAGATGTTCGTTTTGTTAGGAACACTATATGCCCAAGGAAAATAGAATACAATGAGGTTTCATTTGTAGAGTAATGGTGGATTTTTATCTACGTTTTTATTGTTGATTTATAGTGATTTGGGTTATTTATGGAAATTATTAACCTATAACAGAGAATATGTGATGATGTTAATTACTTTTAAGTATGTGACTTTAAGAGTATTTGATGTCATTTGGAGATACAATGTAACATGGGAGACTACATAATCAAATTCTTCTATGTTTTGGGTTTCAATATTAGTTTGGATTATATTAAAGGATTTTAAGGACAAATGGTTATTGAATGGTATCTATTTAACTTTGGGGTATTGTTGGATTAATTTTTGAAATTAATATTAGTACATATTTATCTCAATGAATATCCTTTTGGGGGATCATTAGATCATTCACTAACCATTTTGGTTTTGATTAATCTTCAAAGATAATGTAAATATATGGTTTATCCTGCATGGATCATGTGATTCTATAGAAGTTTATTCTAGCTCTTCCAGTGTGACCAAGTCTTCTTGAATACTTATCATTTAAAAAAAATTGATTTAGTGGTGGAAATTTATTAAAGAATGAAAATATACTTAAAATGTAAGTATATCTCATAATGTTCTTAGTCAATATCATAAATGAATTCCTCTTCCTTATGTAATGTAACTTTAAAAATAATGTTGTCCTAGATGGTACCTTAAATCATCACTAATTTATGGCTTTGGGATTGTTGGCCTTTTCATAGCCATGTTCTCTACCACTCTCCATCAGATAATTGATGGTTAGATTTCTATTCCATATCCATATTTTCCTACATGTAACCCTAGTATGTGTTATTTTCGGTAATCTTCATACTTTCCACTCTTTATTTTAAATAGAGGCCTCATTAATTCATTTTTCGATGTGTGATTTCAACTAAGATATTTTGAAACGTCAAAAATGTGTTATCCCAATACCCTATGTTTTGTTGGACCGATGGTATTTCATATCATCATAGATTGATGAGTTTAAGGACCTCAATTTTATACTTGTTTGTGATTGATGACCTCAATCACTACCTATAAATATTTACGTTTTTCCTCCAATTATATGTCTCTAATTACCACCAATGTTCTCCTAATCGAGATCATAATTCGATGGTGACCCTTTCATTTCTCTTTTCCTCATATTAAGACTAAATTTTAGTAACCCAATTTCCGATGTGGGTTTTCCCACAAGTATATTTTCTATTTTCAACCTTTTATTTTCAAAGAACAATTTCAAATTGTGAGGACGCAATTTATTGAATGAGGGGAGAATGTAACACCCCAAGATTTCATAGTGTGTTATTTCTTCAAAATAATTCAATAACTTGCACTACACGCAACACCGAGTTCAATCACACCTTGACTTACAAAAAAAATCCATTAAAAGAGGTCATTAATAGTATTAACTAAATTTTAAACTTTATATAATCCTTATAATTTTAGAATCCATATTATGAGTTTCTTAGTCATAATGCAAGAACAGATTCATTTTCAGTATTGCACTTTTATCAACTTTTAATAGTGAAAACTTTTTAAATACAATATTTTAAACTTTTTGACTAAATGGAGACATCAAAAAAATTTAAAATGAAACATCCCAAGCTTCCACGGTATGCTTTCCTTTGAATAAAACAGTAGTGTGTGTTGTACGCAACTTCGAGTTTTAACACACACCACAACCGATCAAACTAGCTGTTATGAATAGTAATACCTACTTTTTAAAATTATATATATTTTATATTTCAAAATGGACTTCATTTTTGGATTCGGAATATCTAATTTATCCTAAGGTGAAATTTTGGTACTTTTCGGATAACTTTCATATTTTGATGAATAGTAAAAATTACTAAATTTTAATTAAAAACAACTTTTTTAATCAAAATAATTAATTGTGATAAATTATAAATTTTATTAGTTTTAAAGTATATTTAGAATATATTTTTACCATTTAATATAATTTTGGTCATTGGACATAATTTTAAAATTAAACCGAACATAAACAAGTGTCAATCTTTTGATAGTTATTATCTCTTAAAAACACGCTTTTTGTTTTGACAGCGGGAATTAATTTTAAATTAATTTCTGCCACTTCTGTGTTTTGAATTTAGGAAAATGGATTCTATATTTGGAATCAGGATGTTCAAATTGTGTAAATAGGTAACTTTTATTTTTAGACATTTTGAATAATTACTGCGGTAAATATTTTATTTACCATGGTTAAGGGTAAATCCGGTAAATAAGGGTTAAAAAATAATATTATAATAATACTAAATTACCCTAAAACGTGTCTTAACACTATTGTTTGATACATGGTCGACCATGGGCATATTTGGGTCGATTTTTGGACCCCATGGATCCACTTGTAAGTGATAATGACACTTTATTTTAATTAAGTTAAAATGAATACAAAAATGACACAAGCATATATCTTTTAGAAAAACAATTTTTACATAAGGTTATATATGTTGGATTTTCGATTATAAATATTCATTAGAAAGATAAAAAGATTTACTATATAATGATATTTTATTTATAATTTTTATACATTAAATAATTTATTTTATTTATGACACAATGATGATGCAGTAATTATTATAATAGTGAAAAATTAAAATAATTGATATTATAAATACCCAAATAAATATAATATGAAACTTTTAATGAATTAAACTAATTTTCTAGGATAATATGATATATTAGGATTGATTTAATGGACTTTGATAGAAGTATTAAATCTGTTATGAGTTTCTCAAAAATAAACTATTGAATAGTGTCAAAATTGACATAAAAGAGTTCTTAAAACAAATATTATATATTTAATTGATATTAAATTCTTAAAAATCTAAGGTTTGTCCAAGAGACTTATATAATGATAGGTTCATCATTAATGGACCACTTGGGTGTCTCTTGGATGTATATAGTAAGTTTATTAACCATATTATATAAAAATACAAAGAGACATTGTAAAAATGAAACTAATTAACTTAGAGTTAATACTTAAAGATAAGGTTAATATAAGTACCCAAACCTGTATAAATTCTAATTGTTGAGTGGTTTTCGACCTATCCCCACTTTAACCTTTTCATAGTAAACTTTGTATCCATTAGAAACTGAATATGAATTTATTATAAATTAATATTTCTAGCTTTTCCAAAGGTGCCCCTCACCCCTCTTATAAAAAGGCACTCCTCCTTCTCATTTCTTCACACCTTCAAAGGATTTTGGTTCGGCCAAAATCTACCCAAATACTCTCCCAACTTCCCTCACTACAACCTAGAGGCCTTAGTTTGTTCAGAAAGCCAAACTAAGGAGCCCTTTTGATCAAATTAAAAAAAAGAACCCGAAGAAGAGGTAATGTTTTCACCACCACTTTTTAAGTTCCTTTCTTCTTCCACTTCCTCTTTCTTTGTTATTACCATTATAAAATAATAAATCCAGTATCATATATATACTGTGATGTTATTATAAATATGGTACAACCATATTCAGTATTCTATCCATCCTTTGAATAACATGTCACCATACGTGCGTACGTACGGCTTACCGTCTCCACGTCGTGGTGTAATTGTTATTCAATATATTATTATTTTGATGGGTATAATAATGATGTGTAACTCATGTAAATAATAAATATAACATGATAATGATTCTGTATATATGATATAAAATCCAATTATATATTATTTTAATATCAAAAGAATGATATTGTCACTCGTGCGTATGTACGGACTACCGTCTCCACGAACGCGATGAGATTCATTGTCCATCATATCCATTCAAGTATAATTATAATTTGATGATTTAAAAATAGTATCTAAGGACTTGATATCATTCTGGATATGAATAATATACATCCCATTAATAACGAATATGGCTCACATAACAAAGAATATAAAGTAAAATGAACCCGTTAACACCCGAAATAACGATAATTCTAAGATATTATTAACAAATAAATGTTAAAAGATCATATATGATATCATATTAAAGTAAATTATTCTTGTATTATTCAATAAAAATTATTTCACCATTATACAGGAGGTAAACCTACCATCGACCAAGGAAAAAGTACAAGTAAGGGATTTTCTTATCTCATTTTCAATTCCGTGAGATTTCCATTGTTCGCCACTAAATTATTGAAAGTGGTGTATTGTGTACTGCCATTTGATATATATTATCATGATTATCTTTATATTCATGTTATTCTGTAAATAATTTGGTGGTTATTAACTTTTGGCCATACGACTCAGTTCATTAACATGGTAAGGAGTTTCTTATCTCGCTCTTAATTTCGTGAGAATTCCATTGTTCACCACTTAATTATTACATGTGGTGTATGTGTACTGCCCATGATTGTATTCATTGTGTAATATACTTTAATTTATGGGTATTTACATCATCATGGTATGATACTTCTTTCATGGGTGCATGTTTCATAAGTTACCAAATCGATAAGGGAATTTGAGATTTCAATTTCCACTCATTCGGCTTTACGCATATTTCATTGATTATATTACTCCAAGATTATGTGTGGAATCACTATTCATTTGGTTATGTCATAAATTCCACTCCCCTTACTGTGGATATACTTTTGATAAACATAATCACTCCATTGATAATTTATCATGTCATCGATATGAATTTGATAAGAGTAATTTTAACTCATTCTCCATTTGTTGAGTTAAACATCCAATTCATTGGTGTTTTTTTACAAGATTATGTGTGAATTTCCATTGCATGTTTTACACTAAATATCCAATCACATTTAGTGTATTTATATTTTTCACACATAATTATGTCATTGATTTATCCTTAACCTAAGGATATGGTCTTTATAAAAGAATTCATCTCAATTTACATTCCATTGAGACTTCTTTGTTGTTATACACCAAATCACTTTTATGTGGTGTATATAATGTACTTTGACATAGTATATCATGAATCCCTTTATTCTCATGATATTACAAAGTTTTGATTACATCAATTATTTGTATTCAAGTGTCTCTCTTTTGGTTAGAATCTCTAACTAAAATACCATTTTTAAATGTTTTAAAGACTTATTCATTTAAATATTTCTCATTAATGTCCATGTTTTAAAAATGGTTTTAAGGATTTATTTATATGGACATTAATGTTTAGAAATTAAAACCCCTTTTAAAAAAAGTTTCAAAGTGGTATGGGACACTTTGATTCAAAAATCTATTTTTAAATTGCTTCTTGACAAATAGTGTGACTTTTAAATGATTTCAAGAAAAAGGGGGATATTTCTCTCAAATGGTTTTGATGATTATTTTCATATATGTAAACATCCTTCATTATTCTTGATTGAGGTTAATTTGATACAATACAATCTTCCATATTGTATCGAATGAGTTATGTTTGACTGTGGATGTTCTATTTTTATACCATTCATGGTTTGTGGTTAAAGTATTGACATTTCGTATGCTAGTTTTAATACGAATGTTTATGTTATGTTTAAACCTATTCATATGAGGAATGAATTGGACTTAATAAGTGACGGGTGGAGCCCGCTATAGCTCCTCGATGCATCGGTAGGTCTCATGAGACAAACTAGTGTCTTGGCACAAGGCCTTGGCAAAATCTTATTTGTAGTCTTGGCACGAGGCCTTGGCTATGTGGTTATGATAGTCTGGCATTATGCATTCCATCATTATGAAAGTGGTTATTGATATTGCATGTGATCATTCGACTAGTTGAATATCCATGTGAGTAAGTAAATGGCATTATTTCATTTTTCCTTTGCCATTTTATGCTGAAGTTCAAGTTTAAAAGGCTTTTGTTTTAGTTATAAATTGCCTTAAGTGTGTATGCATATTTATGAAAGCTTCTACTATAATGTTATCCTTACTGAGCATCTGAGCTCACCCCTTTCAATGTTTTATTTTTTCCCAGGATTATGAAGAAGTAATTTATGAATGACCTGCAGGGATAGTATGAGGGGATATGAAGACAAGATGTTTTTTTTATGATGTAATGTAAAATTTATGGATGTATCTAGTTATTCCAAGGCTACTAAACTAATCGGTCTTTCGAGACTTGATCTTTCTCGTGATCATGCCAATGTTATGTAATAATGCACCGACTCTAGGTAATTAGGGTCAGGGCGTTACAATATTCACCAAGAAATATCTTTAACTACTGGAAGATTAACGATTTATAAGAATAGTTCCATTTAATAACCTCAAGAAGAAACTATTGGGCTAGCACATAAACTGGGAGCTCTAGCACTAACACCATGGGTATAGAGATAAAGGAATGGCTGGAACATGTGCCTAATTGTACTAAATGAAGAGTATAATAAATAAAAAACTTACCTCTTATCATCTTGTGTGCTATAGGATCACAGATATCTAAACCCTACAATTGTCTACTATCTTGGTTTCCAGCTCCCTTTTCCAGACCTCAAACACTTAGTGGTGGAGGTGTAAGGATTTCATAACAATATATACCACCCATAGGTCTTCATGCTCTTTTTACTTCTTTGTCTCCCTGGGGACCTTGATTCCTACTCCTTAGAGATCCCAGATCATAGTGTTTACTGTACTATGGAGATCCATCAGTTATCTTCATGTGATGATTGACACGTCTAGTTGAGCAATCACATTCCATTTGACGTCACCTATCACAAGTAAAGAAACTCTACTCTTTGAGATGCCATGTATCAATGTTTTTTCCCTGACCACATGCCTTAACCTGATCACGATAAGATATCCTATATCGATGTCTTGGTGCCTAACATATGATCGCTTCTGTAGATAACTCAACTTTGTGGTGTCAACTACTATCTCCAGCATCAGGCACAACTCTGAAAAAAATATCTTTTTCACTAGTTTGCACTCTAGAACCACGAAACTGGTGGGGATGTATAGGGGTAAAATGATAGGTCATATATCTCAGTATATTCTCTTATCAAACAACTATTCCAAGAAGTATCCATCTTGTATTAGGTCAATAGAGTACTATGTAAGGTCTGTGAACCTTAATGCATACTCATACATCATTTTCCCACATTGTTACAGCTTTAGAATCTCTTTTTTTGGAATGATCAGAAGCATTATGTGTAGTACTCCTCATGGAATGGCTATTTGAAGCCTGTCCATATGAGTGTTGACTCAACAACATCTATGTAATAAGTCTAAATGAGCACATCGATACACATTTTAAGAGTTTAGATACCATTACAACTATTTATTATATCGGTGTACGGATGAGCTTGAAGACATGGGCCTCCAACTATAGTCAATCCTCTTCAAACTGAGGATCTAAAATGTCATAAAACCTTGGTGTCCTCTGACGCTGGAACTAATAGAGTATGCTATGAATGTGCTCATCCTCATCCTAATTTACTGGGATTATCTTCTACTCAATAGGGAGAGGTTCCACTACCTGTACACTGAGAGTAAGGGGATCACGGGATTGACCTTTAATTGAGTCCTCATCACTCATTATATCGTCATCATAAATTGAAATTGGTATCCATGTTTATTTTCATCATGGAGGAATTATGAAATATATCTAGAAATTCCATGGTAAGATGATAATATATATATATATATATATCAAAAATAATGGGGAGATTACTCATGAAGAAAAATCAAAGACTCAATCCTATATAAAGAATGTACCATTAATCTATGCAACAATTGTCTCTGTATGCTGAGTCAAAAAGAAAGTAGTTTGGGTCCTAGTGAATTGATATGTTGATCACTGCACCATCATTGGAATACCTGGAATGAGGACCACACTCAAGACACATTGACAATATTTCCCTAAAACCCAAACAAATCCTCTTTAGTGGATACATCTGCAAATTTTACAAGGAATGAACTTTATGTTATACTAGTCTGTCACGACCCGACCCAATTCAGGGCTCAAGCCACAACTACCCCAAGATCGCCTCTATAGGCCAGGGGTAAACACCAGTTCTGAAAGCACAACTAACATAGTTAGGTATTTCTTGATGTACCTGTATGCACACACATAGCCATATCGATGCAAAAGTGAGCATGGAAAGGATAAAAGATGCAACACTTCTATAAAGTAAAACAATAATGCATGTACCTCTATATAGGACAAAACTATGGTAGTGCAAACTGAATAGTAAGGGAAGACATACATTCCCATCAATAATTATGTTCCATACTAACAAAACTGGAAAATGTGATAATGATTTGAGGGATCCCAACTCCTAAACACAAAGAAATGACCACCATATGTGGTCTAAGCACACAGTATCCCTATGCTCCTCTAAAGTCATAGTCGACCTATAAATAATTTTCATATAAAAAACCTTGTGCTAGAAAATACTACGCATGGTTGATTTTATACATACTCAATAGAAGACCTTGAAATCATTAAGGGAAGTATTAAGAGATACAACAGAATTTAGAAGGACAATAGATGCAAGGTGAAGTGAAAGGGAAACGATCAACCAAAAGGGAGAATAAAATTAATCTCGACCAAACACAAGGGGATAAACATGGTGAGAATATGAAGTACCCATCGACTCTTCACCACCTAGAGTGGGATAGTAGACTAATCCAACCATGAGAATCTATACTCAATGATAATGTGGCATACCTCATGTGTCTTTACCTCTCCAGGAAAGATAGTAACCAAATTCAATGTGTGGATTCAAAAGAATATATATATGCTAAGTCCAAATAATTCTAAATCATAGTGAAAGGGGATATAAATCACACATATTAGTTAAAGAAGAAAGAGTATCCAACAATTCTAGAAGTTTTTCAAATATGCTCAATATCCCATGTGTCTACCTAGATGTATCTATCCCAGTCAGTCCATACCTCATCCCTATAATTCACAATAGATGTGTGCAAGCTCTAGTTAGAGGACCCTTGTCATATTATAATAGGAGGGTTCCACTCAGTTGGTCGAGGAACCATTCCCAATCTAGCTAGTGGGTGCCACTCTAAGTCATCAAGGACCCATGCCCGGATACCGTAGGAGGGTGCCACTCGGAAGGATGAGGTCCCATGCCCATCCTGGATGGAGGGTTCAATTCTATGTCATCATGGACCCATCTTCTAATACTAAAATATGGTTCCACTTTTAAGGTCAAGGAAACATTCCCATCACAAATGTAAGGTTCCACTATAATTCATTGAGGAGCCATGCCCTGCCCCATAGGAGGGTGCCACTCAGATGTTCTCTGGTGATCATGGGGAATCACTACCATCATCGGGCATTGAATTATCAGTTTTATTCTTAGATAATTTCAAAACATATCTCATTATTCACAACCAAGTGAACCATCATATTCTATGTGGAAAAACACCCATGATAGGCTAGTCATAGGCCAAAATTCAGGTTTAAATGAAGAAGATACAGATGATTGTATTTTTCTAACAAAAGATGTCTAGGGGTACACGATGAGTGTGGCGACCCAGACAACATGAGGTCCAACTACCCCATCAGTTTTTTCTTTTTCTGGCACACTGTTCCCTATTTGTGTTGTAGTAAACACCACGTAGGTGGACTACAAAGTATGTCCAGGCTAATTCGGACCAGGTCAAGTGCTATTGGTTGTGCATGTGTACCTACTATGTGTCTGTGTTCTAGACCCCATGTTAATGTAATTATATACATGACCATGTACCTGTTTGTGTACATCCACATAGGTTCAAATCTTTGTGATCCGCCACATGGGATCTTCTACTTGGGAAAGGGTACACGGTGTGTAGGAGGGTTACACACAGTTTCATCCTTAACTTTTCTAAAAACCTATCCACCGCTGTAGTGGGGCCTACATGTCTTGTGTTCATCCTTGAACATGGCATGTAGTTCTGCTTTTAGGATAAATTTTAGATTCTTAGATCCACTAATATGACTTTGAATATGGTATTTCTGCTTCATATTCAGCACCATCTATGGCCAAAATTGGGGGATCTATCTAGAAATCATGATTGTGGGATGTTGTTCACTGGAAAATGACCAATGTTCATCATGGGGGGTTTCATTATTTTTATACATGAAACAAACGGTTCTACATTTGATTTCATGGGAATTAATTTCCAAAACAATCATATGCACTGTGAAACAATCATGTGTCTATGTTTGATTCATTTATATTTTCCTTATTTGAGAAACCACTGTGGATATGGGTGTCCGATTGGGTTTGGTACCTCTTTGAAAATGTCAAACCAGGACATTGAAGTCCTATAAGTGAAGAACATGAAGAAATAGGGGAGAAACATTCCATAAAAATTGATTAAACGATTCTGGGCCATGCTTTCTTGGGAAATGATCATGAACAATGATCTGGGTGTCAGAAAATATAAAATTAATTGACTTTCAGTACTCAGGCACATGAAAAGGCATAAAAAAGGGGCACATATCAAAGAACATCAACCGATCTACTCCAGTATTTAATCATTAGGAGTAGAAACACCAAATTAAGAGTACTATGATGATTATGGATCGATCATTGGTAAATAATGTCTCCACCAATGATTGAGTGGAGTCACTACATTTGTTGCATCCTGATCTGTAGTGATCCGGAATTTCATTATCATCCAACATGATCCACCAATTAAAGAGGAAGTGAGGGATCTAGATTTATCTAAGAATTTATACAATTATCCCTAGTTAAATATTCCTAGAAATAATATAATATAGTTGTCTTTGTGGTTCGAAAAAATAATTTATTAACATATTAAACGCATCACCAACTAGCGAGGTGGCCAAACATCCCATGCTGACTCATTTTAGGTTTCACCTATGGTAAACATGATTTTTTAGACTCAACTATGATCTCATATTTCTCATAAAAGATACCATTTAAATGTTATAGAATTTTCATTAATAATTTTTTCACACACAATATAAAATATATTTTATATTTTTTAAAAAATAATTCTCAGAACAATGGGTCTCATAATCACACTATGTTTTATAACCTAGCTCTATAAATATATATATAGATATATTTCAATGTCTTACAATGAATATTTATTGTGTATATTAGTATCATATCTCCACTGTCATTTCATAGACCCTCATTGTCAGTCGCCATCTTATAGCATAAGGGGAGGAATGCCTAAGGTCACATAGTGAACATTCAGTTTGGGCACTTGTCAAGTGTTTTTAGGTGACAGAGGGTGAAAAGTAGAAGGAACCCCCCTCCTTGGAGGCGGCCACATGTGAGTGGGAAGTAGGGTGGGTGAATCCTCTCTTATTTCATTTAACTAATAATAATAATTATTAGAATGACAATGATAATGATGATGATAATTATGATGTAAAATATTAGTAAACCACTTTTTAATGAACACTAAAACCTAAAACATTGTCCCAATAACCAAATTATAAATTTAAACTCCTCACGATACCACAAATTAATGAAAAAATTAAATTAATAAGAGTGATGATGTCTACTCATAGAATATCAAACAAAGGAATCAATTAATCTCATAATGTTTTCTAATGTATATTGCTGTCATGACCCATCCCACGGGGCCTGTGTTGTGACTACCCCAAGACTGCCTTCCATAGGCTAGGGTCTGGTGACTAGAACTGGAAAGTCGTATCCCTATAACGGGAAGGTATTACCTTTAATCCTATACAAACACACAATCCAAGAACATGACAAGAAGTAACCATGAAGTAAACTGCTGTAGTAAAAATTTTGTTGAATGTAAATGGGTCGGAATACAAACCCAATTGGAAAGTGCACGTACAACTGAAAAGAAAAAAATAGCTTTGGGATCATCCACTGAGGATCCAACCTAAAGGGTAGGTACAGATCTAGATCAGTTTTCCCTACATTATGTCACACCAAATGGTCCACCTATGAGCACTGCCCAGTCCTGGATCCCTCAGCCTCGATCAATGTTGTATGTCATTTGCAGAAGACACAGCAAGGTGCGGGACAAGCCCATACAGGGTTGATTATAACAATACTCTATAGGGACCTCGAGTTCCTAGAAGGTCTCCCAGAGTTTCACAAAGGAATGACTACAAAGAAATACCTCAATCAAAAAGAATAGAGTAGTCAATAACTCAACTTACGTATATGCCCATACAAATACCTATGTTATCAAGATACACTCATCTTATACATGAGGGAAGAATACCTTAAAGGTAACACTGGGAAGGTAGAAGTAGAAGAGGGTATTTCCACGATGTTAGAAGTACCACACATGTAACACCACAAAGATAACACCACGAAAGAAGAAGTACCACACATATAACACCATGAAGAAAACACCATGATGTTGAAGGTACCACACAGGTTACAAAATGAATATTACACCACTAAGGTGAAGGTACTACTTAGGTAAAATAATGAAGATACCATACTCACCTCACTCCATGTATTAGTGAAGTATAGAAGTACAAATGATTAATCATGAAGCTAGATCATCATATTCTGTCAAGAGGCATTGTTGCATATTTTACGGAGTCTGACCCAGATAGGATAGATAGGTACTAACCCCTTCAGTGACCAACATTGGATCTGACCCACCCAATGTCGATGGGTACTAACCCCCTCAATGAATCGCATAGGATTTGACCCACATAGGATCAGTATGTGCTAACCCGCATAGGATCGATGAGCACTAACCCACATAGGATCTGACCCACACACGATCAGTATGTGTTGAAACACATATAATAGTTGATTTCTAACCCACACAGGATCTGACCCACACATGATTGATGTTGTCCCTCACATGATCGCTTGGTAATAACCTCTTTATGATATATCTCCAACCACCACCTCACTACCAACCACTGGATTCTGCCTCATAGCATGCTTGATTCTGTTAGAACCACTACTCAAGTATTCGGTCATATTTCAACTAGAATTAAGTCCCATGAAAATGTAACTGGATGACTCACCACTTTATAAGGGTCCCAACGCAACAGACGGTGCTCAAATCAAACACTTGGTCAGTAAGTGATTAGCATTTTAGTGCTGAGGGCCCGGTTGGATTCAGATTAGATCCAGCCTAGACTCATTCCAAATTTCTTCAAAACTATTCTAAGGTGTCTCAAAAGGACCTTCTTTTCAGTTGGGTCCTTACTCCATAGATGAAACCTCAATCAGACGCACGGTCTGTTAGTTACACCCCTTTCCATGGAATGGGGGTGATCGCAGCTCAGTCTGACCCAGCTCGGTTGGGCCCGTCAGAATATGGAAATGGGACCACTTCTCAAAATGGGTCCCAACGCCACTAAAGACATGTAAATCGGACACTTGGCTTGTTAGTGGTGGGTGTTTATTATTCTGGGACCGGTTGGGTCTGGGCCCGGTACGACTCGGTCATACCGGCCCGACGTATTGAGTCACATGGTCTACGTGACCCTATTTGGGTCTGTCCCATTAAGCGTCGGCCCAGATCACAAGTTCCAGCCCCTCTGGGTCGGCCCAGTTAGTTTCGTGAGTCGGGGTTATGGTAGGTCCGACCCGCCAGGTGGGGCTCAGCCCACCAGCATTGGCCCACTAGGCTGCATGTTCGGCCGGGTTCACTGGAGGGTCCAGCCCAGTCCACCAGAATGTGGTCAGGTCTTCCCAACTGGCCTCATGGGTGCGGATCCATTTCGTCTAGCTAGTGGGACACTACCCCACAGGGTAATGGTCTTCCGTTTTGGCCGACCGGGGGTCTACAAACCTGGGGTTGTGCTGGTCCATGCCACTCTCCACCAATCGCAACCTCCTCCAGAGGCATGAAACAAAAAACCACTCCGCCTCCACCTCCTATGGCTGGATCGGTTTGGCCAACTTCTACACCTTTCATGTCTTCGGCCGCAGCCCATGACCACTAGCGGCACACGACGGCATACCAAACCACCTCTGTAGCCAGCTAGTATCGGCCGCTCTGCTAACCGTTGCGGTGTAGTGCAACGGCCTCCTCATACAGTGCGCGATGGCATTCTGACTCCATCATGGTTGGCCAGTTCCGCAGCATATGCTATCGTTCATAGAGAGAGAGAGAGAGAGAAAGAGCAAGTGTAAACAAGGTAGAGGAGGGTCCGGGCCATGTTTGTTTGGCCTGCACCATCCACGTTAGCTTGAAAACACGAGGAAGGGAAAAATAATTCCACAATAACATGAAATTATAAAAATATCTATACCTAATCTTCGATGGAGAACCCCTGCAAATGAGGATGAGTCGGAATTCATCATCTCCGCAACAAGCAGCCAATGTTGCCACTGAAACATCATCCATCAGTTTGTGATTCGGTGTCACTCATCACAGCTCGCTGGAACCGGCTACACCCTCCATGTTTTTGGCTTCATGACACTTCATCATGTCTTTATCTCTTGGTGAAACCGTGCCTATACCCCACCCCATGCTCCATATAAAATTGAGAGAGGGAGGGTGAGTAACACATCTAGAATTTAATGGGGGTTCATTTAATAGGATCCTTCCTAATTCCAACAGTGATGTTAAAAAGGATTTGTGGAGTCAAACCATTTAATGGATTGACATTTCATTGGTCCCACCACCATTGCTAGTCCATTGGAGGAATAGAAACTAGAGAAATAAAATTACTAAGTTATTTTATTATTCTTTTAATGGTCCCAAAATCTAACTTTTTCTCCAGACCTACTGTAGTCAAAGTGAAGCCTCCCTTAAGAAAATCTCGGCACTACAGATTCAATGGTGCCCACAGATTTTTAATCAGATCACCAGCTTAAAAGTTAGAAAACGCCGCCCTTGAATTTAATTAACATACCCGAAATTTTTTTTAGAAAATTATTAACAGTAACCATCGACTCGCACCAGTCGAGGTTAGGCTCTACCTAAAGTGAAAACTCCCTCACAAGGTCAAAGGTACTCTCGTATTTCCAATCCGAGTTATTGTTTAGATGATATGGATTTTACAATAAAATAATTTTCACTTAATTATTTTATTTATGGCAAAAAACTGTCCCATGCCGGCCAATTTTAGTATCTGCCTAAGTAAATAATACTAGCACGAGTTCAGCGATGGTCCTAGATTTTCAATATGAGTTACCGTTCATGAGTTAAAAGAATTTGAAAAATAAAATAATTTTATTTAATTAAAATATTTACGATTATTCCATTTTCATGTTTTCCCACTGGTGTCTTGTACCACCTAAACTAATGTCACGCCTAGTGTAAACCCGCCATCATGAACGCATCTATGCCATTATATTTTAGATTCTAGAAACCTTTTAAGAGTTATTACAATTTTTCATAAAAATTGCTTCGGAGAAATAATTAAATCTTAACAAAACTTCGATGGATCATTCTGAGCACTCTGGGCCTCATAATCATGCACCGTTAGATTTAGAGGTCTCGAAATAATTTCTATATAATGAAAAATAATTATACAGAAATTTTGGGACATTACATTCTCCCCATCAAAGATATTTACGTCCCCAAAAGCTTAAAAAAAGGAAAATCAAACAAAATAGGGTATTGAGATTGAATCTGATCCTCTATCTCCCATGTGCTCTTCTGGAGGTTCCCGTGATGCCACTAAACTCGCACAAGAGGGATCAACTGTCCACGAAGAACTTGATCATGTTTACTATATATCTTCATAGATGATACCATAAAAGTCCCCCATCATCAATGTCCAAAATTCCCTAGTCGATAACATGTGAGAAATCATGCATGCATCTCCTCAGCTACGACACATGGAAAAACATTATGCAGCCAGTGCATCTGTGGTGGAAGAGATAAAAGGTACATCACCTCATCCACTCTGTTGGGAATCTAAATTGGTCTGATTAACCTATGAGATAGTTTTTCGCCTAGGAAAAACCTCTAAAATCCTTTTCGGGGTGAGACTTGAAGGAAGACATGGTCTCCATCCCTGAACATCATGGATCTCCATCTTCTATCAGCATAAGAATTCTGCCACTAATTTATTCATCCCTAACCACCAGTACTGATGCTGGAAGTCCTGGTACACCTTCACCACTCAAGGATGTACAACTAAAGGGTATGTAGGGATCTCTCTCAACCTCTCCTCCCGGAGCTTCAATGATACCAAGTTGCATCCTATGAATATATTATGTGCTCCTCACCTTCAGAAAATCCTTCAGGAGACCATCCTGAGGATATCTGAGCACACTGGGCCTCACAGTCAACATCCGCATATATACCTCACAAATTCCCTGAATAATTGGGGGAGTTACAGTCATAGACTAGATGTAAGATTCTCTATCTTTATAGATGAAGGATATTAACAGCGTGACTCACTACTCTGATACCTCACTCAGTAGTTGTAGACCAGACCTTTTGCTAAGTCCATCTGTTAGCACATTCCCCTTCCCAGGAGTATAGAGTATCTCAAGGTCATTGTCCTGGATGAAGTCGATCCATCATTTATATCTCAAGTTCTGGCCATTCTATGTGAAGATGCTACTGAGACTCTTTTGACCAGTGTAAACACTAAACCATCCAACTATCAAGTTGTGCCACCACATCTTCAACGCAAAGACAACTACTGCTAACTATAGTTCTTAGGTAGCATATTTCTGGTCTTGATTTCACAGCTACCCGGAGCCAAAGGAGATCACTGCCCTCTCCTACATCAAGAAACAACCTATTATGGTTCCTAATGTGTCACAGTAGACTACATACCCAACACCCTCTTATGGTAGACTCAAGATGGGGGCACTCATCGGTCTCTATATCAGCTCTTGAATGATCTATTGAAACTTATTCTTCCACAGAAAAGGATCCCCCCTCTTCCTCGATGCAGACAATGCTACCGCTACCCTGGAGAAGGTAGTAACAAATATCTGGTAGTATCCAGCCAAATAAGAAGTCTCTCTCCCTTCGGTGAGGTAATCCTAGAAACATCTATTGAAAATATGTCCCCACACTCTTCCACTACTAACGAAAACTCAAAACTCAAAACTCCTACTACCATGAGGGTATGGCTAGCCGACTCAAGAGTGATCGGTTTCACCCTCTTGTGCATGAGTTTATCCTATGCTTCCTGGGTTTACTTTTTCACCAACCAAAGAAAACTGTATTCCAACACTATAGATATACTACATCATTTTTTCATAAAATAGTCTATCTGAGTATGAACTGTGGAGTTCTAGTCCATAACCAAACAAACTTTTTAAGGCCTCAAAACATCCACCAAGAGGTTCAAACCAAAACTATAGACTTAAGGGTTAGATCACACCGTAGGCATAAGTGTGATTATCAAGTCTCCTCCCAATGATATCTCCAGCCATATGGTCCAAGTCTTCAATTTAACTAGAATCTTCATGACTTAAAGAATATTTATGTTAAGAAGGAATGATTGGTACCTATGTATATTAAAAAGACAACAAGTAGTATACACAGATCATACCTCAAATCATTCCATGAGCCCTTGGGTCAAACTCCTTGACCGCATGTAGCTACTCCATTCCCATGTCCTCCATCTCCCTGAGCCTGGTGGGGACCACATTGAGGTTGTGGTTGTAACATGTCCAAATGTATACCACCTCATGATTCTCTCCTAGCTCCACTTCCATGTCTTCTGCCCTGCAGATTTATCGATCCCTATCATTTCCTCTTCCTGAAACATTTTACACGCCCAAGTCTATGAGACGGGCATCAGTTTCCTGCTTTCCCACTACTAACATTCCCTGGTTGTATCTGCCCAGCCAAAGAACTCTCAATAAAAACGGTTCTCTATAAAACCATATTATAAGTAGGAATGCATAGAGGAATAGAGCTGGCTCGGATGCCCCAAAACACACCTCGTTCGATGGTCTGAGCCCTGAATCATTGATTGTACTGTATTCATCGATTACTTGGGATGGTTGTTACGTCTTGATGAATACTCAGCTACCGAAATGTCATCCTGCCAAAGTTGTAGAATCTCTAGGGAACACTAACCCCTTATCTTTTTATGAAAATAGGCCCCCCTACTCTATGGAATTTTCTCAAGATTGTACAGGGAAAAGTCACCTCTTTACAAGATTAGGGAAATCTAATCCTTGTCATCATCTTGTTCAGCCACGTAGAAGGCTCTCTACCAGGACCACCATCTGCTGAAATGGTGCCCTCGTTTGATGGAAACTCGTCACCTCCTGAAGCCAGTCCTTAGTTTCCAGTGAGTTTGGCTCGCCTTATATCCTGAGGGTTATCTGATGTTGAATCATGTGTAAGGCACTAAGACTATATGTGTCATGTACCGGTACTGCCAGTAGTAAATGATAACCAACGGGCAGTGATATAGTAGGCACACTACATAAAGGTTCCTTCTTGAGCAATAATCCAAGTAATGAAGCCTCATCACTATGTAGATCATCCTCATGGCCAGTAGTTGATAAAAACTTGAAGTTAAGATCACGATCTGCTCTATTAGCCTCTCAACTAGGTAAAAACACTTGGCACAGCCTCCAACCACTCATCAACTGCTTGGAAATCTGTATCACCTTAAAACCTAAGATTCTTCTTCTGCTGGAACTCATGAAACGCGCTCAGTTGGTGTGAACTGCTCGCTAGTGCAGCTGGTGGTAACTATTGACCAAGGGGTGGTGGTGCTACTGGTACACCACACGAAGGTGCCAGTATAGTAAGAGGGCTCTGCATTAGAGCCTCATCACTCAGTGGGCCGTCATCATGTACTATCTCGAGAATCCTAGGTGGCTACCTACATGGTGGCACCCTGATAAGGAATTGGTGTTCCATGGACATTATGTTATACCTGGTTAGCTGACTAAAAGAGATCATAAGACAACAAATGTTTCAAAAACACACTCAATCATTGTTTTCATGCACTGAGATCGAAATCAGAATTCAGGTCCATAGTGTATGGGTACGTCGGATGCTGCACCAACATTGGATTCCCTAAACTAAAAACCACACTCATAACACTTATCACTATTGGCACATAGAAAAGATTAGAGTCCAAGTTCTTTGGTAGACCCAAATCCTCTGATACAAAATTGTCACGACCCATCCCTTGGGGTTCGTGCCATGAAAATTCCAAGCCCACCACCCATAGGCTAGGGGCTAGTGACTAGCACCGAAAAGGAATATCCCTATAACATGAAGGCATTGCCTTTAAACCTGTACAAAATCACAATCCAAGAACCCTACAAGAAGCATCGTTGAAGTAAACTATTGTAGTACAAAGTATGATGAATGTAAAATAGTCAAAATACAAGCCCAACTGGAAAGTACAAGTACAACTACAAAGATAAAAAAATTCATGGATCATCCACTGAGAATCCTACATAATGGGTAGGTACAAATCTTGATCAGAAGACCATGTGTCACCTCACACCAAATGGTCTACCTCTAGGCACTGTCTAGTCCTAGATCCCTCAGCCTCAATCAATGTTGTCTGTCGTCTGCACATGACACAACTAGATATGGGTAATGCCCATTCATGGTTGAATATAACAACACTCATTAGGGACCCAGAGTCCCCAGAAGGTCTCCCATAGTTCTACAATGGTATGACCACAAAGCAAGAACTCAATCACAATGAACGAAGCAGACAACAACTCTACTTAGGTATGTTCCCATACAAATAGTTGAGTTATCAAGTTTCACTCATCTCACACATGATAGAAGTATACCAGAAAGGTAACACCACAAAGGTAAAAGTACCACAGGGTAACACCACAATGGTAAAACCACAAAGGTAAAAGTAGCACACAGGTAACACCATGAAGATAACACAATGAAGGTAAAAGTACCCCACATGAAACAACATGAAGATAAGACCAAGAAGGTGAATGTACCACACATGTAACACCATGATTATTACACCATGAAGGTGAAGGTACCACACAGGTAACACCAAAAAGATAAAAGACTCATCTCACACCAGGTATTAGTGAAGTATAAAAGTACAGATGACTAGTTGTGAAGCTAGATATTCTTACTCTGTCAAGAGTCACTATTGATGATTATACAAAGTCTGACGCACATAGGATTGATAGGTACTAAATATAGCAGTGACCCACATAGGATTTAACCCACACAGGATCAGAATGTGTTGACCCACATAGGATCGCTAAGCACTAACCCACATAGGATATGATCCTTACATGATCGGTATGCGCTAACCCACACAGGATCATGGAGCGCTTACCCACACCGGATCTAATCCGCACAGGATTGGTGCTGACCCGCACAGGATAACTCATTACTATCCTCCATATGATCTGTCTCCAACATATGCCTCCTTGCTAGCCACTGGATTCCTACACATAGCACGCTTGATTTTGGGAGAACCACTCCTCAAGAATTATTTCGTATTTCAACTAGCATGAAGTCCCATGAATAAGTGACCTAATGATCCATCAAGTCAAAAGGTTTGCAACGAAACAGATGTCTTGTCAATCGGATGCACGGTCTATAAGCTATTGGATTTTTAGTGGCAATGGCCTGGTTGGATTCAGAGTCAATCCAACATTACCATATTCCAAATTTTACCAAAACTCTAATGAGGTATCTCAAAAGGACCGCCTTGTCACTAGGGTCCTTAATCCACAAACAATGCATCAATCAGACGTCGGGTCTATTAGTTACACCCCTTTCTATGGAATGGGGGTGATCACACCTCAGTCCAGCTCATCTCGGTCGGGCCCATCAGAATATGTAAAAGGGTCCACTTCCCAAAATGGGTACCAACGCCAGTGATGTCATGTCAATTAGACACATGGTTGTTCAGTTACTGGTTTTTATTTATTCGGGGACCGGTTGGTTCTGGGGCAGGTCCGACATAGTCAGACCATCCCTACGCAATAGGTCCCAAGGTCTACCTGACCCCTTTTGGGTCTGAACTATTAATGGTTAACCTGGTTCACTAGGTCCATCCCCTCATAGTTGGCTTGGTTAGGTTCGTTGGACTGAGCCACAGTTGGCCCGAATCGCTGAGTGGGGCTCAGCCAACCAGTGTTGGCCCACTGGGCCGAAGTTTTGGCTCGGTTTTCGAGCGGGTCCGGCCCACTGGGTTGCAGGTCTATCTTGGCCCACTAGGCAAGTTCAGTACGCTGGGTGGGTCCAGACCGCTCGGTCGGCCTTGTAACAGCCCGAGATTTTATGAAAAATATTCTTTTTTATTTCACTAATGTCTTGTGTTGTACGCTACACCAAAAGGAGCTTGCACAACACGCATCCTTGACTTGCCTTGCATTACACGCAATCGCGACCTTCCTCGATAGCGTGTGTAATACGCAATACCGAGTTTCACTAAACAACGATATGCTATTAAAATATTATTAAAACTACCCGTTATGAATAGTAATAACCACTTTTTAAAATTCTATAAATCTTATTTTTCAAAATGAACTTCATTTTTGGATTCGGAATATCGAAATTAGCTTAGGTTGAAATTTTGGTGATTTTCGGATAACTTTCATATTTTGATGAATAGTGAAAATTACTAAATTATAATTAAAAACAACTTTTTTAATCGAAATAATTAATAGTGATAAATCATTAATTTGAGTGGTTTTAAAGTATATTTAGAATATATTTTTACAATTTAATACAATGTTGGTCATTGGATGTAATTTCACATTTAAACTAGACATAAACAAGTGTCAATCTTTTGATAGATATTGTTTCTTAAAAAACACGCTATTTGTTTTAACAGCGGGATTTAATTATAAAATTAATTAATGCAACTTTTATGTTATGAATTTGGTAAAATAGACTTCATTTTTGAATTCGTAATATGAAATATAGCTTGGGATGAAATTTTGGCATTGTTCTGAAAAACATCAATTTTTGATGAATAGTGAAACTACTAAGTGGTAGGTTAAAAACTGAATTTTGCATAAAACTTAATTTTACCGCTTCTGTGAATGGAATTTCGAAAATCCGAGAGACACGGTTAATATCAAGGACTAAAATGTGGTTCAATGAGATGAAAATAATTTTTTGGTGAATAGTAACTTTTTACTTTTTTTTACCTCGGTTAATAGTAAATAGGGTAACTAAGGGTAAATATGATATTAATATTACCCTAACACATGTCCTAATTCTATTGGACAAGTGTAATTCGACCAAAAACAAACTTAGGAATAAAATATGACCATTTAGGCCCACTTGGATTAGATTAGGACATTTATTATTAATTTATTTAAAGAAGGGTTAAAATAGTTAAAATCAAAGTTTAATAAGTAAATCATTTTTAATATGGGGTTATACATAAGATAAATTAGATTTTAAATATACATTAGAAAGCTAAAAAGATTTCCTACATGATGGTATTTTATTTGTAATTTTTAGACATCAAATAATTTAATTTATTTATGACACAAAGATGATGCAGTAATTATCTTATTAATGAAATATTCACATAATTGATAATATAAATACCAAAATAAATGTAATTTAAGACTTTTTATGAATTCCACTAATTTTCTAGGTTACTATGATATATTAGTGTTGATTTAATCAACTTGGTTCGAACATATAATTCTGATATGACTTTCACAAAAATCATATATCAAATAGTGACAAAATTGACACAAAATAGTTTTTAAATCAAATATTATATTATTAATTGTTATTTTATTCCTAAAAATCTAAGGTTCGGCCAAATGACTTAGATAAGGATATATATATTAATAATAAACAATTTGGGGTTCGTTTGGCATGTTATAGTAAGTGTATTAACCATATAGTGAAAGAAAAACAAAAAGACACGGTAAAAGTTAAATTAATTAACTTAGAGTTAAATCTAATTGATAAGGTTAAAATAATACCCCAAACTTGTCTAAATCCTATTGGTTGATAGGATTTAGACCCATCCCCACTTTAGCTTAGAAATAAGACCCTTTGGAACCATTATAAACCGATTTTGACTTTAATATAAAATAATATTTTGAGGTATTCCTAAGGTGCCCCTCTCCTCCCTTATAAAAGGACACCTCCTCCCCCTCCTCCTCACACCAATTTGAGCACTCAAGCTCGGCCAACCCCTGCCAAAATTTCTTCTCCACTTCCCTAGAAACATCCTAGAGGTTCTGGTCTTCCTCAAAGACCAATTCTAGTGCCCTAAGAGGAGGTCTCAAAGAGGCACTTCAAAGAAGAGGTAATTACCGTTACCAATTCTTTCATCTTTATTTCTTCTTCCACTTCTTCTTCTTAGGTTGTTTCATTATGAAGTAATAACATCAGTATCACTCATATACTGATATGTTATTATAAGTATGAAACAACCCTATTTCACCATCTATCCATCCTACGGAAAAAGAAATCACCGCGCGTGCGTACGTACGGAATACCGTCTCCACGCCGTGGTGTAATCTATTTTCCACCACCACCTTACATGGATGGGTATAATGGTGTAAAGAATAACTATACATAGTTATTACAACATCATATTGATTCTGATATATTGTATAATTCACTCCAATTCAATTAAATACTTATAGAAATGATATCATCGCTCGTGCGTACGTACGGACTACCGTCTCCACGACGCGATGAGATTCATTCTCCATATTAACCATTTAAGAATGATTATAAAGTATATATAAGAAATAATAATGAAATATATGACATTATAAAGCTACTGGATTTATGTATATATATACATATGTATGTCATCTACTTACTTCCATTTCAAGACAATAAGGAAAGGAAAACAACGTTCATGCGTACGTACGGACTACCGTCTCCATGAACGGTGTTTTTCATTTTATTTATCTACCTATTATATATATATATATACTGAATATATATGATATATAAATCATATTTTATATTCTGGAAGTAAGTAAATCATGATATAAGTAATAATGATGTCAAGAACAACAAGTCAAAACACCTACGATAAATGAAATGATTTTACCCAAAACGCTTCTTTAACATGGAATTTACAAAAGAACGGGTAATATAATGTCATAAGTGAACCATATATGATATCATAACAATGAATATGATTCTGTAATAAGTCAATGACATTATTTAAATCATTATATAGGAGGTTCGGACACATACGAAGCAAATCGGACCTAAGGTAAGGGAAATATCACAATCTCATTTTTATCCGAGATTGTTTGTACTTTGAAATTTACTGGGGTATATTTTATCATCCACATCCATGTTTCCTCAATATGTAATGTTATTTACAACAACCTACAATTTTTTAAATCCAATTTTACCCTTCGGTGAGTTTTTAGTAAAAGATATGAAAGGAATCTTTTGTCATTTTTCGTACGAGGTACTTTTTGACTTTTCCGACAAAAGTACGAAGAATGTTTTTTAAACTTAAACGGCACGAACGGATTTTTACGGTTTTATAAAGCCTTATTTTCATGAAGCTTCCTACAAAAGATTTCATGATTATTTTTAATAAAATCTCTTTCTTTTAAAATTTCATGATGTTTTGTGAAAAGAAATTGATTTTGAAGAAGAAAGGATATTTTCCTCAAGAATTCATTTCAAGTGTTTTATCAAAAATATTTTCCATCTAAGATAATAAAGGGTTCTGTTTCTATCCATATTTTTACATTGATTTGACTATGTTGTGATGGAATTATGTTTATGAATTCCTTTATCTTATATGAATGGTTTTATGATGTCATGTTGTTTAAGAATCCCATTTTTTTTATTACATTGGTTATGAAATGATGTATGATTTATGATTTTGTGGCACACATAAGAATGGTATCATTATGAGATGGGTGGGACCTATATCTCCCTCCAATGCATTGGGTAAAGATTTTATATCTCATGAGATAGACATGGCTGGAATGGTAGGTTATACCGGTTCAGTGAAACAGGACTGAAACGAGGATTACTCGATTCAGAAAGGGACTTTGTCCACTAAGATAGTCTTGGCAATGAGTCTTGACTAACAAGAAATGATTCTCTATGATTATGTGTGTATGCCACAATGAGTAATGTTTTAAGTTATGATTTCATTTCACTACTATGATTTATCCCATGTTATGAAATTATGCTCTCTTTTGCAGGTTAAGATTTCCAAAAAAGTTATGTTCTTATGAAAATTATGTGATTGATATTTCTTTTGATTACCCTTACTGAGCATTTGAGCTCACCCTTTTATGTTTTCTTTTCCCCAGGATATAAAGAAAGGTTTTAGGTAAAAAAATGGGATGACCTTTATGGGAGATATTGAAGAACTTTCACCACGATTAGAAGATTACGTTCCGAGTTTCCAAAGACACTAAACTATTACGATCTTTTAGTGTGTGTTTTTGTTATGTACTAAGTATTCCGCAAATGTAATGTAATGTCCATGTACGTCAGGCTACGGGTCTCTACAATTGGTATCAGAGGAAAGGTTTAGTCAACCTTTGGAAACTAGGATGCGAAAACGTTAGTGAGATCCCTCGAGATATTTCTAAGGTATGTCTAGGGATGCCCCTAAGGATAAGTATACGTATAGGATATAGTTCTAGAACTATGGTAACGATATTAGATTAAACCAAAGATGATAGATATTTAAGTTACTCCCCCTTTATTACGATTTTTGCATCTAACACTATTCTGTTTGGGTTTTAGAAAATGGCTGGAAACAAGATGATTCACAATAATGGAGGATATGATGGACAATGGAATGATATTCTTCATGAGCAACCAAATGAAATGGGATTTGGATGTCCAAACATCATTATTATGCCGAATCAGCAATCTCACAACATGATCAATAAAGTAAAATTTGGTATGTTTCCTGACTCGACTAATAAGAGAAAGATGGAGTTCCATGATGATCATAGAGGAATGAAAGTTCAATTTCCCCCATGTAAATCATGTGGGAAGAGGCATCAAGGAGAATGTTTCAAGGGAACTGGAAGATGCTTTGGGTGTGGAAAAGAAGGACACAAAGCAAGTAAGTGCAAAGGAAAAGGGTCGGTTAACACCATGGATGAGGATAATGGTATTGCTACGACATCAAAAATGGTTAAGTGTTTTAAATGTGGAATGTATGGGCATTATGCAAACAAATGCCCTAAGGGAAAGACTCATGAAGAGAATCAGTATGGTCATATGGGTAGTATTTATGTGGATGATGATGAAGAGACTACAAATGATATGTGAGATGAAAGAATTTTTGAAGCTCGGTCAATGGTTTGAGAATGTAGTGGAATGATTACATGTTTATCATGTGTAATTTTGGAATAAAGAGACATCTATGGATTGTTACACTGTTGTCTTTCCTTGTGTTTTGAAAGTGTATGATTAATGTTACTAGTATCCATGAAAGGTTATTCAGATATTTTTGGAATTTAGATGATATGCGCATAATAAAGGGATAAGGAGAAAATTAAATGTTTGATAGTATTCATGAGCTCATGATTGATATAAGGACTAAGTGATATCATGGTTTGAGTATAAATAATTTTGAGGATTTTGGTATGTGGAAAGTGTTAACTATTAACTGCACTCATGTTTTCACTAAGGTATTCAAGAGAATACACGATTAAGGACTTTGAATGTTTGGAATGTGACCAACAAGACATATCTTATGATATGTGGGGATCAACGACAGTATTAAATCTCTGGTAATCGATGTCACTATATTATGAGAGTGGACTGCAGTATTATGTATAAGCCTAAAGATTAGACTGGATTATGTTAGACATAAGTTAGTATTGTTTAAGGATATAAGATTTTCGATATTATTGATGGGATGTTATAGTAACGTAGTTTTAGAAAAAGGGACAACCTGCAGGACGGGCGACAGCCCATCGCTTCGGACAAGGCTGTAGGAATCGAACCCACAACCGAAGTGTGACTGGCCTTTATCGCCTACCACTGACCTACAGGAAGTCCCTGTTTAGTAGAAACTAGTTTTATTATATTAAGCAGTATGATATATGAAGTATAAGTCCATTTTAGGAACCATATATGATTAATCTCACTATAGATCGACTTATGCATATAATTTTTTGCTAATCTTTTGTTTGAGACAGATGGAATGACCCGTCATTCTATCACATGATCTGCTAACACTTCATGAATGACAAATTCAACTTCATTTATTTAAGAGATGAAGTGGAAATTGTTCAAGGCACGAACAACAGTGAGATTGTACCAAAATAAAGTGAGTATTTATTCTAATTCACATTTTCAACTTTAGGGAAATGATCTTGAAAACCAAAAATGTCGTCCTAGTGATCTTATACCTGATGAATAAGATGGTACCTTATATCATCACAAATCTATGGATTTGTGATTACTGCCTTTTCCATAGCCATGTTCTCTACCACTCTCCATCAGAACATGATGGTTAGATTTCTCTTCCATATCCATATTTTCACCTATGTGGAAACCCAGTGATTAGTTTATTTGGGTAATCGTTACATTTCATACTTTAGTTTTTAAAGCCAAGTTTTGGTATTCCCTTTTACGATGTGGGTTTCTATTAAAGAAACTTTCGAATAGTAAACCATTTATAACCCCGACGAATTTCGAGGGCGAAATTCATTTTAAGGGGGGTAGAATGTAACAGCCCGAGATTTTATGAAAAATATTCTTTTTTATTTCACTAATGTCTTGTGTTGTACGCTACACCAAAAGGAGCTTGCACAACACGCATCCTTGACTTGCCTTGCATTACACGCAATCGCGACCTTCCTCGATAGCGTGTGTAATACGCAATACCGAGTTTCACTAAACAACGATATGCTATTAAAATATTATTAAAACTACCCGTTATGAATAGTAATAACCACTTTTTAAAATTCTATAAATTTTATTTTTCAAAATGAACTTCATTTTTGGATTCGGAATATCGAAATTAGCTTAGGTTGAAATTTTGGTGATTTTCGGATAACTTTCATATTTTGATGAATAGTGAAAATTACTAAATTATAATTAAAAACAACTTTTTTAATCGAAATAATTAATAGTGATAAATCATTAATTTGAGTGGTTTTAAAGTATATTTAGAATATATTTTTACAATTTAATACAATGTTGGTCATTGGATGTAATTTCACATTTAAACTAGACATAAACAAGTGTCAATCTTTTGATAGATATTGTTTCTTAAAAAACACGCTATTTGTTTTAACAGCGGGATTTAATTATAAAATTAATTAATGCAACTTTTATGTTATGAATTTGGTAAAATAGACTTCATTTTTGAATTCGGAATATGAAATATAGCTTGGGATGAAATTTTGGCATTGTTCTGAAAAACATCAATTTTTGATGAATAGTGAAACTACTAAGTGGTAGGTTAAAAACTGAATTTTGCATAAAACTTAATTTTACCGCTTCTGTGAAGGGAATTTCGAAAATCCGAGAGACACGGTTAATATCAAGGACTAAAATGTGGTTCAATGAGATGAAAATAATTTTTTGGTGAATAGTAACTTTTTACTTTTTCTTACCTCGGTTAATAGTAAATAGGGTAACTAAGGGTAAATATGATATTAATATTACCCTAACACATGTCCTAATTCTATTGGACAAGTGTAATTCGACCAAAAACAAACTTAGGAATAAAATATGACCATTTAGGCCCACTTGGATTAGATTAGGACATTTATTATTAATTTATTTAAAGAAGGGTTAAAATAGTTAAAATCAAAGTTTAATAAGTAAATCATTTTTAATATGGGGTTATACATAAGATAAATTAGATTGTAAATATTCATTAGAAAGCTAAAAAGATTTCCTACATGATGGTATTTTATTTGTAATTTTTAGACATCAAATAATTTAATTTATTTATGACACAAAGATGATGCAGTAATTATCTTATTAATGAAATATTCACATAATTGATAATATAAATACCAAAATAAATGTAATTTAAGACTTTTTATGAATTCCACTAATTTTCTAGGTTACTATGATATATTAGTGTTGATTTAATCAACTTGGTTCGAACATATAATTCTGATATGACTTTCACAAAAATCATATATCAAATAGTGACAAAATTGACACAAAATAGTTTTTAAATCAAATATTATATTATTAATTGTTATTTTATTCTTAAAAATCTAAGGTTCGGCCAAATGACTTAGATAAGGATATATATATTAATAATAAACAATTTGGGGTTCGTTTGGCATGTTATAGTAAGTGTATTAACCATATAGTGAAAGAAAAACAAAAAGACACGGTAAAAGTTAAATTAATTAACTTAGAGTTAAATCTAATTGATAAGGTTAAAATAATACCCCAAACTTGTCTAAATCCTATTGGTTGATAGGATTTAGACCCATCCCCACTTTAGCTTAGAAATAAGACCCTTTGGAACCATTATAAACCGATTTTGACTTTAATATAAAATAATATTTTGAGGTATTCCTAAGGTGCCCCTCTCCTCCCTTATAAAAGGACACCTCCTCCCCCTCCTCCTCACACCAATTTGAGCACTCAAGCTCGGCCAACCCCTGCCAAAATCTCTTCTCCACTTCCCTATCAACATCCTAGAGGTTCTGGTCTTCCTCAAAGACCAATTCTAGTGCCCTAAGAGGAGGTCTCAAAGAGGCACTTCAAAGAAGAGGTAATTACCGTTACCAATTCTTTCATCTTTATTTCTTCTTCCACTTCTTCTTCTTAGGTTGTTTCATTATGAAGTAATAACATCAGTATCACTCATATACTGATATGTTATTATAAGTATGAAACAACCCTATTTCACCATCTATCCATCCTACGGAAAAAGAAATCACCGCGCGTGCGTACGTACGGAATACCGTCTCCACGCCGTGGTGTAATCTATTTTCCACCACCACCTTACATGGATGGGTATAATGGTGTAAAGAATAACTATACATAGTTATTACAACATCATATTGATTCTGATATATTGTATAATTCACTCCAATTCAATTCAATACTTATAGAAATGATATCATCGCTCGTGCGTACGTACGGACTACCGTCTCCACGACGCGATGAGATTCATTCTCCATATTAACCATTTAAGAATGATTATAAAGTATATATAAGAAATAATAATGAAATATATGACATTATAAAGCTACTGGATTTATGTATATATATACATATGTATGTCATCTACTTACTTCCATTTCAAGACAATAAGGAAAGGAAAACAACGTTCATGCGTACGTACGGACTACCGTCTCCATGAACGGTGTTTTTCATTTTATTTATCTACCTATTATATATATATATATACTGAATATATATGATATATAAATCATATTTTATATTCTGGAAGTAAGTAAATCATGATATAAGTAATAATGATGTCAAGAACAACAAGTCAAAACACCTACGATAAATGAAATGATTTTACCCAAAACGCTTCTTTAACATGGAATTTACAAAAGAACGGGTAATATAATGTCATAAGTGAACCATATATGATATCATAACAATGAATATGATTCTGTAATAAGTCAATGACATTATTTAAATCATTATACAGGAGGTTCGGACACATACGAAGCAAATCGGACCTAAGGTAAGGGAAATATCACAATCTCATTTTTATCCGAGATTGTTTGTACTTTGAAATTTACTGGGGTATATTTTATCATCCACATCCATGTTTCCTCAATATGTAATGTTATTTACAACAACCTACAATTGTTTAAATCCAATTTTACCCTTCGGTGAGTTTTTAGTAAAAGATATGAAAGGAATCTTTTGTCATTTTTCGTACGAGGTACTTTTTGACTTTTCCGACAAAAGTACGAAGAATGTTTTTTAAACTTAAACGGCACGAACGGATTTTTACGGTTTTATAAAGCCTTATTTTCATGAAGCTTCCTACAAAAGATTTCATGACTATTTTTAATAAAATCTCTTTCTTTTAAAATTTCATGATGTTTTGTGAAAAGAAATTGATTTTGAAGAAGAAAGGATATTTTCCTCAAGAATTCATTTCAAGTGTTTTATCAAAATTATTTTCCATCTAAGATAATAAAGGGTTCTGTTTCTATCCATATTTTTACATTGATTTGACTATGTTGTGATGGAATTATGTTTATGAATTCCTTTATCTTATATGAATGGTTTTATGATGTCATGTTGTTTAAGAATCCCATTTTTTTTATTACATGGGTTATGAAATGATGTATGATTTATGATTTTGTGGCACACATAAGAATGGTATCATTATGAGATGGGTGGGACCTATATCTCCCTCCAATGCATTGGGTAAAGATTTTATATCTCATGAGATAGACATGGCTGGAATGGTAGGTTATACCGGTTCAGTGAAACAGGACTGAAACGAGGATTACTCGATTCAGAAAGGGACTTTGTCCACTAAGATAGTCTTGGCAATGAGTCTTGACTGACAAGAAATGATTCTCCATGATTATGTGTGTATGCCACAATGAGTAATGTTTTAAGTTATGATTTCATTTCACTACTATGATTTATCCCATGTTATGAAATTATGCTCTCTTTTGCAGGTTAAGATTTCCAAAAAAGTTATGTTCTTATGAAAATTATGTGATTGATATTTCTTTTGTTTACCCTTACTGAGCATTTGAGCTCACCCTTTTATGTTTTCTTTTCCCCAGGATATAAAGAAAGGTTTTAGTTAAAAAAAAAGGGATGACCTTTATGGGATATATTGAAGAACTTTCACCACGATTAGAAGATTACGTTCCGAGTTTCCAAAGACACTAAACTATTACGATCCTTTAGTGTGTGTTTTTGTTATGTACTAAGTATTCCGCAAATGTAATGTAATGTCCATGTATGTCAGGCTACGGGTCTCTACAGGCCTAGTCCCCCAGAAGGAGGACCGATCTTCCCAGCCTGCCCCACGAGTGAGGGGCCATTTCACCTAGCTAGTTGGGTGCAGCCACACTGCATAATGGTCTACCATTTTGGCCGACTGGTGGTCTAGTAACCTGGCATGACATTGGGCTACACCACTCTCCACCTTTCACGGCCTCCTCCAGTGGCGTGCGATGGTGCACCGCTTTACCTCCTCCTCATACAACAGGCTTGGGTCGGCCGCGTTCTTCACCCATTGCAGATTTGGTCGTGGCCTATGCCCACCGACATTGCACAACAGTGCCCCTCATCTCCTCCATTGTTGGATAGTGTCGGTCACTATACTAATCGTGGTATCCTCCTCCTATAGGGCGTGACGGAATACCTTCGTCATCGTGGTCGGCCGATGCCATCTCGCCAGCGGTCTTTCACAGAGTGAGAGAGAGAGAGAGAGAAATGGTAAACAAGGTAGTGGAGGCTTCTGGCCATGTTCGTTTGGCCCAATCCCTCTCCATTAGCTTGAAAACACGAGGGAGTGAAAAAGGATTCAACAACAACCTAAAATTATAACAAAATAAAACTTTACCTCAAGTTATATGGAGAGCACCTATGAATGAGGAAGAGTCAGAATTCGTCATCCCCACAACAAGCCACCAACCATACTGCTCAAACATCATCCTTCAGATTGTGATTCGGTGTCACTCATCACCACCCACTGGAACCGGCTCCACCCTACAATGTTTTGGCATCGCAGTACATCATCAGAACTTTTTCTCTTGGTGAAAACGTGCTAATACCCCTACCCAAGCTCCATATAAATAGGAGACGTGGAGGGTGAGTAATGATGGTGTAATTTAATGGGGATTTATTTAATAGGAACCTTCCAAATCCCTAAATTACTATTACAAAGGATTTGTTGAGTCAAGACATTTAATGGCTAGACACATCGGTGGTCCTGCCACCGGTGCTTTCCTGTTGGAGGAATAGAAACAAGAGAAATATAATAAATAATTTATTTTATTATTCTTTTAAAAGTCCAAAATTCAATCTTTTTTCCCAGACCTACTGTGGTCGATGTGGGGCCTCCCTTAAGCAAATCTTATCATTGTGGATTCAACAGTTCCCTCCGATTTTTAATCCGATCATTGGTTCAAAAGTAAGAAAACATCGCATGCGCGTTTACTGAATGTACCCGAAACAAAGTTCATAAATCCAGTAAAGGTTAGGATTCAACTAAAGAGATCACTCTCTCATGAGCTCAATGATACTATCATAATTTCAATCCATGTTACTGTATATATGTATGGATTTTACAGTAAAATAATTGACATTTAATTATTTTTTTATGACCTAATAATAAAGTTCACTGGTGGCCCGCACCTGCTAATTTTAGTATCAGCCTAAGGAAAGAATACCCTCATGAGTTCAGTGGTGGTCTCAGATATTCAATCCGCGTTACCATTGAAGTGTTATAAGAATTTGAAAAATAAAATAATTTTATTTACGATTATGCCATTTTCGGGTTTTCCCACTAGATGCCTTAGCTGACTAAACTTATGTCGCACCGAGGATAAACCCGCAATCTGAAACACAACTATGCCATCATATTTTTGATCTGGGAAACTGTTTAATAGTCATTTCACTTTTTCATGAAGACTAATTACACATGCTAATTAATTCTTAACAAAACATTGATGGATCATTCCAAGAACTACGGGCCTCGGAATAAAGAACCATCAGAATTCACTGTCTTGAAATAATTTACATATAATTAAAAAAATTAAACATAAATTGTGGGACATTACAGTTGCAATCAGTGGGGAGTAAAATTATAGTGTTTCATGTATTTTTTGATTAAGTTGTACATATGAATGAATGATAATAATTTTGGAACTTTGAATATTTTTTAAAGAGATACTTTATTTCAATAAGAATTTTAAAATGAAACATTCATATTTTCAACCAAAAAAACAATGGTTTATGTAACATTAACCAATTGTTAGTGGTGGGTTGGTATCCCTGAATATGTTAATTATCGTGAATACAAACCATATAAGGAGGAATAAATATAATACCTAATGATTCAATGTTTATGGTCTGAGGAAGGGAGAATATGACTGGGATGGGATCATGTGACTACTTGATAAATCAGTTTTGTAAAAAATCTTAATATATATCATGTTCCTTGTATTGGAATGAGGGCATTAGGCATGATCATGGTAGGATGGACCTATTGGAGTAGGAGTGAGGGATATCGGAACAATCCTTTTATATAGGAGTGTGGATAGTATAGGTATTCAAGGTGTTGGTCTCTCCCTGGAAGACCTCCAGTAGAAATCCTTGATATCCCCTTTATTTTTTTCCATAATGGAAATGTAGGCAAAAAGTAGAATAAGATTTATCATTCTATCCTAGTAATACCTCTCAAAATAAAATGTGTGAGGGATATTACTAATAGTTTGTAAATATCATTTAGCATATTTTAATGTCCATGAAGGCTGCCTGATCCCTGAGGAAAATCAATATCGGTGGGAGCGCACATACCATGTTCTTAATTTTGGAGCAAGCTGAACACAGTAGAGTATATGATTATTTTATAGTGAACTTATGGAAGAATTAAGTGTCTTGTCTAGTTAATGTGGAATTTGGACTTTTGAAATATTTTTCCATTTAGATGCATATGAAAATGGAAAGTAAAGATGATTCATTAGAAACGACACTGGATAAACATTAGCAGAAAGAATAGGAGAAGGAGTGGATAATTAAGGTGGTGTAAGAGAACATTCTTAAATTACATAATGGACATTTGGAAATATAGACTGTGTTTCATAATAATATTTATCTTAATTTATAAATAATCTTAAATCCCCAATGATATATAGGAGAACACTAATTTTATGAAATAATGGAGCAAATAATGTAGATTGATCGTGGTTCGGTGAGGTGAGTCAGGTAATCCATGGTCGGGTCTACCATTAGAGGATTTAGAAATATAAAGAACTTTACTCACTCTATAAAAATCTTGACTTCATAATATTTTTCCATGAAGAAGGATAGAAAGTATCTCAATGATATTCCAAATTTCTAACTTATATAAAGAAGATCATTTTGGATGGATAACCAAAGTGGATACATATTTTTTAATTAATAAAACAAAATAGGACCTGATTATATCATTAATAATGACTGGAATACATGATACATAATTATATTGGTTTATATAATGGTATTATAATTTTCATGGACTGATATGGGAGCAATTGAAACTAGCACTAATGGAGCATTATTGGAAAGCAATGGAAGGAGATCTGATACTGTATTGGGTGTCCCTACGATAGATAGTGATGGTTGAAAAATAAACTATAGAGTTCAAAAAAGTTTCCCTATTAATACCCTAATTTTTAGAAATTTGGTTCAAGATTTTGTTCATGGTAGGAATGTTACCTAAAATAGAGAATATATTCTCTACGCATGAACTTTCAAACATGCATAAGATGATAACACAGGATATGAAGTTTGAAGGGGAGTTGGTTGGTGAAGGTGTGTTCAGAAGAAGTATAATAAGGCCATTCATCATCATCAAGTATTGTAGAACTAGAAATGGGGTACCTATTCTTCCATCTAGTTGGTTGGTAATTGAAAGAAATAGGAAATAAGAAGAAAAAAAGTTTGTCTATGTGATTGATAGGAGGAGTGGAATTAAATCTATTAGCCACCATGTGAGGGAGGAGTTGAAGCATGATGGGTTATTTTTCTATTTTGGGATTCAAAATATACCAATGAATTGTTACACCAATAAGGCTTCTATATTGGTAAATTGAGGACTCGACTAGAGTGGAGTTTGTGGTTGAACCAGGGTAGTTGGATACAGAACATATTAAGGAGGGGCAAGTGGGATTTTGAATCACGGTTGATGTGAATGATGATTTTATTTTACTCTCTATCCATGTTTTAGGATCATTGATAGAAGTCATAATGGATAGTAGTGTATACCACATTTTTGTGTCTAACTAATTTACCAAACCATAAAACAAAGATATTTCTTCTAGAAAGTGAGATCGAATAAGTAGAAAATATGACACAATTGGGGATAGAGAAGGTACTAACGGAGTACCTGATCCTCTTCAAGTAACCCAGTAGGATTCGACTGAGTCTCATTTCTGATAAAAAAATTATCATGATTGATTTTGTTGCACCTATTAATATTTGACCATGTAATCTATAACATCACATAAATGATGATGCAGGAATCCATATTGTAGATATTTTAGTAAGATGAATTATTCGAAATAGAAAAATATTTCATGATAGAGATGTCATCATGGTTAAATAAAATGGTGAATAAGTGGTATGTGTGGACTATAAGGCTTTGAATTATATTATGATTCCTAAGATGTATCTCATTATCATTATTGAGGAGTTTTCGGATGAGGTTCATTGTGTGAAATCTTTCACCAAACTGATTCTTATTTCTGGAATACATCAAATAATAATGTGAGGGGAATATGTTTCAAAAAAACATTTAAGGCCCATGAGGGAAACTATGAGTACTTCATGAATCAGTTTGGGATTATGAATTATCCAAAAAAATTATTTGATAATGATTATGGTGTTGAAATATATATTGTGATGATTTTTTGTGCTTTTTTATGACATACTGGTCTATATTAGCTCTTGGTTGAAACATCTCTAGCATCTGGCAGTTGTATTTGACATATTTTTTATGAACCAGTTGAAGGAAAATAAGAAAAATTGATCCTTTACACATACTTTAGTAGAGTATCTTGGACACATATTATTGAGAGAAGGGGTGACCATGGACCCCAGTAAAATCAACTTTGTGTTTAGATTGCTACGACAGTCCAACATCTATGAGGTGAGAATTTATTAGGATTCATGGAATAAAACTATAAATGTATCAAGGGGTATGAAAAATTTTCTAAAACATTAATAGAGTTAACAACGAAAGATGATTTTTTATTATGATTTGGCAAATTTTTCATTCAATAAATTAAAGAGCTCCATGGTGAGAGAACCATTGCTGGTACATCTGGTTTTTTATATGTCATTTTTTATTGCCTGTGATGAATTAGTAAAAGTAATAGAGTTTTATAATATAGTAAATTTTTCTAATACTATATTTCATAATGTATCTTTCTTAATAAAATATATCCATATAAATTTATGATAAAGTGATTAGATCACTTTTTTGGTCGTTAATCACCGACAACATGACCTTTTAGGTAAAAACATTTCTATATATACTTACCATTATGCTCTTAAGCATTTATTATGATTGATAATGAATGTGATTAATAAACAGTGTTGGATGGATAAGAAAGTGGCTTTAGATATTAAATTAGTGTATAAACCATAGAGTTAAAAGCAGGCTTTTGGTTCTTCATCTAGACTATTGTAAGAGGGACATGTTGGTCATCCAATATAAATCCAGCTCAGTTCTACTATATATAAACCATGGTAGATAGATTTAGAAATAGTGTGGAAAGAACATTGTTTTTATGGGGAACTGAAGGTTCTCAGGGATTCTGTTTAGTATAAACTAGATTCTTATCCGCGATATTATGTTTTTGTGGGATTGCTTTATTACAAATGATTGTTGGTTCTATCCAAACATTCTAGCTTTATATCCAAATTTTTGAATTATTTTAGTTATTCTATTATGATTGAAAACATGGATTACATTAAAATGTATAATATGATCATCGGTATGATGTTCATGAAATGGACTTCTCACAGTGAGTTGAATTATGAGAGGAAGTGCGACATTTGTCAGTGGTAGAAGAACTAGACCTCATTTTCCACTGACTTTCTCTAGCCACTACCTATAACTAATATGGATTGGGAGGAAATATCGATTGTTTTTTTTTTCAAAATTCATTAGGCTATTATGTGATACTAATAGTAGTGGAAATATTATCTATGTGTTCCCATTTATTACTACTATTACATCTATACTCCACAACGATAGGTGGAGATATTTTTTTCATGTATGTAGTCTAGTTACATAGAATACCAAAGTCTATGTGGTATGGATCCTTTATTATTCATCATATTTTGAAGGTGCTTTTTATTATGGAAAGAATAGTTATAAATATGAGTTCACCCGACAATCCATAGATTGATGTTGATCTAATATTGTTAAAAAATTCTTGGAAACCAACTTACGATGTTATCCTATAGAGCATCTGGTTTTTTGGCCTTGGTGGATACCTTGGGTAGAATATTTTCATAATACCACAACTCATACCTCTACTAAATTTTTACCATTGGAAACTATTTATGATAGGAATGAAGCAAACATTATATGATTTTTGAGAGGGAATACTCAAGTTGACTCTGTTTCCATTATTTAGGAGGTTCAAGATGCTATGTTGATTCATCTTTAGTAGATTTGACTTCATGATGAATAGTTGATGGTGATATTTTTTTATAAACACCAACGAGATGTGTATTTTTAGATTTTTAGCATGTTTATGTTAATATTAGTCCGAAAATTAAGACTTCAATGCTCAAAAAGATTTCTCAAATGTTTGTTCCCCATTATTATGGCCCTTATGAAACTCTCAAGTTGTTAGGAGATGCATCATATAGGCTTGATATACTAGATACTTCCCACATACATCCTTTATTTTACATTTATTAGTTGAAACATTTTTTTGAAAACCACACCATACTGGAAACCATCCCCAATGTATTTTTTTGAGGGGCTTGTTAGGAGAGTTGAAATAGTGGTTGATTTGGAGACTAAGTCTCATCTTGGAAAACCTCAAGGACTATAGATTATCATGTGGAAGGCATTTGATATTAAATATTCCACTTGAGAAGATTTTGGAGATTTCAAGGATTAGTTTACAAATTTCCACCATGAGGAAGAAGATGCTTTTGAGGGAGGTACAACTATTAGCGGTGGGGTGGTCTCCTTAGATATACCAGCTATCATGCATTCATACCATATAAGGAGGTGTTTGCCTAATACATGAGGAATTTTTGGTTTGGGTCTAAGGAAGGGAGAATTTTATTGGAAAGGAGACATGTGACTACATGGTATGTTATTTAAATTATGTCTCTTAATTTGTTTTCATTTGGCCTCCAACTATATAGCCTATTAGTTGGTTTAGAGTGAGAGAATCAGGAAGGAACTTGGTAGGTTGCACCTACGGGAGTAGGAGTTAGAGAGAGGAACTCTTGATTTTTATAGGATCTCGACTATGAGAGGTATTCATGGAGGTGGTCTCTCAATGGAGGTGCACCAACCACAATCCCCGGTTTGGTTTGTATTCTATTTTTTCATAAGGAAATTGTTTGCAACAATAAAATTAAATCTTATCATATATCCTATTCATACCAATTGAAATACATAGTTTTATGAAATATCCTATCACAATGTGATTTTTAATTGATATGTTGGATGGTATATCATCCTATAATCAGATGAATTTTGATTACATATTTCTTCATGGAAAGCAATATTATAAAATAAATTATAATAAACACACATGTCTAATGAATTGACCCTACAACTTGCACCTCACTCCCCCCACTAATTGTGGGACATTTTATAATTGTATGAAGACCAAAATTTTTATTTTTTATCCCATAAAAATGTTTTCACTTGAAGATTTAATTTAATTTGGGAAATTATCGCATGTTTTAGAATGGAAATTTTATTTTGGGTTCTCTTTTGTTTTAAAATGAAATTTAAAAAAGTAACATAGAAGGTGACATGTATTCTTGTTTATGGTACAGTTTGGTTGTGTGATTATTTAGGTAAATATGGAATTCCATGATATCTAAAATAGATACAAAAAAATATGATTTTGGGTGTGGTATTCATACAAGCTTCTCTGCTCAAATTTATTAGATGATCAATAAATTTATAATGAATATTTATATGAAATGATTTAGTCATAGTATTTCAAAAAAATATTCAAAAACATCAGAAACATGATGAAACATTAAGAATAAAAAAATTTACAAATAAAATGGAAGAAGACGCAACCTAATAACACGTATGAAGCACATTCAATTAATAATTTAGATAGTGTGTAGAAAAAATTAGCGTATGACCAAATGAATTTAATTTAAAAAATTAAAAAATTAATTAATGAGCCACACTCATATACAAATATCACCATACATTGTTAATCCACTAAAACTAATGATAGTGAATTACATGCAATGAACATTATTTTTTCAACATTGCTTGTGGATGAGGATTCACATTTAACTAGAAAATGGTCTCCTTGGTTAGATCTTGAAGGTCAACTAGATGGATCCAACTCATTTTTTTCTATTTAATAATGATTAAAATAAATGAACTAAAAACACTACATTTCAATTTATAAATCATAAATGATAACAAATTACTAACCATTCTTAATCATAGAATATTATTCACACTACTTCCTGTATCTAGATTCCATTATCATTTCAACTGAACTTGAATCATCACCACATTTTTTTTACTGGGGTTCTCAGGATTCTAATAGTCCATATATTAATTTGACTTCCATCAATTATTTTTGGATCATTGATTGGTTTTCTCAGTTCTCCTAACACTTCCATCAATGTAGCTCTCAATGTTCTCCACTATTTTCAATGTCAACGAGTTTGTGTTGACCTTGGTTTCATATGATTTCTGTCGCACTAGGTCAACACATCTTCCAGATTCAAGAAATATTATTTCATGAGTTGTATTTTCTTTTCAATGAAATTTATTTTAACACCATAAATATATTTAATTAACATTATCTCCTCACTTTCAACGTTTGGCTGGAAAAATATAAACAAATTTTGAAAAAAGATAACACAATAGAGAATAAAAACCAAAGAAAGAATTAAAATTTTATAAACCATAGCCCCCTTCATTAAATAGAGATAAGACAAGGAATAATAAATGTGCTGTGATGATGCAAAAAATCCTTCAAAAAAGGGTTAATTCCAATGAGGAGCTTCATATTGATTGACATGAATATTAAAGAATAAAAAAATTGAGGTAAAAAAAATCCATCACATCCATTTCAATAAAATCTATAAATTTCATTAAAAGTATAAAAACATGATTATCCCTCATCATATAATGTTGAGGCAGTATAAAATAAAATTCATCAAGCGGTGGTTGGGTAAAACCTTCCTCTATCCCAAGAGAATCAGCTAATCCTTTTATTTATTTTTTAATATTTAGTTCTTGCCTTTTTCCAATCACTGGATTCAAAATATTGGCTTAGTGGTTTTCACTATTCAGTTAAATCAGTTTTTAAATAAAAAACTCAAAATTGAAAATATATAAAGAATAATTTATCAATGATTATTAAAAATTATACAATAATATGATTTTCTAAATGTATATTTTAAATGTTTATTCACCTTAAGCATGTACCAATACATGAGTAAACAAACCCTGAATTAACGATGATGATTAAAATATAATCAACTAAAATAGGTAAATGTTAATACTAGGATAAAAATATAGAATAAGGGTTTCATAATCAATAAGGATCACCTAATTCTTGAATTTTGACTCATTTTGTATTTTTTTAAAATAACATAGAAAAATAAGACTATGAAAAAACCCTAAATAAAAAAAATACTAATGAATGTAGGTGGGAATAAGTTCCTAGATCAATTGAGAAAAAATAGTATCTGTGATTAAAATGAAGATGTTAACCAAAACCGAGATGGTAGTGAAGTTTATGTTAGGGTTGATTTGATAAAAATGATTGTACAGGTCTTTAGAAAGGGAATGTGGGTAGTAGAGAGCTGTGTGGAGAGTTCTAGAATCTATTTGGGTGTGGTAGAGTTCCATTTAGGAGGGGAGCATATTTATAAGTGAAGCGGCTCAATCCCTAACCTCGAACCCCCACCTATAGTTCAATCAAAGACAAGACCCCCAGTAAATATTAAGTTAATTTTTTTTAAAAAATATTCATAAATTTAGATAAATATTGATTAAATAATACCTTATTCATTAAATATAATTTCCAAATCAAAAATAATAATTTACAAATATTTTTCAGTATCATTAAAAATTTAAATTATTAAATTATATTGAAATTTTAAAATGAAATTATATTTAAATAATTTTTAATATATATTTATTTAAAATTTTAATTATATAAATATATAAATATATATTTTAAATTTAAATATTAAATGTTTTGAATTTGAAATTTTATAATATATATCTTAGAAAATATAATTTATAATTTATTATACTTGTATGAACTATATAAAAATATTATTATTATATAAGTAGTTATATTTTAATATAATTATTTTAAATATTCTTTTGGGTATATGTAAAAAAATATAATAAACCCTTAGGGTAGCTACCACTGTGCATCTAAGCGAAATCTCGAGTTCAAGACCCACCAAGCACTACTCTATAATTGCGTGTTGCATGATATTCTTTGTAAAGTAGCTCCCCCAACCAAATTGATGTAAATATATAAAAGGGAAGTGTATATCTTTATATATCAATATTAAAATAAATTTATTTTACTTTGATATTTTTTTTTTAAGAAAAAATCAATTTTAAAATACAATTAAATTGAAAAATATATTATTTATATAGACATTTATTTATCACATTTTATAAAATTTAACAGATATAAATAAATAGGACCTAAAATATATAAAATCACATAAAATTGAATTTTCATATTAATATTTATTTGAATAATTATTGTTCATTTTGGGGGTGTTCACTACTACCGATCCTTCATTATTTAACACTATACATAATAAGCACTAAAAACACTAATAAATAGTAGCCCTTTATCAATTCTAAAAAAGCACTAAGAAACGAAAGCATGGAAGATTTTACTTATTTATACATATTTATATATTTTTAATTATTATTTATATAACAATAACAATTTTTTTGAATACAATTCTAATCTTTTAATATTAGCTCCAACCAAATTGCACGACATCATGGGGGAACAAGAAAACCAACACATAGACTCTCATATTCTCCAAAAATGAAAAATGAAATGTACCAGATTATTTACCTCTCTTTATAAAATAGAGAAACTACATGAATTGATAAAAATTCTCTGAATCTATAATGTTATCAATATTAACCTGAATGATTGGTGGCCACCATAGTACTCCTCCAAATTGTTGAAAATAACTTGGAAATTGGATTCAACCATAATATTCCTTCATCTATGATAATATGAAAACACATATTCATTCAAAAAATCCATATCCATGACCATAGAGAGTGCCCAATATGTAGAAACCATGGAATGAAGAGCCATGATAAGGGAGCCTGAATGATCCAGGATAATAGCCCCCAGGCCAATAGAACCATCTTCCGGAAGCATCATTATAGTGTTAATTTTGAAGATGCCCACAGGGGAGGTAGCCATCTAGCAAGATGAGTAGTGTTACAACCCACTCCCTCCAAATTTAATGTAATGATGAAAGAGATATAATGAACCTTGATTCCTTACTCCAATAGGGAATGAGTTGGCCACTAGCACCAAGGGAATGAAAATCTAAAAAAAATGGGAGGCATTAACAATTATAAAAAAAGGATTTGGAGATAGGATATATCAAACACAGGAAACTTCATGACATAATATTAAAAGGGAAACCGATATAATCCCATTATTCATCAATAAATAAAATATATATAGATAATAGACTCTAAATGAATGTCGCAAAAATAAAATCTATGGTAGTGACAATGCAACAACTATAAAGGTCTTAGCTAATAATGTCAATCAAGATCCATGACGTTCCACTAGAAAACATGAAACCAATTTTATATACATAGGGTGATCATACATCTTTAATATTTTAGGTAACCAAATTTACTTATCTTTATGTGAAAAGATCATACTAATTCCCCGATGATAGAAAAGAGCTGAACTGGAAACACCTAATTAGGTCAACTAACCATACACCATCATCACCAAGTCTCACTCACCATATAATGTATCAATGTATAATAATATTATATGAATAATTTCAATGATAGGATACCGCAAACCACTTTCCCAATTATTTTCTCCTCTCACACCCCAAAAACATATGTATTTGCGCTCCCTCTTCTTCCATACCACATCACCTCACAACACATCCTACCAGAGACACCTAGGCTATCCCATATTATAACCGGTGTAGTAGGGTATCACAAACATGAAGTAAACCAACCTTGTTCCCTTCAACTACCATTCAAAACCCTCACCATAAGACATCTCATCACATCTCTTTGGATGAAACAGGAGCCATAACATCTCATCACATCACATCTTGAAAGAGGAACCTTTGACTTCTAGCCAACACAGCCAGTGCATGTCACCAATGGTTAATAGTGGGAGTGAGGAAGATAGGGTACCCATCAATCCATCATCCCACCTGGATGTTTGTAAAAACACCCCAAAATATATATATATATATGTGTGTGTGTGTGTGTGTGTTTGTGTTTGTTTCATCACATGGTGATCGACATGGGTGGGGAGAATATATAAATCATAGGAAATATAAAGTGGAATATAATATATATATATATATATAAAATAAAACACACAATCAAAATCCTATTAGTTCACAAACAAGACACTAATTATATCACTACATATCCATATCACCTAATAACCTCAGAAACATCTGATGCCACTTCTAAATGAGAAACACCACACAAAAATCTACAATCCACATACCACATTCCAAAACCACATCAAAATTATTTCATTTTCCAAATTTTATATTATAATACAATTTTATCCAAACACCCTTTTCAATCCATTATTTTCAAGCCATTTAATTTAACATTAATACTCAACCATTTTTATTCATACTTCCCTTATTTTTAATTTGTTATTTATTTCTATCTCATTAACAAAACCATCCCATTCATTTAACTTCCCAATTTTTTACATTATTCCAATACTATTTGGTAATCTTAGTATAACACAACTACACATCAAATCAATACAACATTTCTCAGATTTATCAAGGGTATTTTAATCACTTCTACTTCATTATTTTAGGGTAATTCTCACACAATCCATATTTTCTATGTGCATACAATTTAACAGTTGGATATAAGTAATTAGTAATTTTAATTCAGGTGGTAAAAAACAACCTTACTACGTTGTTGTGTTACTTGTCAACTAATGTGAAAACCAATCCACAAATATCCAATATTTTCATCATGAATATAGACATGAATAATCCTTTATATAAAATTAAAACACCAGAAAAAAATGAGTGAGGGTTCTCCTCTCATTATAAATAATAATAATTAAAAAAATGAGATTATCACATTTCTCTCTAGAATAATCTTTCAAATATCTAAATAAATACACATGTGATAAAATGGAAAATAATTTCATATGCATATGATAATTTTTTAGGGAAATAGTTTTTTGCAACATAAAAAATTGTATAAAATATATATGAAATTCATCATCCCCCTTAATTTTCCATTAAAAAAATTATTCATATATAATAAGGATTATCCAATTATATTCCCAAATAATAAAAATTTTAATACCCTTCTTGGATGATACAACATAGAGGGAGATTAATGATCTGCTACCTCAATTTGTAGACCAAAAAATATGAGAAACAATGTTTATAAGGCTCTACATATAGGCATAATAATTAAATTCTCCATATTACACAATTTAAATTTAAAAAATAGGATTTAATTAAATATAAAAATTATAATTGAAAAACTATGAAAAAAAATATTATCGTACATTCTACTCCTCAAGATTCTAATGGAACTTATTGTGCTTCATTAAAATTAGTATTGAGGGAGATATCGCAGAAATAACTTGACTTGTATCAGATATATATTTACCCAATTTTCTATTATAAAAATGTGTTTTTCCATTAATTCCCCCCCTTAATTAATATGTTTATTTTTCTCTTTTAATTCAAAATGTATTTCACAATTATTATTTAATTTTTGGAGTTTTAAATTTCCCCTTTATTCATATTATAATTATTATTATTATTTAAAAGCGATTTTTATTATCTCTTTTTAAAATTTTGTCATGGAACCCCATGGAGGGTATTCGTTTTTTCATGAATCATTCCTCCACATTTTATTATTTTTATTATTTATCATTAATATTTACATCTCATTTCAATTATAATATATTTCATTAACATAAAATAGGAATTTTCTCTCCCATCACAACCCTTTCATACTCTCTCTCCAAACAACCTTTACCTCTACATCAATTCCTATTCACCATTCCCAAATTACTTTATCATTTAATTACCTTTTTTCATTTATTTATCACAATTCACCCTATACCTATATCCTCTATCTTATTTTATTTTTTTTACACACACACCCTAATCATCACATTTCAATCAATTCAATAAAATTTAATGCACATTAAAACACTCATTTATTTATTTATCATTAAATTATTAAATTTGTTAAATTAAAAAACAATCTTTCTCCAATTAAACACCACAAAATTATTTTAATTTAAAAAAATCATTATTTTTAAAACATAGTCTTTTCTTTTTTAAATTAATTTTTTAAATCATAATAAATATATATATTCAACATATACCAAACTATATATAGAGTGATATATATTTATATATAATTATATATAAATACACAGTCAGAGAGAGAAAGGTATATATATATATATGTGCATGTGTGTGTATATAAAGAAATAAAAACATTCATATGTATGAAAAATTAAAATATACATACATATATGTGTGTTTTTGTGTGTAATATATAACCCCAAAACACACACATGTGTTTAAATAAAAATGTTGTGTATATAAACAACATTTTTAAAACAAATCATTATTTAATTTTGTGGTTTCAAATTTCCCATTTAGTTATCATTATCATTATGATTTTTTAAAACCAATATGTATTCTCTATTTTAATTTGGGAAAGGCACCACTCATATATTGTCTTCCTCTTTCACACCTCATTCCTCCACCTCTTATTCTTAATTTTTTATTATTTATCTACAATATTTCCATTTCATTTCTAGTTTCATTTATTTTACTAATTTAAAAAACACACACTCTCTCCCATTATTACTCCCAACACATTAATACTTTCACGACAATCAACCTTAATCCCTTTTTTAATTCCTATACCCACTCCCAAAATCCATTCCCATTTAATATCCTCTTTCATTTATTTATCACACTTCACCATATCCATATATCCTCTCTCTTATCATAATTTTTTTCTTAAACTCCACACTCACCCTTATCATCCCATTTGTAACGCCCTGACAATAGTTACCCAGAGTCAGTGTATTATTACATAACATTGGCATGACCACATAAGATCAAGTCTCGAAAGACCAATTAGTTTAGTATCCTAGTAAACACTAGATACATTCATAAGTCATAAATTGCACGATAAAGTGAAAAACTAAAAAAAATATTCTCCATAGTCCACACTCATATCCCCTCATAATATCCCTGTAGGTCAGTCATAAAATACTTCTTCACATCCTGGGAAAAATAAAACATTGAAAGGGGTGAGCTCAGATGCTAATTAAGGATAACAATATAGAGGAAACATTCATAAATTATAATAAACATATAAGGTAATGTATAACTAAAACAAAAGCCTTTAAAATTTGAACTTCAACATAATATGGCAAAAATAAAATTAAATAATTCCATTTACTTATTCACATGGATATTCTACTAATCGAATAATCACATGAAATATCAATAAACACTTTCATAATGATAGAATGCATAATGCCAAACTATTATAACATCATATTCAAGGCCTTGTACCCATACTACAAATAATATTGTGTCATGTCCTTGTTCCAAGACACTAGATTGTCTCATGAGACCTACCGATGCATCGATGAGCTATAGTGGGCTCCACCCTTCACTTACTACGTCCAATGCATTCCTCATATGAACAGGTTCAAACTTAACAAAAATGTTCATATTAAAACTAGCATACAAAATGTCAATACTTTATCCATAAACCATGAATGGTATAAAAATAACACATCCATAGTCAAACATATCACAAAATATTCAATACTATATGGATGTATTTTATCATAATAAATCAACATCAAATAAGCTTAAAATCCATCAAAGGATGTTGACATAGGTGAAATCAAAACTATTTTAGAGAAATATCTCTTTTTTTTTGTGAAATCATTTTAAAGTCGCATAATTATAAAATAAAACATTTACATTGAAAATATTCTTATAAGTTTTTCAGGGAAGCTTTGACTATTTTATAATGGCGGAAAATTGCCGCACACGCCATATAAGTTAAAAAAATACATTCATACATTAATTTGGTCGAAAAGGTTAAAAATGAAATTGTTTTGAAAATTACAAAAATATTCCATTATAACCATCATATAAAATGTCAAACAAGGGTATAAATTTCCTTAAAAAATAGTGTATAAAATAGTAAGAATGTATTGAAATAAATTTTTAAGAAACATTGATGTGAATGATAATGAGGTCCCACTAGATAATATAAACGACCTCAGATGATGAAGAGATTGTGAAATTAACCATTACCATGTACATTTCCATGGTCGAGGGTAGGTTAAACTCCTATATAATTTTGAAATAATTGTTATTAAATTCTACAATAATCATATAAATTAATATGATATCATATATGATCTTTTAACATTACTTTGTTAATAATGTTTTAGTATTATCATTGTTTTGGGTGTTAATAGATTCGTTTTACTTTATATTCTTTGTTATATGAGTCATATTTTTATGGATGGGATGTATCTTATTAATATCCATATTATATCAATCTTTAAACATTATTTTTAACCATTTAATTATAATTAGTCTTAAATGGATACAATGTGGATGAATCTCATCGCATTCGTGGAGACAGTAATACGTACGTACGCATGAGCGAAAATATCATTATTTTGATATTAACATAATATATAATTGGATGAAATATCATATATATAGATTCATTATCATTTTATATTTATTATTTAAATCAATTACACATCATTATTTACATCAATTACACACCATTATTGTACCCATCCAAATAATAATGCATTGAATAACAATTACACCCCGATGTGGAGACGGTAAATATACGCACGCACGTATGGTGACATGTCATTAAAAGGATGGATAGAATAATGAATATTATTGTAACATATTTATAATAACATCATAGTATATTGATTATACTGGAGTTATTATTTTATAAAGGAAAAATAATGAAAAAGGAAGTTGAAGAAGAAAGGAACTTGAAAGGGGTGGTGAGATATTTAACTCTTCTTTAGGTTCTTCCTTTTTATTTGATCAAAACAGCTCTATAAGATGGATTTATGACTAAATTAAGGCCTCTTGAATGAAGTTAGGACAGTTGAGAGGGAATTTGGGTAGAGGATGGCTGAGCCAAAGGGCTTTAAAGGTGTGAATTAGTGAGAAGGGAGAGTGCCCTTTTATAATAGGGGTAAGGGGAACCTTTGGAAAAGATAGAAATATTATTTTATAATTAAATCATATTAGGTTTATAATGGCTCAAAATTAATTATTTAAAGTCTTAGCTGAGTATGAGACGAAAACCACTATTCCAATAGGTTATAGATAGGTTTGGGTGACTATATTATCTTTATCTTTTAGATTTAACTCTTAGTTAAATAGTTTGACATTTACCATGTCTCTTTGTATTTTTATATTATATGGTTAATAAAAAAACAATATACTTCCAAGAGAACCACAAGTGGTTAATTAATTATGCACCTATCATTATATAATTCATTTGGACAAAACATATATTTTTATGAATAGATTACCAATTAATAATGTAGTATTTGTTTTAAAAACTCTTTTAAGTCAATTTTGACACTATGTAATAAATGATTTTTTTTAAAGTACTGAAAACATTATTAATTCAAAATAAATTCATTTATTCAATACTATCATGTCATATTAACCTATAAAATTCGTGTATGTCATAAAAACTATCAAATTATATTAATTTTAACATTTATAATACCATTTATTTGATTCTTTCATTAATAAGGAAAATACTACATTATCATTGTGTCATTTATAAAATTAATTATTCAATTTCTAAAAATTATAAATAAAAAAGAATTATTTAGGAAATATTTTTATCTTTATAATGGATATTTATAGTAAGCTAGAGCCCCAATTTGTTCTAGAATTTTGAATGTTCTGATGTACATGGGACTCAGTTTAACCTACTACCAGAAACGTATAACACCCTTCTATAGAGATACCTTAAAAAAGAAATGACCTCCTACCTAAAAATCCAAATCCTTCCTTCGGTTATCGACATATCTATTTTTCCTACTTTGATCTGCTTTGATGTGGTTTTGGATTAACAAAAACTTCTCCATCGTTTCCTCCACCAGTTCTGGGCATACGAGTTTCCTTTCACCAAAATCATCCCAACAGGTTGCTGTGTGACATATCTTACCATATAACGCTTCATATAGTGACATATTAATACTTGAATGGAAACTATTATTATAGTAAAATTCTACCAAAGTTAAATATTGATCCCACATACCATGAATGTCATGATAGCATGATCTCAATATGTCTTCTAAGGTTTGAATCGTTCATTTTGATTATCCATTAGTGTGTGGGTGGTAGGCAGTGCTCAAACCATGCTTAGTATCCATGGATTTCTAAAGTCTATTCCAGAATCATGATTTAAAACATGGATCATGATATGAAACAACAGATAAGGGTCCTCCATGATTTCTCACAAATTCATTAATATAAAGTCTTGCTAGGAATTCAAGTGGTAGATCTTCCCTTATAGCAAGAAAATGTGTTGACTTGGTAAGAAGATCCACAATGACCCATATTGCATCTTTCCTTCTTGGAGTCATTGGTAGTCCCAGGAGAAATTCCATCGTAAAATTATACCATTTCCACTCCGGTATGGGAAGAGGTTGCATGAATCCTCTAGGTTGTTCCGTTCTAGCTTTCACTTATTGACAAACCATAAATCCTGACACAAAATCCACAATCTCCCTCTTCATGTTGTCCCACCAAAAATGTTCCTTCAAATATCTATGCATTTTGGTGCACCTGGGGTGTATAGAGAAATTATAACTTGGAGAATCATCCAAAAATTCCCTTTTCAGATCAAGTATATCGGAAAAAAAAGTCTCTTTCCAAATTTTAAAATTCCTTCTTCATAAACCAAGTCACTCTATCTTCAATAATTCACAACATTAATCTTCTTTTTAAACTCTTCATCATCAGTCTGAGAACTCTTTATCCTTTCAAGTAATGATGGTTTGGAAACCATTGGAAAAATTATTACTGTTTCACCTTCCATGGTGATTCTCATATCCATCTTTACTATATCCATGAAAATAAGATCCCTTTCAACTCTCATCATGTTCAAAACTCCATGATCTTTTCTACTCAAAGATTATGCCACCATACTTTCCTTCCCCGGGTGGTAGTGTATAGTGCAATCATAATCTTTGAGTCATTCAATCCATCTCTTTTGACTTATGTTGAGTTCTTTCTATGAGAAAATATACTTCAAAGTCTTTTGATAAGTATAAATCACACATTTTCTCCATAGAGATAGTGTCTCCAAATATTCAATGAAAATATTCCAGGTAATAACTCAAGATCATGAGTATGATAGTTTTTCTCATGAATATTTAGATTTTGTGATGCATAGGCAAGAACTCTGTCATTATTCATAAGGACACAACCAAGTCCTTTCTTCTATGCATCACTATAAATAACAAACTGATCATTCCCAGATGGTAGATTCAATATAGGATCATTGACTAATATTCTCTTTAGTCCTTGAAAAAAAAATTCACACCCTTTTGTCCACAGAAATTTAACCCCTTTACAAGTGAGATTTGTTAATGGGTAATCCAACAAGGCAAAATTATGGACGAAACATCCATAATAACCTGCTAAACCAATAAAACTGTATACCTTAGTTATAGCCAAGAAAAGAAATCTTCTGAATCTAAAATCACACTTACTAAACATCCCATACAATTCATGTCATCTAAGAGTATTTAGGATAATGCGTAAGTGATTTTCATGATCTTCATAGAATTTGGAGTATACCAAGATATCATCAATAAACACCACTAAAAAGTCATCAAGATGTTCCTTGAAAACACTATTCATTAGATCCTTGAATACATAGGGTGCATTAGTCAATCCAAAAGGCATTAGTGTATACTCATAATGCCTATACCTAGTTTGAAATGTTGTTTTTGGAATGTCTTCATTCTTCACCCGCAACTGATGGTATCCAGATCGAAGGTCAATCTCTGAAAAGTATTCAGCTTCATGCAGTTTTTCAAATAAATCATCAATGCGAGGTATGGGATAATTTTTCTTTATTTTTATATAATTAATTTCCCTGTAGTCAATACATAACCTCATATATCAATATTTATTCTTAAAAAAGGATAGGGGCTCCCCTTGGAGAAACACTAGGGTGAATTCAACCCTTATTAATCAATTCCCCTAACTGTTTCATTAGTTCAACTAATTCCATAGTGACCATTCTATAAGGGGTATTCGATATGGGCCTTGAACCAGGAATTAATTCAATGGAAAACTCAATTTTTCGTTTTGGAAGATGTCCAGGTAAATCATCTGGAAACACATCAACATATTCATTACCAATAGGTACATCCACTATTTGAACATTCCTTTCCTCACACATAGTAATTTCATTATCTTCCTCACCAATAATTGAATTATTTGAGCTATTGGGGGTGGATCTAGATAAGAATCAGTTTGTGACAATTCTGCTCTAATGATAAGGTGTTCATTATCATCACCATCAAAAATTGTAACCTCCTTATTCTTACAATAAATCTTCGCATAATGTCCTAAAAGTGAATCCATACTGAGGATTATATCAAATTCAATCATGGGTATGATTATGATATCTACAGATAAAAAACATTTATATGCTCTAATGGAAACAGATTCACAAAACATTATTACGATGATACTTCTCTTATGAGTTTTAACTGACAACTCCCTTGTTAAATCAAATTGGATATATCTAATTCTCTTAGTAAACAAGGAAGATATGAAACAATGTGATGATCCAAAATCAAATAAAACATTTTCTAAACTTGACGAAACCATTCAATTAACTGCCACCACGTCTTTCAATGCTTTTCCCTTAGCTGTAGTGATAGAATAAGCTTGGCCTTTATCCTTTGTACTTTTCTGAGGTAAGTTCTCTTGACGTTTAAGATATTCTTTTGAATAATTTCCCATATCTCTACAGTTGTAGCATTGAACATCGGTAGCTTATTTCATCCCTTTGCAATCATGAGTTTGGGGGCCTTTTTCACCACACTTGTAACAGGCTCCAATTCCCATAAAGAAAGTATCGGGGTGTTTCTTCCCACATTTACTATGGGATGGATATTCAACTTTTCCCTTCTTCTCCTTATTTCCATTTCCAGTGTGATTAGCAGATCTCTTCTTCTCTTGATTTTCTATAAAGTCATAAGACTGAGAGAATTCTTTTTCTATTTTGATATCGCATGAGAAAATATCTTCGTATAATGAGAAGGATTCTGAGACAAATTCTCGATGGAGAAACGGTTTTTACACATCAAAGAAATGATCAATATTACTTCATGGGTAACATATATAATCTGCAACATGCCTCGCTAACTTTGTAAAGTTATCCTCATACTTTGCGACATTCTCATCCTTTGTTTGCCTCAGACTCAGAAATTTCCTTCCATATCTGCTTGATGGTCAAGATTAAAGTATTTTTATAACAAAATCTCTTTGAACTCCCTCCATTATGTATTTTATATTTCATCATCATCCTTTGGGTTTTGAATCAATTACCACCATTGATCAACATCTTTAGTGAGGCAATAAACTACCATGATAAATTTTTCTCTTTTCACTACTCCACAAGGCATGTAATATTTTCTTTAAGAAATTTATACATTTCTTATATACTAATGTTATTTTACACCCACTGAAAATTGGTGTTTGTTTCCTCATGAATCCATCTAACAATGATCCTCCACATTGTGGATTAGGGGGCTCCATACGGGTAAGTTTATTATTCATAACTTGAGAGAGTTGTCTCAGTATGGTGATAAGTTGATCAACACCAGTTGTATCACCAACTCCACTATAATTATCTTTATAAGGAAGAAAATACCTACATGGAGTGCAAGAATTGATATGATTTCCATTCCTTTCTCTAGGATCCATTTCTAAACAATTTAATAAACAAGATTAGTTTATGAATCCAAATACATAATTCCAAACTTCTAAAATACATAACATAAATTGAACATTTTATGGATATAATACATATTCATAAAAAAATGTTTTCATTGAGTTATTATATACTCAGAAACCATTCATAAGGGTTTGTAAATAAAATGATAATTATCCAATGCATATCCCCTGGGAGTGTTGTAACCAAGAGTGCAACAAGGATTGTTTTTGTGCACCAGTTCTCGTTCGAGTCTAGCTCAAAGTGGTGTTTTCGAATTTTACCCCTAGGTACAAATGTTCCATAGCCACCTCTACCTGCTCGTATCCAGATAGGGATGTATTTCTTGGAAAACTCACAAAATATCTATAATACCAAAATTCTAGAAAGTTCTTCTATACTAATCCTCAATATCTATCTTAGGACTATGTGAAATAATATGATTTTATCAAAAATCTATCTTCCATAGTTTGTAATAAACTTCCTCTGATACCAACTGTAACGCCCTAACCGCAGTTACCCAGAGTCAGTGCATTATTAAATAATATTTTCATGATCACAAAAGATCATGTCTCCAAAGACTGATTTGTTTAATAGCCTTGGAAACACTAAATAAATTCAAAAGTCTTATATTACATTATAAAGTAAAAAACTAAAACAACATAGTCTATATAGTCCACACTCATATGCCCTCAAACTATCCCTACAGGTCAGTCATAAAATACTTCTTCACATACAGGGAAAAATAAAACATAGAAAGGGGTGAGCTCAGATGATCAGTAAAGATAACAATATAGCAGAAACATTGATAAATAAGCATAATCATTTAAGGCAATGTATAACTAAAACAAAATCCATTTAAACATGAACATCATCATAATATGGAAAAAATAAAATGAAATAATTCCATTTACTTATTAACATGGATATTCTACTAGTCAAATAATCACTTGAAATATCAATAACCACTTTCATAATGATGGAATGTTGAATGCCATACTATCATAACAACATAGTCAAGGCCTTGTGCGAAGACTACAAATATAATTTTTTTCAAGGCCATGTGCCAAGACACTAGTTTATCTCATGAGACCTACCGATGCATCGAGGAGCTATAGCGGGCTCCACCCGTCACTTACTTAGTCCAATGCATTCCTCATATGAACAGGTTTAAACATAACATACACATTTGTATTAAAACTACCATACAAAATGTCAATACTTTATCCAGAAACCATGAATGGTATAAAAATAACACATCCATAGTCAATCACATCACAAAACCATCAATACTATATGTATATTTTGTATCATATTAAATCAACATCAAATAAGATTAATGTCCATCAAAGGATGTTGACGTAGATGAAATCCAAACTATTTGAGAGAAATATTTCTTTTTTGGAAATCATTTAAAGTCACATAATTATAGAATAAAACATTTACATTGAAAATATTCTAATAAGATTGTAAGGGAATCATAAACAATTTTATAACAGAAGAAAATAGTCTCTCCATCCATATAAGTTAAAAAAAGAAATTCTTACATTAATTTTGTGAAAAAGGTTAAAAAGGACCTTGTTTTGAAAATGATGGAAATATTACTTTATAAACATCTTATAAAAATTCAAACAAGTGAATAAATTAAATTAACCCATAGTCTATAAAATAGTACGAATTTTTTGAAATACATTTTTAAGAAACATTGATGTGGATGATAATGAATTCCCAGTAGATTATATAAACAACCTCGGATAATTAAGAGATTGGGAAATTGACCCTTACCTTGTACTTTTCCTTAGTCAAGGGTAGGTTAAACTCTTGTATAATGGTGAAATAATTGTTATCAAATTATACAAGAATCATATAAATTAATATGATAACATATATGATCTTTTAACATTGCTTTCTTAATAATATTTTAGTATTATCATTGATTCGGGTGTTAACAAATTTGTTTTCCTTTATATTCATTGTCATGTGAGTCATATTTGTTATGGATGGGATGTATATTATTAATATCCAGAATGATATCAAGTCTTTAAACATTATTATTAATAATCTAATGAAAATTTTTCATGAATGGATACAATGTGTAATGAATCTTATCGCGTTCATGGAGACGGTAATCCTTACTTACGCACGAGCGAAAATATAATTGTATGGTATATCATATATACAAAATAATTATCATTTTATATTTATTTTTTACATCAATTACACATCATTATTATACCCATCAAAATAATAATGTATTGAATACCAATTACACCATGACGTGGAGATGATAGGTCTATTATTTTACAATGGAAACAACAATGAAAAAGGAAGTGGAAGAAGAAAATAACTTGAAAGTGATTGTGAGATATTTACCTCTTCTTCTAGTTCATCATTTTGATCTGAACAAAAGGGATTGTTACGTTGGCTTTCTGACTAAATTAAGGCCTCTAGGATAAAAGGAGGACATTTGAGATGGTATTTGGGTAGAGGATGTTTAATCCAAATGGCTTTGATGTTGTGAATTAGTGAGAAGGGGGATTCCCCCTTGATAAGTGTGGTGAGGGGCACTTTAGGAAAAGATAGAAATATTATTTTATTATAAAATAATTTTCGATTTCTAATGGATCCAAAATGAATTATTTAAAGGATAAGGTGGGTATGGGTCAAAAAACACTCATCCAATAGGTTTCATACAGGTTTGGGTCACTATGTCAACTTTATCTTTTATATTTAACTCTTAGTTAAATAGTTTGACATTTACCATGTCTCTTTGTATTTTTATATTATATGGTTAATAATCATATTATATACTTCTAAGTGAATCCTAGTTGTTTATTAATGATACACCTATCATTATATAAGTCATTTGGTAGATCCATATATTTTTAGGAATATAGTATCAACTAATAATATAATATTTGTTGGTAAAACACTTTTATATCAATTTTAACACTATTTAATAATTTATTTTTTTTAAAGTCCAAACAACTTTATTAACTAGAAATAAATTCATTTAATTTATCGTAACATGTCATATTAACCTATAGAATTCTGTTATGTCATCAAAACATTCAAATTATATTTATTTTTATATTTATAATACCATTTATTTGATTCATTCATTAATCAGAAAAATACTGCATCATCATTGTGTCATAAATAAATTTAATTATTCAATGTATAAAAATTATAAATAAAATACCATTATGTAGGAAATAGTTTTAGCTTAATAATTAATAATTATAGTCTAAGATATAACATGAATAACCCTATGTAAAACTTCATTACTAAAAGATATATGCTTATGTCATTTTTGTATTTACTTGAACTTTCTATTAATATAATGTGTCATTATCACTTACAACTGGCTCCATGGGGTCCTAAAATCGACCGAAAGATGCCCATGGTCGGAAATGTATCATCCAATAGGGTTATCACATGTGTTAGGGTAAATTAATATTTTTATAATATTATTTTTTACCCTTATTTACCGGATTTACTCTTTAACCATGGTAAATACAATATTTACCGATGTAATTAATCAAAATGTCTAAAAATAAATGGTACCTATTTAAAAAATTTCGTCCTCATAATTCTAAATATGTAATCCATTTTTCTAAATTAAAAACTCAGAATTGGTTGAAATTTACTTAAAATTAATTCCCGTTGTCAAAACAAAAACCATGTTTTTAAGAAATAATAACTATCAAAAGATTGACACTTGCTTATGTCCAGTTTAAATGTGAAATTATGTATAATGAAAAAAATTAGATTAAATGGTAAAAATATAATCTAATTATACTTTAATATCAATTAATAGTATAATTTATAACATTAAATTATTTTTATTAAAAAAAATTTTTTTAATTAAAAATTATATTTTTTCACTATTCATCAAAAAATGAAAGTTTTCTGAAAAATGCCAAAAATTCATCCAAAGATAATTTCAATATTATGAATCCAAAAATGAAGTCCATTTTGAAAGATAAAATATATAAAATTTCAAAAAGTGGGTATTACTATTCATAACGGCTACTTTGATAGGTCGCGGTGTGTTAGAATCTTGAAGTTACGTACAATGCAAGCTATTGTATTATTCAAAGAGAAGATAACCATGGAAGCTAGGGGTGATACACCTCGACAATAAAATCACACATTTTACCAACATTAAAACACTCATTTTTATAAAATCAATTGAAAACTCATTGAAACCATAAAAAATTTCAAAACCATAAATAAAAGATCGATCAGGGTAGAATAACATTATTTATGAAGTGAGCGTCCAATTTGAGTATGATGATGTTGAAAACAAATTAAAAGAAAAATATAAGATAAATACATGAAGTAGTGAAATAACACATTCTAGAGCACAAAAACCATCAAAATTTATTGAATGTTTCGTGTAGTTATTATTTACAAAGAATACCAAATGTTGGCATATGAAAAGTTGGACACATGTGGGGGTATAATATGAATGCGATTTACCATAATTATTACATTTTTATTTAATATTTCATAACACTCCCCCTTGAATATTATAATTTCATGAAATCTTATTTAATTATCACTTAACAAAAACCTATGGGAAAATTAAGTGAATCCAAATTATTGAATTCCATGTCATGCTACCTCATTAAAAACATTTCCAGGAAAACCCAGTGGGAAAACCTGTTGGAGATAATAAGAATATTGTGTTCCCAACTCCCCCGGATTATATCTTTAAATTATTTTCCTCAGAACATCAATTAATATTATTATACAATTATGTCTTTGAGACATGGGTGAATGTCTATAGGTAATAATGAATGGTCTCATTAAAAATGTTAACTCATGGGGAATGAATGTATTTTCCATTAATTATTGATATCCAAAAAAATTTATAAAATTCTACTATATATCTATTAGGATGTATGATTGCCTTATTAAAAACCACATCAAGGAAATCCTTTTTGGAAAATACCATTGACTAGGGAAATATAGTACAATAACATCAAATCCCTTGGGAGTTTCCTCGTTAAAATATTTGTCAAGAAAACGAAGTGGGAATACCTAAATAAGGTGAAAATCATACAATAGTTATGTCTCCCACTCATAATGATCCTCCTTATATCATTTAACTCATATAATGACCATTATTAATTTTTTACTAAACCATTAAATTTTCAATTTTTGTAATAATAATAATTTATAACCTTTAGATTTAAATGAATATAAATGAACATTACCTTTCATCATAATATGATTATTTTTATTTTAAAGGTACATATGCCCATGTACATGTATATCCATCCAGGATAAATAAAATGTGAATTAATATTCAATACATTAGGGATAAATATATTTTTCATCAACAACTCATGTATAAAATATAACACTCATGGAAAAAATGATATTTATTTATTAATTAATTGTAAAATCACACAAAAATATAATATTTCATCTTTAGGATTATTAATTAAAAATAGAAATACATTCCATGAAATTTCATCATATAATAATTCATTGATTTCAAAAAAACAATTTGTGAGTTTTCATGTTTTTTAAAACATCATAATAATAAAATGATTCATACAAACCATATGATGATAAATTTCATGTATGTTATTACTTATATTAATATGGATATATGAAAAAAATAAATAATTTTACACCACAATTTAGCATATTTAGTGAAACTTTAATAATTTTCAATATCGGTCAAGCATTTAAAACCCTTATGAGATTCATATACAGATATCAAAATATACAATGAATAATATTTATTATAGTAATAAAATGGGTATTCAATTGTCTTGGTAGTTTGGTATGTCAATTTAAAAAATTATATGTTGAATATATCATAAGTTCCTTTAAAATTTTTTGATAAGTATTATGATGTTTAAATATATCAAAATACATTTTCATTGATTAGTTTTGAATTCATTCAATGAAAATATATCATTTACAATATTTTATAAATATATCATAATTTTTATAATACCAATATCACTTCAGGGGTCCTTTTCTAAAAAGATATAATGTTTTTGATTTATGAATTTTCATCTTCAAGGGAAAATATATTTATTTATTTCTAAAATTGGTGAAAAATAATATTATATAACCAATTCAACAACATATCAGTAGTGTATAATCAGACTATTGATTTTCAAAAATTTACAGTCAGGTATGTTTTCTCAACATCATGAAAATGGTTCTTCTAGACCATTTTATATATTGCATGTGATTCCTAGTATATATTTTAATAAACATTGATATAATGTAATGTATAATAAACAACATCAAATAAAACACATATCCATTTAGTGGATGAAACTTTTATAAAGTATTTAAATGGAACACATTGTAGGTGGGTGCACCCATATATAATTCTTCATAATTTTATTGGGAATTTATTTCCAAAATATTCACTAATATATATATATATACATATTTCCTCCAAAATTGGTACCCCTTGATTATATAGGTTAATTAATAATAACTTAAGGATAATTAATTTATTGATAATTTAGTGAAAATTATTCCATTTAATAAATTCATCCTTCTCCACTTGATGGATGTATACTATGTTATCAAAAAATTGATTCTCTTGTATACTTGGATTAATATCATTCATTATAGTTGGTTCTTGGTGGTCTAAATATTTATGTCATATATTTAAATTGGCATGGTCAATAAACTTCTAGTTTACCATTATTGATTTGATTGTACATAAAAAATTTCTTTCTAATCCCACTTAGTACTTTTTGCTACATATTAAGGTAACCCTTTTATAAAATGTCTCCATATGTTATTTTTTTCAAGAATTCCATTCATATATCTCTTCAAGACATTAGATATAACAATGCATAAAGAATTCATACTACTAAATATGAAAGTTTATGATCATCTGGAGCCATTTATTATTTTTTCATACTAGTAAAAATACTTACACAAGCATATACTACCTCATATATGAGTTCATTTAATAATTTAATCAAAATAATATTTTTAAATATTTTACTTCAAGATAAATCTATATTAGATCTCTAAGATCCTTTATAATCCATTATCATATTTTTCATCACAATTTCCACTTATGTTGGTTTATGAATTCATAGAATAATCATAACTAGTTAGGACCACTACTAAGAAGGAATTTTTTTTCTTATAACTTATGGCCAAAATATTTTGGAATGTGAAGACCAAATATTATTTTACAATACATCTAGCTTGTAATATATCACTCGCATATTTTAAATTTGATGAATGATATATTGAAAGTCAATGTGAATGAATCTTCTGGATTCCCAAAACACACCTCATCTTCTTCCAAAATTATAATTCCTTGAATAACAACATTCACATTACCAAATGAATTTAAAATAATTAAATCAAATTTCATAAACTCTAAAATATTTATGATAGCCCAAATTATATGAAATTCATTATGAATAATTTCATTCACTCCAAGTAATGAACTCGATAATGTAAAACTACATTCAAATCAATAAATGAATTCACAAATTTAATTTTTTGATCCCTAAATGATAATTTTCTATTGATCAATGGTGATCATATTGTATAAGATAATAATTTTTATTGATTCTGATGATCATTACTTTAACAACTTTGTGTGGTAAAATTATTTACATAAAATATATCAGATTATCGAAACTATGGGATTAAATCATCTCATTTATGACATATATGAATAGAAACATCCAATTCATGGTAAAAATATATTACATGAGATAATATTGATAATATATAAAACATGATAAATAAAAATTTTTCCCACGATATTTTTGTTATAGGAAAAATAATTGATAGATGAAAATATCCTTTAATATAATATATTAGGTAATTAATTTTATATCATCCTTCCAGGATACATTATTTTAATTATAAGAATAATTGTTTATGTAAAAATTTACTCTCATAAAACCACCTCTGGAGGTTATATTATTATAATTTTTTATAACATAGCACAATTGTCATTAACAAAACACCATATTCTCTTTCAAATTTATTTAAAATAAAACCATGTATAATTTAATTCACTTAAGGTAATAAAATAAATAATTTTCTATAAATACTCTCATTCATTACAGGGAATGAAATTAAAAAATCGTTCAAGCTTTATAGTGACATCAAGACAATATCATGAATATTAAATTTTTACAATTTCATAAATTTTATCCATGTCAAGGGATATATATTTATTAAATATATTTTCACATGATCATCATAAACATTTAATTGATCCCAATAAATTCTTAAGAAATAAAATTAAAGAGAAAATAAATAAAATATTGTTATCTTATTCATGATCCATTATACGTCATAATCAAACGTGATACCACTAGGGAGAACAAGGAATTAAAAATATGAAATTTCATTATTGATGGAATGATAAGTGAACTATGGATCAATGTATGATTGGAACATAATATTCAATGTTGATTAGCAAACATTAGCTCGATGTACTGCAGGTACATGATGTTTAACATTCAACAACTTCTGGTGGGGTAATTTTTTTATTTTAAGAATGGTGTTTTCTCAACATTGACCACATAGATTATTAATTTAACATTATCTTCAGATAAAGAAGTGGCATTTTTCAATCATGAGTCTTTATAGAACTTCATGATATCTTTATTTTTTCCTCAGAAAAACATTAAGAAACACTATTTGAATATTTACCTATACCCACAGTTCAAAACCATGGGTATATCGAGAAAATCATGGATATAGGATATCCCAACATTTCATTAAACCTTGGGTGCTTAAGCGTTCATAATAGACATATAGTCGTGGTTTAACTAAACCATGGGTATATGTCCTTATTAAAAAAAATCCTATGTTGGGATTTGATCGTTGCACCTTCTGCCAACACTCTAATGACATTACCACTATCCTATAGCACATATTTTTTTTATATTCATGTATAAATTTTTATATATATATAAATTCTTTTATATTAAATTATTAATTTTTGTTTTTATTATTATGAAAAAATAAAGGGTGAACATATACACACGGTTTAGTAAAACCATGGGTATAAGTTCCTCATTAAAAAAATACACCATTAGGAATTGATCCCAGCACCATCCACTAATAATATAATGAATTTACCACTATCCTACAACACATTTTTGGTTCTTATATTTTAAAATATATATGTATATATATTAATGTTTATTTACATTAAATTATTTATTAATATTATTATAATGGAAAAATAATTCCCCAATACATAACTATAGTTTGGTCAAACTTTGGGTATAGGTGACCTATAGAAATGGTTTACCAAAACCCTTGGAATAGGTGACCCAAACAATTTCATATACTCACATTTTGTTCAACCCATGTGTATAGTTTTTCTCACAAACATCACATAAAAAATACCATGAAACCTATTTCTTTAGTTTAAAAAAACTTGGGTTATAGTTCTTTCCTATATTTTTTTCCCGACAAAACTTATTCTTGTGGTTTAAAAATTTTGTGGGTATAGAGGTTACCTATAACCATAGTTTCTAAAGAACAATGTGTATAGGTCCTTTTGAGAAATAATTTTCCCGTGGTTCACCAAAACCCAGGGTATAAGGGTGACCAATACCCCTATTTTTTGGAGAATAGTGGGTATGGCCTTATTTTCTACTAGTGAAAATCATATAATATTTTTAGATTTATCAAGAGGGGAAAAATATATGTAACAATATATTAGATAAAAAATTAGACTCTCCACACTTTTAATGTGTAGTGTTTAATTAACATGAGAAAGAGTATGTTAAAAGAAAAAATTTTATAAAAAACAAATGACATAACTTTTTTAGTGAGATTTATCTTACATCAATGATTTCGATGATGACAATGTCATTACAATGTGTAAGGAAAAGAAGGTTATTGTGCTGATAAAGATTTATGAAATTGATCAAATGTCTGTTGAAACCTTGAATAATTTTAAAATCAGTAATATAAGATTGATCTTATGTTAATCCTATCATTGGTGAACATAGTGTCATATTTTCATACAACTATGTTAATGAAAAATTGAAATAAAAATATAATTGAAATTCAAGAACTAAATAAATAACATAATGTAGATCCCAAAAACCAACATACTTTTTTTAAAATTTCCAGGTAATTATAGTTTATAATGAATATAAAAATTTGTCATATTAATGTTGGAAATATGTATGAGTTTATTGGGAATGGGAGATACCACAATTTCGACATTCACTTTTAATATTTCATAACAGTCATTAATTTCTTTAAGAAGGTCTTATTAAATTTATAATATTAAGAATCTCTCTCTACCAAATCAAACACCACAAATGTGTTTTACTTATGAATAACAAAACACATCATTTTTGAAGATGTCCTCAATTATTGTTTTGGGAGCATTTTTTTAAAATTGTGTCTTCGAATTTTTTTAATTTAAAATTTTTAAATGAATAGTTTTCTTTAATCTTCAATGCATCATTTTTTACTAAAAATCATTATATATATATATTTATTAAACATACACAAAACTATATATATAGTTATAGGTAAATATATATATATATACAACAAATTTATATATAAATACACAAACACACACACACACACAGATATATATATATGTGTGTGTGTGTGTGTAACAATGTACACCCTTGTATATGAATGTCAAATTAAATATACAAATATATATATTTATATTTACATATATTTGTATAATATATAACCACACAACACACACACATGTATTTATATGCAATGCAATGAATATAAATATATATATATAATTTGTAACACAAACATATTTAAACATTTTTTGAAAACATGACACATCTAATTATACACATTTACACATGTGTATAATATGATATATGATGTTTAAGATATTGAACCTAATTATGATTTTGACAAAAATATTTAAATTAAAGAATATTGAACTACTTTTAATTAAATAATTATCCCTCAATTAAATCATTTTAAAATTTTATAAATAAAATTCAAAACTTATAAATTGGTATTGATAAATTATCTAACCAAATTTAAAGTGGTCTTAAATGTTTTATGAATTCTAAAACCTCCAAATCAACAATAAATTCCCTAGAATAACAAAGAAATGTTCAAGGATATTTTTGAAATTTTTATTATATTCGTCACAAAAAATTCTCATCCACGAGAATCAAAACAAAACCATAAATAAACGAGAATGGTGGTATAATCTACCAACCCCTGAGATACCTCTCAATTTTTTCCATATATATGGAACACAATAACCACTAGATAAAATATGATTAAATATATACAATACATTAAAAAAAATTCCCTGATGAAGATTACTCTCAAATAAGAATAAGGTCACATATATGGTCATGACGAACACATCAATCAATACATTTGAACTAATTAGGAACTAATCATTATTTTAAAATCAAATAATTTCTCATTGTTTTAAACACGTACATGGATTATAAAATAAACCTTAATTTAAACCCATTTTGACCTACAAAAAAAACTTCATCCAATAACTTTTTATTTTAAGACATTTTCTCTCCATGCAATATTTTTTATTCCTTTAAAATATTTTTGAATTTCATAAATCATTGATTTTTAATTCAAAAAAGGCAATAATGCTTTTTCATTGAAAACTCCTGCCTCTTATTTCAATTTTTTTTTTCTAGATTCCAAAATTTGAACTATGACATGAAACATATGGAAACAAAACATATGCTTGGAATAGACTATTCTATCAAGTTGATAAATTTCCCATGTTTTCTAACAGAACATTATTTACTAGGTGCATCCCCATGTTGAAAAATATTAACATTTACTAACCAATACAAGAATTAATATTAACAAAGACATATGTACTGCATGCATCACATCAAAGAAACCCATCCACTAAACCATGAGATTTTTTTCATTGGGTGTAACTGAATCTGCTACATTGTTTCAAATATGTCATAATATAAGTGTCTTGATAAAGGAAATATTTTCCCTTTCTTCATATGTCTGATTCCATAACACATGTAATCAATATTATATCAATAACAAAAAATTGAACAAAAAAAACAGTAGTAAAACATTCCCATCATTTAAAAAATATATTTTTTTGTGTGGGAGGAATGACCATTAATATTAATTTTATGTTTTTCCAATGAAACTTTTTGTTTTATTAATAAATTTAAATTTTTATACATTTTACAATAGGTGATAGATTTTATCAATGCAATTAAATCACTACAAAAACATGTAATATAATTATTAGAACCACGCATCTCATCTACCACACATCACCTCCACTACACAATATAGCCACTGGCCCAAACTCACCATCCAATGAAAACACCCACAAATCTTTTTATACAACCACATCCCCACACCACTTTATCATTTGAAAATAACCATAATTTCACATAACCACTAGCTCTATCTATTCTTATACACATTCCCAACCAAAAATATCCTCTATCATAACACATCAAGTCCCCAAGCACAGTCGACATACTATCCACATTTGGTGGAATTGAATCTCCCACACAGTTTTAATCACATCAATCTATAACATGTATCGATTAGTAATTATGTTTATTCCTTTTCATATTCTAGAATTTTTCAATCACACATCACCCAAGGAAACATAAAAAGAATAACCACACAAAGTAGCAATACATTCTAGAATACATAATTATTTTGGTAACCGCATTACATCACATTAATATTTATCATGAGTATTATAAAAAAATATAAAATTTATAATGGGGAACCATTTAATTATTCATATATAAGATATTATATTTTTAATATATGGTGATATTAATCAAGCAGTCACATAAAGGGTTTCATAATCCCCTTTAATCATAGTGTATGAAAGGATTCTAACAACCATTATTTTCAACAATTCATATCAACACTTCAATGAAACAACAAAAATGAAACAAAAAACAACACTCAATATTCCCAAGTCATTTTTAGTTAAACACCATGTCTTACATTTAAATATTTATATCATGAAAGTATGTTAAAGATGATGATATGCATAATTTATCTCACAAACTAAGTGTATATTCTTAAACAAGGCATTATAGGTTCAACTTGTTATCAAAGAAATACACTTCCAACTTCATTTAAAAAAAATACATTCTAGGTTCTTTTGTTCAATTAAAATACCCCATTAAATACATAACATGCTTCTAGAATAATCAATTTAAAACATGACTTTTGATCGTGAAGATAAAATTACACAAGTTTTTTTAATATATTTCAAAATTTATCATTATTGAACTAAAACTTTTTAATAATTTTATTCCTATATAAAACATTATTATATATTAAAATAAACAAAACATGATTCAACCACCATATTTAAATTTAACATATTAAACATGCTATATATTCATGTCTTAAATACTTGAATTTATCGAGTTAGAACACAAATAATTTCAAATTTAGTCATGATTCCCATAACAAACTACTTAGGAATTAAAATGTGAGGAAAGTTAAATTCAATAAAAAATAAATATAATTAGTTATAAAATAATAAGATTATTTATTTAAAATGTTTTATGTATTAACATGTTACCAAAAATAAGGCATTTCATTTTCCAAAAATGAGAAATAAATTTCAAAAGAATTTATACACTAACACATGGTTACAACATATGGTTATATAAATACTAAAAAACATAAATGATGCCCAAAATATGGAAAAAGTTTTTATTATCATGTTTTCCAATTTCAAATAAATTATCAATAATTAAGATGTCGATTTTTTAAAAATATCAGATTTTAAATGTTCAAAACCATGTTTTACAACAACTCCATAGGACATTCACAAGATATATTATGAATGGATGGTAACACATGGCATATTAACTCACATTGAAAATAGAATACTTCTATGAATGGTTTCAAAATAATTAATTTTTTCATGCTAGAATGAGATCTACTAGAGGTTACCTGCTTTATAGGGTCTTTCAAAATTATGTAGTTGTTCACAATAAAATATAATAGGCATGATTCTCTAAAAAAATCAAACATGATGAAATCAAGATTCCATGTTATAAATATTAATATTAGAAATTAAATTCAACTAATTGAGAATTGTGCTATAATAGGAGTGGAAACCACATATTAAAGCCTTAAAATGGATTCATACCAACAACTCAGGCCAGTCGACCATCCTTTTATTTTATACGTCTAATTTAGAAAACCATAATAGTTCATTAGTATGTATGTAATGGGAAAATTAAGAGAAATGAACATAAAAGTTCATGATTTATTTAATTAATTTTTATTAACATCCCAAACACACTTCGTTAAATGAAAATACGAATCAATAATAATGCATGTACCTCTCCTACGCCTCTACACTACAAGCAGTGCCAATAATCTTGGTCATTCGACAGGCTCATATTCCATGAATTATATAATGAGGCATATAAAATCTTGTTTCCTAGCTAGTCTTCCCAAGCCAAGGTCATTCACTAAGATCATCTAAATTTGATTCCCTACAAACATATGAAATCCTCACAGTGCCTAACTCCAAAATCTATTCTATCTATCAATAATCATCTTTGATATAACGTTTCCCCAACTCTCTCTCCCCAAATATACTACACAGAATGATGATAGATAATGACCCAAAATTTCCAACATCAGTGGGACCATGGTTGGAGACAAGCACGTATGAAAATATTATAAATGGGTGGCATTAACCTATATAATAAAACTTTATCAGGATATTTGATAAATTGAATGAAATAAATCTCGTGACATATTATAAAAAAGAAAAATTGAACCGTACAATAATTATTGAATATGTAAAATAGATACAGATACAAGTCTAAAATAAATGTCATAAAGACAAATGATAAGGCAGGGACACTACAATAGTTCAAAAATCCAAATCTATTATTGTCCATCATGGTCCACAAAGACCTCTAGGAAAACTAAAACAAATTTTGATATATTTAGAGTGAGTATATAAGTATAATCTATAGTAAAACCAACGTCACTCATGCACTTGTGAAAAGAGCGTACAAATACACCGGTGAGAAAATAGCTGAACAAACAACACAAAATCAAGTCAAATAATAAATTTCCAACCTCATTAAGGCTCACACTACAAATAAATAGTCCATGTATAATAAAATAATATGAATAATATCAATGGTATGATACCCCACACTAGCTTTCTACTAATTTTCTGCTCTCACACCCCAACAATATATGTCCTAATGCTCCCACCTTTTCTGTACACATTACATCACATCACATGTATTAACCAAAAAATAGGGCTATCATATCTCATTACTAGTGTAGTAGGGTATCATGATCATGAGTGACATTAACCTGATGAACTCATCATACCACGCATGATCTCCACCATCAGCCATCCCACCACAACTCGCCCTAAGAAACCTTATCCATCACATCTGATTACATCACATCTTGATGGCATGACATTTTACTTTTATCCATCACAAACCATGTATGTCAACAACACATAGAATAAGGAGTGGGTAAGATCATCTAACCATCCATCCATCCTTCAACTTGGTTGTTGGAAAATACACCCCATAAAAATAAAAATATATGGGTGCCATTATATGGTACTCAGTGTGGGTGGGGTGAATATAGAAATTAAAGGGAATATAAAATGATATATTTATATTTATATTTATATTTAAACACACAATACCAATCCATTTTTTCCAACCAAAGCACTATCTATATCAATACATCACCACATCACCTCACAACATTTGCAACATTTGATTCCACTACTAAATGCACAACACCACACAAAAAATACAAGCCACATTACTCAATCTGAAACCACATTGAAATTAATTCATTTTATATATGTCACATTATAATCTTATTTCATTCAAACACGAAGTTCATTAGATTATTTCCATCCCTTTTAATTTCACATTAACATCAACCACACTTAACCATACTTACCTTCTTTTTAAATCAATAGTCATTTCTCTCTCATTAGTCAAACCAAGACATTCATTTAACTTCCGACATTATTATTTAATTATAATATTTTATGGGAAACTTAGTTTAACACAACCAAACATCACATCATTATAACAATTTTAAGAGTTACCAATGGTATTTTCCTCACTTAAATTTATTTATTTTAAGGGAGTTCTCACAGAATCCATATTTTCCATGTAAAACCAATTTAATTGTAAAATATAAGTAATTATCTATTTTAATAAAGGTAATAAAATCAATCTCACAACATGGTTTTGTAAATTTAAAAAAAAATACAAAAAACTCCAACATGATCCATGATTTTCAGCATGAAAACATGTATAAAAAATCAATTAAATAATATTACAACACAAGAAAAAAATGTGTGAGGTTTCCCTTCTCATTATCAACAATAATAATTAACATTATGACATTGTCAATTTCTCTCCCAAGAATAATCATTTAATTATGTATATTAACAGAACATTTGATAATAAGGATAATAATTCTCGATGGATGAGATAATATTTTCTAGGGAAATAATTATCTATAACATAAGAAAATCATTATAAATATAGAGAAAATTTTTAATTGGACGTCATTTTTTATTTATACCTATTCTTTATCTATAATTAATCTGATCCAATTACCTTACAAAAAGATATAAATATTAGTACCCTTCCCATAGTATATATTATAGATATAGGGTAAGGATCCTATACCTTTATTTATAGACCTAAAAAAGATGAGAAACAATGTTCGCAAGGCTAGGGAGGAATCCATAATTGTCTAACATTCCATCATAAAAAATTTTAATATAAAATATTAGGATTTAATTGAATATTTAAATTATAACTCAACTCTTATGAAAATAATATGTGAACACATTCTACTTATCAAGATGAATCTAATATAACTAATACCACATCATTTTGATTAATATTGAGTTAGATATTGCAGAAATAATTCGAATAATATATGGTACTTATTTACCCATTTTTTAATTATAAAAACACAATTTTCATTTAATTACCTTATTTAATTACATCATTTAATTGAAAATGTATTACAAAATTACTATTTAATTTTGATGTTTCAAATATCCAATTTTCTTATTATTATTATTATTATTACATTTATTATTATTTTCTTATTATTATTAATACTATTATATTTTAAACTAATTTTTATTTTCTCTTTTATTTAATGTGTGAATTGTGCCCCCATAGAGGGTATTACTCTTTCTATCCTCATACCTCCACATCTTATACTCTTTTTACTCATTATCATTAATATTTTAATTTCATTTCTAATTTAATTTATTTCATTATTTTAATATACACACTCTCTTTACATTGGTAATTATTCAAAACCCATTCATGCTCTCTCACCAATAAATATTTGTCCCTTCTTGAATTCCTACACCCCACTCCCAAATATATTTCACTTTCAATTTCCTTTTTCGGATTTTTTTATCACACTTCACCCTATCCCTATATCCTCTCCCTTCTCTTAATTTTTTCCTTCCAAACCACTCAAACCCTTATCATCCCATTTCAATCAATTCTCACATTTTACCCACATTAATAAAATCTTTTATTCATTATGATTTCTATTATTAAATATATTAAATTAAAACTCCCACTCTATCCCTAATGAAAACCCACACATGTTTTGGAATTTTAAAAAAACATATCATTTTTTTAAATGTCATCTTTTTTTTTGCCGCATTTTTTATCTTGTGTCATCCACATTTTTTTCATCTAAATTTTTTAGATGTACCATTTTTTACTCTTCAATGTAGAATTTTTATTAAATTAAAATCATGATAAATATATATATATATATATATTCAACAAACACCAAACTATATTTATAGTGATATATATATACAACAAATTTAAATATAAATACAGTCACAAAGATATATATATATATATATACATAGAATTGTGTGTGTGTGTGTGTTTAACAATATACAAACTTGTATATGTATGATAAATTAAAATAGAAATATATGAGTAATATATATCCCCACAACACACACACATGTATTTATACAACAATGTAGTGTGTGCATTTATTTATTTATATAACATTTGTAATAAAAACATTTTCAAAATTTTCATTACAACATGAGACATGTAAATATACAAATTTACACATGTGTATAATATGTTGTATAATATTTAATATATCATACCTAATTAATATTTTTAGAAACATATTTAAATTCAATGATATTAAATAACTTTCAATAAAATAAATATTCCCAATTTAAAGCATTTTATAAATCCTATACTAAAATTTAGAACATAAAAATTAATTATAAATACTTATCAAACCCATTTTAAATTTCATTAAAAAATTTCCAAAAATGCCCAAACCTTGGAATCACTATGAAATGCCATGGAATTAAAAATGACTGTTTGAAAATATTCTATACCTTTACATTAGATACTTCTCAAAAAATTATCATCCACAAGAGTAATAAAAACCATAACGAAAAGAAAATGGTTGTCTCAAAAATAAATCCATGAGATACCTTTCATTTTTTCAATATATTGAGAACACAACAACAACTATAGAAAAGAAGTGTAAATGTAAAAAATAATTTAATGACATTATACCATGGGGGATACCACTCAAATAAGAATAATTTTTCATATAAGGTAATAGAAAACACATTAGGTAATATAAATAAACCAATTATAAACAATAATTGGTTTTCAAATCAATTCCTCATTCATATTTTTAAAAATTTACATGCCTTTCAAAATCACCCATCATTAAAATTAAATTTTTCGAACTACAAAAACACTTCATCATATCACATTTCATTTAAGACATATTTTGTCCACCCAATATTTTTAGAGCCTTTAATGGAATTTTGTATTTCAGAATAACATGCTTCAAAATTCAAAAACAGACATTAAATATTTTTTTTAAAACCCATGCCTCTTATTTCAAATCATCTTTTTCCAATGCCCCAAATTTTTCATTTGGAATACAGAATAAATAAAACAAAATATAAGGTTGAAATAACACATTAATCAATTGTTAAATTTCCTATGTTTTCTAACAAAACATTATTTATAAGGACCATCCCCTTGAAATAATAAAAATCCCAACCAATAAAAGAACTCATATTAACATAGACAGAGATACCACAACCACACACACCAAAGGAAACCATCCACCGCACCATGATATTAACCACTTTTATGGCACTACCTTTCCATAATTTTTCTTAATACGTGTCACAATATAAAATGTCTTGATATTGGAAAGAGGTTCCTTATATTCATATTCTTGAGTCTCAAACATGTGAAATTAATATAAGACCAATCACAAAAATACAACCAATAAAATAGTAGTAAAACATTTCCCTCTTTTAATAATTTTTTTTGGTTTTGGAAGAAATACCATCTTCATTAATTTCATGGTTTTCTAATAAAATATTTTATATGATTATGGAATTTAAGTAATTATCTTTTTTATGGGATTTGATAGATTCTATAAATACAATAACATCACAACACAACACATGTAATCTCACCATGAGAACTAGATGTCTCATCAGCCACACATCACCACCACTTTACAATGAAACCACTAGGAAATACACACCATCCATTGAAAGCACCCATCAGAAAAATCATATAACCACATCACCACACCACATTATAATCCACACGAAACCACTATTTTCAAATAACTACTTTATCTCCCAACCAAAAATCACCACTATCAAAACACATCAACTCACCAAGTACACTAATCAAGGATTTATATCTTCCATTTCAATATATTATCCATTTTGGGTGGCACTAACTCACCTGTATTGTTCTCGTCATGTCAAAATATAACTTTTCTCGATTCGGGAATAGGTTTCCCCATTTTTACATGATTGTATTTTTTTAATCACACATAACACAATATAATATAAAAATAATAACCACACATAGAAACAACACATTCTATCTTCCATAATTATTTAGGTGATTACATTACATCAACTTATTAATTATAGTGATTATTCTAAAAAAATTTAAAACATTCCTTGGGGAACCGGTTCATTATATGTTATTATACTGTTAATTAATAGTGAGCTTAATCAATAAGTACCATAAGGTTTTTATTATCCACATAAATCATAGTTCAGCGTTCATTTCCAACAACTATTATTTTCAGCAAGACATATCAAGACATTAATGAAACATTAAAAATGCAACCAAAAACAACACTCAATATACCCTTGTTATTTCTGGTGAAACATAGTTCCTTAAATTAAAATAGTTCAAAATTTCATGCATGTTAATGATTAAACTTTGCATATGTTATCTCATAGGCCATGTTTATATGCGTAAACAATACATTATAGGTTCATCATATTATCAAGGAAATACACATACAACATCATTTGAAAATGATCACAGGATATGTTCTTATGTTCAATTAAAATACCACATTACATACACATGATGATTTTAGAATAATCAATATACATCAATAATTTATACAATGAAGATAAAAATGAACATGTTTTATTACTATATTTTATTTGTTATCATACTAAAACTAAATATTATTATTTATCTCATTGCTCTAGAGAACATTATTATATACTTAAATAAGTATAACATGATTCACATCTATATTTAAATACAACATATTAAACTTCATACAATATTAGGTCTCTCATTCTCTAATTTTCCAAGTCACATCACAAATGATTTCAACATTAGGCATGCTTCTAACAGTAAACTACTCATGAATTAACATGTGAGGGAATGTTATTTCAGTACTTAAAAAATTATTATGAGTTATAAAATAACAAGTTTAATCATTTAATCCTTTTTATATCTCAACAAATTACCCCTAATCAAGATTATTAATTTAAAAAATTGAGAAATAAATGTCAAAGTAATTTCTACCCTAACATATGATTACAACATATGGTTATATCAATACAAAAAAACTAAAAACCTACCAAAAAATTGGGAAATTTATTCTATTCAAGTTTTACAATTTCAAATGAATTATCAATAAATAATATGGAAATTTTCATAAAATTCAGAATTTAGGTGTCCAAAACCATGTTTTACAAAATGTCTATAAGACATGATCATGATAGATTATAAATAGAAAGGAATTCATGACATATTAACTCAAATGGTATCATAAATTATTTTAAGAATTGTTTCAAAATAATTCTATTTATCATTCCAATATGAAATATACACTAGGTAACATGCTTCAATTGTTTCTTCAAAATTAATTTATTATTCACAAAAAAGTACACTGGGTGTACTTCTCTAAAAAATTTCAAACATTAGGAAATCAATATTCCATAATATACAATTAAGAAAGTAAATTAAATTCAAATAATTTAGAATGGTACTATAACTGGAAAGGAATCAGATCATTCAAGCCTTAAAATGGTTTCAAAGAAATATCTCGAGCCAGTTAACCATCATTTTAGGTCATACTACTAATTCAGTAAAAAATAATAGTTCATGAGGAACTATAGCATGGTAAATTTAAGAGAAAAAAACATAAAATTTCATGATTTAATTAATTAATTTTATTACCTTCTCAAAACCACTTCATTCAATCACATGTGCAATCAGTCATGATGCTTGTTCCACCTCACATGGTCATTCGGTCAGCTTAGAGTCCCTGCATCAGATAACAAGGGGGACAAAAAATCTCACATCTTAGAAAGTCATCCTTGGACTATGTACCACATTAAGATAATTTAACATAGTTTCCCTTCCAACCCATTCAATCCTTACACTACCGAACTCCAAAATTCATTATATATCACAACCATTATCTCTGATACCACTATGACATGATCTTCTACCACAATAGATACCACAATAAAAGATAATAGATAATGAACCCCATTCATAACCTCCAGTAGGCCCTCAGTGGGTGAATAGAACCGAGGGTATGAAAATATCAAAAATGGGATTCATTACCCACTATAATAAAACTGGATTAAGAGTCTCTGTATCAGATAACAAGGGGGACAAAAAATCTCGCATCTTAGAAAATCATCCTTGGACTATGTACCACATTAAGATAATTTAACATAGTTTCCCTTCCAACCCATTCAATCCTTACACTACCGAACTCCAAAATTCATTATATATCACAACCATTATCTCTGATACCACTATGACATGATCTTCTACCACAATAGATACCACAATAAAAGATAATAGATAATGAACCCCATTCATAACCTCCAGTAGGACATTAGTGGGTGGATAGAACCAAGGGTATGAAAATATCAAAAATGGGATTCATTACCCACTATAATAAAACTGGATTAAGAGATAAGAATAATCAACTGCATGAAAATCCATTACATAATATAAAAAGGAAACCAAAACGATCCATTAATGTGTGTATAAATAAAACATATATAAGTAAAAGTATAATAATGAATGTCATAAAAAAATAGAAGGTAGAAACAATGCCACAACATTAATGGTCTGAGCTAGTAATATCAGGGTGATCTACAAATTCCTCCTAAAAACATGTAAATGGTTTTCTATAAGTACTGTGAGCATATAAGTATACTTAATAGAAAAACCAATGTCTCTCATGAATATGTGAATTCAGAATAATAATATTAACATGAGAAAACAATAGAACCAACAACACCAAATTAGGTCAACTAACCAATCCCCTATAACACCAAAGATCTCTAACCAAATAACACATCCATGTATAATAATATAATATGAAGTATATCAATGATATGATAACTCAATCCAATTCAGCATTGATTTCCTTCTGTCACACCCCAATGATGTTTGTCCTGGTGCTACCACCTTTTCAGTAACACATCACATCACATCACATCCTTCCTAAAAACACTTGGGCTACCCCATATCATTACAAGTGTAGTAGGGTATCATAAACATAAAATACATACAACTCATTCCCTCCTCCAACTATAAACGATCCCCACTATAATCCATATCATCAAATCTCACCCAAAGACACGTTGACCATCACATCTCCTAACATCACATCTCAAATGTGGCACTATTGACTTCTGGGCATCATAGCCATTGTATTTATCCAACACATAGAGGGAGGGGGAAATACCATAGCCAACCATATATCCTACCATGGGGATGTTAGGAAAACCGATTGCAATTATAAAAATGAATGGCTGATGGCACATAGTGCTCTGTATGGGTGGGGAATGTATAGAAATTATATGGAATATACAATGGTATATATATATATATTATCAAAAAAACAAGAGCAATCATATGGGTTCATAACCTAGGCATTAATTATATCACAACATTGACACCTCACCTAAAAACCTCTAAAACATCTACTTCCACTTCTAAATGAAAAACACCACACAGAAAGCCACAATACACATTCTATAATCTAAAACTCCTTTCAAATTAATTCATTCTCTATATGTCACATTATAATCCAATTTCATTCAAATACCCAATTCCTTCCATTAATCCCATACCATTAAATTTCACATTTATTGTCAACCATGTTTATCCATACATCCCATCATTTTAATTCATTTGTCCTTTTCATCTAACTAATCAACCCAACAAATACATTTCACATATAAAATTATTATTTAATTATAATATTATCTTGGAATATTACTAAAACAAAAAAACACATCACATAAATACATCATTTTTTAGATTAACCATGGGGATTTTCATCTCCACAACTTCTATATTTTACGGGAAATCTCACATAATCCATATTTTCCACGTGAAACCAAATTAATGGATAAATATATTTAGATATTTTAATCAAGGTGATAATAATTAATATCACAACAAGTTTTTGTAAATTAACAACTAATGTACATAAAAATCCCCCACCAGCCACAATTTTCAATATGACAATAAACCTGAAATATCATTTAAACAATATTAAAACATAGGAAAAAAATGTTTGACCGTTCCCTTCTCATTATAAAAAATAATAATTAACTTCATGAGATTATCACTTTCTCCCTCCAAAATAATCATTAAATAATCTAAATTAACACTACATGTGATAATAAGAATAATAATTCTCTATGAATGTGATAATAATTTCTAGGGAAATAATTATCGGCAACATATAAAATCATGTAAAATATTAACAAAATTCTGTATTACCCATAAACATCAATTTAAACTATTTCATTATCATTAATTATGTTAATAATATTATCTTCACAAAGGATAAAATTACTAATAACCTTCATGTATGATACAACTTAGAGAGAGATGAAAGACCCCTACCTCGATTTATAGACCCAGAAATGATGAGAAACAATGTTCACAAGGACCAGCATGGAGGCCTAATTATCTGATTGTCCATCTGAAACAATTTAAATAAAAAATATTATTGAATTAAATTTATAAATTATAACTCAATGCATGTGAACGAAAATTATGCACATACATTTTACTCACCAAGATGAAAAAAAATAAAACACACAGAGCATCATTATTATTAATATTCATAGTGATATTCCATATAACAGTTGAATAATATAGCACACCAATTTACTAGATATTTAATTATAATTTTATTTTTCAATTTAATTCATATATTTAATTCACACGTTTAATTTAAAATGAATTAAAAAATTATTATATAATTTTTGTGATTCAAATTTCCACTATTATTATTATTATTTTAAAATAATTTCTATTCTCTCTCTTTTTAGTTTGGGAGTGGGGCCCCCATGGAGGTTCTTCCTCTTTCACACCTCAATCCTGAACCTATTATTATTATTTTTTGAATTCATTATCATTAATATTTTCATTTAATTTATTTAATTTTTTTAAAACACATGCTCTATCTCCCATAATTCCTCCCCACACATTAATACTCTCTCTTCAATCAACATTTATCCCATCTACAATTCCTACACCCACTCCCAAATTCATTTTTTGTTTAAATTCATATTTTATTTATTTATCACACTTCTCATTATTCCTCTATCCTCTCTCTTTTCATATTTTTTTTCTTTTCCCCTCCCCCTAACCCTTATCACCCCATTTCGAAAAATTCACACATTTTACATACATTAAAACACTCAATTTTTTCTTTGAATTTATTTTATTAAATTTATAAAATGAAAAGTTTCTTGCACTCTAATCAAAAACCACACATGTTTTTTTCCTTTTCAATAAAAAACTCTTCACCGTTTTTTAAAAATCTTATTTTTTTAATTTTTTATCATTTTTATAACTGTATCATCCACTTTTTTATTTTAACATTTATAAATTCAATGTTTTTTGACACATTAATTCACCATTTTTTAATCAAAATCATGATATATATATATATATTCAACATACACAAAACTATATATATAGTGATATATATATTTACCAAAAATATATATATAAATACACAAACACATATTTGTTTTTGTGTTGGTGTTTTTGTAACACCCAAAGATTTTATGAAAAATATTCTTTTAATTTAGTTGATGTTTTGTGTTGTACGCTACACCAAAATTAGATTGTGATATACGTGACACCGTATTAGCTTGCAGTATACACAACACTATTCATAGCTCGTGTTACACACAATTTCACGTTTGTTTTATAGAAATTATTCTACACAACATTAAGTATAGATTTTGTTTAATGTATAAATGAAATAAGTTTTGAATTATGTTATACGCAACACTAAAGGGAGCTTTCACTACACGCATCCCTAACATGGCTTGCATTACACGCAATCGTGGCCTTCCTCGATAGCGTGTGTAGTACGCAATACCGAGTTTTACTAACCAATGATATATTATTATAATATTATAAACTAGTCGTTATGAAAAGTATTAACTGAATTTTAAATTTTATAACATTATTATTCATCCTACATATTTTATAGAAGATGTTATGAGAACAAAATAAAATTTTCGGGTAAAATAAGTATTTTTTAAAAAAATGCAGTTTTACTGCCTTTTGATGGCGCACCCACATTAAATCTAGTTTTTGACATTTTTATAAGTTCAATTTGAAAAAATAAAATTTTTATTTGGAATCAGGATATAAAAATTTACTTTGGATAAAATTTTCATATTATTCTGGTAACTTTCATATTTTGATGAATAGTAAAAACACGCTATATTTTAATCAAAAACAACATTTTTCATCATAAAAATTTATATGGTTAAATTATAATATTGATTGGATTTAAAGTATTAATAGAATATATTTTTACCATTTAATATAATTTATGTCATTAGCATTGTTTTTACATTAAATTCATAGGTAAAATCATTTCAATCTTTTGCAACGTTTTAACTTTTAAAACCTGTTTTCTCAACAGCGGGATTATTTTTAAATTAATTAATGCCACTTCGAAGTTTTGAATTTGTAAAATTGGACATCATTTTTGAATTCCAAATATCAAATATAGCTTAGGCTGAATTTTTGGTATTTTTCGGAAAAACTTCAATTTTTGATGAATAGTGAAACCACTAAGTGCTAGTTAAAAAAACTGAATTTTTCATAAAACATAATTTTACCGCTTTTGTGAATGGAATTTTGAAAATCCTTCAGACACGGTTGATATTAGTAAGTAAAATTTGGTTCAATGAGATGAATATAATTTTTTGGCGAATAGTAACTTTTTTCTTTTTTTAACCGCGGTTAATAGTAAATAGGGTAACTAAGGGTAAATATGATGTTACTATTACCCTAACACATGTCCTAATTCTTTTGGATAAATGTATTTCGACCAAAAACAATCTTATGAATATAATATGACTAAATAGGTCCACTTGGATTAGATTAGGACATTAAATATTATTTTATTTAAAGAATAGTTAAAATAGTTAAAATCAAACTTTAATAACTAAAACATTTTTAATATAGAGTTAAACATAATATAAATTCGATTTTAAATATTCATTAGAAATCTAAAACGATTTCCTACATAATGGTATTTTATTTATAATTTTTAGACTTTATATAATTTAATTTATTTATGACTCAACGATGATGCGGTAATTACCTTATTAAGAAAATATTAACATAATTGATGTTATAAATGATCAAATAAATGTAATTTGAGACTTTTTATGAATTCCACTAATTTTATAGGTTAATATGACATGTTATTGTGGATTTAAGTAACTTAGTTCGAACTTATCATTCTGTTATGAATTTCATAAAAATCATGTACCAAATAGTGTCAAAATTGACAACAATTAGTTTTTAAAACGAATATTATATTATTAAATGTTATTTAATTCCTAAAAATCTAAGGTTCGGCCAATTAACTTAGATATGGATATATATATTAAAGATAAACAACTTGGGGTTCTTTTGGCTTGTTATGGTAAGTTTATTAACCATATAGTGTAAGAAAAAAAATGACACGATAAAAGTTAAATTATATAACTTAATGTTAAATTATTTAACTTAAAATTAAATCTAATTGATAAGGTTAGAATAATAACCTAAACATGTCTAAATCCTATTTGATGAGAGTATTTAGACCCATACACACTTTATCTTCGAAATTAGACCCTTTGGAACCATTATAAACCGAATTTGACTTTAATATAAAATAATATTTTGAGATTTTCTTAATGTGCCCCTCTCCTCCCTTATAAAAGGGAACCTCCTCCCTCTCCTCCTCACAACAATTTGAGAATTAATGCTTGGACAACCCCTGCCAAAATCTTTTCTTCACTTCCCTAGTATCATCCTAGAGGTCCTGGTCTTCTTCAAAGACCATCCTTAGTTCTCTAAGAGGAGGTTAAGAAAAGGCACGTCAAAAAGAGGTAATATCCATTACCGATCTTTTTCAATTTCTTTCTTCTTCAACATATTCTTCTTTATTTGTTTCATGATAAAGTAATAACATCAGTATTACTTATATACTGATATGTTATTATAAGTATGAAACTACTCAAATTCACCTTTTATCCATCCTACAGAAAAATGAAATCACCGCGCGTGCGTACGTACGGAATACCGTCTCCACGCCGTGGTGTAATCTATTTTCCACCACCACCTTACTTGGATGGGTATAATGGTGTAATGAGTTACTATATATTATTATTATAAATTGATATTGATTCCTAAATTGTATAAATACGCTACAATACAATTCCACGACCATGGGAACGATATCATCGCTCGTGCGTACGTACGAACTACCGTCTCCGCGACGCGATGTGATTCATTCTTCATTATAACCATTAAAGAATTATTATAATGTATGTATAATGAATAATAATGGTATGTATAGAAAATTATAATGCTACTGGACATATGTATATATATATATGTCATCTACTTACTTCCATTCAAGACAATAAGGAAAGGAAAACAGCGTTCATGCGTACGTACGGACTACCGTCTCCATGAATGGTGTGTTTCATTTCATTTATCAATCTATTATATATATATATAAGGAATATACATGATATATAAATCATGTTTTATCATGATATAATTAATAATAACTTCAAGAAACAACAAGTCCAAACGCCTACGATAAATGAAACAATTTTACCCAAAACGCTTCTTTAACATTGAATTTACAAAAAAACGGGTAATATAAAGTCATAAGTGAACCATATATGATATCATAACAATGAATATGATTCTTTAATAAGTAAATGACATTATTTGAATCATTATACAGGAGTCTTGGATACGTATGAAGCATATCGGACCTAAGGTAAGGGATAATTTTGCAATCTCATTTTTATTCGAGATTGATTATGCGTAAGTATTTACTCGGGTTATGTCTGTCATCCATGTCCATGATTTCTCAAAATGTTTTTAATAAATGTTTACTATTATTACATGTATGTTTAATGTCATTTTTATCCTTTTACCACGTGGTATGGAAGGAATCATTTTTCGTTTTCAATACGAGGTACTTTTTGACTTTTCCGACAAAAGTATGAGAGGAATGTTTTTTAAACTTATACGGCATGAAAGGATTTTTTTCGGTTTTATAAAGCCCTATTTTCACAAAGCTTAATCAAAATTATTTCATGTCTATTTTCAACAAAATCCATTTCTTTTAAAATTTCATGAAATTTTGTGAAAGGAAAATGATTTTTACAAAGAAAAGATATTTTCCTCAAGAATTCATTTCAAGTGTTTTATTGAAACCGTTTTCCATCTAAGATGACATTATTTCATATGTTTATGTTTCAAGTATAATGTATCTATGATTTACATGGTTTCAATTTTCTTATTATTAAATTATATCCATTTCTTTTATATGGATTATGTGATGATGAGATGATGTTTATGAAACCCATTTTATTTGTTGGTTTATTATGAATGATGTATGTTTATTTTGTGGCACAAGAAAGAATGATTTAATTATGAGATGGGTGGGACCTATGTCTCCCTACAATGCATTGGGTAGAGATTTATATATCTAATGATATAGACATGGCTGGAACGGTTTGTTAATCCGATTCAGTAGAGGACTAGAACGAGGAGTGAACTCGATTCAGAAAGGGACTTTGTCCACTAAGATGGTCTTGGTAGCAATGCCTTGGCTACTATGGAAATCATAACAAGTGCTTAAAGGATACCACAATTACATGTTTTATTTCTATTCTATTCTCCTTTACGATATATGACTTACGTACTTCCATGATTTATGTCGTTTCCCATGATTTTGTTGTTTAGATTTTATGTTCATGTTTTTGCATTCAAATGTTTATGTATTGTTTCATGATCTTTATTCTTACCCTTACGGAGAATTTGAGATCACCCTTTAATATGTTTTATTTTCCCTAGGATTCAAAGAAAGGTTTTAGGTAAGAAATCAATAAGGGGAAGATCTTTATGGGAGATGTAGAAGATCTTTCCCCACGATTAGAAGATTATTTTTCGGAGTTTCCAAAGACACTAAACTATTACAGTCCTTCTGTGTTTGTTTTCATTATGTATCAAGTATTCCGCAAATGTAATGTCATGACCATGTACGTCAAGCTTCGGGTCTCTACAATTGGTATTAGAGGAAAGGTTTAGTTAACCTTTGGAAACGAGGATGCGAGAACTTTAGTGAGATCCCTAGAGATATTTCTAAGGTATGACTAGGGATGTTCCTAAGGTTTAGTAATGTCCCTAAGGATGTGTATAAGTATAGGTTATAGTACTAGAATTACGGTAACAATCATAGAATTAAACCTAAGATATTAGATACTGAAGGTACTCCCCCTTTATTATGTTGTTTTACCTATCATGATTTTTTCCTCTCACACTATTATTTTTGGGTTTTAGAAAATAAATGGAAAGAAGATGATTCACGATAATGGAGGATATGAAAGACAATGGAATTATATTCTTCATGATCAAGAAAATGAAATGGGATTTGGAAGGCGAAACATCATTATTATTCCTAATCAGCAATCTCATAATATGATCAATAATCTAAACTTTGGTAAGTTTCCCGACTCAGCTAATAAGAGAAAGATGGAGTTTTATGATGATCATAGAGGAAAGAAAGTTCAATTTCCTCCATGTGAATCATGTGGGAAGAGGAATCAAGGAGAATGTTTCAAAGGAAATGGAAGATGCTTTGGTTCTGGAAATGAAGGACACAATGCTAGTAATTGTAAAGGAAAAGGTTCAGTTAACACTGTGGAGAAGGATAATGGTATTGCTAAGACATCAAAAATGGTTAAGTGTTTTAAATGTGGGATGTCTGGGCATTATGAAAACCAATGACCTAAGGGAAAATCTCATAAAGAGAATCACCATGGTCATATATGTAGTATTTATGTGGATGATGATGAAGAGACAACAAATGATATATGAGATGGAGGAAATGATGAAGCTCAGTCAGTGGTTTAAGAAGGTAGTGTAATGATTGTCTGTTTATCAAGAATAATGTATGGTAATATAGAATAAGGACACATCAAAGGATTGTTACACTTTTGTTTTTACTAAAGTATTTGAATGTATATGTTGAATGGTACCGATAACCATGAAAGGTTATTGAAATATTTTTGAAAGATAGATGATATGTGCATAATGAAAGGACAAGGAGATAGTGATATTTTTGATATTATTCATGATCTCATGATTGATATAAGGACTAAGTGATATCATGGTTTGTGTATATAGAAATTTTGGGATGTGGAAAGAGCTAACTTTTGACAGAATTCATGTTTTCTCTACGGTTCAATGAGTATTCGTTTTTTTAAGAGAATACATGGTTAAGGTATTCACATGTTTGGAATGTGTCCAACAAGATATATCGTATATGGGGAATAAATGATGGTATTCACATGCTTGGTTGATGACATTTATAGTAATTGTTTTCTTTATAATATAAGCTTGGATAGAAGTATTTTGGATAAGCCTAAAGATTGTAATGGATAAAGTTGAACATCAGATTGAATTGTTTACTGTTAGAGCTTTTTTCGATACTATTTCTGGAATGTTATAATAGTATAGTTTTAGAAAAAGGGACAACCATAGGATGTGTGACAACCCATCGCGTCGGACAAGGTTGTGGGAATCGAACCCACAATCGAAGTGAGACAGGCCTTTATCGCCTATCACTGGCCTACAAGAATTTCCCGGTTAGTAGAAACTGGTTTTATTAAGCGGTATGATAGATGAAGTATAAGTTCATTTTTGGAATCGTATACAATTAACCTCACCATAGATGGACTTATGTTTATTTGATAACATTTACTAACATTTTTTTTTGAAACAGATAGAATGAACCATCATTCTATCACATGATCTTCTAACACTTCACGAATAACAAATTCAACTTTATTTCTTTAAGAGATGAAGTGGAAATTGTTCAAGGCACGAACAACAGTGAGATTTTACCAAAATCAAGTAAGTATTTCTTCTAAAATTTTCAACTTTAAGGAAATGATATTGAAAACCAAAAATTTTGTCCTAGTGCTCTTATATCTGATAAATCAGATGGTACCTTAGTTCATCACAAATTTATGGCTTTGTGATTGTTGAATTTTTCATAGCCATGTTCTCTACCACTCTCCATCAGAACTAGATGGTTAGATTTCTCTTCCATATCCATATTTTCACCTATATGGAAACCCAATGATTAGTTAATTTGGGTAACCATTATGTTTAATACTTTAGTTTTTAAAGATAGTTTTTGGTATTCCTTTTTTACGATGTGGGTTTCTATTAAAGAAACATTCAAGTAGTAGACCATTTATAACCATGACGAATTTCGAGGGCGAAATTCATTTTAAGGGGGGTCGAATGTAACACCCCATGATTTTATGAAAAATATTCTTTTAATTTAATTGATGTTTTGTGTTGTACGCTACACCAAAATTAGATTGTGATATACGTGACACCGTATTAGCTTGCAGTATACACAACACTATTCTTGGCACGTGTTACACACAATTTCAAGTTTGTTTTGTAGAAATTATTCTACACAACATTAAGTATAGATTTTGTTTAATGTATAAACGAAATAAGTTTTGAATTATGTAATACGCAACACCAAAGGGAGCTTTCACTACACGCATCCCTGACATGGCTTGCATTACACGCAATGGCGTCCATCCTCGATAGCGTGTGTAGTACGCAATACCGAGTTTTACTAAACCATGATATATTATTATAATATTATAAACTAGCCATTATGAAAAGTATTAACTGAATTTTAAATTTTATAAAATTATTATTCATCCTACATATTTTCTAGAACCTGTTATGAGAACAAAATATAATTTTCTGTTAAAATAAGTATTTTTTCAAAAAAGGCAGTTTTACCGCCTTTTGATGGTGCACCCACATTAAATATAGTTATTGACATTTTTATAAGTTCAATTTGACAAAATAAATTTCCTCTTTGGAATCAGGATATAAAAATTTAATTTGGATAAATGTTTCATATTATTCTGGTAACTTTCATATTTTGATGAATAGTAAAAACACGCTATATTTTAATCAAAAACAACTTTTTTCATCGTAATAATTTATATGGTTAAATTATAATATTGCTTGGTTTAAAATTATTAATAGAATATATTTTTAACATTTAATATAATTTATGTCATTAGCATTGATTTTACATTGAATTCATAGGTAAAACAATTTCAATCTTTTGCAACGTTTTAACTTTTAAAACCCATTTTCTCAACAGCGGGATTAATTTTAAATTAATTAATGCCACTTCAATGTTTTGAATTTGGAAAAATGGACATCATTATTGAATTCCAAATATCAAATATAGCTCAGGCTGAATTTTTGGTATTTTTTGGAAAAACATCAATTTTTGATGAATAGTGAAACCACTAAGTGGTAGTTAAAAAAAGTGAATTTTTCATAAAACATAATTTTACCGCTTCTGTGAATGGAATTTCAAAACTCCGACAGACATAGTTGATATTAGTAAGTAATATTTGGTTCGATGAGATTAAAATAATTTTTTGGTGAATAGTAACTTTTTTCTTTTTTTTTACCGCGGTTAATAGTAAATATGGTAACTAAGGGTAAATATGATATTAATATTACCATAACACAAGTCCTAATTCTATTTTATAAGTGTATTTAGACCAAAAACAACCTTATGAATATAATATAACTATTTAGGTCCACTTGGATTAGATTAGGAAATTTAATATTATTTTATTTAAAGAACAGTTAAAATAGTTAAAATAAAAGTTTAATAACTAAAACATTTTTAATATAGGGTTAAAAATAAGATAAATTCGATTGTAAATATTAATTAGAAAGATAAAAATATTTCCTACATAATGGTATTTTATTTATAATTTTTAGACTTTAGATAATTTAATTAGTTATGACTCAACGATGATGCAGTAATTACCTTATTAAGAAAATATTAACATAATTGATGTTATAAATGCCCAAATAAATACAATTTGAGACTTTTTATGAATTACACTAATTTTATAGGTTAATAATACATGTTAATGTTGATTTAAGTAACTTGGTTAGAACTTATCATTCTGTTATCAATTTCGTAAAAATCATGTACCAAATAGTGTCAAAATTGACAACAATTAGTTTTTAAAACAAATATTATATTATTAATTGTTATTTAATTCCTAAAAATCTACAGTTCAGCCAAGTAACTTAGATAAGGATATATATATTAATAATAAAAAACTTGTAGATCTTTTGGCTTGTTATTGTATGTTTATTAACCATATAGTGTAAGAAAACAAAAAGACACGATAAAAGTTAAATTATTTAACTTAAAGTTAAATCTAATTGATAAGGTTCAAATAATTACCTAAACTTTTATAAATCCTATTGGATGAGATTATTTCGACCCATACCCACTTTATCTTAGAAATAAGACCCTTTGGAACCATTATAAACCGAATTTGACTTTAATATGAAATAATATTTTGAGATTTTCCTAAGGTGCCCCTCTCCTCCCTTATAAAAGGGACCTCCTCCCTCTCCTCCTCACACCAATTTGAGCATTCTAGCTCTGCCAAACCCTACCAAAATCTCTTATCCACTTATCTAGTATCATCATATAGGTCCTGGCCTTCTTCAAATACCATCATTAGTTCTCTAAGAGGAGGTTAAGAAGAGGCACGTCAAAAAGAGGTAATATCCATTACCGATATTTTTCAATTTCTTTCTTCTTCAACTTCTTATTATTTAGTTGTTTCAGGAAAAATTAAAAACATAATTATTAAATATATACTGATATGTTATTATAAATATGAAACAACCCAAATTCACCTTCTATCCATCTACGGAAAAATGAAATAACCATGCGTGCGTACATACGAAATACCGTCTCCACGCCGTGGTGTATTCTATTTTCCACCACCACCTTACTTGGATGGGTATAATGGTGTAATGAGTAATTATATATGATTATTATAAAGTGATATTTATTATGAAATTTTATAAATACACTTCAATACAATTCCACGACCATGGGAATGATATCATTTCTCGTGCTTACGTACGGACTACCGTCTCCACAACGCGATGTGATTCATTATCCATGATAACCATTCAAGAATGATTATAATGTATGTATAATGAATAATAATGGTATATATACAACATAATAATGCTACTGGAATTATTTATATATATATATATATCTCATCTACTTACTTCCATTCAAGACAATAAGGAAAGGAAAACAGCGTTCATGCGTACGTACGGACTACCGTCTCCATGAACAGTGTGTTTCATTTCATTTATCTATCTATTATATATATATATATACTGAATATACATAATATATAAATCATGTTTTATCATGATATAAGTAATAATAACGTCAAGAAACAACAAGTCCAAATGCCTATGATAAATGAAACAATTTTACCCAAAACGCTTCTTTAACATGGAATTTACAAAAAAACGGGTAATATAAAGTCATAAGTGAACCATATATGATATCATAACAATGAATATGATTCTGTATTAAGTAAATGACATTATTTAAATCATTATACAGGAGGTTTGGATATGTATGAAGCATATCAGATGTATGGTAAGGGATAATTTTGCAATCTAATTTTTATTCGAGATTGATTATGCGTAAGTATTTACTGGGGTTATGTTTGTCATCCATGTCCATGATTTCTCAAAATGTTTTTAAAAAATGTTTACTATTCTTACATGTATTTTTAATGTCATTTTTACTCTTTTACCACATGGTATGGATGGAATCATTTGTCGTTTTCAATACGAGGTACTTTTTTACTTTTCCGACAAAAGTATGAGAGGAATGTTTTTTTTAAACTTATACGGCATGAAAGGATTTTTACGGTTTTATAAATCATTATTTTCACAAAGATTACTCAAAATGATTTCATGTCTATTTTCAACAAAATCCTTTTCTTTTAAAATTTCATGACATTGTGTGAAAGGAAAATGATTTTTACAAAGAAAGGATATTTTCCTCACGAATTCATTTCAAGTGTTTTATCGAAACATTTTTCCATCTAAGATGACATTATTTCATATGTTTATGTTTCAAGTATAATGTCTCTATGATTTACATGGTTTCAGTTTTCTTATTATGAAATGATATCCATTTCTTTTATATGGATTATGTGATGATGAGATGATGTTTATGAAACCCATTTTATTTTTTGGGTTATTATGAATGATGTATGTTTATTTTGTGGCACAAGAAAGAATGATTTCATTATGAGATACGTGGGACCTATATCTCCCTCCAATTAATTGGGTAAAGAATTATATATCTCATGATATAGACATGGCTAGAACGGTATGTTAATCCGATTCAGTACAGGACTGGAACGAGGAGTGAACTCGATTCAGAAAGGGACTTTGTCCACTATGATGGTCTTGGCAGCAATGCCTTGACTAATATGGAAATCATAAAAAGTGCTTAAAGGATGCCACAATTACATGTTTTATTCCCATTCTATGCTTCATTACGATATATGACTTATGTACTTCCATGATTTATGTCTTTTCCCATGATTTTGATGTTTAGATTTTATGTTCATGTTTTTGCATTCAAATGTTTATTCATTGTTTCCTGATCATTATGCTTACCCTTACTGAGCATTTGAGCTCACCCTTTTATATGTTTTATTTTCCCCAGGATTCAAAGAAAGGTTTTAGGTAAGAAATCAATAAGGGGAAGATCTTTATGGGAGATGTTGAAGATCTTTCACCACGATTAGAAGATTATTTTTCCGAGTTTCCAAAGACACTAAACTATTACAGTCCTTGTGTGTTTGTTTTCATTATGTATCAAGTATTCCGCAAATGTAATGTCATGACCATGTACGTCAATCTTCGGGTCTCTATAGTTTTTGTGTGTTTGGGTAACAATATACACATATTTATATGTTTTAAAATATAAAATGTAAAAATATACACAGACATACATATATATATATATACATAATATATAACCGTGAAACATAGACACTTATATTTATATAAAAATGTAGTGTATATATATATATGTAACATTTATAACTCAAAAAATTTAAATCGTTTAATTAAAACATGACATGGGAAAATATACACATTTACACATATGTATAATATGTTGTATAATATTTAATATATTTCACCTAATTGATATTATGAAAGAAATATTTAAATTCAATAATATTAAAGTTCTTAATTTTAAATAAATATTCGAAAATTAAATATTTTTAAAAACATCCAAAAAATAAATTTTAGAACATAAAAATTAATATAAATATATTATAAATCCCATTTTAATTCAATGTTAATTTTTTTCAAAAAACAACCAAACCTCATCATCATAATGATATTCCCCAAAATGATAAAGGAAGGTTCATGAATATTCCAGACCATTATAGTGAGGGGCATGAGTTGATGAATGAGGATGAATCCCCCCAGCTTCATTTCACTTATAACCCCATTTATGAATCCTAGCTAGAAAAACCTGGTTATCTTTGATAGGTTTCTTAAACCCAAAGGCATTACATCAGAACTAGATAATATACATGCGAATACAAAACCCGGTGATAATCTACATTGGTAGTGGTATAAACCACTCCACTATAATGTGCATAACATCCTTTATATTACTCCACAGAGAATATTCATGCATAACACTCATTGACCATAGACTAGTAACCCATGGAAAAGAGAAGATCACCAGAAAAATAATTTATGTTTTCAACCCATAGATATGGCATAACACAATCTTTGATATGAGTTGATCCACAAGGTAAGAGAATGTCGGGAAGAAACCACTAAAAATCATCCAATATAAGATGTAGGACTATGGTAAAGAATTTAACTTCTAATGATGCTTCCATAGCTAAATAACAGAAGAATAATAATGTAAAAGGAAAATCCTTTAACCTAAATAGACTGAGTAGCATCCTAAACTCTTATATTTCTAGCACCACTTGTTTAGTCCAGCTCTATGCACCACTAGAATCTATAAAATTTTCTATCATTAAATTTTAGAAAAACCAAATATCAATATTTTTAAAATCACATAAATTATGTTCATCATCCATAAGATCCCTAATTGATGTTTTCTCAAGGCGGGGCGCTGGCTTAGATGTGGGGTTCATACCGATAAAACTAGAAATCCATTGATCTCTCTAGGTATTATCCATAGAAAGACAATAAATTATCAAATAAATCCCATGGTTCAAAACAAAATTGAATCCCCTAACGATCCTCTAGATAAATCATAGACGAGGTCCCAGAATGGAGGATAGAAAATCATCATGCGAGAAATACATGGCTTTAACCACTATTTCACACAATCTGTACAGATCCTATAATTAGTTCAAACCTTTCATGGATATAAGGTTATTGTTTAATACATTTAATACCCTGAATCCCATGTCACCATAAGCCTTTGGTTACAAATATTCTCACAATAAATTTATTGTATGAAATCTTTATCATTAGGGAAACCCAAAAAAAATTAGTAATGGTTTAATGGGGTTGGTGATAAAAGAATCCAGTAGTTTGAAGAGATAAATCACATAGGATAGAATGTATTGGAACAATAATTTGATATCTACCTTCTTTATGGCCCTAGATATATTGTTAAAGGATAATAAATTAACTTTTTAAAGAAATTTATCAAGGTTGAAATAGAATACATCTCTTTTAAAGTGACCAAAAACCATTAGGAGGCCCAAATACTTTTTATGTATCTATATAACCTTAATGCCACAAAAAACAATGATGGTAGCTATCATCCCTTCTTGCATACCCCAACTAAAATAAATCATTTATTTGGTGAATCTTAAACATTGGCCCAAGGGTTTGGTAAAATCATCAATAATTTTAAGACACGCCATACATTCCTAGGAAGTTTCTATTGTAAAAAGAAGGAAATAATCAATGAAAAATAAGTGAGTAATGGGGATATTATCCCAACAAACCTTGTACCTATTAAAGTGTCAATTAAATTCTTATTTTGATATGAAATTAGAAAAAACATCAGCAAAAAAAGTAATAAATAAGCGGAGTGAGTTTCATCCTACCGTAGACCACTAAACAGTTTGATGTTCTTCGTGTGAAAGTTAATGACGTTGATGCTAAAGGAAAATATCATGACACAACTCATAATTCCTCTCATCCATTTTGGACCAAAGACCATTTTATTTATAAAATCTTCTAGTATATCCCATAACACCATATTTTAAGAGTTTTTCTTATCCAATTTCATTTTCAATGTCCCCCACTATGAGGTAGACCAGGTTTCCAAAGAATGGAAAATTTGGTGAGCAAATATACTGTTGTCTATAATAGGTATCTTTTTTAAAAAATTTCTTTAATTATTAGATATAAAAGAGTTATGTACCCTATGTAAGTTGTAAGGATGAAATTTTGATTAAATAAGGTATCTCACATTTCACATGCTGATAGGCGAAAATAATAAATTTCACTAGGAAGGTGACTTTTTGGGATCAAAACAATGAGATATTATTTGAACTTTTATATACTTATAGATACCATCCATAATCCATACAAAAAATAGATAATATTTATACCCATAAAATTTTAAAATCACTTAAACAATAAGGCATAGAAACAATTTAGACCAGGTTCGTTTGATGAATGGATACTATTCAAGCATGACACAATTTCCTCCCAAGAAATGTATGACTCAAGATCAAAAGAAATTTTCATGGTAACTTTTGGATATATATAGATCAAAAGGTCCCCTAGTCGGTATCACTCTTATAAAAAAACAAATATTTTAAAGAAGACCTTATTATCTCCCAAATCACAACCTCATCCGAAGTAAATATTCTATACCCAACATTCTATTTAGAAATGAAGGTATTTATTATTCTGGATGAAAATTTTTTATGAAATTAACTACTATTTTGGTCACCCAATTTTATGAAAGATTTACTTTATCTGGAAAACAAATATATTTATTTGTTTCTCAAGGCATCATCCAGATATATTTCATGGAAAAATCCCCCTTTGAGTTTGTATCAGAAGTGGGACCCTCATAACATCTTCCAAGGGATTTCATATTACTGAATATTTTTTGGTAAAAGGTACCCTAATTTTGTACACTAAAAACTATATCTGTGATGTCACAAAATTTCCCTTGTCCAAGACTTGGTCATGATTGAAAAAACAATCAGATTCAACCACTTCCCTAAATTTACTATTATAAAGCCACATGCATTCAAATAAAAATCCATGATTTTTTCTTTGATAGACTTAATAATTTTAATATTATTTTTCTGTTTCAATTATTTAATCCCTCACAATTATTTAATTTGAGTATATTTGTGTCATTTTTTATTTTTTGGTGAATTTTGGGATTAAGTGTGAAAATTCCTTAATGCTACAAAAAATGACAGTATTCTAGAGATTTTATATTTTGGACATAATATTAAAAATTCAGATCCAATTTATGTGATTCATTTTTTAGGGTTTCCTTACTTGTGGGATAATATTTTTCTTCAAGACCCATAACCAATTCTACACAAAATTTCCCAGAAAAATAAATCATGTGGAGAAATATTTCTGGTCTGTAGAATAAAACCCAACAAATTATATCTAGAATATCACATATTAACTAGTTCTAAATGATGTGATTCTAGTTGGTTTGGACAGATTACTCAATATTGACAGTTCATGTAAAAGTTTATAAATTAAGGACCTCATTAAGGAATATTTTGGGCACGTCGAAGTGTAGTGTGTGAAACGGTGTTGGGATCCAATAAAAATTCATGTTCCATGATTCACCCATATATTATTTTACACCTATCAAAAGACATTAAAATTTTTATGGTTGATAGATAACTCTATTATGAAAATATTTTAAGAAAATACCTTTGGGAGTTTTATCTGTCTGGTGAACATAATAGAAGAATACATATGGGGGACTGTTTCTGGAGGAGAAACTTTTTTGTTCATTTTTATCATTCTTTTATTATTCTTAGTTTTAAAATGAATTATTATTCCCCATTATTAAAAAATGACCTTAACATGGTGGGTTAATCTTATGTGTGATTGGAGGAGGATAGGTTTTTCATTTTGTATTTCATGTGTTGTTTCACATAATTTATTAAGATCATTTTCTCTCTTCTACAAAATTGGTTTCAATTTCTTATAACAGTTTTTATTATCATGTATGATTGTATTTGATTTTAGATTATGTTTTTTTTAATCGTTGGTAAATGATAAATTTCCCCCCCCCCACTAAGTTATGGTATATATATGATGGAATAGATAATTTCATAGTGGTGAAGTACCTGGTGATCACCAGTACGTGTGTGAGGAGTAGTGAACATTATTAATTGTTTGCAAAAAACAATACCCGATTGGGAATTTCCTAAGTCAATTAGGGGTATTATATTTAACTATATTACACATTGGAAGGAGAGTATAAAAATATAAGATTTTAGTAATATTTATTCTCACCATTATTACTTGACTGATGGAGTGAGAAGAAGCGATTTTGAATTATCACTTTTATCAACATAGCAGAAGAGAATTGGATAAGTTAAAATATGATAGAATTGAAATTAGAAAATAAACCCTGACCTGATCAACATATCATATAATTGTTTTCAATAACTTGTCGTACCAATTTGATCTTAATAATTTTATTATTTACTTTTCTTTGTTTAGTTTCTTTCTTGTCTTTTCAAAATCAAATAGTTTCCAAAAAACCTCACATATTTCTCTAATTTTAAGGTGACAACTTAATTATTGTGTACTTCTCTCTTTTGAAAACCTAGGATAATTATTATACTTTATTTTAACATATTTAAATATTTTTTTCTACACCCCATGATAGGTGCTTGTCATAATGTGGCGTTGTTTCCGCAGAGGTAGTTCCATCATTTTTTTCTTATATTGTATGAATATAACTACAAACCCTGAACCTTCTTCCATAGATCATGAATTTGAAAGAAACTGGTTTAATATACTTATACACTTGAATTTTAAATATAAACTTGAGTAAATTTATCTTGTATACTTGAGTGAAACTTTATATGTTAAATCAGACCCAACCATCATGGATGAAAATAAAAACCAAACACTTAGTGTCGCTTGTGCATCAAAATTCCTTAATAAAAACAATCAAAAGGCTATGATAGTGTTAAAAAATTATTTTTAGATAAAACCTATCATGATTATATTACTCCAAAAATTTCATGGCTTTTTAGGTGAATACCCAAACAAATATATTAAGGATTTCATGCGTGTATTCTCTACTTTCAGACTATAAGGAGTAGCTAAGGAGCAGGTAAAGTGGAAGGGGGTTCCATTTTCAATAGAAGAAGTTTCAAATGAATGGTTATATGGACTACAACAGTGAGATATAATTATTGTAATTGATTAGTAATATGATTTATAAAAATATTTTTCCCATCCTCTTAGAGCACAACCATCAGAAAGGAAATATATTCCATTAGATAGTCATCTGGAGAAACTCTTTACGAGTACTGGATTAGATTTCAGAAGCTATGTGGTATATTCTCACATAAAAAAATTGAGGGGAATCAATTTCTTGTATTCATTTATCAGGACATACTGAAAAATGATATAAACTTTTTGGATGCATCATATGGAGGTGGATTTATTGACAATTCACTATAAGAAGCCAAGGGCTTGATTGAGAAAATTTCTTAGAACTCGAAAAAATTTGGTACAAGTTGTATTGACATAAGAGGTATTAACGAGGTAAGAGGTTCTCATCCATCATTGTTATTAGAATCTAGGATTGTAGGGATAATTTTTTTGGTGAGATAGATTGCCTTGAACCAATTGGGGGACCAACAATCTCCTATTAAGGTATATGGTTTACGCTCATCACCAAATCCTATCAATGACTACCGTGCTGAAATACAAGGAATGGAAAGTTGCACAACATCATTTCAGCTAAGGAAATTTCATAAAAATCGATGATTTTGATTTCCTTACAAAGCCTAGTATGGATTTATAAATCAAATGAATCAAGCTAGACCCCTATATCAAAATATATTACAAAACCATCCCCCATTCCAGATTCAATTCCATAACCCACCACCATTTAAACAAAAAAAATATTATAACTATTCATCTAATGAAAATCTTCCCACCTTCCAGAGAACCTATGAAAATCCATCAACTAGTGCACAACCTCTAATAAAAATCCAACCACAGAAATCTGAGATTTTTTGGCTAAAAGTCTCCATAAAATATTTTTCCAACAAGTTCGAAAGTCTCCTGGACATTCTGACCAAACATCCTGCAAAACGACCTTCCAATAAAATATCAAACCCAAATGATAATGGCATCATGAGAACAACAATAAGTGTAAATGAAATACCGCCACTATCCACCATTGAACAAGAATCATGACCAACTGGTCTAAGGGAGAATAATGTTAAGAATTCAGAAAATCCATTGAAAATGCACCATGATGAAAAGAAGAAATAGGAGGATTACAAGGATAACAAAAATAATAAAATAAAAGAAACGCCATTTAAAAGGAAAAAATAGATAATACAGACATACCATAACAATTTCCATAATTTATTTTTGAATCAAATAGGTTTCAGGAAGAAGCACTTCAAAAAAAAATCCGGACTGCTTCTAAAAAGTGGAAATCAAAACCCCCTTCTTGAAGCCCTTAAAAATATTCCAAAGTATGAATATTTTTTAAGGATATTTTTCTCATGAAGAGAAGAATTAAAGGGAATTAGATGATCATTTTGGGATGGATTGTCTCAGCCCTTATCACACCACAGCTTCTAACAAAATTTCCAGATCCAATGAAGATTTCCATTCCATACACTATTGGATATTAAAATTTCACAAATTTGTTGTGTGATCTAGGTGATTACATTATTGTATTTCCTCAACCATTTTACCCTTATTTTGATATGGGAACTTGAATCCCTAAAGTGTGGTGGTTTAGCTTGCAAACAATCCACAGTTTTCCCATTAGGTTTTCTGGAGGATGTCTTGGTGAAAGTTAAAGATCTCTTATTCTCAACAGACTTCAATGTGCTAAATATGGTAGATGATAGAAGCCCACCACAGACACCCAAAATTTTGGGGAGTCCATTATTTAATATATCTAAAACCATCATCAATATCCACAAAGGGACCCTTTCCATGGTGTATGGAGATAAAAATGTCCACCTCAATAGTTTTGAATCCATGAGGCACCCATCTAATGATCACTCCCTATTTTCTCTCTCCCAGTATGTTGTTACTAAACTATTTGATATGTCCCTTGAATTTGAAACGTTATTATATACTTCAACCATTGAAAATATCCTTAAACAAGTGGATTCCCTTACTGCTATAGATTCTGATTACATGAGGGAGGAAGAGGAAAAATCTATTTTCTTTGATGATTAGTTAAATGATGAAATAAATATTTGATTTATTATATATAAGATATTATACCATTGGAGGTAGGGAACATTAAATTAATTTCATCTCTTGAGAATCCTCGTGATTTGGAATTAAAACCACTCCCCACTGATTTAAAGTATGTTTATCTTTTGGGATGGAGAGAAATTACCAGTGATAATTCTAATAATTTGTCTTAATCCAAAGAATAATATTTTATTGTGGTTTTGATAAATAATATACAATAAATAGGGTGAATCATAGGTTATATCCCTGTAATAAACCCAAAAATATGCTTATATATAATTATTCTTGGGGGAGATTCCGAACCTCTGAGAAAACCCCAAAAGGGGTTGAACCTCACCCTGATGGAGGTTGTAAAGAAGGGTAATGGGAAGATTTTAGATGTCATGATCATCTATTCCATCTCATATTTATAATAAGATAATATCATTCAAGTAGTTCTAAAAAACTATCCTTACCATTGTGAGGAATGATAAGAATGAATTAATCCGAATATGAATTCAGAAGAACTGGAGGGTGTGCAATGATTTTTGGAAGTTAGATCAAGTTCCTTGAAAAGATAATTTCCACATACCCTTCATTGAATTAATAATAGATATATTGGTATGGAGAACTCATTATTTCTTTTTGAATGGTTTTTAGGTTATTTTTAGGTACCTAATGCTCCCATGGATCAAGGGAAGACTACCTTTACTTTTCCCTTCATCACTTTTTCATTCAAAAGGATCCCATTTGAATTGTGTGTGTAATGCTCCAATTAAATTTCAGAGTTGAATGGTATGTATGTTTTTTGTTAATATTGAAGTTTTCTTAGAGAATTTCTTGGTTTATTTCATAGAATTTGGATATTATTTTTACAATTTTTTAAAAAATCTAGAAATTTTTTAAAAACCTACATTGAAAAGAACCCTATTTTGAATTTTGAAAAGATTCATTTCAGGGTTGAGAGAAGAATTTCACTTGGGCAATTAATTTCCTAAAAATTGAATAGAAGTTGATAAATCAAAAAATTGAACTCATAAATTATTTTCCTAATCCAACTTGTGTGAAGCTTGTTATATATTTTTTTAGTACATGCAGGATTATATATGAGGTTTATCAAAGATTTCATTAAAATTTATCTGTCTCTAGATTACTTTTGATCGATGCTAATTTTGATTTCATTAGTACATGTAATGAATCATTTTATTAGTTTATGAGGAGATTAATTACACCTCTAGTAATTCAGCTACCAAATTAGGAAGAACCATTTGAGCTAAATCGTGATACTCTAAACCAAGAATTTGGAACAGTCCATTCTTAGTAAATTTAGGGAATGAAACAAGTCATTTAATTTGACTCATGAATCATAGAAGAATCCCAATTAAACAAAAAAATATAAAAATAGTTTTTATCTATTTCATTTTCTTTAGAAATATTTTGATAATATATACTTGGAACTAAAGTAATAGTGTTTTTTGATCATGTAACTCTTATGTACATGATGAAGATAATATAATATAAATAGAGGCTAGTAATATAGATTCTATTAGTAGTTAAACATAGAAATCCAATCCAAAATGGATCTGAGAACCAAGTGGTTGATAGCTAAAGTAGATTGTCCAATGTCGCTAAAGCTGAAATTATAGATAGAGAACCACTGAATGGCCACCATTTATGAGATTAGTTGTACATTATTGATAGAGAAGTGCCTTGGTATACTGATATGGTAAATTATTTGGTAACATCTCAAGTCCCATATCATTTAAATTCCCCCCCAAGTTCAATAGATTAATTTAGAATATAGATATTATAACAAGGATGATCCATTTATTTGGAAGATTTGCAATGAACAGCTCATAAAAAGATTTTTTCTAGAAAGTGAGATTGATTTTCTATTTAAGTTTTGTTAAACATTATCTTATGGAGGCCACTTTGAACCTCAATGGATATCAAAAAAGGTTTTATAATCTAGACATCATTGGAATACCCTTTTTAAAGAAGCTCTTGAAATTTTCAAAAGGTGAGAAAAATGTTAGTTTCCTGGAACCATTTATATGAGACAAAAAAATGTCCAAAAAACACATAGTTTTAGTGAGATATTTTATGTCTAGGGCATAGATTTTATCTGACCATTCCCAATTTCATTTGAAAATTATTATATTTTCCTTGCAGTTGATTATGTTTCCAAATGGGTTGATGAAAAATCCATAAGGACTGATGATGATAATGTTCATTGTGATTTTGTCAAGGATAAAATGTTTTTTAGGTTGGGAGATCCCAAATCTGTCATCAGTGATCAAGGAAATCACTTTTGTAATTGGATAATAGAGGATTTATAGAAGATGTATGGGGTGAATCATAAAACACTATCTCTCTATCATCCATAGACCAATGGTCAATATGAAGTGTCTAATAGGTAAATCAATGGAATTTTGGAAAAGACTATTAATCCAAAAAAGATATAATGGAGCCATAGATTGGAAGATTTTTTATGGGCTTATATGATAGCCTATAAAACCCCAATTGGAATGAGTTCGTATAGGATGATTTCTAGGGAAAATTTTCATGTTCAAGTGGATTCGGAGAATAAGGGATATTGGGTTGTGGGAGAGATGAATTGGTATATTGAAAGTGCTAGAAAAGAGAGAATAATCCTTTTGATGTATTTGTAAGAAATATGAATGGAATATTTTGAAAAGTATAGGATTTACATAGAATGAGAAAGAGTGGCTAATAGAATGTTAATCCAACCAAAACACTTTCATTGTGGAGACATGTTGTAGTTATTCAACTGAAGACACAATTTGATTCTTGGTAATCATTGTTCCAACTGGAAGGGTTCATTTATAGTTCATCATGTATATCCTTTTGGTGTTATATATATTCTAGAGGATGGAGTGTAGTATCCATTCACTATCAATGGGAATAGGCTAATGAAATTCAATGGGACCATTCTATCACATATAGTAGAAGAGATCACACTCCCCCAACCTGTTTATCAAAAATATAAACCAGGTCATACCTACACATTACACTTTCTTGTTTCATGTGATTCATTTTTAAAATCTTATTGCATGTTTAATCCATTTGAATTCATTGTGGAAACTACATCATTTAAGTGTTGGGGAGGGGACATTTTTAGTTTAGGATTTTTATTTTTTGTTATTTTCCCTATTATAAAAAATATGTCTGTTTATTTTTCAATTGTTGTGTGTTTTTTTAAACTGTTGAGAATAAATGACTATCTTGGACATTTTTAAACCCATTTCCTTGAGTAAAACAATTTATTATATGAAACTGAACTTAAATGAATGGAGAAAATGAAATTTCTTCATGTTCAAATTCATCGGAATTTAATGAACAATACAATGATTTTTAAATATCATTCCACATATCACTATATATATCTTGAAAATCACATTCCTATGAGGATTATGAACCATTATTTTCATATTATTTACTATCAAATCACTATTTGAGAGAACCACATCATGATTGATTTAACAAGTAATTGATTTATTCTTATCAATACATGAGGGTTTGATGAACTTATGTTTTATATTATTGAGGAATTTATTTGCATTGAAATCTCACTTTTCAATAAAATCATTTTTTATAATGTCCTTCCTTGAAAATTAAATCCTTTTAGCCCTTATAATCCATGAACATTGAGTTAGGTTAGGCACATTACAAGAAAATTTTCCCTACCCTACCATCTCTAGAAGTGAAATTGCATAATATATATAAAAATAAGTGTGTGGGAAGATGTATTTTGTTGTGCTACCACATTTGTAGATAAATTGGGTGGAAAATAAAATGATTAATTAATGAGTTTGCAGCTAAAAATCATTTTGTTAAAAGTTGAGCCTTTTTGGATCATCTAATGAAAAAATAAATATATGCCTTTTCTGGAGTATTCATGAAAAATAATTTTTTAGAAGATTGAATTTTTTACTACTGAAATTATAAACTAGATAAACATTTAATGAGATTTCATGAGGATGGTTCAGATTTCCTACCAAGAGGATGAGTAGGAAAAAATACATGACTGAATATTACAATAATAGAAATTTTCATAAAAAAGAGCCAAACCAGTCTCATTTGGCCTCATAATTTATTTAACTTATAAATCATTCCAACCAAAATCCATAGAACCACCCTATAAATTAATGACAATAAAATTATATACTTGAACCAGATTGGGTTGGGATATATGAATTTATCAAGCTTATGGTGACCCTTTCATGAGTTTGGATGAGAAAGACATTGTTGAAAACTAGCATTTATGTGATGAGAGAAAATGCATGTTATGTTTGTGTATTGTGTGCAATAAAGGATAAATTAATGATAAATATAATGGATTTTATGTTTTTGGGACCTGTAATAACCTTATTTGATGATCCATTAAATCTTTTAATTCATGGTGCTAATATGGGGGATCTCATGGATATGTGATTTTAATTTTCTTTAGTTTGTTTTTGATGTTAATTGTCTAGGAGTCCAAGTGAAAATTGTGGGAGAATTGATAGATTTAAAATTTTAATTATTTTTCATTTTTTTTCTAGGATTTAATCCCTTATAATTTTTTAATTTGATCGTATTTTCTTCCTATTAGTGTTTTTGGTGATTTTTGGGCTTAATTTTAAAAATTCCATAATTCTGCAATATTTACAGATTTCTAGAGCTCTAGTTGATCTGAAATATATTTTAGATTTAACACCCAATTTATGTTATTACCTGTATTAATGTGTTATTTTCAAATTTTATAAATCTTTTTCAATTGGACACAAACCCAATTCTATACACAATGTCCCAAAAAACCCAATCAAGTCGATCAATCTTTATGGCCTATAGAATAAACCCCACCATATTAAATAAGTAATATCTCATATTACTGACCCTAAATGATGTGATTATAGATTTTTTTTATGGAAAACTTAAAATTTATGGTTCATGATAAATTTCATAAATTAAGGTGCTCATTAAGGCATCTTTTGGGCGCAACAAGGTGTTGTGGGTGAAATAGTGTTGGGCGCCTGTAAAAAATTCATGTTCATTGATTCACCCATATATTAATTTTTACAATTTTAAAGACATTTAAAATTTTTGGGTATAAATAAAACTCTACTATGATTATATTTTAATTAGATTCCTCTGGGAGTTTCAGCCTTCGGTTGGTCATAACAGAATCAAACTTCTAGAGGAGAAATTCTTGATGATCAAAATTTATGTTCTTTATTTTCACTCTTTTATTCTTCTTAGATTTGTAATGAATTATTCATACCCCATATTAAAAATTAACATTATCATGGTGGGTTAAACATAGATTTTATTGGGGAAGGAATGTTTTTCTACTTTTGTAATTCATGAGTTCTTTCACTTAATGTTTTAATATCATTTTCTCTCTTCTTTGAAATCAGTTTCAATTTCTTATAATGGTTTCTATTATCACGTATGATTGTATTGGATTTTAGATCATGTTATTTTTATTGTATTTTTCAATGAAAAATTTCTCCCCCTAATAGGTATTAGTTTATATATGATGTAATAGATCACTTTATTGTGGTGAAGTACTCAGGGATCGCCCGTACATCTATGAGGTATAGTGAACATTCTTGATTATTTGGGATAAACAAGACTCGATTGGGAATTGTCTAAGTCAATTGTGGTATTATATTGAACTATATTACACAATGGAAGGCTTCTTGAAAAATAGGATATTTTCATAATGATTTTTATCACCATTATAACTTGGCCAAGTGAGTTAGAAGAAGCAAATGTGGATTTTTTCTTTTATCAACATAGCAGAAGTGAATAGAATAAGTTGAACTATAAAAGAATTACAGTTATAAAACTAAACCTGACCTGCACACCATCTCATATAATAGATTTCAATCACCTATTTTATCAATTTTATGTTAATATTTTTCTTAATTACATTAATTTTTTAGTTTCTTTATTATCTTTTCAAAATCAATCAATTTCGAAAACAGCCTCCCTTTTCTCTAAATTTTTGGGGACAACATAATTTTTGTATGATCTTATATGGAGAAAACTTATGTTAAATACTATACATTATTTTATATTAATAAAATATTGTTTTTTCCACACCCCGTGATTGTAACGTGTCATTATTTCTCCTAGGGACACTACCTATGGCTAGAGAAAGATTAGAAAACGCTCATAAGAAAATGGAGGGAAATGGGAAACCTCGTACCTTAGTTATGTTGACACAATGTCATAAGATTCCACATACCTATCAATCCATTCTAAAATTCTAGAGTCATGATCAAATAAAAATAACATAGTAAATGACCTTCTTGATAATCCAATATCTGAGATGAATTTGTGAATAAAGTATTCTGGTAATTCATGCAATAAAGAAACACTCCATCAAGAGCCACCTTGTTTCTTATGGTGGTACATGCTCTATTTTTAATCTAAACAAAAAATAATGGGACCATAAAGTATATTTTATAAAGTTTTAATTATATCCCAAGATCTCCACTTGTTTCTTACACCATTCCATCCCTAAAAACCCACGAAGTTCTCTTCATGATTCCATGGAGGATGAATCAAGAAGGCAATGTGATTTTGGAAGATGTTAACCACTTATGAATTGAAATCCAATCTCCACATGATAAAAAATCCACTGGCATGGAATTATTGTCTAATAAATAAATATTTTGTAAAGATGTATTTAAAAGAAATACCTCTCAAGTACTTATTTTCCAACATCATCTCGAAAAAAAGACCATGTCGAGGATATACATTGAGTGAAATTTATGGAATATTTGAGGTTAGTGTGGGATTCCAAGCCCCTGGTAGTTCTAACATAAGTATGTCATTGTCATAGGTGGATGTGGATCATACTAGCCTCCACCTGTGATATTTCAAGATAAGAACAATCTTCCACCACATTCCATTTTTTTGGAATGTCCCTTGATCACCAATAAATCCTCCATACCTAATTTATAAACATAGATATCAACTGCACCTAGATCAAATATGTTATCTCGTCACACTTTTTTTCTCGACATCCACTCTATTTTATGGTCAGAAGAGGAGGTTTTTTCAGGATCTATGTCTTGTAGTAAAAAATATATGAGAACATAGAAGAACAAAAGAATAATTTGGTGTGGTGGATCTAAGGAAATTATCATAGAATTCATGTGTGTTTAAATATTATCTTCAAAATATTTCATATTCGTCATAGTGGTAACCCTCTAACCAATGGGTTATTCTCAAAGGTGTCTTATGGGTTTATCATTGCAAATGTGGTGTCACTGAAGTCTCTATTCAATAACATCTGATCATAATGAAACATGTTGATTATCATGGAAGACTAGTGGCCCCATCATGATAATTTTACTGAGATCTGGGTCAAATTGTGCACTTAAATCCTTTGAAATACTATACAATCTGTTTTTCTTCTTCTTCGGGAATGATTAATGATGAATTATTTATTGCAACCAACCAATGAACATAATTAAATAATGTACTCCCTCCTCCTTCCATACACATTGATTCACATTTTTTCTTTGAATGCCTGATGCACCCACAAAAGAATAAGAATATGTGTAGATTTTCATATTTGAATGACATCTAGGAATTCAATACCTCTATGGATAATAAAATCAGTCTTATAAGATGTTGTGTAATATCCAATAAGACACTAATCTTATCCATCATCTCCCATTGAAGTGTATATGATTGATCTAATTTTAAAACCTTATTGATTTTTCCTCTAATATTACTAATAATGCATTCTACTCTACTACAAAACGAGACTCCTTTTAGATGAATCCAAAAGGGAATTTTTGAATAGGACGACTTCTATAAATCCACTTTGTTATCAAGATATTCCACTAAAATTATATAATTATTGAAGGACCATAGACTTCATTTGATGGAATTCGTCTTATCCATTTCATTGATGAATTAAAATATTAGTGGGCCTGCCTCAATTTACCTAATGGGAACTCCATCCTACAGGAACTAGATATTGTTCTGTGAATTCTTCATGGAATTTGGGTTGAATGGACATTTGATTAATAATATTCCTATGATTAAGAATTCTATTATATGATTATGTAATTCATCCTCATCCTTTATTCTATAATAATATATTAATCATTGTATTTTAGTGCATTTTTATTCTTATAGGTTAGTGAATCAGAATCCCCTAACCCAGAAGCCATGCCTAAGAAGAAGAAGACACAACTGAGAGAACGATGATAACTGATGAAAAATGATGAATTGGGGTTGACCACCTATCTATCTAGTGAAACCAATGTGGCCAAAGATGAAATAGAACTTGAGAAAAAGAAACATACACCCGAGCAATTTTGGAAGCCAAAACCAAAGGCGTCCAATGATCCAGTGAAGAAATAGACCTAGGAAAACCATAGGAATCACCAATCCCTTATAAAAACTAGGATTTCAATTTCATTAGTAGAGAGACCGTATAAATAAGTATATATTTGTAAATATAATTTATAATATATTATTTTTTTAGTTATACTATAATAATAAAATTGAAATATTATTTTCCATTTTTTTTTCAAATAAATTTAAAAAAATTATATTAATTATGAAATTGATGGATTAACAAACGTAATAGTATGTTCAATATTATTATAATGGTATATTGTGGGCTTATTTCTTAAATTTGATGGAATTTGACAATTAATTAAATAAATTCCATTTAAAACTATTTTATCATTATTTAAAGGGTCGTGTTATTTATAATTAAGTCTCAACTTCACTATTCTGGTATGGTCTATCAAAATCATAGTATAAGAAAGAATAGGAAAATGATATAAATCCTTTAAGAAATAGAAAATCATATATATTCATTGGATCAAGGTATTTATTATTTTCTATTAATTTTAATTTACCAAGATGTGTTATAAATAGGTAATTTAAATATACTAAATTAAATTAAAATAATTTGCATGCATTATCAGAGGATATTTTTAAAATCCATTTTTTCATATTTAAATTTATTGTATATTGTGTGGAATTTATAATTTAAAATCTATATTAAGTTCATAAATTAATTATTTTCTATTTTATATAATATCTCTTAAGTATTTTCTTTAATGTTAATATACGTTTATAATAATAATAGTAATCATGGTATTTTTAGAAATTTATTTTCTTTTTTTGTGGGATAGTTGAATTATTATTCACATGGTCATAGTTAAAAACTAATGATGATTATTATATTAAATATTTATATAAAAAATTATCATTATGAACCATTCTGCTTTTACATATAGTTGAAATTTTATAAATATTGTGATTTATTTTCATTAGTGTTCATAGTTGGTAAATGTGGTTTCATTATTAATGTTATTGTCATGAACTGGCCTAGATACACTGGTACCCTAATACCTAATCCAATATTGAGAAAGCCTAATGAGAATTCCTAATCATTATGGATTTATGGTAATAACTTGTCATCAAAAAATTTGAAAGTCAGAAATATTATTCCACAAACATAATGGAAGAAAGAGATTAAAGTCTGTATGCATAAAAGGAAACTCCAAAGGGAGATCTAAACGAAAATTCAATTAGGTAAATAAACCTATGCTATAACCAAAAAAGTTCTAGAAATTGTGATAAATAACCCATGTCCTAACAGACACAGTAACTCAATGGCCAATGATAAACAGTAACTATAACCTCCAAGGGGTGTTTTCCCCTTGCTCAAACCTGACAGGAGAAATCTAAAAACTCTTGAAGGTACATGTAGGATGTGATCTAAAATCCCAGTAGGTTCTCACCAAGTATTACATAATAATATTTAAAATTAATTTACCAAAGGAAGATTTAAATTTTAAATAAATAGGAATGGATGTTTAATATAATATTTAGAAAATCAATCTCTACATTTCAATTGATGGAAATATTTCCAAAAATGGATTAATAAACATTTTATATTAATTAGTTTATATAAATTCAAACTGAAATTGTAAAATATTTTATAAATAATGGAATATATATCAAATCATTAATAATGAGAAACATGATCATATTTTAGAAGGTATAATAGTTTCATGTTATATGATCCACATACACATATATAATAAAAATGGAAATGTGAACGCACATATATCTAACACCAGCTAAAGAAGACTAACCAACATCCCACTGGGGGTAAGATCTACCAGTATGTTTATGTTAGATTTATAAGGTGTTAATTTTTTTCTAGGATATTCAGATCGTAGCATGTTTTTCATTGACAACTCACTATGTACATGGGCTTTCATGTTCTCAAACTACAATCAATAATAGGAAAAAAAATTTAAAACTTTTTATAATACAATTGATCCATTTCACATTTCAATATTCTAATTTGCATTTAAAACCCAAAAATGGGTTTCTAATAAATTCATGCCTTTTTTCAGGATAAAACCAATAGGTTATTATCAATGTAATTTATTCTATTTTTCTTAAATACAATTTGAAATAAAATTCAAAAATAAAATTCAATATTTAAATTCCACAAATTTAATTTCCCAATTTCCATCCAAATTCCACAAACACAACCCAATTCACTGGAATTGGTTTTTTTTCCAAAATTTCATGTGAAGTAATATCCAAATCCTAATTTATTCAAAATTAGGTTTTCACATTAAAATTGAAAGCAATTTAATTTAAATCAATAAATTTAGTGTTAAATTTATTGGAAAATCATAAACAGAACCACCTACCGCAGATCACAGGATCATAAAACACAACACCAGCAAAAGAAAACTTCAACAATGAATTTAAGATAAGTAGATATAAGAATCAAACCTTTATTCAATATCTAAAACAATGGGGATTATATCCTCAAAAAACATGGATATCAAAAAAAATACTAGGGAGTAGTGAAGGTGAGAGCATGATATAGAGAATAGGAGAACAACTCTTAATGGGTACAGATCAAACAACTATCACCATGATTTGATTCACATTAGAAGGGGTTTAGAGGATTAAAAATGGGTCCTTGAGAGCATCCCAGATCTATAAAATCATTCAAAGTACAGTTATTACTATGGAGGAAGTAATAATGGGGCTCAAAAAAATTTAAGCAATTTTTGGAATAATAAAATCCAACATGAATGGTTAGTTGGGTAGGGGCACACATTTTTTCAAACCATGAACCTTAACTATGTCCCCATTAAAGTGGGGTTGCATGGTTTCCCCTTGTTGGGCACATAGGTTTTCAAACTATGAGAAAACCATGAAAACCCATACTGCATGGTTTTTCACGGTTTGCACTAGTTGGGTGCATGGTTTGGACAAATCGTGTTCCAACCATGCACAACCCATGAGCCCTTAAAAATTTTCAAAATTATTCCTAAAACAACCTTAGATGAACCTCCAATAAAGAATGATCAAAGTAGGGGTTTATGAGTAACTGAAATTAGTAAAAAAAATTACAACTACCCCACTATAAAAACTTTTTATCTCTACAAATCCTATTAGAATCATCAATGTCTTAAATATGAGTCGACTACTTACTAATAAGTTCCTCCCTCTTCCACGTCTTATGAGTATTTGAAAAATGCTTCCATAACACTCAAACCAAAGGTATCTTCCTCTTATGAAGTACATTGTATTCAAAATCAATAATCATTACTGGTTTCATAGTCATAGATACATCAGGTTCCACATTAAGAATAGTCTAGCTCAGAACATGAGACAGATCAGAAAGATACTTTCATAGCTGAAACAGATGGAACAAATTATTTATCAACACCTACTATGGAGGAAATGATAAATATTAATCCACATTTCATCCATAATAAACTACCTAAAACATTCCCACAAAAGGAGGAGTAACCTTCCCTTTCCAATCAAGACATCGATGGATTAAATGACGTAAAACATTCATGAAAATGTGATCACCAATTGAAAATTCTAATGGTCCATGACAATGATCAGCATAACAGTCATACCGGATCTATGTCATCAGCATTATACATTGAATGAACTGAATATTTGTTTTTATCTCTTAAAAAAACTCATTCCAACCAAGAAACATTCATTGATCTCTAATCAACATAATGGAGATTTATATGGTCGTCCATAAAATGATTTCAAAGGATCCATCTTGATAAATAACAGGTAACTGTTGTTATATGAAAATTCAACGAGCCCCAAATAGTCATCCCAAGAACAACGAAAGTCAAATAATTATGCATGAATGGTATCCTAAAAAATATTTATAGCGCTTTATGTCTATCCATCTTAGTTTACATGGTATGTCATACTCAAATGAACAAGATAGCCTAGTTCCTCCTGAAGGCCTCCCCAAAAGTGGTAAGTAATATTATGATCACTATTATAGACTATATATGATATAATGACATGAAAATGAAAAATCTCTTTCACAATGAAATTTACAAACACCTCAACATTTTTTATATCATGAATGGGTATAAATTGATGCTATTTGGCTATCATATTGATCAAAATCCATATCTCAATCCTCTTTTATGGTTTCATGGGAAACCAACCAAAAATTCTAAAGAGATGTCATCCCACTTCAATGTTAGCCCTAGAATTAGCATAAGAAAACATGAATTAATACACAACATTGCATAAATCTGTTGGCATGTAAAACTATGAGAGACAGAATCAGTAATGAATCATCTCATACCAAGTCACCAGAATCCTCACCTCATGTCATAGAATATCTTTGTGGTACCTTAGTTCACTACCCACCGGGAAATATGGAATTTCCCAATCACAACATTCCTGACTTATAACAGTAAAAAAACAATTATAGTAGCATAGAATTTTATTTTTGGAGAAGGACCAGTCATTAATGGTATCCCTACTATAATGAGAGTATCAAATACAATATAACTCACCATCAAGATGTCATTCATGAAGAATCATCTCAAGAATAGTGGAAGTCAACCGAACATTTTCCAAAATAACATTTTTACCATATTCCAAAAAACCAATATGTGACTGTGAAAAAGTTCCATCAAGTTCAACTCTAGGGATGATTCTTTCACAGACTAGGTAGGAAGGTTCCTACTTAGAGGATTTTTTCTGAAATTCCATTTCTCTAGAGTATAGGTGATTTCAAATTAAAAATATTATTGGTAATCCACCCAAAACCACTTGTGGAGATTCAAATATTCTTGTGAGATGTTTAAACCCAATATTTTATGGTCAGAATACATGGTAATCCTTTCTCTGAAAAGGAAATCATGCCAACTCTTAAGATCATGCATCACAGCTGTGAGTTCAAGGTTGTGGGACGGGAAATTTTTTTCATGTGTCCTAAGCTGCTAAGAGCCAAAATAAATAACATAATAACCTTAAATAAGGATGCATCCAAAACCTAAACCTGAGGAATCAAAAAATATCACATAGCTGTATCTATACACTGGAAGAGTCAACACTTGTGTAGTTGTAAAAAGACGTTTGAAGTCAATAAAATAAATCTAACATCTTTCATCCCAAGGTAACATTACTCCCTACTAAGTAAAAGCTATCATAAGAGTATCCAAAACTGATATTTCCATTAAAAATGAACTATAATAACCAGCCAAACCCTAGAAGCTTCAAATTTTGAAATCATTTTTTGGTGGCTACCATTTTATAACATCTTTCTGCTTTTCAGGGACAATTGAAATTCCATGTACCTACACTATGTGTCCTAAAAAAATAACCACCCAAATATAGGAATAAAATTTCAAAAGGTTGGCATAAAGTGACTGATTTCTCAACACCTCTAGAATTTCTCTCAAATTATGTACATGATCCTCCTCAGACATAGAGTAAACAAGTATTTCATACATAGTGACTATAATGAAAATATGAAGATAATCATGGAAATTTATGTTCACTAAATCCATAAATAATGTTGGATCATGTGTTAGAGCAAATGGAATGACGAGGTACTCATAATGGTAATACCTACTCCAAAAGGAAATTTTTACAATGTCGTATTCTTTTATTCTCAACTAATGATAACCAGATCAAAGATCAATCTTTGAGAACTACCTCACCCATTTAAAATAGTCACACAGATCATCAATTCATGTAAATATATACTTTTTTTACTGTTACACAATTGATTTTTTGATTATTCACACATCGGTGAAGTAACCCACCAGCTTTTTTAGCAATGATAACTAGAAACACCCAAGGTGACACACTGAAGCATATAAAACATGTATCTAAAATATCTTCCAACATAGTCTTTAACTCATTCATTTCGACTATATCCATGATTTCTGAAGGGATAGATACCAAATTGTTTCCCGACACAATTATTTTAGAAAAATATACATCCATTAGTGGTGGAAGTGTATATAAGTAAAAAAGGAAAACATCGAGAAACTCATCGAAAACTAGAGGAAGATCACCCCACAATGATTCCCATTCTAGGTAAAAATAGAACTTAAAAATTACTTTCCAAAAATCTGGATAATAATTTAAGGTTATACTTGACCTTGGGTCCCATTCTCCTTGAAAGGCATGACACACCCCATCGGGAGGAGTAAAGGAGACCTATTGACGATATCAATCAATCTAATCTTTAATGAAATGATCCAATACCTCCCAAATATTATTTCAATTAATTTCATGAGGAGAAATATAACATCACAAGAAAGATAAATATCTGATAAAGATAAAACACAAGTGGTGCTATAGAAACCCAACACTCTCTTGGATACAAAGGGTGTAGTAATATCTATATCATAAGATAAATTTTCTATAGGAATATTAAATAGATTCAAAATATAGGTTGAAATAAAAAAATTTGGTGCACCAAAATCAAATAATGTATTCAATAATGACGAATATATAGTGATGGTACCTCTCATAGTCACAGGATCTGTATATGCTTCCTCTAGAGACTTTTCCATTGAGTGAAGATGATTCATTCTGGATACCTATAGCTTGAACCACTTTGCCTATGAATAATCTGATTGAATGATAATTTTAGTAGGTTTTGATGATCACATGCCACTACATGAAGTGGAATAGAAATTTCAAAACTTTTATAAGTGACCTAAGAATCCATAAGATCCACATATTTTTCAAGCCTTAGTGCAAAACAGTTTTGGGTTCATAGATTTTCCAAACTGGTAAAAATTCAAAGGGCCCCTACCATGAAATATATGAGGTCTAGAAAATCCCTTCTATCATGAAATTATATTAGAATCATCGCATTTCTTCTTCCCTATATAATAACTTGCATAACATCCATTAGAGGAAAAAGGAACTCCCATAAACCCTAACATGCTAGCCATGTCCATTTCAACCAACAATTATATATCCATCACATTAATATAAGAAGTCATCATTAGCAAGGAAAAATGGATTGAATATCATATCAAAGTCTCATATAGAAAATTAATGTATTCATCTTCTCATTCATTATAATATCATGTGAAAACATAACAACCTCAAAAAATGATTTGCATATTCAGTCATTGTCCTGTCAGCATGTGCAAGTTTAAAAACACTATAGACTTTTACAACACAATAAACTCTAGATAGAACTATTTAATGAAAAGAACTCTCATGGAATTCCGTTGTAAGCCTCTACACCTCTTCACTAGTTCCATCATGTATCACCATCTCCTACTAGTTCCCTCTAGCTCAAAGGTGGTAAATTTCACTTTGATTTCATCAATTATTTCTAGGAACTCAAACATAAGGTCAATATTCCTCAACCAATCCTTAGCTAGTTGATGGTCATTATAGCTTTGGAACACTGGTGGATTTTGGAGAAAGAACTCATAAGAATGAATCCTGATGTTATCCCTCTAAGGTTCCATAGCTAGAGACTGAATAGAAATAGGTGTAGGTGCTTGTCCCAAAGAATCGACAACATGACCAATAACTTTTGTTGGAGTTCATGTCTGTCACAACCTGTCCTAGTGGGGCTTCTTTTGAGACTCCCCAAACCTACCTCCAACAGGCTAGGGGAATCTGACTTGCCTCGAGTAGGCATATCAAAAAAATGGGATAAATTGCCTATGAACTTGTATACATGCACACATCACCAAGCCCACAAATGATGAAATTTATAAAACCACTAAGGAACAATATTTATGCATATAGCTAAGCCAAACCAATATATTTCAATGAAAAGTAAAGTGAGGGACAAAACTGGTCTATAATACAAGCCCATGAAAAGAAAGAGTATGCATACTACATTGTCTAACTTTTAATAATAAAATAGGTACTAGGACTACTGCTTGTAGTGGTAACAATATCTCGGATTGTAAGGAAGATCTAAAGCTCGGTCCGGTCCTGGTCTCCCCTAGACTCCATCAAAAGGATACTCTTCTACGCAAGACATGACATGTGCAGCCAATTCCCATGTAGGGGTGAGTATAACAATACTCAGTAGAGGACCCCAAAATGTAAAAAGAAACACACATGCTAAAGGTAGAGTCATTATACTTATTATATGTCTACATAACAAATAACAAGAGAAACATATCCATATATACAAGAATCTGAGACCGGTAGTCTAGAGGTAAGTCACAATGACCACATACCCACACTAACGATTTAGTTTGATGATTCCACGAAACACTCTTCCGAGAGAACTCACTACATGTGTCTGATAGCTATGGTGACGTCTATCTGAGAATTATGTTTTTTGGAATGTTTCATGGGATACATAGACAAATTGATAGATATAAATAGATAAATCAGACAATCATTCTTAGAGAACTCACTCCATAGTGGGGAAAGATCATGATACACAGATGAGGATCACTGCCAGGGCCTTGGAATATACCACGACTCAACTAAATTCACATTCTAAGTAGAGAATCGACATCATGTAGTATTGGTCATGTTGATACCTGACTATACCTAGGGACAAGAATGGATAGGGGATCTCTCTTTGGGCCACTCATAGATATTATGACTCTATCTAGAATGTCTTGCTAAAGGGATCATGCACCTGTGGATGAAATTGTTACCTAACCTTCAAGGGAATGGAAAAAGGGGGAACTAACCCAAAAGAAAATTGTCCAAGGAATGGTGGAAAAAAAGATCAATCCATTTAAAAGAAAATAATTAGCATGTAGTATGGTCACACGTCGTGTCCATTGACTTCATGTACTACACGTGTGCCACATACTGAGTATGGAGACATGTCACGTAAAAAGCCGATACATGGCATTTAGTTATGGTCACACTACATATAAATTTATTCGGCGTTCACTCTTTATATTCTTGCATTGTTCTTGTACACGGCTTCGACCCATGTATGCAAACATGTGTACCTGTACATTGGGTAACCCACGTAACTATCTTGGTATGTCCATGTGGTGGAGTACATGTCATTTAATCCACCTCATATTCTCGTATCGTCTGAGATACATGTCGAGTCCCACATATGGACCCACATGCCATGTGAAATTTTTCACATGCTGTTTCATCACTTCCTACAATCATGAAACCCTAGCTTTTGCAGAGCTGACCCCACACACAGTGTTCTTCAAATAACACGCCATGTTATTCATGATTTTATAGAATCACTATTCTTTCTTCCATGTGACTCTAGTGATCTTTGATCCATCGATATGGCCATTAAATATCCTTGAGTCTGAATATCCTTGGTCACCCTCATCATGGAAATGCAGACTCTATTTTTTTCGCGCATCAGATCGACTCCGAAAATGTGTCTTGATCATTTTTTCAAAGAATGTTCAAAGAACTATTTCCTTGGATCGCTATCTATTCATTGTTTTTCATTGTAATGTTACCTCCATTATGTCTTCATGATGATAGATCTCCAATTTGGGATCATTGAATTGAAAAATATATACCAACGATCCAGTTATCATAACTAGCAAAGAATGTGAGGAACATGGAGTCAAAATGATGAAAGAAATTCAAACATAAAAATGGAAGAACGAACCCAATCCATTATTTATCACATTGTTGATCTGATCTAGTTAGATGAATCAAATGTAACAATTCAAATATGAATGAAATCATTCAAGGATTATTTCACCAAAAAGAACCCAATAAAACACCATCCTATAAGAACAAATGATTCTTGGGTCAACTTGTTTGTGGGTTGATCTGCTTTCATTTTTGAATCCTAGAATTTGGGAAAATCAAAAATACAACCCCAACCACTGTCATCAACAAAGAGGGAGAAGAGTTTTCTGTCATGACTTTATTTTACTGCACAACGATCCACATGTCATAACTCATCATCGTTCACTGAGATTACTATAAGGATGGAGCCTCTCTAAAGCTCAATAAAATCCAAGGAATGTTTCTAGTGTTATGGGACTAACCTGGATCTTTGTTATTTTAAATAAAATTAATTTTTTGTTGTGTCATGGAAACATTTAAAATAAAATAAATTATTAATTTATTTTATTTCCTTTAAAACATCCAATAAACTAACATTTTTTGTTGACATGCTATTGTCGATGATAGGAATTGGGTAGTGTAAAGTTGGTACTATGAATGAAATAATGCCATGGGATTTCAGATCTGAGAACTCATTTTAATGTTATTCTGCTTTTTTTTGGAAAACTGATTGTAGGTTCTATTTAAAAGATTAATTTATTTCAATATATTATTCCTGGCACTCTGAGCCTCTAAATATAATGTTGTCTTAAAGCCTAATCCAATAATAATTCTATATAATATTTTAAAATAATACATGGAAAAAATGATACATTATAGTTTCCTTGGAAAAACTATTTTTACTTTGATTATATGTATATTCTATGTATTGAATATTAATAAAACAACTTATTACATATTTTTTATAGTTCTGCATGAATCAAAGGTATTAGTGTCCTTGATTATAAATCACATTGATAAGGTCATAGTAGTTCCCTGTTACAATGAGAACTGTGATGGGATATGATGGTATTTTCGAATAATGTTTTACTATTGGGTAACATACTATGATAGGACATATTTTACATAGACCATTAGGTGTGATTAATTGTAAGCATAATAGGATTATTCTCATGAATTTTTCACTGGGTAATCTCAATGATAAGAGATTATGAAATCATTCTCGTTAGTAGGAATTATACATGCTTTGCTGTCATTAGATATTCCAATCTAAGAGCATGTGTGATGGTATTTAGACATTAATATTATTATTAAATCATGTCACAACTCATGTACATAGATGTATTTTCTAAACCAAGACAATAATAGTTCATGGAGATGTTTGATATGTTGAGTACATCAAGAGTGGCTTGTCATTAGTGAATTAGTCAAGGAAGAATTTTTCCCGTAAATCTTTATGGAAGTTGATATCTTGGCCCCTTGATTAGAATAAAACTATCATATTAAATTTAAGGTCCATGGTGTAACGATGTAGTTATTTTCTATTTTCAAAGAAAGGCATATCGAGTATATATGTCAATGAAATGTTTTTTCAACCTTCTTGATTAGATACTGTGGTAAACAGATTATATTACATAGCGATCATTCGTATGTGGTTTTCAATGTTGTGACATTGAGTTCTTTCTCTTGGGTTCCTTGACCTGTTGGTAGACTGTAATATTCAAATTTTTGAAATCCCACTTAATGAAAATTATAATGAATCCTAGAGTGTCACACACTATGTGTTTCCATTAATCTTCATTAAAATATATTTGAGTTTAATTAATGGAATAAATATTTTTCTCAAGTCTGAGGAATAGATTTATTAATGTTTTATTGATTGCATAATTTAAACAAAAATATATTTTCCAAATTGTGAATAAAATATTAATTTTATTTATTTAATATTTTAATAAAAATTTATTCTCATGATTGGGAATAAAATATTTATTTATGACAGAAATATTTAATCAGTTATTCAATAAATTAAAGAGTTCAAATAGAAAAATAACAATTATAGTGAAAAATATTAATTAATAAAACCATTACATAATTTTTTTTTATTTTTCTAGTTGAAAAGTGCCACAAAATAATAACAATATAATTATTATAAAGTGTAATGGGTTTTATTAAAGATAATAAATGTTCTTTAATGACTATTATGCAATTAAATAAAATTTTCACTTAAATCTTAACCCAATAAATAGATGGATATGTCTACTGTGTATAGATATTAAAAAATTGAGAATAGATAATTATTTCACACAATGAATTCTCTCTCAAATCCTCTTTATCTCTCGCCCTCAAGAACGAGAAGTTATAGAGATTTCATTGCATGACTAAAGAACAAGCAATCAAGAATGAATAACACAAGACATTTGGATCACTGTGATATCACCAAATGATCGAGTGGTGTTTCCCATATATCCAAAGAGCACATTTAGATCACCTCTTGAGGGATCTTCCCTTGGATACTCATAGTGAAATGAAGGTAATCTGACGATTCTTTTAAAATTACAACATTCACCAATGAATAAATTTCCTAAGATCAGGTATTAATTTCATAAAATATAAAATAAATTAATTGTAAATTGAACATGTAATATTCTCGCTCTTTGTTTAGGTAAATAATTATTAAAATAAATTTTAATACATCACCCACCTTCGCATGTTTCCTCTAGGCCCAGAAAAATTAAGAGGTATCAAATTGGTTAGGTTTAAATTTAAAATTATTTATTTGATTTTTCATATATGTGAAATTGTTGTTAGATTTTCATTTCATTTTATTCAATCTTTAATCTAATTTGAATTAATATGTTTTTGATATGTTAAACATTTTTGTAAAGTGCTTAATTTTTATTGTGGATTAAGAACAAATGAATAATGACCAACGATTCCATCTAAATGTGCAAAATAATTGGACAGTAAAAATGTGCTATACAGCATGCAGTCAGAGTATGCACCATATACCTATGCACAGTGAATATCATTGCACTAAGAAATTAATTTCATATGGTGATTTTATTTCACACCACAAGATGACCATGAAACCTAGAACATGGAATGTTGATAAAGATTATGTAACTGGCATGTACACATCATGTTTTCCAGTCGAGTTAACACGCTAAAGCCCTAGGTATGTGACTTGGATATACAGAAAGCGAGCTACATTGAGTGTTGTTGGATGCACACATTGTGTAGTCTCCCATTAATGGTAAAAACAAATAATACATTAAATATGAAAATTCAACATTAAAATAATATTTTATTGATAGGAACACCATTGTTTTTTTGACAATTTAATATGGGTTTAATAGAATTTAAAATGCATAATTAATTTATTTTAATTAATATTTTATTATTGGTTCTTCAATTTATTTTCCATGAATGGAATTAATATACATATCTCCAAATATTATCGGATGATCATTAAGATGAAAAGAAATTTATTAATTATTTTATTAATTTATTAATGAAAGTATTTTTATTTAAATAATAAAATAATTAATAACGAAATGAATTATGTACATTTACTTTTTCATATTCATTACATGTATAACAGTCAATGAGCATGACCAGGACTAGTGTATGTGATTGATTTTTAATTTAACTTATTTCAATAGGTTTAAATTATTTAATGTTAAATTACATGTTTCCCTACGATTCATCTCTCCCTCCATTATTAGGTAGGACCTACATGTCCAATGATATTAACTTAATCCACTATAACCAATCCATTGTTTACCCTCACTTTCATGTGATTAATCAATATTTGTAATTAATGGGGCAGCCCAGTGCATGTGGAGGAGGTTAAATATTGAACCATAATGTTTCCAACCCATGTGATACACAAGTGGATAGTTGGAATATTTTAACACATTCCATGACCGAAAATTGGTGTAATTTCCCCTAGGTCAAAGGTTTATTAAATGTAATCTCATTAAATCAACAATTAGATAAAGCTCATGAATGGGTCATTTAATTAATTATTTATTTATATCTATGAAATTATTTATTTTATGGATGAAAGGTCGTGATCATATAAATATACGAATTAATGTAAAAATATAGAAATTAAATAAATAAATTATGCATAAATATTGTATACAATGTTGTTAATTAATTAATTAACATCCACATAATTTTAACAAGATGTGTAAAGGATAAAGAAAGATAAAATTTATGAATAATAAATTAAAATACCTCAATTAAATATAATGTTATACTAAGCCGTTTATTAATTTATTGGGAATGAAATCATAGAACTATGTGTTTTACATAGACAATGTAAAGACACTTTATTTTATTGGGGAGATCTCATGAGAATTTTGGGATGACATAAAAAAATTTTATGGAGGTTAATAACCAATATTTTTTCAATAATATTTTGGATGTGATTTTTGAGAAAATACAAGTTAGGATTTCAGTATAGGGGAATCCACTTGATGAATCAATGAGTTGAAAGTTTGCAGTTGGAAAGGCCACATACTTAATTACTTTATTATAGTTTTCATGTCCAATGTACAGATCATAATGAAAAGAAATGGATATCATTTCCACAATAATTTTTAAGAAACTATACATTCTAAGTTCAATGGGGTGGGATTTTGATGCTGGATAAAATAGTGTGATATTTAGTAAATAAATAAATAAAACAATATATTTAACATATAACACAAATTTTATAATATGGGAAAGTACAAATAATCCATCCTTATTGATTATAGAATAAAAATATATGTTCATAATTCCACAATATCACTATTGTAAGGGCTTGGATCTTCATGGATTGACCCTTTATGTGTTTTCAATGATCGATTTCTTTGAGGTGGAACAAAAAAAGTTTAGAGATTTTGGTTATGTAAAATAGAAAAGGGGAAGATTACATGTCATGTAACTGCATTACATGATGTGTCATCCTGTTTCATGGGTTGTTTCATGGAATAAAATATGGGTTCAGAGAGTAAAGTATTTTGGGGTTCTAAAAATAAATAAAATAAAAAGGTAATGAAATTTTTAGAGGAACAAAACCTCGAGGAACTACACGATGTGAATGGGGATTAAATATCATGTAATTCCCCATAGTTGTATGATTTAAGTGTTTTCAAGAAGCTAAGGTATTATCAAAACTATGGCTACCATATCTCTCCCTTTACTCCATGTAACCTGGTGACCCTATTCTCATTATTTTGGGAATTCCTTCATCAAGGAAAGATCCATTTCTCCCTTGCTGGATCCCTAGTGATCCATCTTCGATATAAGGGATGGTCTACTATAATTCTTGATGTTTAATCAACATGTTTCCTCCTATTTCTCTTTTCTATGTGATGGCACATGATCTTCACATTTCTAGTAGAATTTCTTTGGTTTTTGATTGATGTGATTGTGTCACTGTTTCCTCGGATGAATGCTGTCATTTAAAGAGAGTTGGTAATTGTATATTGTTTTAGCCAATTCTCATGAAAAGTACGATGGAAACTATTTCAGGTAGTGGATTCGATGCTTCTATACATGATAACATTTAATCATAGAGCTGTCAAAATTTAGCCCTTTGTATCTTGAGGAAATTGACTTAATATTTATATGAATATGATTAAAGAAATCGGTTTCAATCGCATAATGATATTGTTGTTTTATACCGTGATAATAGATTTCCAATTGATTTTTTATATAGTGTGATGTCTATGCCATTCTTGGATAGAATATTGTTATGAATGGAAATTGGTAAATAACATTATGTTTTAATTTATTAATAATTAATTCTATAATATGTAAAGAAGCATGTTTAATGAATCTAGTTATTGTTATTGTTGTAATTTGATGATAATCAAATTGATGTAAGTGTGCGTGTTTAATTGAATTGGATAATGAACCTGAAGCATGTTGATTCCTGTTGATGAAAGTGTTAAAGGAAAGATAAATGATTTCTTTAATTAATATTGTGATTTCTTGTAAGATATTGTTGCTTTGGTTTCCCATAGTTGGATCCTATGAATAATGAATCAGTTAATTCTAAATGGAATAAGAACTAGTTTTGTGATAAATTTAATACCGTGTAGGGCCTGAGTTACCTGTATGATTGTAAATTTCGAGTTCCTATTATTTGGATACATTAGATATCGTTGTGTGTGAATGCTGAATGCCTTGGTTTGGGGCCAAGAGCCCATTGCTATGTTTTTTCCTGCAGCTGGTGATGTGTTCTAGATACGAGACTTGTGGTTTTGGGGGTATAGAGGTCTAGATGTGATGTGATCATGGTATTGGTAATACTGGAGGGATATTGTGGTATGTGGGGGTATGGAGTCCTATTTTTTTGGAATAACTTGACTCATAGAGTGGAGATATGCATCCTTTTATGCGTCTGGGTGTTCGAGAGGACATCAAGGATGATGGAATGGGTTGAAGATAGGATTATTTGTTGATGTGAAAGTGGTTACTATTGAATACATTATTTATTAATTTATGTTACTTTCCCCTTTACATGATTTATATGGTCTTACTTACCCTCTTTCTAAAATAGTTGAAGAAGCATAGGGTATGCCATGTGATTTTCGTGTTTAGATTCATTATGATGGATGGGTATATGCTACTCCTATAGGTGGTAAAAACACGATGGGTTGTTCATCTACTCACTATGTTGAGCCCCTTTTTTTTTGGTAGAATAAAATTATTTTTAAGAATATGTGGAAATGTTGAAAATGTTAATTTTTAATATAAATGAATAAATGATTTTTAAGTGAAGGGGTTGGAGCTTTTGGGGGTGCAATGTTGAGGTTATGATTCTTAGAAGCTGTGGACTCGGTTTGGTTATGCCTGGATGGAATGAAACATTTTTTTGATGGTAATGTAATTAAATGTGGTTAAAGATAATATTTATTCAATGATTAATGAAATAATTAACATAAATTGGAATTCATAAAAATGGATAAAGTAATTTAATTTATCTCATTAAATAGTTGTGTGCATATAGGATATCTAGTCATAGAAGTGGAAACCAGGAGTCTCAAAGATATTAGCTATAGTTTATTCTAATAATATTTTCTTCCTATAGTTTGGTTTTGAGCTATAATATATCCTCTACTTTTTGTTCTTATATATGCTACTCCACCCTATTGATTATGGAAACTAACAACCCGGGGATTCTGAGCCTTAGGGGGTGTTTTCCCCCAACAACCCGGTGGGTGGATGGATGGATGACTACACCCTTTGGCCCTGCACTCTTCTATTGTTAGTTACATGTGATGGTATGTATGAATGATAGATTTCCCCATATATGTGTGTAGAGGGTTGTGGTAGCATCTAGTTATTTCACACACATATATCCAATATATTGTTTCTTAAGGTCTACTATAAGTGTAACATGTAAAATATGTGAATGCTTGGTGATCCTTACTCAATGTATAGGAGGTAATTACTTGAGGTACAATACTCGATGTATGATACACGATATGAAAGATGTCGTTGTTATCAGAAACGTTCTACATAATTTTGGTTCCATGGTTGTGGTGGTGAGTTGGATGAGGTGCATGTTGTGGTGCTTCACCAAGGTGTCTGGGGCCAAGTCTTTTTCGATAGAGATGCTCAACACATGCGATGTTAGGGAAAAGTGGTAAACTAGTGGGGATGTGGTAGCATGGAAACCATGATATTATTTATTGTATTGTATATTCTTTTATGTGATAATTTGTGAGAGTATCCATGGTGAGGCGTGAAACATAGAATATATGTTTAGGTGATGAGATAGGTTCACTTGATGTACAATATGCATTGGCAATCTTTCTATAATTTTGCACGAGAGGCTCCAGGGAGGATCCTACTGAATATAATGTTATACTCACCCTAAATTATATAATATATTTTTATGTCACTTGGACTATGTAAGATATCTGTTTGGTTACTACTAGATTGTGGGGTTTTCATGAGGTGTTTGGGCTTTGTGTTTGGTGATGTTTTACTTTATTTTGGTACTTATAGTATTTTCATTTCCATTCTTGTTTTTTTACATTACATTACATATTTGTACTTGGGTTTTATTTTATATTTTTTCTTAATAAGGAGTTGGTTGGTTTTTATATTATCTTTATCTTGTGAATGTTTTCTCTTAGATGGTAATGCATCCAATTTGTGTGTTTTTCAAACCCTCAGTGCTAGTCACCACCCTAGGGACAACTGAAGGAATGACTCAAAGGTCATTATCTCTCTTCTCATATTTATAGCCCTGGAGAGGTACATATTGTAGGGAGGGTTCATGACATAGTTGTATAAAAGAGATTTTGAGGGATATGATGGAGTTTGGAGTATGGAATAGGTGAGGTTTCATGGGTTTGTAGGGAAATGATGTCAGATATGTTTAAAAAGTGTTGGGAACATAGAAGACTAGCTAAGACAGAGGTATTTAGGCCCCTTATGATCTGATTCATGGACATTTATGTTTATAGTTGCTATTAAATGAGGTGATACTAGTTATAGTGTAGAGACCTTGGAAAGGATCATGCATCATTCTTCTTTGTGAATGTGTTTGAATGGGTTGACCATGGGATAAGTTAACTTAAAATTAATAAAATAAAACCATTAGTTAATGTTAAAGTCTTACATATTAAAGGTTTAGGATGTTTAAGTATTTGTTATTTTGTAGGTATGGCTCCAAAAAAATGTCTTCGCCAGGTTTGTGTGGAATATGTTTAGGATGTTGTGTCTTCAGATCATCATGGAGTAGAGTTTGGGGATGAAAACACTTGGAGGAGGACACTCTAAGAGTTATTGTGTGAGAATATTAAGAATTACAAGGTCTTTGTTTCATATTTAGTCAGTCATAACAAGTTTTAGGAGGTTGATATTACATTTAGTTCAGTCTGTGCTCAGAAGGATCACATGGAATCATTGGTTATGAAGATGATGTGTGGCGTAGTGAGGTAGTGGTGGTTCTTATTCCTTGGCTATCGTAAGGAGTCAATAGACTCATGGGAGGAGTACTATGACCAGTTCATATTTGAGTTTCTTTCTTATACTGTGAAGGTGTCCAGTCACTATGATATTCTTACCCCTCAACAGGGGAGTTCCAGTGTGCAAGTGTTTGGAATCCATTTCAGGAACCTTCTACGATATCATTCATAACTATTGCCAGATACGGAGGATAGGGTGAGGCATTTCAAGGAGGTTTTTGTTCTAGAGATCCATTTCCAGAACACCCCTTTTATACATACTACATATCTCATGATGATAGAATGAGAATATGTACTTGAGAGTACATTATCCAGAACCGGATCATCAAGATAGGTGAGTCGTTAAGATTCCTCATGAAGCGGAGTTGTGGTCTAGGGTTACCGTTTTCCAGCGCAGTGGAGTATCTGACCATCCATGGGTAGGTCCCACATCTCTATATATTTTTTCTACAAAGGAAGGATCTCATAACTATGACAAGGGATCAAGTGATTGTTTTTTTGAGCCAGAGGTCATCAGTAGAGAGAGTTATCGACCATTCTATACAGCCAGTGTGCATTAGTTATTCCACTTCAGGTTCCTCTTTTGACGTAGTTCCATCCAAGACAACAGCTACAGATTACACCAGTATTGGATCAATAGACAGTATATTGGTAAATCAAAGGATATCCATGGGATGCTTCCCATCCTTAGAGAGAATTTAATGATCATGGAGGTGTTCGTCAGTAGGTTTAGGGAGGTCGTGGAGCAGGTCATGGTCAACTTCATGCATTAGCGTTTCCAGAGCCAGGCAATCTACATGTCATTATAGGTACACTTTTTTTTAATTTTATACATGGTTTCATGCCTTGTTTGACTTAGGATCAATTAACTACTTCATATCACCTAACCCTTTTGAGGCTTTGTGACTTGAGGTTGATTGGCTTCCAATTCCCTTCGCATTGACTACGCCAAATGAAAGTTGATCTTAATTGTTTGAATTATGTAGAGATTGTTCTTGTTCTATGAAAATACCACTCTTGGGGATATTTCATATATATATAAAAATAACTAAATAATTTCATCCTCATCATGGATTGGTTGTATTCGGTGTAGACTATAACGGATTTCATAAGCAGGAAGGTGGTGTTCATCGATGATGATAGAGAGCCAGCGGTGTTAGTTGGAGAGAAAGACCATTGGATGGATCATAAATGTGTACCATCATTATCTTCCTTGATGACTAAGTGTATTCTGTTTTCATCAAATGTTCAGTATTTCACATTTCCCTAGGTCATATAATAGTACCATAATGTCTTTCCAAAAGTTTTTTTAGTGTTACCCCATTGATGAGAGATCAAGTTCAAGATCAAACTATATCCAGGCATGTCTAGTATCTCAATGTATCAGTAGAGTATGGAGCCTTCTAAGTTCTGGGATCTTCGAATAGAAATAGATGGTCTTTTGCAGTGTGGTTTTGTTCGGCCAAGAATCTCACCATGGGGTGCACCTATTTGGTTCATGAAGAAGGATGATGGTAGATTGAGGTTGATTAATGATTATCATCACTTGAACCAAGTGATAGTGATGAACTGATATCCTCTTCTATGGATTGATGATTTGTTCGATCAACTAAAGGGTGTAAATTCATCCTCAAATATCAATTTTCAGTCATAATATCTTCACATTCATGCGAAGAATGATGATATCCTGAAGACTATTTTCCGTAATCATCATGGGAATTACGAGTTTTTTGGGATGTCGTTTGGTGTGAAAAAATATCTAGCTATGTTCCTGGGGTTTATAAACCCTATATTTCTGGATTTCCTTGATAAGTTCATGGTGGTTTTCATCGACGACATCCTTGTGTACTCCAGGTCAAAAGATGAGGATGTGGAGATTTTGAATGCTATGTTGAGAGTTCTTCACCGGGAGAAGCTATTTTGGAAGTTGTTGAAGTGTGAGTTTTTGGCTCAAGAATTTTGTTTCATGGGGAATATTGTATCCCTTTTTGGAGTAGTAATGGATCCATCTAATATATAACAAATCGTGTCTTGTGAATCCCCCAAGATAGTGGCAGTGGAAAGAAGATTCCTTGGTCTTATTGGATATTATATGTGGTTCGTAACTAATTTCTCTTAGGTTGAAACACCTCTGATAGTGTTGGCTAAAAAGGATCAAGCATTCATTTGGATCAATTAGTGTCAGATAGATTTTGAGTTTCTATAGGAGAAGTTAGTTAGTGGTCCAATTATTTTTCTACTAGTAAAAGAAGTTTAGTTTGAGTTTTTCTTTTTTGCTTCACCTATGAGGTAAGACTATTTTCTTCTGCATAATAGATCAGCCTTTTCAAATGGGTCCCATAATTTAAATCCCCATGAACATATTTGTTCCACCAATGATATCAGGTTGGTGGAATTGGTATTTTCCCTTATTTTTTTGAGACATTACCTCATTGGAGATCATTTTATATTCTTCACCGATCATTAGAGAAAGAGGTACGTTTTTTCCTAGCATGACTTGAACTTGCGACAATGTCAGTGGATGGAGTCCTTATTGGATTACGACTTTGAAATCTCATATACAACTGGTATGGGAATTGTTTTAACCGATTCACTGAGGAAGATATCAAGTAGTGATGTAGTGCAAGAATCAAGTGATTCCTAGAGGGTGATGGGAGAACATTCTACATTACATCTAGATATGGGAGAATTTGGGGGATGAGGTTGAATTTTCCATATGATGGTGTAGTCATCTCTGGTGCAATTTGTAGAAGATTCCTAGTGGGGGATCATGAGGTGGAGGTCTAGAGAGACCACATTTTTTGTGATAACATCTCTAATGGTTGGTCTGAGGACGAACAACGCTATATTTTATTTTGGATAAGCCTTTTAATTCCATTGGAGATGCATGATATGGTTCTAAGACGGTTACATAGTTCACACATAGAAATACATCATGGTGTGAAAAAGATGTTCTAATCCTTCAGATGTCAGTTTTTTGTGGCCTGGGTTAAAGCGTGAAGTTGCAGAGTTTGTGTCTCGATGTTTGGTCTTCCAGAAGTTGAAGGTCAAGAACCATGTTCCCGATTGATTTCTCCAGCTGTTTGAAGTTCCTCAGTGAAAGTGGGAGGACATATCAATGGACACTATTATCAGTTTACCTTGATCATAGGGATATTATGACTCTCTATGAGTGGTAGTGTATCATTTTATGAAATCAACACAGTTTTTATTTATCATGGAGTTAAGATTAGTGGAGCTTATATCAAGGCAGTATCTAGAGGATCTGGAGAGACTCCATAGTGTTCCATGTATGATTATTTCTGATCTAGATCCTCATTTTACATCCTAGGTGAGGAGAGGTCTCCAGCATTCTTTTTGTTCTCAGTTATTCATTAGCACTGCTTTTCATCTGTAGATTGACGTTTAGACATAACAGACCATCCAAACACTTGAATACATGTTGTGATCTTTTCCCTTTATTTTGGAGGATCATGGATGAGGAACCTACCTTTGGAAGATTTATCTTAAAACAATAGTTTTCACTCCACCATCATAATGGAACCATTTTAAGTCTTTTATGGTTGACCATTTTGTTCAACAGTGTGCTAGACTATGTTCGGAGAGTCAGCAATTCTTGGCCTAGAACTAGTATAGAACACAATAATGATGGTTTTGGTGATTTGTGAGATGATGAAGGTTGTTAAGGATTGTCAAATGTCCTATGATGAACACAAGAGGAGACCTCGAGATTTTGACATTGGGGATCACATGTTTCTGAAGGTGAAACCCCATCATGGGTAGAAAAGGATTGTTCATGGGATTAATATTTTCCCAGGTTTGTTGGGCCTTTCACAGTGTTATCACATGATGGAGTTATGGAGTATTGGGTAGCACTTACCCCGTATATGATCTAGATACATGATTTTTTTTCATGTGTCACAGCTTCATCATTATCTTCCTGAGGACTCTCACATCATTGATTGGGGAGAGATCGATGTTGACGATGATGTGACCTTCAACGGGTAGTCTGTAGAGATCCAGTACCCCAAGGAGAAAGTGTTTTGTGGGAGTTCTATTGCCTTGGTTCATGACATTGTGGTGGCATGGTGGTGTGGGGGAGAGTACTTAGGAACGTGATTCACATATATGTTCTCATTACCACAAGATATTTTATGTTTATCTCTTTTCATTTAACTTATTTTATTTCGTGGTTGTAGACCATTTTTATTTATGAGATGTCGTTCTCTTGTTGCTTGTAGTGAATTTCTCTCTTTTCAGAGGTATCTCCATTAGGGTAGTGTTTGGGGGCCAATTGTTCTTATTGCCTTATTTTATGCTTGTTACTATAGTGATGTGGTGAGCTCCTGATGTAGAGAATTATTTGAGGGTTATCTAATGACGTGGTTTTTTGGATGAACCCATTCTATTTCTTACTTGGTTTGGTTTTGGATTCTTCAGTATGAGAATGTTTTGAGAGGTATCTGATGTAATGTCCTAGACTGTATGAATCGACACTTCATGTGTTTTCAACGATAGAAGTTCTTGGAGGTGTCTTAGAGGAATTTTGGATATGTTAAGGTAAGTAAAACATAAAAGGGTAGTACTAAACATCATGTATGTGAATTACATTTCATGAAATCCTATATCAATCATTGTATCATGGTGTAAAAGAGGGGTTTAGGACGTGAAGTATTTTTTGGTTTGAAAATTAAATAAATTTCAAGGCGACACATTTTTTGGTTGAACTCAACCTTGACGCATTACATTATGTGAAAGAGGATTAAACATCCTATAATTCCCCAATTCTATATGTTTTATTTGTTTTCCAGTAGCTTTAGTTTTTTCAAACATATGGTTTTTGCATCTCTCCCTCGACTCCATGCAACCCGGTGACCCTCTCCTCAACATTTTTGGAATTCCATTATCCACGAAAGATCCCTCAATTCATTATTTGATCTATAGCAGTCTGTCTTCAATATATGGAATGTTATACCTCTGTTCTTGTGGTTTATTCGATCCATTTTTACCGATTTAACATTTCCATGTTATGGAGCATGATCTCCATGTTTTTATGGGAGTTTCCTTGGTTGCCAGTTGATGCAATAGTGTTGCGGCATCCTTGGGTGGATGCAGCCATTGTGGGAAAGGTGATCGTGATCTGTTGTGTTAGCCTATTCTCATGCAAAGAACATAGAAATCCTTTTTAGGTAAGGGATTCAATGATTCTCAATTTACATAGATGAAATCGTAAATCTAGCATGATTTAGCCCAATGGATTGTAATAAAATTGAACTAATAATTATATAAACTGGATTAAAGAAAATGGTATTGATTGCGTGGAGATGTTGTTGTTCTACACTATGATAACTATTTTCCTCGTGATTTTCTAGATGGTGTGATATTTATTCCATTCTTTGTTACCATATTATTCTTGATAGAAATTGGTAAAGAACATAAATTTTTAATTAATTGATAATTAAGTTGTTAAAAGATAAATAGGAATGTTTAATGATTCCATTTGTAGTTGTTGTAATTTGATGATAATAAAATTTATTCAAGTGATCAAGTTTAATTGAATTTGTGGATTAATTTGAAGCATGTTGATAATTTTTAATAAAAGAGTTATGGAATAATAAATTCATTCCTTAATTAATTTGGTGACAACTTGTGATATCTTGTTTATTAGTTTTCTCGTAGTGGGAACCTATTAATAATGAGTTAGTTAATTCAATATTGAATAAGAACCAGTTGTGTGATAAATTTATTTCCTCGGGGGGGGGATGAGTTGCCTTCTTTCTTGTAAATACTGATTACATGTGTTTAGATCCATGAGAGATAACTGTGTGTGAATTTTGAATGTCTTCCTTTTGGGATGAGATCTCATTTCAATGTTTGTTCCTACTATATCTAATGTGCTCTGGATATGAGACTTGTGGTTATGGGGGCGGGGAGGCCTAGTTGTGACCTGATCCTGGGAGGTCCTACCCTGGAGGGATGTTTTGGTATGTGGTGGTAGGTAGGGACATTTGTTGTGGTAACATTTTACGACTACATTAGTGAGTTGCATCAGTTTATACATATGGGTGTCGGGGAGGACATTGAGGATGATGGAAGGGGTTAAAGTGGGGATTAACCATTGATGTGAAAGTGGTTTTTGTTTAATACGTGTTTTTATCTATTTTAATTTACCCATTTCTTGAGGTAGATGATTTTTTATACCCTTATTCCAATAAAGGATAAGATGTGTGGGGTACGACACATGATTTCAGGGATTATCTTCTCAAGGGTTGATGGTTCACTGCTCCTAATATAGGTTGAAAATACTTGACTGGTAGTACATCTACTCACCGTGTTGAACCCCTTGAGTTGGTTATCTTATTCTTATTTATTAGAATACCTAGAAATATGGAAATGGAAATGGTTTCAAATAAATGAATAAATTATTTTTATCCTATGGGGATGGGATTGTTGGGGTGCAATGCAGAGGTTACGATTCTGAGAATTCGTGGACTGGAGTTTCATTATTCCAGGAGGGTGTAAAACATTATTGTGTTGCTAATGTAATGAAATGTGGGAAATGATAATGGGTAATTAATTTTTAAAGAATAAATTAATGTAAAGTGAAAATGATGAAAATACATAAATAAATTTAATATATCTTTTTAAATGGTTGTGTGTTTATAGGATAACTAGTCTTAGCATTGGAAGTTAGGAATCTAAGAGACATTGTATGAAGTTGAGTCTAAGAGTGGGTTATTCCATTAGTGTGGTTGTGATCTATCATATATAATCTACTTATTATGCTTCTATACACTACTACACCCTTTTGGATAGAACAACTATCACCTTGGTGATTCTGATCCCTATGGGTATTTCCCCAACATTCTGGTGGGGGGATGTATGGCTGACTACCTCTTTAGGCCCTACTCTCTTCTCTAGGTAGTTAATTGATTTGGTATTCACGGAGGTTAGTTTTTCCCATATATGTGTCTATATGGATGTAGTGGATTGTGACTATTTCACACACATATGTACAAGATATATTTTCCTAAGGACTAATATAGGTGTAACGTGTATTGGTTGTGATGGCTTCAAGATCCAAACTCGGTGTATGTGATGTAAGTGCTTGGGGTATAATACCTTATCTATGATAGATTAGATGCAAGATGTGGTGGATCCTGAAAACTACATAGTTACTTTTTGTTGTGTGGTTGTGGTGGTGAGTTGCATGAGGTTCATGTTGTGGTGCTTTGCCTAGGTTTCTACAAGCATGCCTTTTTTGAGAGAGATTCTTTGGATGTGTGATGTTGGGGAAAAGTGAAAAACAATGGGGATGTGGTAGCAGATACCCTTGATATTCTATATTATATTGTACAATCTCATGTGAGATACTTGGAAAAAGTATCCACAGTGAGGCTTGGAACATAGTATACCTATTTAGGATATGAGTTAGTTTCACTGGTCATTCACTGTGCATTAGCATGATTTCATTACTTTTTTATTAGAGGATTCATGGAGGATTCTACAATGTATACTATTATACTCACCCTATGTTATATAAACTATTTTTTTGTTCACTTGTATATCATTCTAGTTAATAAAATCTTGGGGGGTTTTAAGGAGATTTTTGGGCTTCATGGTCACTTTTGTTTTAATTTATTTTAGTACATGCAGTTTTACCCTTTCAGTTTTTGTAGTTTTCCATGACATTACATATGTGTACTTAGGTTTTCTTTTATATTGTCTTCTGAGAAGTATTTGGTTTGTGTTTATCTTATCTTTATCTTCTACATGTTTTCTCTTATATGGTATTGTCTTCCACCTATGTTTTTGTTTTACCATAATTGGTGGTTGCTAACCCGTGGCCTACTAGAGGCGGGACTCAAGGGTCAATATCTCTCTTCTCACATTGTCAACCCAGGAAGGGTATAATGTTTGTGGAAGGGGTCATGAAACCTATTATCAGTATTGTAGAAAGATAACCTCTAACTAGAAGTAACATCCATGATTGGTTCACCTTCGGTTTTTAATATTCCATAAAAGGATATATTACATTCCAGAATCATTAATGCTAGATCATCCTGCTAAAGTGGTGAGGGATGAATCCTTCCTTGTCTATGAAAAACATTTGAGTAGAAAAATAGATGACAAATTTTTTATGATATCATCCATATCTAGTGAACTAATTAAGTCTCATGAAAACATGGATGTATATAGCATTCTTGAGAACCTACATGGTCAATACTAGGACAGAGCTAGACTGGAACAGTTTTAGATTTCCAAGGAACTCATTTAATGAAATTTTGGAGAACATTCCACAGTTGGGACTCACATTGTCAAGCTCATTGGATAGATTGAGTGCTTAGAGGTTCTTGGGTTTAAAATCCCCAAATAATTAGGCACCAACCTCATTCTAGCATCACTCCCTTAGATCTTCTCGTTCTTTGTTGTGAATTTTAATATGACCCAAATTGAGAAGTCATTGTTGGATCTTCTTACTCTTCATCACCAAGTGGATAATGATACTAAGTGTGAAAAACCATTGATCCTTACAGTGAATAATTGGAATTGGAATTTGAAGAGAATTATGCCTAAATATACTTCATGCCCTTCCAAGAAGATGAATATCAGGGGTTATTTAAGGTAACAAGATTTTCTCTATTTCCCATGTGGCAAGAAGGGACACTACAAGAAAAACTACTCCTAGTTCAAGAAGTATGGGGAATATTCCCATGCATTTGTTATTGAGTGAAATTTATTTTTTTCTACATATTGGGTATTAGACATAGTTTTTGGTGCTCACATACGTATTCAAATCTATGAAACAACTATATTTAGAAATATTGACTAAAAAGAGGTTAATCTTCAAGCATACAATAGAGCTAACCTTGTTTTTATTGCTGTTTGGGACTACCACCTCACATTGCTAACCAATATGATCTTAGTTTTAAAGTGTTTTTATTATGCACCATCAATGGAAAAAAACATTATTTATGCACATAAACTTGGTATGGATGGATTAATATTAAAATTTGTGAATAAATGTTGTTTCTTTTATAAAGATATCATTTTTTAGTTTAAGGGACATATAATTAATGATCTTTATGTGTTGGATTATTTGAACCAAATAATGTAAATTGATAATGAAGATACATCACATGACTCATACCACTCCCAACTTTGGAATCACTGGATATGTCATGTTAATGAAAATTTCATGACTAAATTGTATCAATATGTAAATTCAGATTCTTTTAAACTAATACAACTTTGTATATGTCCCACATGTTTACAAGGAAAGTGAGAAAATCCTCATTTAGTGGCAAAGGGGAATGTACTAAAGAGATTCTTGAATTATTTCATACAATTGTGTGTGGACCAAATCCTGTTGAAGGAAGGGGTTGGTACTCATACTTCATAACTTTTACTGATGATATAAGTAGATATGGATATGTATACGTAATGTTTAATAAGTTGGATTCTTTTGATAAATTCACAGAATAAAAAAAATATGTTGAGGACCTTCTTGATTAGAAGATTTTGAAACTTTGCTTAAACCATGGCAGTGAATATCTTAATTAAGACATCATTGATTAATTATGATATTTTAGGATTTTATCTAAACTAACTCCTCCTTATACATAATAGTGGAAGTGTTTAAAGAAAAGGAGGAACCACACCTTGTTGGACATGGTGAGAGAAATTATGAGTCATGAGAGTCTTCCATTGTCCATTTGGGGATATGTGTTACAAACATCAACATACATACTAAAACGAGTGCCAAAAAAAGAAATAGATGGTATACCATACCAATTATGGAATAGAAAGAAACTTGTATTGTCATTCTTACATGTGTGGGGTTGTAAAGTATTCACTAAGACCTCTTCAAGTGATAAGCTTTCACCCCGAGGAACAAAGTGTATCTTTATAGGAATTCCCAAAGAAAAAGGGAAACTAATTATAAAATTATTTATAGAAAAAGGATTAGGTTAAGAGGCATATCATATTTATTGAGGAGGATCTTATATATAGAAGTTATAGTGGGAGTGAGATTGACATTGATGAAGTCCAGGCCCAAGATACATAAGATTTTTTATAGGAAAATGATCAACCAAGCCTCTTGGAAATGAATTGTTCGAGAGACAAAATTACTATGTAAGAGTACTAGAATGTTTATATGACTATAATGGTATGGTTTACTAGTCCCTCAGGATGGTGAATCATTATAAGTTGATAATAATGATCCTCAAACCTACAAGGAAGCAGTAAGTGGCACATAGGATTCAAAGTTGCAATAATCTAAGAATTCTAAAATGGATTCCATATACCAAAACCAAATATGTATTTTGGTATACCCCTTAGTAACTATAAATCATGTTGGTTTCACATGGGTATTCAAGAGGTAACAGGATATGGAAAGACAATTGAGTAAATATAAAGAACGACCAGTTTGAAAAGGGTTTAAATAGTGACATTGTATTGACTACGACGAAACCTTTTCACCAGTTTCAATGCTAAACTCCATCATAATTATACATTACATTATATCATTCCTTGATAATGTGATTTTAAAAATGGATATCAAAATATCCTACATTAAAGTGAACCTTCAAGAATAAGTCTATATGACACATCCTAACTGGTTTATGACTCCAATGGATACCAAGAAGGTATAAAAATTTAAGAGATCCATTTATGGATTAATGAAATCATCTATGTCATGGAACATTCATTTTGATGAGTCTGTAATGGAATTCGGTTTTATAAAAAATGAAATTAAGCCATGTGCCTATAAAAATCATAATGGGATTTCAGTCATTTTATTAATAGTATATGTTGATGACATATTACTTGTTGGAAATGGAATACTAGTCTTACAGTATATTAAGGAATGGTTGTATAAATGATTCCCTATGAAGGACTTGGGAATGGTAACATATATTATTGGTATCAAGATCCATCATGATATATCCAAGAGGTCTTTTGGACTAAGCCAATGTATATACATTGACATGATACTAAAGAGGTTCAGTATGAAACTATCCAAGAGGATATTTTATATAACATCACATAGAATTCATAATTTTAGAAGAAAATGTTTACTTGAACATATGAGGAATGAAACAGAATGTTAAGAATTATATACACATCAGTGATTTGGTCAGTCATGTATGATACATTATGTACTAGTCCAGATGTCTCCTATACATTATATGTTGTACGAATATTTCAATATGATAAATGTGACCCCCATTGGATGACAATAAAGAATGTCCTTAAGTTTTCAATTTATTCTAAGGATGTGATCTTTTTTTATAGAGGAGATGCAGAACTAATCATCAGAGGATATTTAGATTTATGTTTCCAAACTAATCAAGATGACATGATGTCAAAAATGGGATACATATTTACATTTAATGATGTTTTTTTGAGATGGAATAGTTCACAGAAGGTTGTGGTTGTAGATTTTGTAGTAGATTCTAAGTATATTATGGATTTTGATGTATCTAAAGTAGAAGTATGGATGCGAAACTCCATCCAAGATCTTCATGTGGTATTTAGTAGTAAAGATTCTATCACACTATAGTATGATAATAATGCAGTAGTTTATCGTGAAAAAGAGAAAAGGTCACATTAGTGGACGAACCACACACATTTGATGTATCACCTACTAAGAGAGTTTTCTTAGAGGGGAGAAGTTTCAGGTAATAGTATTTCAATAGAAGACAACATGGTGGACCCCTTTTCTAAATCCATATCTCAGTAGAAACATGACTATCAGTGAGGTCTATCAGATTGAAGTTCATAGGCAATTGGCTCTATTCCAATTGAGATTCTTTTGGATTTTGTTACCAATGACCAAATTTTTGTACTTTGATTACATGTATATTTGATGTATTGAATTTTAATAAAACATCGTATAACATCTCATTGGTTGTTATGCATGACTCTAATATAATAATATCATGGATTGTACATCACATTAATAAGGCCATATAAGATCTACGCTATGATGAGATCCTTGATGTGTGATGAAGATATTATCAAATAATTTTTTGTGGTTGCATAAGATTCTATGATGGTAAACATAGTACACAGACTTTTGGGTGTGATAACTCTTCAGTAAATGGGAATTACTCATGATATTGAGTAATTAGGTATTCATATCTATGCGAATTTTTCATGGTCCTCATAATTTAGGAATATAATTAATGATTCCTATAACTCACATACTTATATGAATTTTTTAAAAATTGGTGATAACAGTTCATGGTGGAGTTGGATATGTTCCATGCATCATGAGTGACAATTAATTAATGAATAACTTGAAGAAGGACATGACCCTTTTATATTTCTGTATGTTGATATCCCATCCCTTATATTACAATAGAAGTGTCACATTAAATTCCATGGACAAGAGTTGATGACATGTTTATTTTATACAGTCAAAGAAAGACATATCAAGCATATAGTATGGTGACATGAATTTTCAACTTACATTAGGAATTTCCTAATACCTGGTATTTTTTCAAATATTAAATAAACTAATTAGTAATTTTATGTGCAAGATCCTAAATAATATTTTCTAGTAATTATAATTAAAATAAATATTAATATATCCCCTACCATTGCAAGGTTTCTCTATGCCCAAAACCATCAATAGAAACCAGATTCTAGTCCGTAGGAGGATTTGAGTGTTGTGGTTCATCAGTATATTTGTAACACCCCGAGCTTCCACGACACGCTTCTCATTCAATAATGCAATAACTTGCATTGTACGCAACTTCAAGTTCTAAAACACCGCGACTAATCAAATTAGCCGTTATGAATAGTAATAACAACTTTTTAAAATTATAGAAATTTTATATTTCAAAATGGACTTCACATTTGTATCCGTAATATCGAAATTATCAAAAGTTGAATTTTTTGTAATTTTCTGAGAACTTCTAATTTTTATGAATAGTGAAAAATACTTAAAAACAACTTTTTAAATCAAAATAATTTATAGTGAAAAATTATACTATTTAGTGGTTTTAAAGTATAATTAGAATATATTTTTACCATTTTATCCAATGGTGGTCATTAGAATTAATTTAACATTGAAATCGGACATAAACAATTGCCAATCTTTTGATATAAATTGTTTCTTAGAAACATGCCATTTTTTGTAACAGCGGGAATTAATTGTAAAATTAATTAATGTAACTTATATGTTTGTAATTTTGTAAAACAGACATCATTTTTGAATTCGGAATATCAATTATAGCTTAGGGTGAAATTTTGGCTTTGTTCTGAAAAACTTCAATTTTTTATGAATAGTGAAACCACTAAGTGGTAGTTAAATAACTGATTTTTCGTTTAAATGAAATATTACCACTTCTGTGATTTGATTTTCAAAAATCCGACATAAATGGTTTTCATTAAGAAGTAAAATGTGGTTCAATGAGATTAAAATAATTTTTTGGTGAATAGTAACTTTTAAGTTCTTAATCGGGATTAGAGGTAATTAGTGTAGTTTAAGGTACAAATAATGTTTTAATAATATGAGATGAGCATGACACTTGTCCTACTCCTATTGGATGAGTCATGGCCGACCAAAACAACCCATGGGTCAACTTGGGGACCCCATGGAGCCACTTTGGTTGGAAAATGACATTAATATATATTTATTTAATGTTAAAATTAAATTGACACAAACATGAGTTGTTCTACTAAAACAGTTTTTAAGTGGGGTTACAGAAGTCCAAATTTTGATTATAAATATTCATTAGAAAACTAAAAAGATTTCCTAAATCATAGTATTTTTTTTATAATTTTTAGACATTAAATAAATTAAATTATTTATGACATTATTATGATGCGGCGACGACCTCATTATTTAACTATTTAAATAAAATGAGAAGATAATGAAACATCCAAGTCTTACACTTGTCCAAAGCCTATTGGATGAGAATATTGCGAACCCTTATCATCTTAGACTCGAATTATATAAGTTTGGGACCTCTAAAATCCGAAACTCATTTTATAATAAAGTGACTTTTCTTTACTTTCCAAGAGTGCCCCTCCTCTCCACTTATAAAAGGCCCCCACCTCTCCCACCTCATTTAAACTTTCAAGCCATTTGGCTCGGCCAAAATCTGCCCAAATACTCTCACAACTTCCCCCTATTACTCCTAGAAGCCTCACTTTGGGATGAACTCTTCCCAAGGAAGCCTTTGGCTCAAATCAAAAAGAGTTACCCGATTTTGAGGTAATGTCTTCTCTAATGTTGTTCTGTTTTATTTTTCTTCTCCAACCCCCTAAACTCTTTTTATTCATTTCTTTTGTAACAACACCAGTATCCTCAATATACTAGGATGTTGTTATAATAAGGATTAGAGCTACACTTACACACACCTACATCTAATGGTTAAAGAACATACGGTTTCTGTGGATGGAGAATTTCTGCCTCACGAAACGATGATTGTTCAACACTCATATAACACCTTCAAAGGTGGCCATTAAGATGTCAATATTTTTATATATGATATATAATATGTTTATGTTTTACTTATTCTTATTTATTTCTCGTTTATGGCATACTTTTTTATTTCCATTATGGGTAAAACGCGATAATTTCATTTTAGGAAGTGCGGACTACCGCCCCCTCAAAGTGATTTTAATCGTTAATGCCATATGTGGGATGTATAAAGGATGGAGTAAATGGTATTATACACTATGTTATACTGGAATTATATTATACATTTATATCATTATAATTTCGTTCCATTAAATATGAAATTTAAATGAAAGTAGCATTCATGCGTACGTACGGCTTACCGTCTCCATGAACGGTGCATTTCATTTCTTACCTCTAAATGTTACGTAATATTATAAATGGATGTATATACTGGATATATAAGATATATATGACATCTAAATCATGAATATAATTCTGGAGATAATGGATATTCTACCACATAAACAACTTGTAATTATAAGAAGTTTATTGTTGACACAAGTACCAAAGATCGACAAAACGACCGTTATTAACTTAAATAATTAAATAATGTTCATAACATTGTAATAAGTGATATAAAAAGGATAATGAAATTAAAAATGGTTCTTAATAAGGTATATATTAACTCTAGTTTATTATTCAGGAGGTTAAAGAACGGTTGAGTCAAGTCAGACACGAGGTAAGGGAACTTCTAAACCCAACTTCCATTCTTTGGGTTAATCTCCTAATTTCCAATTATGTCATGATATTATTATGTATTATTTTGTATTTTTACTTTAATTATGTGTACCTATAGTGAATACACATAATAAACCTATTTTATTTTAAAAATGATCTTTTTAAGGACTTCGTCTCAGTCTCCTTTCATTGAGTCATATTTGGTTTTATACATAACTTTCTTTTATACAGTGTATAAACCCCTTTGACTTTTACGTTTATTCAAAAGGAATCTTTTTTATACGAAGCGTTTTACTAAACGAAAAAAAGGGAATGTTTTTTTCTTTCCGTACTTATGCGGCGACAACGACTTCTCCGCCTCTGTGACCATTATTTGAGTTTGGCTTCCTCTACAAGCCATCATTTTTTTAATGAAAAATAAATACAAATTTTTAACTTTCTTTTATTTTGTTATTGAAAATGGTTTTGAAAGAGTTTTTATAATATCAATGTGTTGTATTTATATCTTGTGATTGAAATGTGGAAATGTTATGTTTCCTTTATGCATGTTTTATGTGATACGATTATGTTATGGTTTATGATATGTTTAAACCTATTCATATGAGGAATGCATTGGACTTAATACGTGACGGGTGGTGCCCGTTATAGCTCCTCGATGCATCGGAAGGTCTCATGAGACAAACTAGTGTCTTGGCAGGAGGCCTTGACAAAATCTTATTTGTGGTCTTGGCACGAGGCCTTGACTACGTGGTTATGATAGTCTGGCATTATGCATTCCATCATTATGAAAGTGGTTATTGATATTGCATGTGATTATTCGACCAGTAGAATATCCATGTGAAGAAGTAAATGGCATTATCTCATTTTACTTTTTCCATATTATGTTGATGTTCAAGTTTAAAAGGCTTTTGTTTTGGTTATACATTGCCTTAAATGTTTATGTTTATTTATGAAAGCTTCCGCTATATTGTTAACCTTACTGAGCATATGAGCTCACCCCTTTCATTGTTTTAATATTTTCCAGGATGTGAAGGAGTAATTTATGAGTGACATGCAGGGGTAGTCAGAAAGGGATATGATTGTGGACTATGAAGACCATGTTATTGTAGTTTGTTTACTTTTTGATGTAATGAAAGACTTATGAATGTATCTAGTGTTTCCGAGGCTACTAAACTAATCGATCTTTCGAGACTTGATCTTTTGTGATCATGCCAATGTTACGAAGTAATGCACCGGCTCTGGGTAGCTGGGGTCGGGGCATTACGGTTGGTATCAGAGGAAGTTTAGTAATAACCTTGGAAGCTAGATTTAGATAAACTCTGATTAGAGCACATAGCCCAAAGATAGACTTTGAGGATTAGTATAGAAGAACATCCTAGAATTTTGTTATTGTAGAGATTTTGTGAGTTTTCCGAGCAATACATCCCTGTCTGGATACGAGCAAGTAGAGGCGGCTCTGGCACAGATGTACCTAGGGGTAAAACCCGAAAACACCGCTTTGAGCTAGACTCGAACCGGAACTATTGCACGACAACAATCCTTGATGCACTCTTGGTTACGACACACTCGGGGGATATGCTTAGGATAATTCTCTTTTTCTTTACAAACCACTATGAAGGGTTATGAGTATATACTTTCTCAAAGGAAACATTTCTTTTTATGATTATGGATTATATCCATAAATAGTTCAATTTATGTTAAGTGTTTTATAAGTATGGGATTATGTATTTTGATTCATAAACTAATCTAGATTATGCAATTGTTTAGAAATGGCGCCTAGTGGAAGAAATGGAAACTGTATCAATGCGCGCACTCCATGTAGGGATTGCCCTCCTACTCAAGATAATTATTGTGGATCTGGAGATACAACTGGTGCTGATCAACTTATTACCACACTGGGACAACTCACTCAGGTTATGAATAATAACCTTACTCGTATGGAGCACCCTGATCCGCAACGTGGAGGATCAATGCTAGACCGTTTCATGAGGCAACAACCACCAACCTTCAATGGGAGTACAAATCCTATAGTAGCTGAGCAATGGATAAATTCCTTAGAGAAAATATTCCATGCCTTAGGGAGTAGTGAAAGGGAGAAAGTTGTCATGGCAGTTTACCGCCTCACTGGAGATGCCGATCAATGGTGGTCACTAATTCAAAACACAAAGGAAGATGATGAATTAACAAACATGGAATGGCATGAGTTCAAAGGGATGTTCTTAGAAAAATACTTTCCTCGAGACCATCGAGCAGATATGGAAAGGCAATTTCTGAGTCTGAGGCAGAAGGAGGATGAGAATGTCGCAAAGTATGAGGATAACTTTACAAGGTTAGCGAGGCATGCTGCCGATTATATACGTAACCCAAGGATTAAGATTGATCGTTTCTTTGATGGGTTAAAACCATTTCTCCGTCGATCTTTAGTATCACAATCGTTCTCATCATACGAAGATATTGTCTCGTGTGCTATCAAGACAGAAAAGGAATTATCTAAGTCTTATGACAACAAAGTAAAGCAAGAGAAGAAGAGAACGGTGGAACAAGAGACAGATAAAGGGAAAAAGGGAAAGAAGGATTTTCCATTATGTGATAATTGTGGGAAGAATCACCCTGGTACTTGCCTAAAAGGAATGGGAGTTTGTTATAAATGTGGAGAAAAGGGTCACCAGGCTCGTGATTGCAAGGGAAAGAAAGAGGCTATCAAAGATGAATGCTACAATTGTAGAGAAATGGGTCTTTATGCAAATGAATGTCCTAAGCGTCAGGGAAACATACCTCAGAAAAGGCCAAGGGATCAAGGACAATATTATGCTGTTACTACAGTTGAAGCAGAATAACTAATGTATTGGTTCTTTTGGACTCATGGATTATATTCTGGTTATTAGAATAATGTGATATATATATAAGGATTGTACTGCAGTACTTGTTGATTTTAGTAAGGTTTTAATATGATGAAGGTAATTATATTTTTAGTATGTGACAATAAGAGAAACTTTACATTGTTTGGGGAATCTGATAAATTGATTTTGGAATTAAGATACCTTTTAGAGAAAGTCTGGACAGAGGTATTTTGGATAACTATAAAGGTTGGAGTGGATTAATTTGACCTTTGGATAGTATTGTTTAAGGTTAAAAAATTTATGAAGATTATTTTTGGAATATTATGATACTATAGTTTTAGGAAAAGGACAACCTGCAGGGTGGGGCATAACCCGTCGCGTCGGACAAAGCTGCAGGAATCGAACCCACAATCATAGTGCGATAGGCCTTTATTTCCTACCACTAGCCTACAGGAAGTCCCTGGTTATTACAAAATAATTTTACTAATCTAAATGGTATGTGTTAACATTTGGAACCTTATATAATTAGGATAAGTATAATATTTTAGAGTTCTATTATCTTTTTGAGTGAAAGATGAGTTGAAGGTTGAAACTCTAATTGCCAATCATAAATATATATATACCTATCTCTTATTCAATTAATAAATTAATTCTTAAACTTTAGTAAAGGGATATTAAAAAAATGTGTTATCCTAATACCTTATGTCTTGTTGAACTGATGATATTTTAAATCAACATAGATTGAAGGTTTTGAGGACCTCAATTTGACAGTTGATTGTAATTGATGACCTCAATCACTCCCTACAAATATTTACGTTTTTCCTCCAATTATATGTCTCTAATTGCCACCAATTTTCTCCTAATTGAGATCATAATTGGGTGGTGACTTTTTCATTTCCCTTTCCCTCTTATTAAGGCTAAATTTTATTAATCTTATTTCTGATGTGGGTTTTCCTCAAAGGTATTTTCTCTTTTCAACCTTTTATTTTCAAAGATAAATTTCAAATTGCGAGGACGCAATTTATTGAAGGAGGGGAGAATATAACACCCCGAGCATCCACGACACGCTTCTCATTCAATAATGCAATAACTTGCATTGTACGCAAATTCGAGTTCTAAAACACCGTGACTAATCAAAGTAGCCGTTATGAATAGTAATAACCACTTTTTAAAATTTTAGAAATTTTATATTTCAAAATGGACTTCATTTTTGTATCTGTAATATCGAAATTATCAAAAGATGAATTTTTTGTAATTTTCTGAGAACTTCTAATTTTTATGAATAGTGAAAAATACTTAAAAACAACTTTTTAAATCAAAATAATTTATAGTGAAAAATTATACTATTTAGTGGTTTTAAAGTATAATTAGAATATATTTTTACCATTTTATCCAATGGTGGTCATTAGAATTAATTTAACATTGAAATCGGACATAAATAATTGTCAATCTTTTGATATAAATTGTTTCTTAGAAACACGCCATTTTTTGTAACAGCGGGAATTAATTATAAAATTAATTAATGCAAATTATATGTTTGGAATTTTTTAAAATAGACATCTTTTTTGAATTCTGAATATCAATTATAGCTTAGGGTGAAATTTTGGATTTGTTCTGAAAAACTTCAATTTTTTATGAATAGTGAAACCACTAAGTGGTAGTTAAATAACTGATTTTTCGTTTAAATGAAATATTACCACTTCTTTGATTTTATTTTCAAAAATCCTACATACATGGTTGTCATTAAGAAGTAAAATGTGGTTCAATGAGATTAAAATAATTTTTTGGTGAATAGTAACTTTTAAGTTCTTAATCGCGATTAGAGGTAATTAGTGTAGTTTAAGGTACAAATAATGTTTTAATAATATGAGATGATAATGACACTTGTCCTACTCCTATTGGATGAGTCATGTCCGACCAGGACAACCCATGGGTCAACTTGGGGACCCCATGGAGACACTTTGGTTGGAAAATGACATTAATATATATTTATTTAATGTTAAAATTAAATTGACACAAACATGAGTTGTTCTACTAAAACAATTTTTAAGTGGGGTTAAACAAGTCCAAATTTTGATTATAAATATTCATTAGAAAGATAAAAAGATTTACTACATCATAGTATTTTTGTTATAATTTTTAGACATTAAATAAATTAAATTATTTATGACATTATTATGATGCGGCGATGACCTCATTATTTAACTATTTAAATAAAATGAGAATATAATGAAAAATCCAAGGCTTACACTTGTCCAAAGCCTATTGGATGAGGATATTTCGAACCCTTATCATCTTAGACTCTAATTATATAAGTTTGGGACCTCTAAAATCCGAAACTCATTTTATAATAAAGTGACATTTCTTTACTTTCCAAGAGTGCCCCTCCTCTCCACTTATAAAAGGCCCCCACCTCTCCCACCACATTTACACTTTCAAGCCATTTGGCTCGGCCAAAATCTGACCAAATAATCTCAAAACGTCCCCCTCTTACTCCTAGAAGCCTCACTTTGGGATGAACTCTTCCCAAGAAAGCCTTTGGCTCAAATCAAAAAGAGTTACCCGATTTTGGGGTAATGTCTTCTCTAATGTTGTTTTGTTTTATTTTTCTTCTCCAACCCCCTAAACTCTTTTTATTCAATTCTTTTGTAACAACACCAGTATCCTCAATATACTAGTATGCCTTTATAATAAGTATTAGAGCTAAACTTACACACACCTACATCTATTGGTTAAAGAACATACGGTTTCTGGCGAATTTCTGCCTCACGAAACGATGATTGTTCAACACTAATATAACACCTTCAAAGGTGGCCATTAAGATGTCAATATTTTTATATATGATATATAATATGTGTATGTTTTACTTATTCTTCTTTATTTCTCATTTATGGTATACTTTATGATTTCCATTATGGGTAAAACGCGATAATTTCATTTTAGGAAGTGCGGACTACCGCCCCCTCAAAGAGATTTTAATCATTAATGCCATATGTGGGATGTATAAAGGATGGAGTAAATGGTATTATACACTATGTTATACTGGAATTATATTATAAATTTATATCATTATAATTTCATTCCATTAAATATGAAATTTAAATGAAAGTAGCGTCCATGCGTACGTACGGCTTACCGTCTCCATGAACGGTGCATTTCATTTCTTACTTCTAAATGTTAAGTAATATTATAAATGAATGTATATACTGGATATATAAGATATATATGACATCTAAATCATGAATATAATTCTGGAGATAATGGATATTCTACCACATAAACAACTTGTAATTATAAGAATTTTATTGTTGACACAAGTACCAAAGATCGACAAAACGACCGTTATTAACTTAAATAATTAAATAATGTTCATAACATTGTAATAAGTGATATAAAAAGGATAATGAAATTAAAAATGGTTCTTAATAAGGTATATATTAACTCTAGTTTATTATTCTGGAGGTTAATGAACGGTTGAGTCAAGTCAAACACGAGGTAAGGGAACTTCTAAACCCAACTTCCATTCTTTGGGTTAATCTCCTAATTTCGAATTATGTCATGATATTATTATGTATTATTTTATATTTTTACTTTCTTTATGTGTACCTATAGTGAATACACAAAATAGACCTATTTTATTTTAAAAATGATCTTTTTAAGGACTTCGTCTCAATCTCCTTTCATTGAGTCATATTTGGTTTTATATATAACTTTCTTTTATACAGTGTATAAACCCCTTTGACTTTTACATTTATTCAAAAGGAATCATTTTTATACGAAGCGTTTTACTAAATGACAAAAAGGGAATGTTTTTTTCTTTCCATACTTATGCGGCGACAAAGACTTCTCCGCCACTGTGACCATTATTTGAGTTTGGATTCCTCTACAAGCCATCATTTTTTTAATGAAAAATAAATACAAAGTTTTAACTTTCTTTTATTTTGGTATTGAAAATGGTTTTGAAAGCGTTTTTATTATATCAATGTGTTGTATTTATATCTTGTGATTGATATGTGGAAATGTTATGTTTCCTTTATGCATGTTTTATGTGATACGATTATGTTATGGTTTATGATATGTTTAAACCTATTCATATGAGGAATGCATTGGACTTAATAAGTGACGGGTGGAGCCCGCTATATCTCCTCGATGCATCGGCAGGTCTCATGAGACAAACTAGTGTCTTGGCAGGAGGCCTTGACAAAATCTTATTTGTGGTCTTGGAACAATGCCTTTACTACGTGGTTATGATAGTCTGGCATTATGCATTCCATCATTATGAAAGTGGTTATTGATATTGCATGTGATTATTCGACCAGTAGAATATCCATGTGAAGAAGTAAATGGAATTATCTCATTTTACTTTTGCCATATTATGTTGATGTTCAAGTTTAAAAGGCTTTTTTTTGTTATACATTTACTTAAATGCTTATGTTTATTTATTAAAGCTTCTGCTATATTGTAAACCTTACTGAGCATCTGAGCTCACCCCTTTCAATGTTTTAATATTTTTCCAGGATGTGAAGGAGTAATTTATGAGTGACCTGTAGGGGTAGTCAGAAAGGGATATGATTGTGGACTATGAAGACCATGTTATTGTAGTTTTTTTACTTTTTGATGTAATGAAAGACTTATGAATGTATCTAGTGTTTCCAAGGCTACTAAACTAATCAGTCTTTCGAGACTTGATCTTTTGTGATCATGCCAATGTTACGAAGTAATGCACCGGCTCTGGGTAGCTGGGGTCGGGGCGTTACAATATTCCTCATGGATTTTACTCACACAACTTCTTAGAGGGATGCTACTGCAAAATATCATCAAGAAACATTGAATACATCATGTCGACACTCAAATATATCAACCACGGATGTTTATCCCAATAGATAGGTAAACTATATTTGGATTTAAATATATCCAAATCAAAATCATGGATTATACGAGAACAAATACTCATTATACTATTCACAAACCACCCATACGGACATGAGGATAATTATGATTAGAGCTGACCAAAAACTCATTTTCAACTACCTCATAAGTCCGAAAAAATCTCAAAATTTATACAAAAAATAAATTCAAGATACTCAACCTGATCCTTTGATGCCACATTTTTAGGAACCAATCCAAATACCCAGGTACCCAGACAATCGATCTAAACATGACATAGTTCGAAGGGTTTTCGCGATCCCCACAGGTTGGTAATGAGATCCTTATATCAAATAATATGAAAGTGGGAATTAATTTTCCACAAACACAATATAATAAAGAGATATAAGTCAGTACTAAAATAAGAAAAATCCATAGGGTGATATGTACCATAGGTTAAATAGGTAAAAAAACCACAAGGTACAACCAAAATGTACATGAAAACATGTTAAACTACCAAATCCCCAAAATACATAGAACCTTAAATCCCAAATATCAATAGAAACTACCACCTCCATGTGGTTATTCCTTTAATCAGAACTATAAGGAAGAAATATACAAACTTTTAAATGAATAGGTAGGGTGTGAGCTAAAATCCTAGAAGGGTCACACCATGGATTCCATAATAAGATGCCAAAAATAATTAACCGAAGAATGATATCAATTTTAAATAAAATGTCTAGAATTTTAAGAGTATATTTAAAACAAAACATTCTTTACATTTCAATTGACATAAACATCTCAAATATTTTCTTAATAATCATTTTATATAAAATAGTTTATACAAATTCACAAGGAATTTCTAAAGGAAGTACAAAACATTGGAATATATATCAGAAAATTAACAATGAGAAATATTTTCATCTTCTAATAGGTATGATAGTCCCATGTTATGCGATCCTCACACACTTATATAATTAAAACGACTATCTGTACACACATCTCTCTGATAGTCACCAAAGAAGACTAACCAACATAACACTGGGGATAAGATCTACCAATATGTTTATGTTATAGTTGTAAAATGTTAATCCATTACTAGGGAATTCCCAACAAAGCATGTTTGTCCGTAATGACTCACTAACTACCTATAATTTTATATTCTCAAACAATAATCAATAATGGGAAATTTATTTTACATCTATTTAAAATATAATTAACTTTTTTCCATTTCAATATTCCAATTACTATTTAAAACCAAAAATAAGTTTTTATACAATTCATGCCTTTTCTCGGATAAAACCAATGGTTTCTTATCAATATACATTAAAACATTTTTCTTAATTAAAATTTCAAATAAATTTCAAAAATCAATTTCACTATTCAAATTCTGTTAAATTAATTTCTAAATTACCATCAAATTCCAAAAACACATGCAATTTCACTAGAATTGGGATGTTTCTCAAATCCCATGCAAAAAAATCCTAATTCCAATTGAAAAAAAAATAATTTTTCAAAATATAATTGAATGAAATTTTAATTAAATTATGAAATTTAGGGATAAATTAATTTGAAAACATTAAACTAAACCACCTTCCATAGATCATGAGATAACGAAACACAACACCCATAATGGGATACTCTATTGAATAATGTCAACAAAAGAGATATGATAATAAAATATAGATTAAAGATCTAAAACAATAAGGATTATATACTACAATAACATAGGTATCAAACAATTCTTAGGGATGAGAGAAAAGGAGAGAAAGAGATAGGGAATGGGAGAATAACTCTTAGCAGGAAAGGATTTAATGATGATTTCCACACTTTGATTCTCTTTGTAAGGGGTTTTTAGGAGCCAAAATTGGTCTTTTAGAGCATCCAAGACCTAGGAAATCATTCTTGGTCGATTTAGCCCTAAGAGAGAAGTAAAATGTTGGTTCGGGAAATTTTAAAATAATTTTCAGAATGATAAAATCCTAAACGTAGAGTTTTCAGGATAGTACTGCATGGTTTGTAAAATTGTGTGGCCCTACTGGTAGGGTTTCACAGTTTCTCCTTAGTGGTAACATGGATTTTCAACCCAATCCCCAACCATGAAAACCCTCACTACTTGGTTTTTCATGGTTTTCATCAGAAGGGAACACAGTTTGTTAAAATTGTGCACCAACCATGCACAACCCAAGAGCCCTCCAAAAGTTTCAAAAATCATTATAAAAAAACCTCACATGAACCCCAACTAAATCATGGTCAATATATCTATTGAGGAGTATTTGAAAATAGTAACAACATGTTACAATTTTTTTGTTTTATCACAACATTCAAAATCCTTTATCCTTAAGACCATGTAATATTCAATGGATCAAGAAACTACCAAGATGGATAAACTATAATGATGGATCTTCAAATTATATTAATATTTTATATCAAAATTTTCTTCAAATATAAAAGTTTCATGCAATTTTTTTAATATTAATACATTATATAATTTTTCATAATTTGAACACACTGTGTAATATTTGAAATCTGAATACGATTTGAAATATCCTTATATTTATTATAATTATTTATAAAAATAGATGTTATTATGGATTATGTTAATTTTTTAATTAATTTTTTTTCATTATTTTAAATAACTATTAATGTTTTAATTTTTTTAACAGAAAAAAATACAGAAAGTTAAAAAAAATTTGGATTTAGGTTTTTTAAAATTTATTTTTATTTATAATTATTTTATGATTATAATGTTTTATATTTGAAACATTATTATATTTGATTTTTTAATCACCAATGTGGTCAAATCATAATGTTAAAACTATTCCAAAATTATATGAAAATCATATATGTTGATTACTAATAAATTTGATACTATTATGATATTTTATGAGTAATTGAAAATCAATATTATGTGATATTTATTAATTTCACAAATGAATTTTTCATATTATTATAATTTATGAATATAATTTTTTTATTATATATATGAATTATGAGAATTATTTATATATCCAAATATAATAAATAAATCAATGTTTTTATATATTATTTCCAAATAAAGTTAATTTAATCACTATCAATTGTGATTTTGTATTAATATATCCCCAATAAAAGAACACTAATAGAATTTTATGTTAAATAATTTGTTTTAATTGATGTATTATTATTATTATTATTTTTTAAATCATTAAATTTATTAATGTATTAATTGTTGTGATCATTCCATCACCATTTCACTCACTGCATCAACTTTTCTATTCTTTAATAGAAAAAAAATTATCTAACATGAGTGAGAAAATAAAATTACACCTTAGTGTATTGTATTTTTATTTAGTACTCTATGTAGAGAATCCTTCAAACATTATGGATGAAAGTAGTCATACTGATAAAATATATTATGCAACATGGGGAAGATCAAAAAATATAAGTTTGATGTTCATCGAATGTGCATAGAAAGTAATATCATGTTTGGTCTCTCAAAAATAGAAAGTACTAATGAATTGATGAATTCTATGGGGAAAAATATAAAACAACATAAAACAACTTTGTTGGTCCATTAATTATTACATTGATCACCATGAAATTTTATGGTGTTCATACTATGCATGAGAAAGTCATTTAAATGAAAAATATTGTAGTAAGACTTAAATTTATAGGAATGTAATTGGATGAATGTTTTCATCAATGCATTTTCCTAAAATCATTATCGTTTGATTATAGACCATTATAAATGGAATAAAATACATTGAATGATAAATGTAATGTTCATGAATTGCATAGCATAATGACCCATACTTTACATACATTGTTATTACTTCATAATTGAAGCATTCTTATTACAAGATATGAAAAAAAAACCACAAAAGGACCGTATTGGTATAGTGTCTTTAGAAACTGGGAAACATAAACAACTGGTTCATAAATCTTCTACAATGCTCCCATTTATTTCATCATATCTAGGGTCCCTTTTAGAATATTCTATTTAATATCCTTCTTCCTGACCTGGGGAAAATAAAACATACAAAAAGGGTGAGTTCAAATGCTCAGCAAGGGCAAATAAAAGAAATAACTATCATGTCATATCCTTTTAAAAATCTTAACCTGCAAAAGAGATCATAATATCTTAACATGGGAAAAATCATAGAATTGAAAATGAAATCCCAATAATCATAACATAAAACATGAAACTTTGTGTCATTCACACATAATCATAGAAAATCATTTCTTGTTAGTCATGACTCATTGCCAAGACTATCTTAACGGACAAAGTCCATTTCTGAACTGAGTTCACTCCTTGTTTCAGTCCTGTATCACTGAACCGGTTACCTTCCATTCCAGCCATGTCTATCTCATGAGATATAAATCTTTACCCAATGCATTGGAGGGAGATATAGGTCCCATCCATCTTATAATGAATCCTTTCTTATGTGTGCCACAAAATCATAAATCATACATCATCACATAACACATGTAATAAAATGGGATTCTTAATGCATCATGACATCATAAAACAATTCATATAAGGTAAAGGATATAATAAATATAATTCCATCACAACATAATCAAATCAATGAAACAAAAGGTATCAAAATAGAACCCTATATTGTCTTAGATAGAAAAAAAATTTATTAAACATTTGAACTCCATTCTTGAGGAAAATATCATTTCTTTTTCAAAAACATTTTTTATTCTTGACATGTCATATAATTTTAAACTAAAATAAGTTAATTAAAAATAAACTTGAAAACATGTAAAGGAATCTTCATTGAAATAAGGTTATATGAATCCATTCACGCCGTATAAGTTAAAAAAACATTCTTCTCGTACTTCGGTCGGAAAAGTCAAAAAGTACCTCGTACGAAAAACGACAAAAGATTCCTTTCATATCATTTACTAAAAACATACCAAAGGGTAAAATTGGATTTGAACCATTTTAGGAGGAATTGAATAGTATTACATATTTAGGTAACATGGATGTGGATAATAAATTACACCCCAGTAAATACAAAAGTATAAACAATCTCGGATAAAAATGAGATTGTGAGATTTTCCCTTACCTTAGGTCCGATTTGATACATACGTGTCTGAACCTCCTGTATGAAGATTTAAATAATGTTATTAACTTATTCCATAATCATAATCATTGATATGATATCATATATGGTCATATTCTTAGCTTTTTATTAGAAATTTTTCATTGTTACTTGTCATTCCGGTCATTATTGCCTTTTGTACTTATGTGTGTTTTGCGGAATAATTTCTTATTCTTCTTTTTAGGTTATAGATACCTCATATCCAGAATTGTATTAGTATAATATATATCATATTTATTCATTAAATTCATTTATATAGTTACTATGTAATGAAGATCATGTAGAACGAGTCGCATCACATCGTGGAGACTGTAGGCCGTACGTACGAAAGAGTGATGATATCATTCCCATAATCGTGGAATTGTATTGAAGAGTATTTATACTATTTCAGTATAAATATAACTTTATAATAGTCATATATATAGTTACCCATTAAACCATTATACACATTAATGTAAGGTGGTGGTGGAAAATAGATTACACCACGGCGTGGAGACGGTATTTCGTACGTATGCACGCGCGGTGATTTCATTTTCCGTAGAATGGATAGAATGTGAATTAGGGTTGTTTCATATTTATAATAACATGTCAGTATATAAGTAATAATGATGTTATTACTTTATCAGGATACAACTAAAGAAGAAGATGTTGAATAAGAATGAAATTGAAAAAGATTGGTAATGGGTATTACCTCTTTTTGACGCGCCTTTTATTAACTTCCTCTTATGGAACTAAGGATGGTCTTTTAAGAAAACCAGGACCTCTAGTATGATTCTATGGATGTGGAGAAGAGATTTGGGCATGGTTTGGACGAGCATGAATGCAAAAATTGGAGTGAGGAGGAGAGGGAGGAGGTGCCCTTTTATATGGGAGGAGAGGGGCACCTTAGGAAAATCTCAAAGTATTATTTTATATAAAACTAAAATTCTGATTATAATGGTTCAAAAGGGTCTTATTTCGAAGATAAAGTGGGGATGGGTCAAAATACTATAATACAATAGGTTTTAGACAAGTTTAGTTTATTATTTTAACCTTATCAATTATAATTAACTCTATGTTAAATAATTTAACATTTACTGTGTCTTTTTGTTTTCTTACACTATATGGTTAATAAACATACTATAACATGCCAAACGAACCCCAAGATGTTTATTATTAATATATATATCTCTATCTAAGTCATTTGGCCGAAAAATAGATTTTTAGGAATAAAATAACAACTAATAAGATAATATTTGTTTTAAAAACTATTTTATGTCAATTTTGACACTATTTGGTACATGATTTTTGTGAAAATCATAACAAATTGATAAGTTCTAAACAAGTTAATTAAATCACCACTAAAATGTCATATTAACCTAGAAAATTAGTTTAATTCATAAAAAGTGTCAGATTTCATTTATTTGGGCATTTATAACATCAATTATGTTAATATTTCCTTAAAAAGGTAATTACTGCATCATCATTGTGTCATAAATAAATTAAATTAACTAAATTCTAAAAATTATAAATAATATACCATTATGTGTGAAATCGTTTTATCTTTCTAATTAATATTTATAATCGAATTTATCTTATGTATAACCCCATATTAAAAATTTTTTAGTTATTAAACATTGATTTTAACTATTTTAACTATTCATTAAATAAAATAATATTAAATTTCCTAATCTAATCCAAGTGGACCTAAATGGTCATATTATATTCATAAGGTTGGTTTTGGTCGATATAAACTTGTCCAATAGAATTAGGACATGTGTTAGGGTAATAGTAACATCATTTTTACCCTTAATTACCATGTTTACTATTAACCGCGGTAAAAAAAAGTAAAAAGTTAATATTCACCAAAAAAATTATTTTTATCTCGTTGAACCACATTTTACTTACTGATATAAACTGTGTCTCTTGGATTTTTGAAATTCCATTCACAGAAGCGGTAACATTGAGTTTTATGCAAAATTCAGTTTTTTTAACTACCACTTAGTGGTTTTACTATTCATTAAAAATTGAAAGTTTTCATAAAAATACCAAAATTTCACCCTAGGCTAATTTCGATATTCTGTTTCCAAAAATGAAGTCCATTTTTAATGATAAAGTTTGTAAAATTTTAAAAAGTGGTTATTACTATTCATAACGGCTATTTTATAAAGCATACCGTTGTTTAGTGAAACTCGGAATTGCGTACAACACAAGCTATCGAGGAAAGTCGCGATTGCGTGTAAAGCATGCCAAGCTAGTTTTGTGTGTAGTGAAAGATTCCTTATAACATAAAAACATAATATTTCTCATAAAAATCTCGGGTGTTACATTCTACCCCCCTTAAAATGAATTTCGCCCTCGAAATTCATCACTTTGTAACAAACAGATGAGGATACCTCTCCCTCATCATATCCTCAAGCTCCCACGTAGCTTCATCTAATTGGTGGTTCCTCCATAAGACATTCACCATGCGAGTGGTCTTGTTCCGTAGAACTTTTTCGCTATGATCAAAAATCTCTATTGGTTGTTTTTCATAAAAAGATCTTGCTCCAGCAGTACAACTTCTGAGCTGAGTACCTGTGATGGATCGGGTTTGTACATTCTCTGGAGCGATACATGGAACACATCATGAACTTGAGAGAGATTCTGTGGAAGCACCAAACTGTAATCTACCTTCCCAACACGATCCAATATTTCGAAAGGACCGATATACCTAGGGCTCAACTTTCCCTTATTTACAAATCCCATTACACTCTTCCAGGGAGATATTCGTAAGAACACTTTATCACCCACATAAAACTCTAGGTCTTTTCTTCGAATATCGGCATAACTTTTTTGTCGACTCTGAGTTTCTCTTATGTGTTGTTGAATAGATTGGACCTTTTCTTCCATCTCGTCAACATGGCCAGGTCCTAATAGCTTTCTTTCCCTAACTTCATCCCAGAAAGATGGAGTTCTGCATTTCTTTCCATAGAGAGCTTCATAAGGAGCCATCTGAATACTGGAGTGAAATATATTATTATACGAAAATTCCACCAAAGGTAGGTGTTGATCCCAACCACCTTTGAAATCGATAGAGCAAGCTCTCAACATATCTTCTAGAGTTTTAATTGTCCTCTTAGACTGATCGTCTGTCTGAGGATGATATAACAGTGCTGAAACTCAACTCTGTATCTAGAGTATACTGAAGACTTCGCCAAAACATCGAGGTAAACATCGGATCCCAATCAGATATAATGAAAAGTGGTACTCCATGAAATCTTACCACTTTCTTTACATATATCCTGGCAAGGTGATCAAGAGTGAAATCCTCTCTTATAGAAATGAAGTGTGTCGACTTCATAAGATGATCAACTATGACCCAGATAGCATTATTTCCCTTGGATGTTTTAGGAAGTCCAGTGACAAAGTCCATAGTGATGTTTTCCCATTTCCATTCATGTATGGGTAATGGTTGTAACATCCTCTTAGGCTTCTGTCTCTCAGCTTTAACTTGCTGACAAACCAAGCATCGAGAGACATATTCAGCAACATCTCTTTTCATGCCATCTCACCAGAAGTACTCTTTCAGGTCCATATGCATCTTTGTGCTTCCAGAATGAATAGAGAATGAATAACTATGAGCCTCATCAAGTAGCACCTTCGTTAATTCTGGTATGGGAGGAACACAAACCCGATTCCTGAACCTTATTATCCCATCACAATCAATGTTGAATTCAAGAACATTTCTTACCTTCTTTTGTAACTCTACATCTTCTTTCTGTGCCTCTTTAATCATCACATGCATAGATAGTTGAACATTCATTAGAAAAGGATAATATTTCTCCCCTTCCATTATGATTCCAAGATCCATCCTTTGTAAATCCATAAATATTGGATCTTTTGATATCCTCATCAAGGATATGCTAGCATGATCTTGTCGACTTATTCCATCAGCCACCTTGTTTCATTTCCCAGGGTGGTAATGAATTGAGCAGTCGTAATCCTTAATCAGCTCCAACCATCTTCTTTGGCGCATATTCATCTCCTTTTGTGTGAAAATATACTTCAAACTTTTATGATCAGTATAAATATCACACCTTTCACCATAAAGATAATACCTCCATATTTTTAATGAAAAGATTACTGCAGCTAATTCCAAATCATGTGTTGGGTAATTTTGCTCATGGATTTTCAACTGTCGTGTGGCATAAGCAATCACCATATTGTTTTTCATAAGAACACACCACAGCCCCTTCTTGGATGCATCACTGTAGATCACAAACCTTTCTCCACTACAAGGTAGTGTGAGCACAGGTGCACTGGATAGCCTTATTTTTAACTCCTTGAAATTATCTTCACACTCTTCTATCCACATGAACATAACTCCTTTTCGAGTCAACTTGGTGAGTGGATTAGATAATCATGAATAATCTTTCACAAAACGCTGATAATATCCAGCCAGAATAAGAAAACTTCGGATCTCAGTTACTGTTGTTTGTCTCGACCAACTTTCAATCACCTCTGTTTTTGCTGGATCAACAGATATCCCCTATTTTGAGATTATGTGACCCAGAAATGAATTTTTTTGAAGCCAAAATTCCCACTTGGTAAATTTTGTATAATGCTTCACCTTTTCCATGGTCTTTATACAATTCTCTAGTGATAATCATGTTCTTCCTTTCTCTTTGAATAGACAAAAATATCATCTATAATGACTTCCACAAACTGATCATGATAGTCTCTAAATACTCTATTCATTGGATCCATGATGATAGCAGGGGCATTAGTAAGACCAAATGGCATCACTATAAATTCATAGTGCTCATACCTTGTACGGAAATCCGTCTTTGGTATATCCTCCCTTTTAACCCTTAATTTATGATAACCTGAACGAATATCAATCTTGGAAAAGTATTGAGCTCCGCGTAGTTGATCAAATAAGTCATCAATGCGCGGCAGAGGATATTTGTTCTTGATAGTGATCTTGTTAAGTTCTCGATAATCAATACAGAGTCGCATTGATCTATCTTTTTTTCTTAACAAACAGAACAGGTTCTCCCCAAGGTGACACACTAGGGCGTATGAATCCCTTATCAAGATTCTCTTGGAGTTGCTTCTTCAATTCCTGCAACTCAATTGGGGCCATTCTATAAGGTGTCCTTGAAATAGGCATAGCACCCGGTATGAGTTCTATTGAAAACTCAACATCACGATTTGGTGGAAGACCTAGCAATTCCTCTGTAATGATATCATTAAACTCTCGTACAATGGGAATATTCTTAATAGCGAGTTTATCTCCAACCATTTGAGATAAATAACCTTCATTTAGTGGAATCATGACCCATAAGATGGAAGAAATTTCTACTGGATGGTTATGTTCATCCTTGCATTGATAGATGATCATAGATTGATCTGAAATATGAAATGTGACTTCCCTTCTTTGGCAATTGATATGAGCTCCGTATAAAGAAAGCCAATCCATGCCAAGAATCACATCGAATTACACTATAGGAAGGATCACAAGATTTGCAGGAAGCACTTTCCCATAAACGTCAATCGGAGAAGAATTATAAACTTTTGATGCGACTGTTGTGCCATTAGGAGTTATCACAGCTAACTCAACATCCAATTGTTGAGGTAATGTGGTGATACCGTTAGGAAATTCTTAAGAAATAAAAGAGTGGGTGGATCCAGAATCAAATAAAACATTTTCTACTTTAGAGTGGATGGTAAGTGTACCTTTCTCCACATCGTTATCGTACTCCACATCGCTGAAAGAAATTGCATGAGACTTTCCTTTGTCTTTACCCTTAAGAGTTTTTTGATGTCGATCATCATCAGCAACCCTTGGATTAGGTCATTTATTAGCATAATGCCCCATTTCTAGGAACTTGAAACATTTAAGTGTAGGAGGTGCATTCTGTGTAGACTTTTCTTTGTTCTCATCACAAGACATCTTATTCCCATCATTGCGGCATTCAAATGCACAATTCCCTTTCTTTCCACATTTGAAACATTTACTTGTCCCATTATGACAATTCCCTCCATGCTTCTTTCCACACTTTGAGCATAAGGGAAAACTCATCTTCCTTTCAGTGTGGTCTTTAGATTTTCCTTTGAATTCCATTTTCCTCTTCTTATCAAACCCATATGATTGATTTGATACTCCAATCTCCATCTCAACCTTAAGAGCACATCGAAAAATTTCCTTGTAGCTATTGAACTCTCTTTTGGCTTCTCCCTTCAAAGACTTGGTTTTAAGCCACTAATGAATCGATCAATCTTACTCTCAGGTTGGATAGCAATTCCAGAAGTGTGTCTTGCAAGTCATGTGAAATTTTCTTCTTAGGTACAACAGATTCATCATCCTTTTTCATCAATTCAATAAACTCATTCTCCATCTTTGTTCAGAGAATACGAGGGAAGTACTTATGGAAAAATAAGTTTTTGAACTCATCCCATTCCATGGATTCAATTTCATCTCTTGGACTCATATTCATGATAAGGTTCCACCATTGACCAGCTTCTCCTTCCAAACGATATACCACTAAGATGAATTTATCAGGTTCAGAACATTGAAGAACTGAAAATATCTTTTCAGTGTTACTAATCCATTGTTCAGCCACTAACGGATCAGTTGAACCGCTGAAAGAAGGTGGACGCTGCCTCATGAAGGATTCAACAGAATGTTGTTCCTTCCTTTGCTCGTTTGGAAGTCCAGCATTATTCATAGCTTGAGAAAGTTGTGTGATCATGGCTACAAGATTTTCCATTCTAGCTCCCATATCGTTTGGTTGCTCAGGGGGACAATCATTACATTTTCCGTCGAATTCCGCATTAACACAGATCCTTCGGGTTCCAGCTATTGACTAAAACAATGAAGAATTGTGTGAGCAACACTAATTTTAATAGGAAAACCACATAATCAAGAATAAAATTTCACACTTAAGGTTTTAACATAGGTTCTTCATGGCCATTTCTAGAACACTAAGATTTTTCTATGCTTAGATATATCCTTAGGGTTCTTACTAAGGATTTCACATCCTAGTATCAAAAGATTGACTATACCTTTACTCTAATACCAACTATAATGACTCATAATTTACATACATTGTTATTACTTCATAATTTAAGCATACTTATTTCAATATATGACAAAAACCACAAAAGGACTGTATAGGTATAGTGTCTTTAGAAACTGGGAAACATAAACAACTAGTTCATAAATCTTCTATAGTGTCTCCCACTTATTTCATCATATCTAGGGTCTCTTTTAGCATATTCTACTTAATATCCTTCTTCCGGGCATGGGGAAAAGAAAACATACAAAAAGGGTGACCTCAAATGCTCAGCAAGGACAAATAAAGGAAATAACGATCATATCAAATCCTTTTAATATCATAACCTGCAAAAGAGATCATAATATCTTAACATGGGAAAAATAATAGAAGTGAAAATGAAATCCCAATAATCATAACATAAAACATGAAACTTTGTGGCATGCATGCATAATCATAGGGAATCATTTCTTGCTAGTCATGACTCATTTCCAAGACTATCTAGTGGACAAAGTCCATTTCTGAACCGATTTCACTCCTCATTTCAGTCATGTATCACTGAACTGGTTACCTACCATTCCAACCATGTCTATCTTATAATATAAATCATTACCCAATGCATTGGATGGAGATATAGGTCCAACCCATCTTATAATGAATCCTTTCTTTTGTGTGCCACAAAATCATAAATCAGACATCATCGCATAACACGTGTAACAAAAATGGGATTCTTAAAACATCATGACATCATAAAACAATTCATATAAGGTAAAGGAAATCATAAAAATAATTCCATCACAACCTAATCAAATCAATGAAACAAAAGGGATATAAATAGAACCCTATATTGTCTTAGATGGAAAATATTTTTGATTAAACATTTGAACTCCAGTCTTGAGGAAAATATCCTTTCTTTTTCAAAAACATTTTTCATTCTAAACATGTCATATAATTTTTAACTAAAATAAGTTAATTAAAAATAAACTTGAAAACTTGTAAAGGAATATTCATTTAAATAAGGTTCTATTAATCCATTCTTGCCGTATAAGTTAAAAAACATTCTTCTCGTACTATGGTCTGAAAAGTCAAAAAAGTACCTCGTACGAAAAACTATAAAAGATTCATTTCATATCGTTTACTAAAAACATACCAAAGGGTAAAATTGGATTTGAACCATTGTAGGAGGATGTGAATAATATTACATATTGAGGTAACATGGATGTGGATGATAAATTACACCCCAGTAAATACCAAAGAATAAACAATCTCGGATAAAAATGAGATTGTGATATTTTCCCTTACCTTAGGTCTGATTTGACTCGTACGTGTCTGAACCTCCTGTATGATGATTTAAATAATGTTTTTTACTTATTACATAATCATAATCATTGATATTATATCATATATGTTTATATTGTTAGCTTCTTATTAGAAATTTTTCATTGTTACTTGTTATTCGGGTCTTTATTGCCTTTTGTTCTTATGCGTGTTTTGCCAAATAATTTCTTATTATTATTTTTAGGTTATAGATACCTCAAATACAGAATGGTATTATTATAATATATATCATATTTATTCATTCAATTCATTTATATAGTTTCTGTGTAATGATGATCATGTAGAATGAGTCTCATCGCATTGTGGAGACGGTAGGCCGTACATACGCACAAGTGATGATATCATTCCCATAATCGTTGAATTGTATTGAAGTGTATTTATACTATTTCAGTATTTATATAACTTTATAATAATCATATATAGTTACCCATTACACCATTATACCCATCAATGTAAGGTGGTGGTGGAAAATAGATTACACCGCGGCGTGGAGACGATATTCAGTACGTACACACAGGTGGCGATTTCATTTTCCGTAGGATGGATAGAAGGTGAATTAGGGTTGATTCATATTTGGAATAACATATCAGTATTAAATTAATACTGATGTTATTACTTTATCATGAAACAATTAAAGAAGAATAAGTTGAAGAAGAAAGAAATTGAAAAAGATTGGTAATGGGTATTACCTCTTTTTGACGCGCCTTTTCTTAACCTCCTCTTAGAGAACTAAGGATGGTCATTAAAGAAAACTAGGACCTCTATGATGTTTCTAGATAAGTGGAGAATAGATTTTGGCAGGGTTTTTTCGAGCTTTAATGCTAAAAATTGGTGTGATGGGGAGAGGGAGTAGGTGCCCTTTTATAAGGGAGGAGAGGGGCACCTTAGGAAAATCTCAAAGTACTATTTTATATTAAACTCAAATTTGGTTTATAATGGTTCCAAAGTGTCTTATTTCGAAGATAAAGTGGGGATGGGTCTAAATCCTCTCATCCCAAAGGTTTTAGAAAAGTTTAGGTTATTATTTTAACCTTATCAATTAGAATTAACTCTAAGTTAAATAATTTAACTTTTACCATGTCTTTTTGTTTTCTTACACTATATGGTTAATAAAATTACTATAACATGACAAACGAACCCAAAGTTGTTTATTATTAATATATATATCTCTATCTAAGTCATTTTTCCAAACATTAGTTTTTTAGGAATAAAATAACAATTAATAATATAATATTTGTTTTAAAAACTATTTTATGTCAATTTTGACACTATTTGGTACATGATTTTTGTGAAAATAATAACAGAATGATAATTTAGAACAAAGTTAATTAAATCACCACTACCATGTCATATTAAACTAGAAAATTAGTTTAATTCAATAAAAGTCTCAAATTACATTTATTTGGACATTTATAACATCTATTATGTTAATATTTCCTTAAAAAGGTAATTACTGCATCATCGTTCTGTCATAAATAAATTAAATTATTTAAAGTCTAAAAATTATAAATAATAGACCATTATGTATGAAATATTTTTATCTTTCTAATGAATATTTATAATCGAATTTATCTTATGTATAACCCCATATTAAAAATGTTTAATTATTAATCTTTGATTTTAACTATTTAAACTATTCATTAAATAAAATAATATTAAATGTCCTAATCTAATAAAAGTGGACCTAAATGGTCATATTATATTCATAAAATTTTTAATGGTCTAAATACACTTGTCCAATAGAATTAGGACATGTGTATGGGTAATAGTAAAATCATTTTTACCCTTAATTGCCTTGTTTACTATTAATCGCGGTAAAAAAAGTATAAAGTTACTATTCACCAAAAAAATTATCTCATTGAACCACATTTTGCTTACGGATATCAACCGTGCCTCTCGGATTTTTGAAATTCCATTCACAGAAGCGGTAAAATTACATTTTATGCAAAATTCAGTTTTTTTAACTACCAATTAGTGGTTTCACTATTCATCAAAAATTGAATGTTTTCAAAAAAATACCAAAATTTCACCCTAGGCTAATTTTGATATTCTATTTCCAAAAATGATGTCCATTTTTAAAGATAAAGTTTGTAAAATTTTAAAAATGTGTTTATTAATATTCATAACGGCTATTTTATAAAGCATACCATTGTTTAGTGAAACACGGTATTGCGTACAACGCAAGCTATCGAGGAAAGTCGGGATTGCGTGTAAAGAAATCCAAGATTGTGTTCTGTGTAGTGAAAGATTTATTATAACATAAAAACAAAAAAATTCTCATTAAAATCTCAGGTGTTACACGTAGTATGTTAGTTCAATAGGAAACACATTTAATGAGTCAAGGAATTCACACAATCCATTATGTGCATCATCAAGGATGAAATAAGTATGGGATAAGGAAGAATGGAAACGAGAAATGGATATTGAATGTTATTGTATCCTCTATCTAGAACCAACAAGATGAAAATAAATATAAAATCCATTTCTGTGGGAAATTTTGACATTTACAAAAAAAATTCTTAAAATTAAAGGATTGGTTTGAAAATAAAGGATTAAAAAATGATTAAAATATTATGAATCAAACAAAGTTGAAGTTACTCATAATACATTGTGGATTGAATCAGCTATAAAGACTCAGTTTTATAATATTATTAAGGGATTAATTTCAACCCAACTAAAAATTTCATTTTTATGGGGAATAGAGTGAATTTTCTCGTGGAAGCTGTCAGGACTTACCGATTAATCATTTATAGTGGATATAGTTATATATATGTGAAACCATTAATGTACCTAGTAAATCTAGAAATTTTGTTTCTATAATTAAAAAATACATTCTTGTATACTCTTTTAATTTTGGAAATGGATATTTTTTCATTTTTAAGCATACATGCATTATTGTATTCGGATTATTTCATAATAGTGTATATAAATTAAATCATGATAGTATTCATGTTGAAATTTTTATGAAATTGAATCATAAATTCATAACAAAACATTGTTTATTCTATGAAAACTATTCTTATTTTCAATATAATCATTCTGGTGATATTTCCAAAGAAATATTAGAAATATTTATTAATATTGAAATCCATAAAAATTTGGATTTAACCAACCTAAACATTATTTTGGAATGTAATAAAGGAAAATAAACACAACACACAAATAATGGTTCTATAAGAATTGATCCAATCATTGATATCATACATGATGATACATGAGGTCCTTTTGATATCAAATATTTTGGTAAAAAAACTTTATCACTATTATTGGTTCTTTTTAATGGTAAGGATTATTTTATTTTATTTTATGAGAAATATCAAGAAACAAATGCCTTATAAATATAGGTTAATGAAGATGATGGTTAATTAGATAAAAAGGTGAATTTAATATGGTCTAATAGGGGTAGGGAATATTATGGATGAATTCATAAAAATGGAAAAAACCCTTGTCCATTTTAAAAGTTTCTAGAAAGTCATAGAATATGTGTACAATGCACTATGCCAGGTACACCACAAAAAACTTGTGTTGATGAAATAATGGAATAGTAATGTATATGGTTAAGAGTATGTTATGTAATTATAATTTACCCTATAAATGTGCATGTATACTTATAAAAATGTAATGTAATTTTTGAATATGGTTCCTAGTAATCCATTTACAAACAATCATTTTGAACTTTAGACTAGGGGGAATCCTATTTTGTGACCACTGAATGTATGGTATTGTTAGATAGAAATAAGATAATATAATCCACAATAAAAATAAATATATGTTATAAAAATCTATGGAAATTTCATTAGTTATAAATAGAATACAATGGGGTATATATTGTATTCTCCTAAAAGTATTTTAAAAATGATTGAAACTAGAAATTCCATATTTCTTGAGAATGGTGAATCCAGTGGGAGAGAAGTTCCAAAAAATATGGAAATTAAAGATGTTAGAATTCAAATTCCATTATCTAATACAACAACTTCATATGTTGTTTCACCTCAAATTATTTCATCACAAAATAATCTTGTATAACAAAAGAGGAATGTTTCCCAGATTCACAATAAATAAATGGTCGAAGAACCATAATAAATATTTTTAAGAAGATCCCCAAGGGAAATAAGGTAAACTATTTTTTATAACTATGTGCTATATCTACATGAAATAGAAAGTTATATTGGATTTCATAATTATATATTTACATATTTTAAATCCTTCTATTTTGATAATTCTGATAAATATTTACATACCATTAAATTAGAGTTGAATTCTGGGGAGCAGAATAATATATGGTACTTATGATTTTTTTAAGGATTTGATAGTGTTTGATGTAAATGGGTCTTAAAAGATAAATGTTATTATAATAGTAAATTTTAATGTTACATGGCCATAATTGTTTATAAAGGATTCGCTCAAAGGATGGTATAGTCTATAAAGAAACCCTCTCATCGGTTTTTAGTAATGAATATTTATAAATTATTATGGAATTAGTCGCTCAATGTAATTTAGATTTACATGAAATAGATTTTAAAACAACATTACTATGTATAATCTTAGAGTAATATGTTTAAATTGATCAATAAATGGGGTTTTAACTTAAAGAAAATAAACACATGGTATGTATACTAAATAAGTCAATATGTGGACTTAAAAAAGATTCTTGAAAATGGTTTATTAGTTTTCATGATACAATTTTATATTTTAGATTCAAGGAAAACATCATTTATTGGTGTATATACCAGAAGATCAGTGGGTTCAAGTATTTGTTCTTGATTCTATATGTTGATGATAGTTTGCTTACTATAGATGATCTTGGTTTGTTATGTGTGACCATTAAATTACTATCTAAATTTTTTTTAGTTACATAATTTGGATAATCCATGTATGTGATTGGAATAAAAATATTTTGTAATAGAACTCATGGTTTAGTGTGGTTGTCACAAAATTCATACATTAAAAATATTTTAGAGAGGTTTAGGATTAAAAAATGATCTGAATTACACATTTTAATTTAGAATAGTGACAAATTTAATGAAAATTAATTTCATAATTATGATTTTGAATGAAAATAGATGGAAGTAATTCCACATTCATATATTATTGGATGATTTACGTGTGATCAAACATTTACATGACTATATATTAAATTTTTAGTTGGTTTGTTGGGATGTCGCCAATGAAATCCTAAATATGATCATTTGAGAGATGTAAAGAATGTCTTCCAATAATTATAAGAAAATAAATATCATATGCTTACTTATAAAATATCCAATGATCTTGAGGTTATTGGACTCTCAGATTCCAACATTTTTGTTTTTTTTATATAAGAACATCCACTATTAGTAATGTGTATCTTCTAGAAGAAAGGGAAATATCGTGGAAAAGTGAAAAAAAATCAGTTATAGCTACATTGACGATGGAAGGAAAATTTATAGTATAAGGAATTTAATTGAAATTGAATTATTTGTTCAGTATTTCAATCTTTTTTTTAGATGAGTGGATCCAATGGTCATGGTACCCCCTCCATAATGTGTCAATCCCCAGATTCCCTTGGTCCAAAAATTTAGGGTTCTAAATTAATTGGATTTTAAAAATTAAATGATTTGTTCATTATTGGAATTAGGGTTTATTTGAGGTGGATACAATGGTCATGGTATCCCCTCCTAAACACAATAACCCCCAATTTCCTTTGGTCCTATAATTTATGTTTTTTGGTAACTCAAGTTTTTATTGATTCCATAATTATACTAGATTACCCTAAAATTGAAAATCGTTATTCCACCATTAGGGTAATTAGTTTCCCAATTTTTTTAACTTCTTCTAGGTTTAATTAAAATATCATTAAATCACAAAGATATGTATTTGAAATTAAACTAAAACTGTGGCAACCCAAATAGCTGAATAAAATAAAAATAATACAATCCAACAACACCATCCTCCTTTATCTACATAACCCTATCACAAGGCAGGATTTTACCCCTCATCCTAATTATTATAGATTATTAGGTAATCAAATAAATAAAATAAAACATGAAATAAAACGGGAGAGAAAGTGGTGAAGGACCATGCAACAATGTATCTTGTCGCCCTAGATTTTAGTCCCTGTAATCACTTTAGTTGTAGCAGCATGGACCTTAATTTATAGAACATTATGAGGAGATCATGTTGAATTTAGGTTGTCACAAATGGGTATAAATGTGATCTTTCGAGGTCCTGGGTTAATACATTTGGACTCTCCATCGAATCGAGTTGTTTTTGTGTCATCCCATCACTTTTAGAACATGTAAATTTTTCACCTTGTGTAAATTGTTCACCGCATGTAAAATTTTCAACATGTGTAATGTTTCACAGCTTGTAAATATAAAAAAAATATAATATTTAAACAACTGATAATATTTACATAGCTTTTAAATTAAAATCTTCTACTATTTTTTATGTTTCGACCCCCAGAAGCATCCCATTTGCTTCATTTATCAGGGGAATCTATATTTTAGTAGAAATTATTTTCTCTTTTAGATTATTTTTCTCATTTCCCACAAATATTTTTTGTACTACCAATATAACCAATTTTATTAAATATCCATCTACAATCAACCATTTATATATCAAAAGTGATGCATTTATGTATCAAAAATCATGCATGAAATGGACTTATCCCATATTCTCAAAATAAAATAATTATTACATATGAAAAAAAATAAATCCCATAAAGAAATTAAATAAATAATAAAACAAACATGTTAGAGTGGGTATCAATTCATAACAAGTTAACAATAAATCATATTGCATATAAAAAAATTAAATTTTCTAAATTTGAGCTCAAGTGGATTTTTAATTAATTAACTTGAATTAAAATAATATTAATTAATTATCCAAACATCTTATAATAGTAAAAAATATTTTATTAAATAAAAACAATTAAATTTAATTTCTAAAAAAAATACATAGTTTTTTTGCTTATTTATTCCTAAATAATATCCTTAGAATTCAATTTTAGGGTTAGTTATGGGTTGGGTTGGTTGTTCTTGGACTATACCAATCAAGCTCAAGTCTAATTGGTCATCCATTTAATGGAAATATTATATATAAATATATATATAATAATATAAAATAAAAAATGAGTAAATGGGTCCTTATATACATATATATATATATATAATAAATCATCCAAGGGAAGCATTTTCCATTTTTTTAAAACATCCAAGGGAAGCTTTGAACAAGCATCCAATGGATGCTTCATCCATTTTTTTGACTTTTTGGAAACTAAATCACGATTCTTAAAAAATATTATATTTCCAACAAACTACCCTAACTGAATTTTATTATAGATCTAGCTAAAAAATTGTCACACTGGTATCCATTAAAGGGAATCAAAAAATTAAACATTAATTTCTATCTCAATTTTTACCCAAAAACCATCGATCAATGATCAGCCTCATCTTGGGGATATGAACTATGATTGATCCTCCATAATTTTTATTGTGACTATTTTGAAATCCTATTTCTAAATTATTGAAAATTTAACATAAATTTAAATTTTTTTGACATAAATAATTACATGTTCACACTGATGCAAATTGAAGGAATCTGAAGTGTAGACGAAGGAATGAAAGTTAACAATATAAAATTTTGGTTTCAGATTCATGTTAAAATAATGAATCCCCATGTAAATTGCTCATATTTTCCAAATTTATCATGTTCGATTCAATTTAATAATAAAAAAAGTCTGATGGATGTGTAAATGATACCTTGTTCATTTGAAGTCGATGAATTGATTTTCTTTCTGTTAACGTATTGTGGATTAAAGAAACCAAGATAGTGGTCATCTAGATCATAAAATTTTCACCACATCTCATGAATCTTCTATCTACAATTCTTAGGTGCTAGAATGGGAAATGAATGATCTTTCTGATGTCCCTTAAATCACATAAAAAACAGAAACTCTGTTAATAAATCAAGATCAATCCGACCATGTTCTTTCTTTAGAATCTATCTACAATAACCTGGGAGGAGAGGAGAAGGGATATTCACTCTCTAAATTAGACAAAATTATGGATATATTTATTAAGAGTCTGAAATACTTTTTTAAACTTATGTTATACATTACATAATTTCACTTTGGTCCCTATAAAGTAATAACAATCATTTTAGACCATTGTGCACACTTATGACTTAATAAACATATCATAAATGTCACAAATATTTTATCACTTACTTGTGACACTTTAACATTATATGAGATAATATAGGAACCATTAAGATGTCATGTAATATATCTCAATAATTTAATGAACCATGAACATATTATGTACGTTTGAAAATTTATAATATCTTGAATTCTCATTTATAATAAATCTATATGTGAATTCCTTGAGAAATAAATTTAATAATCATTATTATAAAATTTGATAATTTAATTTAATTATTTCAATTGAGATTGATCATTCTCTAATATTCTACAGCCTTGACACATGGGTCCCACTTCATCATATTCTCATATTCATTTGAATAGGTGGAACTTGTGAGTAACCATGTACATCCATATCATGATAGTAGTGAGTCCAACCCACATACGAAGAGTAGAGTCTAGAAACCCATCATTACCACTAAGGTCATTAGGAATTTCATATCTATGAATACCTCCTATGAACACATTCTATGTAATTAATATATTTTCCTCACGATATCACATAAACCAAGAAGCACATTTGTGTCATCATCCTTTTGTTTATTTATATATTTTGAGAACTTATTGAATGGACTTACCTTCTATACCGTGTCCATGGATTTAATGAAGGTACTAAAATCCTGGTCAATCTACGCTAACAAGATATCACTTCCTCAAATTAGAAGTGAAAAATTCTATATTGATCATTTAACCAATTCCAAACCACCAATGATGCACAAAACCAAAGACATCTCTCCATGAATTTAGTATCAGTGGTTTTTGGCTTGAATAAATGTACATGATAAATTAGTACCAAGATTAAATGGATCATGATACCCAACATTGGCATGAGGGCCCTGAAAAGTTTTTGATGGTGACATTCCTCTTTCTAACCTAATAGTGGTTGCCACCGAGCCGATCCCTCCCCTGTTAACGGGGAGAGACCCTTAGTGTTTGTTGAGGGATCTTTTTTATCCCTTCTCCACCATTTATGACACCAAATTTATTTATGAATTCCATCATTTCACACTTTTCTCAAATGTCTTGGATTTTTTTGAGGGATTCCAACAGATTACAATCTCAGCCTAAGAGTTAATTATTTCTTCTTCATTTCTAAATCTAAAATTAATAGCTAAATTAAAATAGTAAACGCCATTAGCGGAATCTATTTAATAGTTTATTTTCGATTATTTTGGAATACAATAAAATTACACTAGGGGAATTCTTAATAATATTCATCTTATGATTCGCTCCACTTCGGAGAACAAATTTGTCTTGTCTAGGGCCAGAGCTCCCCACATGTGCAATGATTTCAGTTTCTTCTTATTTAAGGTGAATTTTTATTTTCATATGAAATGTGATACACCAAAAATGGAGATTTGAGTAATGTTTATTGTAATCCCTCACTCCTTTTTGAATCCTTTAATTATTCAGATGATTGGGAAACATGTTGGTCGGTATATATGTGTTTATAGAAGAACAAAATCAGTTTTCCACACTATTTCCTCATAATTGGTGTTAAGGTTGACATCTTAAGATTGTAGGTAGAGTATGTTTGTATCACTATATGTAATACTTCCACAATAAGAAACTCATTTTCTTTTAATGATGGAGTGATTTTTTTTCTTTTGGTAAAATAATGGTCCACATGATGGAGGTGTATAAGAATAAGAGTATGATCAACTACCAGAAGATGAATGATGGGCTATAATGTAGTGGAAAGTATTTAGTGTTCATTTATAATGTTAATATGAGGAAAAATGTTCAAATTTGATGAATCAATCATTTAGAGGTAATTTGGATTTGATCACCTGAGGATAGGGAGCCGTCGAGGAAGGATATTCCTTTTGGCCTCATAGCTGATCAGTTAGCTCTGAATGAAATAGTAAATAATACCAACATCCAGAATGATTATTGGCTATTGAGATTTTTTTATAAAATGGAAACCTCTAATGCTCAAATATTGTGGTGAAATTTAATGAAAGTTAAATAGTTAATTAATCCAAGTCTAAGGGAAGGGGATATTCATCCTATAGAATCATCTATGGAAGAAAGAATGATAAAAACTACATGCAATGCTTCATTTTTTGGAACTATGAAGGAATATTCTACTAGAGACTTGTAAACATTTTGTTATGAGGTTATATATCCGAATAACACATCTAATTATGATAATGGTGGGGGTCTGAAAATTTATCCTATTTTGTCAACAGAATTCATGGTACAAGAGGGATTTTTTGGTAGCAAGAAGAATGTTAGTTATGGATTATATTTTTATAATATTATCCAAATTTTAAGATATCAAATCATCGGAATGTTGGATGTAGAAGGATGTGAATAATGTAACTCTAAAAGGATCAAGAAAGCAGTTCCATTTAATGGATAAAAATGTTATCCCTAAGTACTTGATACATGATTTTCATCACTATTTTTGTGATAAAGAATCAGACATAAAATATTCATTAGAGTTAGAACAAGATCAACATACATTGATGACTTTTCGTTTTTTAAGGAAAATAATGAAAATTTTATCCCTAGAAAAATTCTAATAAATAATAGGAAAAATACTAAGAAGTATAAAAAATACTCCATCCTTCTAAAGCATATGGTCACTACATCAGCTAGAAAATTAAAGATAACTGAGAAAGTGGCAAGGATGGACCCAGCATAGGTTCAAAAATTTGGTACTATATGGGGAAACATAATACCTCTTCGTGATGATGATGTAGTCATAGGTCTTCTACATCATTCAATGGAAGAGATTTTAGATGTGGATTTCAAAATAAATGCTTCAAAGGGGGATGTTGATAGAATGTACAAGAGGTCGATCCAATTTATTCTTAAGGATGAGAAATATGAGTGGATTAACCTACCAGATCAGATACTGGCACATGGAGTAATTCAGCAGAAAAATAATTTAGGTGAATATATCTAGACTTGATATAAGATGTCCTATCACATTGAAGATCTTATCAAGGAAATTAAGAATATTTGAGAAACTATTCTACAATGTGGATTATATAGGGTTAGTAATTCCAATAATAATATTTTTTTTATATAATGATTTTGTGAGAATCTTTTGTGTTAATCACAGTTATGATTTGACATGTTCAGTTTTCAACTTTTTCCTTCAATGTTCTCTGGAAATAAATAATAATAATTTTCATGTCAAAGTACATGATCAAATGGTACACAATGATAATGATCTAATTTCTAGAGACCAATACAAATGATCATTGATAGAAACAACTAGTTAACCCTAAAACATGTGGTGTTTTTATTGGTGGTTTTGTCTTCATGATCTCATCTACTTGAGATCACCTTTTGAAAATTTCATGAGAATAAGTTTCAATGCTTATAATCTTCCAATGCCTAATAGCTAGACATCATCTGTCTCCCATTTTTATGATGTATCCATGCCATAGGATATATGTTTAATATTACTACCATAGAATCTTGAGGTTCTAATTAGATATTTAAACTGATCTAGTTTTTTATTTTTATTTTGATCCTCAATGATTTTCTCATAGTATAAAATGTTGTTTTATGTGTCACCATATAATTATTGATGCTTCTCATATATTTAGGTTTAATAATACACAATGCAATAGAGATATTGAATTGAAAAATAAAATGATGGTGTTATCTAGTTCATAAATATTGGGATAATAAATGAATTTCATTTTTTAATTTGTAAAATGAATATAGTTTAATGAAGGGGAAATTTTTTTGAGGTACAATATCTAAAGTATATGGATCAAAACCACATATGAATATGAATATATTATTCAAACATACTTATCAAAAGTTTAATTCGATATATCATAATCTTAACATAATACATATCGAGGAGAATATATATAATAATATAATTTTTTCATTGCCTAATGAGCAGGGTAAATCGATGGATCACCTTAATTCTCATAAAAAAATTTAATCAATTAATATAAATCATTCTTGGTGGGAAAATTAGAATGAAAAGTATCCTTAATCTATTTTTACAATGAAAAAAATGAGAAAGAAGTGATCCTTCATAATTTAATGAATGTTAATGTTACAAATGGATATTAAAGTAACATTTCAAGGTGTGTTTACTTAAATATCATAAATTACATGTATTAAAAATTAATTACACACATATTCTGGTTGATAAGTTTTTTCAGTGGAATTTCATAATGCATTAACTAAAAATGTAAATGTTGTTCTAGTTGAGTTATACACATTATTCAAAGAGATTTATAAAAAATATAAATCCAAATAAGCTTGATAATCTTAAATAATCTATAATTTTGACATGATCATTTGGAGATATTATTTCCCCTTCATTTTTAATAGTCATTACTCATTTGTCTATTAATTTTTTTGAACAATCTTACGTTAGTGGACCGGTAGACTATTGATAGATCTATCCAAATGAGATGTGTATTAATATTTTTTACTTTAATTGATGAATTTAATTATATAAATTCATAGTGTAAATTTTTTTAATATGTTTCTTATTTTTTCATTAGTTACATAGGTAATTTTAAATCATATGTATGGATAATGATAAACTATAAGTCACTATTTCTAAAGGTTACATTGATAAATAGTTCTTGGACTTATATTTTAGATATTTAAAAGGGATTGAAACTAGACTCAATCATGTGGAAATCAATAAAAAAATTAAAATATACCAAATTCTTTCAAAATGTGTGTTAGTGGGTAAAAACTATTAAAAGATCATATGATGGTCGTGAAATCATAAAAAATTACCATATATTTATTTTAAAAAATGTATGAACCAATTCCACATCAATCTATGTTAAAATTTTCCTTATATGTCATAATTATATTTTTTTGTGTTCTCAAACACTAAAAACTAGGTGTGATTGTCAAAACCATAGGAAACAACCTCATATTGATATGAAATAATGAGATAGGAACCATTGAATTATTTTTGAAATATAGGAAATTTTTTTAAACAAGTTCATTAAAATGTTGTTATTGAGTAATTTCATACACATTATATGTGAGTTAAAAAATTGATTAGATTGTTATATACTTATCCCTTTTCATTTCTATGTGTTTAATCACATCTTAAGTAGGTAATTCTATTTTTTCAAAGTGTTCTTAATGATATATTTTTTTATGTTAAAATGTCTTCTATATGATTAATGAAATATAAAATGCTATCTGAAAAATTCTAAACATATTCAATGTTTAATCCCTTTCACACGTCTTTTCTTATGTTTTCTGGTTTGTATTATAGGTGACATATGTGAGTAATAGATAGGAGGATAAACACGCTAATCTATGATATTCCTCAGAAGGTGTTCATGATTATTCATAGTCTTTGTGGTATGGTTAAATATTATCAATGATTCTACTATAATTCTGATTTATTATGTTCAGTTAGGATTTATTTCTTCTTTTTCTTTCAGCTAATGGTGTGGTGTGGTAAATTATTCATATGATGTTTATAGTTATGGAGGTATATAGATGTAGT